>CM059437.1:12176824-13376824 GCA_030390025.1 Squalus acanthias
GAGAGCCATGGGAGAACCTGGGTGCAGCCCTGCATCTCTGCAGTACTTCAATGCTGTAGAACACCGACAGCACAAATGTCAAATTAAATTTGGACATGGTCCCTTTAAGGAAACTGGCTGATGACGCATCTGACGTCACCAGACCCGCTTCCTCTAATTGGCCTGGGAAATGCGCTGGGCGGGGCTTAACAAGCCCCATCAATGGAAAGTCATTTCACAGAGCGGGATGGAGCCAGCAGTAGGGTTGGGACCCGCCACCGACCTGCTGCGGTAAGTAAAATCACAGCCCAAGTGTTTGCTCCCAAGCTTTTCTGTCTGTCTGACAAGGTCATTTGTTGCTGTGTGAGGTGTTGGCCAGACACTCTCTGGGGTACTGTGTGCAGTTCTGGTTACCTAATCATAAGATGGAGATTATTGCCCCTGAGAGGGCATGGAGGGAAGTAATGGAGATGACTGGGTATCAGGAATTTAATGTAAAGATTAAGGAAAATGAGCTTGGGTTTTTTTGAAAAAAAGAGGAAAATTCGAGGTGTTCTAATTCAGTAATTTGCAAACATTTCCAGTCTATATCACAATAAAATACCTTTCATAGTTCCTTGCTATGTACATTATGGGGTGGAATTTTTGCCGAGTCCTCCCGATCTCCTATAGTAACTGTCGTGAGGAGATTGGTGGAAACCCGGCAGAAATGGTGTGTACGTTGTTTCTCCAGAGTTGACACCGATTGGCCACCAAAGTTGTGGCAGGACATTGGGAGAAACCCCGTGGAAATTCTAGGTGTAAATAATTTGCGCATCAAATATATGCCCCATCCTTATGGTTGTGCTCTGACTATACTGTCTTGGCATACATTTAAACTTCCAGACTTCTAGGAGAAGACAACAGCTTTAGCATTCTTCAGTATTCAAACTGTATTTTAAGGGCTTTTCACAATGGTCCTAATCTTGCAATAGTACAAAATAAATTTATATACAATGTGGCCATGGAATATTCTGTTTCTCACTAAATTACTCCTTATAATATACATGTAAACAGTATTTTTTCCATTATTAGTAGGGGAAGGGAGAAGGTTAAAGATTAATTTTGAATTAGGAAGGATAATATTTACAAATCAACCCCTAAAAGCACCAATAATAATGGCAATAACTACAGTTATTATGTACCATTATAGCGAGTGCATCTCTGGGGGTTTTGAGGAATTAATGATAGGCTCCCATTGTTAGCACCTTTTTGTTTGTTTTTAACGATATCCTCTCCTTGCCAGGAATTATGGATTAAGAGGAGCGATCACTTAGGCTGAGTATACTCTCACCAGAGAAGAGAATGTTTAGAGGTGATGTGATTGCTGTTTTTTAAAATTCTAAAGCTACTAGATAATGGAGACTATGACAAGCGGTTTCAGCTTGCTCAGAACTGTAGAACTAGAGGACATGGCCTCCGCTTGAAGGGGGGTAAATTCAAAACTAATCTGCGGAAACATTGTTTCAGTGAGCGAGTGGTCAATCTGTGAAACAGGCTCCCTTCATTAAAATGCAAATTAGATAGATTTCTTTTAGAAAATATTTTGGCATACAGTCTATGACTAATCTGAGACATGAAATATGGTACGTGTCGTACGTTTGAGAGAAACAGGTGACTTTGAACCTCTGGTTCCCAAGGGTTTCCATCACTGGTGGATTTTCCTTGCTCCGTGTCTGGGTCTGTTGTAGACTGATTGATAGAGATTGATTGCCATGATTAGTCAACAAACCCATTATCATTGTATCATGTGATTACCAGGATGGTAGAAGGCAAACGAGATGGACCTTGGTCTTTTTTCGTCTAGCAATTCCTATGTTCCTAGGAATCCTGCTGTTAAATTGTGTATTTGCTTAGTCATTGAGTGACTGAATGAGGCAGGCTGAAACGCAATAGGAGCCATTAATTTCTCTTCTTAGCGCTCTCTTGCACTCTGCACTCCTTGTCCATATGGCACAGCCTCACCCGAAAGCAAAATCCTTGATTTTTGCATTCCTCATTTTTGAATGTTACTTTTTCTTGTGTCCCACACGTGCCAGACAATTCGAGCATCATTGATCACACGGAGTTTTAAGATTATGAAGGGAATTGACAAAATGAATCCAGGCAAATTATTCATTATTTGAGGGGGTTAAAAAAAACCAGAAATTAAAAATGAAAATAAAATCAGGTTTGTACAGGAAACTTAGGCACAACCTTTGTATCCAAAGAGTAATCTAGGGTTCTGGAATAAATTAGCATGGAAAACCATAAAAGCAGACCACCCAAGTAGGTTTAAATAGGTTCAAGAGACAATTGGATGTATTTTTAGAAAGAGAAGGGGTCTAGGGAGAAGGTGAGTAGCTAGGATTGATCAATGGAAAGGGGCTGGAAAAGACGATTTTGGTCCATCCATTGAGTCTAAGAGTTCCAAAAAAAATACCCAGTTCACTACTTCTACCCCTCTGTTGATTTTCTCATCAACTTTCTCTGAAAACGACTCCAGTTATAGCCTCAATAACCTCCCTGGGCACTCCATTCCCAAACTACACTATCCTCTGTATGAAATACTTATCAGATCTGTCCATTCCCTTTCCCTCATCTGAGATTCATCATCAGTCTCCTCATTGCCATGCTGGTGTATATTGTGGTAAAGTTTTTCAAAGTTCAAATTGGGCCTGATGGTCTCTTCCTGTTCCTAAAGAAAATTCTTACGAATGTTTGTTGTAGTTTACATTGTAAAAATATTTACTAATTCTTAATCTAAAGGTTGCTGCTCCTCAGAGGGGTTAGTCGCGACCTAGACTTCTTCATAATGAGATGCAGACTGCCGAAATTCTCCAATTAATTGAACTCTTGTTTGAGCCTCATTTACCTCAATTATTCCAATGACTAATCATCAAGATGCTTTGTTTCATTCTTACCTATGACAGCTGAACAAGCCTCAAGCAGGTTTCTTTAATTATATTATAATTGGTTGACTGATGATTTAATTCTCCAATTAAACATGTAACAGCAATTAGACAGTGATTTCTGCTTGAACTCTATTTCTTATGTACTTTTTCTGTTTTTTTTTATATTAACATACAAAGTAACACATTACACAGAGTTTATGCAAATGACTGTACAATGTAATCAAATCTCATGAAAACTTTAGCAGACATCATTAGGAATTGTCTTCTTCTTCTTCTTCTTCTTCTTCTTCGGCAGTCGCTCGGAACCGAGGATGACTTGCTTCCACACTAGAAATGAGTTCTCAGGTGACTGAGGAGTCCAATGCAGGACCTACAGTCTCTGTCACAGGTGGGGCAGGCGGTGGTTGATGGGGCGGGTGGGTGGGGTGCTTGGGTTGATGTGCGCTCCTTCCGCTGTTTGCGCTTGGCTTCTGCTTGCTCCCGGCGAAGAGACTTGAGGTGTTCGGCGCCTTCCCGGATGCTTCTCCTCCACTTTGTGCGGTCTTGGGCCAGGGATTCCCAGGTGTCGGTGGGAATGTTGCACTTTTTCAAGGAGGTTTTGAGGGTGTCCTTGAAGCGTTTCCTCTGCCCACCTGGGGCTCTCTTGCCGCGTCGGAGCTCCGAGTAGAGCGCTTGATTTGGGAGTCTCGTATCGGGCATTCGGACGATGTGCCCCGTCCATTGGAGCTGATCGAGTGTGGTCAAAACTTCGATGATGAGGATGTTGGCCTGAGCGAGAACAGACATTGTAGGAATTGAAGTGCAAAATTATTGATCTTAAATGTCTCTGAGCCTCACCTTGTATTGTGAGGACCAGTGAGGTCCTCTCATATGTTATGGTCTGCTTGTCATCGCTCTATGGCTTTCAAAATATAAGAACTTTTTGTGTTATATTTGTTTCATATTAACAAAGTCTTATATGAAAACATACTGAGTGTTAGCCGTGGCTCAGTGGTAGCACTCTCCCCTCTGAGTCCAAAGGTTGTGGGTTGAAGTCCCACTCCAGGGCAGTACTGTGGAAGTGCGGCACTGAAAGAGATGCTGTCTTTCTGATGAGATGTTAAACTGAAGCCCCATCTGCCTTCTCAGGTGGATGTTAAAGATCCCATGGCACTATTTGAAGAAGAGCAGAGGAGTTCTCCCCGGTGTCCTGGCCAATATTTATCCCTCAATCAACATTATCATATTGCTGTTTGTGGGACCTCGTTCTCTGCAAATTGGCTGCCGTGTTTCCTACATTACAACAGTGATTACACTTCAAAAATACTTCATTGGCTGTGAAGTGCCTTGGGACATCCTGAGATCATGAAAGGTGCTATATAAATGCAATGTTTTTCTTTTTTCTAATTAAACTAAAATCAATAGGAACCTAGAATGGAATGAGGAACTGGATAAGGAATTGGCTAAAAGCAGAGTACTTGTGAGAGGTATGGCACCAGATTGGGAGGTATTTTAATGGAGCATTACAGGGGTCATTATTTGGTCTCTTGCTGTTTTTCATCTACATGAACAACCTGGATACAGGAAGCAATTGTAAGCTTTCTTAAGAAAAAGCGTGCATTTATATAGGACCTTATCATATTTTCAGGTCATTCCAAAGTGCTTCACATTCAATGAATTACTTTTGGAATGTAATCACTGTTATGCAGGGACACACAATCCTCAATTTGCACACAGCAAGATCCCACAAAGAACAAATGAGATGACAGACCAGTTAATCTGTTTTTTGTGAGATTGTTTGAGGGAGATACATTAACTAGAATACTGGATGACCTCTTTGAATAGTGCCATAGTATTTTTGCATTCAGAACTTCAATTTAACATCTCATCTGTGAGACGACACCAACAACACAGTAATCCCTTAGTGCTGCACTGAAATAGCAGCCTGGATTATGTTTTTTAATTCCTGGTGTAGGTCTCTGAAACTACAACCTCCTGATTCAGAGACTCAAGTACTACCAACTGAGCCAAGCTGATACAGACCTAGTAAAGTAAGGAGTGTAGTAGAGACAGAGAAGGGGCATTAAGATTTAGATCAGTTATGGGCAGATAAATGCAAATATTTTATTGCTGACAAATGTAAAGTCTTACATATTGGAAGAACAAATGAACAACCTATGAAGGAAACTGAATTAGCACAAGCAAATTTTGATGGGGACCAATGAGTTACAGTGGATTCATCACTTTCAATGTCAAAACAATGTAGAGAAGTAACTGAAATAGCAAATTGGATATTGGGATACATAGACAGAACAGTGGTGTATAGGTCTACAGAGGTTATGCCAAGGCTCCACACTGCACTGGCCAGATCTCACTTGGAATAGTGTGTTCAATACTGGTCACCACACTTCAAAAGTGACATACTTGCCATGGAAGGATACAGAAAAGAGCAACAAATGTAAAAGGGTATGAGGAAAGATTAGAGAAGCTTAAACTTTACAATCTAGAGAGAAGGTTCAGGATGATTACACTGCAATAGATGACATAGATAATGTGAACACACAATATTATTTTAAGGTAAGACAAGCCAGTAGATGAAGAAGAGTAAAACTTAATTTAGTGAATAGTAAATGTAAGACAATTATTGGAAAAAATCTTTACTCAAGGAGGATGAATGTTTAGAATCCAGGCCAGGTAGTGGATTCAAATCTGTTACAGAAGGCCAAGATGCCATTGGGTGCTAGGCTGGGGTGAGCAGAAATACTGGAGAAATTAGCTTGATGGACCATGGAGCCTTTTCTCATGTTCTTCATATATTTCTTCTGGTTGCTTCCCACTATTCTTTTGATCTTCCTTTCGATCTCTTTGATTTTCACTCTTGCTGTATCCATCTGTCCATGCGTCTTATATACTTTGTTGTTGTCTCTGTATCTCTTTGTCTGGGACTGTTTTTCCTCACTCTTTCCTTCTCTTTCATTCTGCAAATCTACCCTTGCTTCTGTCTTGTTGCTTTTCTTCTGTATGGCTCTCACAGTTTCTACCCCCTTCGCTCTGTATGCTTTCCCCATTAATGCTGAATCTCCCTGTTTTCTCTGAATCTCTTTCTATGTGCATTTCTCTCCTTTACTTCTAACCTCTCATGTCAACCTGGAGGAAAACCCACTTTTTAACCTCTCATGGGTACAAAAGAAAAATGGTGGCTGGAGCCGGGCTGCAGGTGGGGGAGAGGGGGTGTATAGGGTGAAGGTCGGGAGGGCACAGGGCGAGAGACCCTTACAAAGTGATATATACACACACTCACACACACACACACACACACAAGGGCCCCCCTCTCATTGTCCTTGCGCTCTCCCCCCACCCTTCCCTCCCCCGGGACTTATCCGAGAGCTGCGAGGCAAGCGGACGAAATTCAACCTGCCTAAATGGGTGACCTAGCTCTGGAGGCCCAACAGCCAACGGTAGCTTATGCAAACGATTGAAATGAGGCCCATTTTCGGGCTGGCCTCCTGGTTGGGGCGTGTGTTCTGAGATTGGGCCATAACCAATTTCTACCGCTCGTGAGTTTTGGCTCAACCTGATGGAAAAGTGACGCGCTTTTTGCTTGGCACCTCCTCAACGAGCACGGAATTATGGGGATGAATCCACAACCTGTAATCCTGTGCCAGAATGCATTGTAGCATCGACCTGCTGTGCCAGCAAATCACTCCAGGAACAGCCTTTTCTTCAATATTGTTTGACCATGCTGCAGTGTTGCTATTTACCGCACTTGCGGAGACACCATAGCCACACAAACTTGTGAACAGGAGCAAGGATGTCTTACTACAGTTATACAGGGCCTTGGTGAGACCACACCTGAGTACTGTGTGCAGTTTTGGTCTCCTTACCTAAGAAAGGATATACTTGCCACAGAGGGAGTGCAGCGAAGGTTCACCAGACTGATTCCTGGGATGGCAGGACTGTCGTATGAGGAGAGAATATTGATGAGACCCGAGGCCCAATGTTGTGTATTGATAGATAGATTTTGAGACACAAAAGGTATCAAGGGGTATGGGGAGAGAGCGGGAATATGGTATTGAGATAGAGATCAGCCATGATCATATTGAATGGCGGAGCAGGCTCGAAGGGCCGAATGGCCTACTCCTGCTCCTATTTTTCTATGTTTCTATGTTTCTAACACACAAATGACAGACCAGCACAGGAGACATATCGTGGGGCAGATCTTTTTGACTGCGGCAATATTTTGTGGGTTGCAGTCAAATGATCTTGTCAGAAATGGCAAGTGGGGTGGGACAGTGAAGCATAAAAGAAAATGTTAGTCACTCTGTACGTTTATAATAGAAACACTTCTGACCTTTACGATATGATAGGGTGCGATATTGAATAATACGGGAGATGCTTGTGACTAAAATTCTTTTAATGTCAGCACTTGGAACATAATGCGGCACGTTGTCCTAACTAAAAGATTCTGTGCTGAGGGGACAAACATTCTGCTGACAATTGCTCTATTATAGGGCTTGAGACTGACATTGTTGTCTGAATAAAAATGTTACCACTTTTACTGGATTATTGTTCCCCCGTCGTAACTACAAAAAAAGAAAGCTGGAAAAGAACAGTTGCATTTATATAGGAACTGATTGTGTTTCTCAGAAACAGCTCAAAGTACATTTATTAATAATGGCTTTGCAGCGCAGTGACTGTTGGTTTGTAGACATGTGCAACACAGCAAGGCCCAGTGACAGTAATGTTATGATGCGGAGATGCCGGTGTTGGACTGGGGTGGACAAAAATGAGAAGTCGCACAACACCAGGTTATAGTCCAACAGTTTTATTTGAAATCACAAGCTTTCGGAGCTCGTGCTCCTTCGTCAGGTGAATGTAATGTTAGAAGAACCGGTCAAACAGATTTGGGTGGTGTTGGCTGAGGGAAAATGTTGGTCAGGACCCTGGGAAAACTCTCTGGTCTTCTTTGAATGGAGCCATGGGATGTTTAACACCGATCCGGGCCTTCAGAACAGGTAGATAGGGCCTCAGTTTAATATTCCATCTGAAGGTCAGCATCCTTCATACTACATTGGAGGCTCAGTCGAGATCATGTGGAGCGTGAACTCGCAGTGCCCTGACTTGGAGATGGGAATACTACCGACTGAGACAAGTTGACAGTCACGTGTCACAAAACAGCTAATTTATTCACACGCTATTTTCCTAAGCAGCTGCTCTATTAAGCTATGCTCCTGGTGGTCTGCATTCTGTTTCAATACATGTGCAGTCCATCCTTTCTTCCAAAATACCCTGAGCTATCTCTCATATGAGACTAGCCTCAGAAAATTCAGATCATTCCTACCGACCGTCACAGAAATAAGAGAACAAAAATAAATGTGGCGCAGTAATTGAGACGGCAGTCATAAACCAGAGCGAATAAGTGTCTCCACTATAGTGCTGGGCTTCTCCTGTTTAGGAATAGAAGGGGGCTTGCCACTGTTGCACCCCACTTCCATGCTTTAATAAAACCCACTGCAGTCCTGAAATTCCTGACTGAGACGGTTGGTGGGGGTGGTGCGAGGTGGGCGCTTCACTCTGGCTCTACTCTTCCCAGATGAGATTCGGAGTTGTCCGATTTGCGGTGTTATGCCGCCTGGCCGAGAAGAAGGGGGGAACTGTAACACTAAGCTGCCTTGTCATGATAGAAGCTGTCTTCTGTTGCAGTAGGATGCCTCCCAGTTATTGTTAATTTATGAAATAGACCATCACCAGGCATATTCGGAATATAAAGGGAGAGTAAAGAGATGTGGGATCGGTGCCAAGACAGGAAGGAAATGGAAATGATCAATACAAGATCCCGCATAAGCCTAAATAACTGGGCTGGATGACGTTGTTGGTTTCTAACTGTTTTCCATTTTCAGTGCTGAGATGAAGAAGTGTCTTTGTATTGCCTGTATGCTTTTTGTAACCAAATGACCAAGTTTACCAATTATAGCTAAATTTATTTCAGACTGTAACACAAAAGCAGAAATGTACATACATCAGAAAACAGCATTCAGACATCCCACTTTCCCTGTTTTTGGACTCTTTCAGAATCCACACTAAACATTTTAATCCCTCTCCCATTTTTAGGACCATAGATGTTTACAGGACGGAAAGAGGCCATTCGGCCCATCGCGACTGTGCCAACTCTTCGCCAGAGCAATCCAAAAACTAATCCTACTGCCCCTTTCTCCCTCTTTTTTGTCTTTTAACACTCCTGTGAAGCGCCTTGGGATGTTTTGCGACGTTAAAGGCACTATATAAATACAAGTTGTTGTTGTTGTTGCTGTTATTAACCCTGTATTCTGCTTCAAATATTTATCCATTTTTCCCCCCTTAAAAATGCAGTGGTTTCTGCCTCTACTGCTCCCTGTACAAAACATTCCATGATCAGACAACCCACTGTGTAAAGACATTTCTCATAAATTCCCTCCTCACTCTCTTTTAGTGACAATTTTAAAGTGATAAGCCCACAGCATTGGCTCACCAACCAAAGGAAATAGTCATTCTCTATTCACTCTATCAAAACACTTCATAATTTTAAAAACCTCTAATAAATCTCCTTCATTCTTTTCTGCTCCATTGGAAATAGTCCCAGTATCTGAAATCCCTCCTCGTAACTACAGTTTCCCACTCTTGGTGAATCTGCGCTGTACGTTCACTGCAGTCCTTTCGATAATGGGGCAACCAAAATGGCACACGGTATTCTAACTGTAGTCTAACCAATGTTTTGTATAAATTTACCACTACCTCTTTACTCTTGTACTTTATGACCGTTTTTTATAAAACCCAAATTGCTATTCACCTTTTTTATGGCTTTAGCTACTTGAATTATGTACTTGAACCCATAGGCCTCTTCGTTCCTCCACGCCCTTCAGCTTCTCCCTGCTAAAAACAGAAACCATTTTACTCATTTTGAGCAGCCCCTGATTCATGCTTTGATAGTAATCTCTGTTCTAATAAGCAGTAAACTTGACGATACCACTTTAACTCAGTGTCATGAAATCTTGGAAGGAAGCCTATGCAGGAGAGGGAGGATGAGAATGGCTGCACGGACAGGAATAAACAGCAGCAGAAATGTAGAGGGAGATTACAGAGGAAAGGTTTAAAAGCTTGAAGCTAATGAATATTCCAGTGAAAAAGCTTACCATTTTATATTTGTTCTTTCACATTTCACTTTCGTTTAAATATTTTGAATGTCTGTCAATAAAAATCTGTAATAGATACATCCATTCCATTATCTTTGGTGTAGGCAATTCCATATTTTGTGACTGATGCAATTAGTTGGGTGATTGACACAGGAAGGTCTACAGATGTGTGCTGGGGTAGTGGTCCTATACCTCTGCAGATTTTAAAGGGTTTCTAGCACACTGGAAAAGGGAAGGAAAAAGGAAACAAGAGATGGCATTTATGGGATTCATATTTATGGAATCCATGGGATTCAAGTCAATAAATGTCTATTACCTTCGCAGAGTGTGAGCCGGAGGACACTAGTTGGGGACAGGATATCCCAGCTTCCGCTGTGATGTGAATATGGTCAATTCTTATTACACATGGTGTAGAGAGGCCAGGTTAGCTCACCTCTTGATAGTTTTTGCAGACTCTAAGAGGGGTAATTTTGACTTTGGGCACTAGAGTTAAACGGGTGATATCGGATCAGCTGCCCATTGTACATCTCTCCCATCAAGCGGCTGATCCCATACCGCCCGTTTTATACTATTGCCCAAAGCCAACATGGCCCCTTTAATGTGAGAGTAGGAATGAACAGGGGGATGGATTGTATCAGAGATTGAGTGGATAGGCGGGGCGTAAGAAGATTGGGAAACATGAGAGAATTAAGGAAGAAAATGACAAAAGCGGAATGGCAGAGAGAAATGAACAGAAATGGCCCATAGAAATGGAGAAGCAATAGGAAGAGTGACAGCAAAAGAGGAATAAAAGAAACACAAAGAGCTGAAAAGAACAGAGTCAGAATGGGGAGAAAAGAAAAGCAGCGTATGGAGATGATTCCTTCCTTGTCTCCTGGACCTCCAGCATTCATCTTCCCTCTCTCCAGCTTAACTGGTGTAATGCATGCCTCCTGTTGAATCTTGTACTGTTTAAGTTTGTGTGAGCACACATGGCCCAGCCACATGCTGCTCATCAATTTCCTTTTTTCAATCTCTCTCATCTGTTGTTTTATTTTTCCTCCATGCCAGATCAGTATGGGCCAATAATTGGATATTTTAGAGCCTTTGTCAGCTGTTAAATAAGACCAGCAGCATACTCTCTATTCTCTTGCTGTGCTGTTTTATGTTCTTAAACTGAACCTAAACACCTCTGTTCATGCTGTTCTTGCGATAATAGAGATATTGGGGGCGATTCTCATCTTGCTATTCCCCCCTCGCCCCCATTTATGCATAAAATCAAGGCTGCAGGGGGACTGAAATCACGTCGAAATACAACTGCTAACTTACCGCTGATTTTCATGTGGGCCTTGATTTAGGCAAACAGAGCTCCCACCAAAAACAGGCGGGGCCTAATAGATATCTGCAAATTGGGGTCAATTGATATTTTCTAGATCCCCGATTTCAGTTTTGTCAAAGCCTATGTTGCTTCCATCAGTTCCTGATCCCGCCCACAAACCACAGGTAGTACAAGTCAGGGGGCGGCCATTTCCAGGGGTATTTAAAGGGATCTACAGCTGCTGTCAAGTACAATGCTGGAAGGCTTTGATAGACATTTTGCTTGTATTACATAGCGGTTTTTGACTGCTGAGTGTTTGTAGTGGCTGTAGAACATCTGAACTCTTAAAGGGCTTCTGGCAACATACCTTTTTCTTCATGAGGTCATTCTGGCAATTCTATTTTGGCAGGAGGAGGAGGAGGAGGAGCAGCAGGAGGAGGAAGGAACAAACAGAGATGCAGTTGTAGGGAGAGAAAATAGAAGGAGGCATGCTTGCCGGAATCCTTACCCACCCAACAGAGTTAACAGGCCCAGGACAACATACCTGCAATTCTCTGAGGAGCAGTGCATAAGGAGGCTGCACTTCTCTAGGGAGGCTGTCACAGAGTACTGCAACAAGACCTGCAACAAACTTCCACAGTTAGCACAGCAGAGGCTGTTGCAGTTAAGGTCATTGCATCCTTGAACTTCTTTGGCTCTGACTCCTGCCAGGCTGTCACAGGGGACATCAGTAACATCAGTAAGTCTGCAGTTCATGCCTGCATTAAGCAGGTGGCTAATTCCATGTTTGCTTGACTAAACACTTTCATCACTTTCCCCATGGACATCTGGAAGCAGCAGAATAGTGTTCTTGGGTTTGCGCAGATTGCTGGCTTCCCCAAATGCACCAGGGCCTCATTGACTGACTACACCCATTTCACTATGTGGCCTACATCAGATGAATAACAAGGGTTTCCAATCCATTAATGTGCAACTGGTGTGTGATCACCAGCACCACATGATGCAGGTCGATAACCACTTTCCTGGCATCTACCGTCACACTTTCTACTGCAGCAGTCCTTCATGCACCAATTCTGTGCCCCTGCACAGCAAGCGAGAGGCTGGCAGTTTGGAGACAAGAACTATCCCTGCACATGACTCTTCTCATGAACCCAGGCTCGGCAAGTCGAACTGTGCTACATTCAGATCCTACAGTCAACTGGAGCCCTCACTGAGCAGACCATTGAAGTCCTCAAGCAACAATTCCACTGCTTGGACAGGTCTGGTGGCTTCCTGCAATACAGCGAGAATGATAGTGATTTGCAGTATGCTGCATAACTTTACCCTGCCATGGGGACAACACATGGAGCCACCATTGGACAACCTTCAGCATGATAAGGGAAATGGCCCTGATGAAATAGAAGATATCTAGAATAGAAGATAGAAAGTAGATAGAAGAGGAGGCGTTATCTTCTATTTCACTGGCCTGTAGCCAGCTCTGTTCAATAGCAGCTCCATGAATAGCGCTCCTGAAGAACAATCCCTTACAGTCATGGTTAATCCCAATATAGACTGGGATAGTAACAGTGTAAAGGGCAAAGAGGGGGAGGAATTCCTAAAATGTGTACAAGGGAACTTTCTTGATCAGTGTGTTTCCAGCTCAACGAGGAAGGAAGCAGTGCTTCATCTAGTTCTGGGGAATGAAGTGGGGCAAGTGGAGCACATTAGGGAAACAGTGATCATAACGGGCCGGATATTCCGATCCCTACGGGTGTGTACGAGCTGTGTACACACCCGCAGGGACATTGGAAATGCCGGTTTCAGGCATGCACAGCGCATGCGCTGAAAACCAGCATTTCCGATCTGTCAAGAATCCTCTTGACAGATCCTCCTGCTGCCCTGGAGAAGGGCCTCTGCAGGCGGATAGTTCTGCTTTTTGGAGACCCTCCGCCCGCAAAAAACCCTTACAATTCTTACGCCTGGTAAAAGCAGGCGTAAGGCCTACTTTTACCAGGATAAGAGTAGAAAAAAAGTAAAAAAAAAATGTTTTCACTGATTTATCATTTAAAAATACTTTAAAAAAGGTAAGTTTATTTTTAGCCCCGTAAAATACTTTAATTATTTTTTTCAAAAAAGTAAATTTTTGTTTAAAATACTAAATTTATTGTAATTTCATGTCATTTTAAAAATGTGATTTAAAAAAAAAATTATTTAAAGGTTTACTATGTTTTTTCATTGATCTCCATTCATATATTTGACAGGTCTTCCTGTCAAATGTATGAAGGGAGATTCCCTTCTGTGATTGGCTCCCCATGGCCCACGTGATCCCAGGGACGCTGCGAACTACCTGCGCCTCTGGAATGCGTGGGCCCTGCGCACTTGGAGTTTGGAGAGGCCCAGGAGCAGAAGCGTGTGTGTCCCGGGAGCCCCAGGTAAGGGTGCAGATTTTTCCAGATCGCAGGCCTCCGCCCGCGGGAGACCTGCGATCGGAAAATACGGGCCAATATCATCAGGTTTAGAATAGTTATGGAAAAGGACAAAGAACAATCAAGCGTAAAAATACTTAACTGGAGGAGGGCTAACTTCAGTGAGTTGAAAAGGGGTCTGGCCCAGGTGAATTGAATCAAAAATTGGTAGGCAAAACAGTCATTGAACAATGGGAGGCTTTCAAAGAGGAGGTGGTTCGGGTACATAATAGACACAGTCCTATGAGGGTAAAGGAAGGGCATCCAAATCTGGAGCTCAGTGGATTACCGAGGTTAAAATGAGACAGAAAAAGGAGGCTTATGACAATTGTAAGGTTCATAATACAGTAGAGAACTAAGCTGAATATAGAAAGTACAGAGGAGATCTAAAAAAGGGAAATAGAAGGCAAAGAGAGAGTATGAGAATAGATTAGTGGCTAACATAAGAGGGAACCCAAAAGTCTTTTATAAACACATAAATAGTAAAAAGGGTAGTCAAAGGAAAGGTGGGGCCGATTAGAGACCAAAAAAGAGATCTTCTTGTGGAGGCAGAGATACTAAATGAATACTTTGCATCTGTCTTCACCAGAGAAGAGTACGCTGCTAACGTAGCAGTAAAGGAGGAGGCAGTAATGATATTGGATTGGATAAAAATAGATAAAGCAGAGATGGTTTAGAGGAGATTTGATAGAAGTGTTCAAATTCATGAATGGTTTTGATACAGTAAATAAAGAGAAACTGTTTCCAGTGGCAGAAGGGTGGGTAACCAGAGGACACAAATTGAAGGTGATTGGCAAAAGAACCAGAGGTGACATGAGGAAACATTTTTTTACACGGCGAGTTGTGATCTGGAATGCACTGCCTGAAAGGATGGTGGAAGCAGATTCAATAGTAGCATTCAAATACTTGAAGGGGGCAACAATTACAGGGCTATGGAGAAAGAGCAGGGGAGTGGGATTAATTGGATAGCTCTACCAAAGAGCCGGCACAGGCATGAAGGGCCCCAGGGCTGAAGGGATAATTACTAGTCCTAGCCCAATTAGGGCTACCCCGGATCAGACGTTCACTTTCAACTAAAGTTTGAGGTAGCCGAATCCTAAATACACTTAATTGGGTCTAAAGGTCCAGACTATCTCTCCCTAAAGGAAAGGAACAACCTGAAGATGTTACCGTCCTCCAGATAGCACTTTTAATAAGTTTAGCTAGACTGTAACGTTCCAGATATTATGAGGGTCCGGATAACTCCCCCAGAATTCTGCAACTCCTCACCAAAGAGCATACAGAGATTGAGTTCATGAGTTTGATACAGAAGTATTATGTGAGACAATTCTAAAAATATATAGATTTATTAAAGAACTGACATGTAATTACAGTAGGTGTTTCAATCACAACATTAACAGTTCCAAAAAGAGAAAGCTTACAATTCTTATTATCAGATCTTAACTTCGCTACATTTTTACAGTTCTTAGTCTTTATTCCAGGATATCCACCAAAATCAAATACAAGTACCTTGATCCCCGAGGTACAAAGAGTTGTAGACTTACAGAGCTGCCTCTGAAGCCTGAGAATCGCTTTGCCCCTTTACAGCGAGACTATCATCCCATTTGAAAGTTCAATATTTATATAATTTGTCAGTGGTATTTCCTTTGAAGTTTTCTGCTGATGTAAGCTAATTATCTCTAGTCATTTTTCTGCTGACCCCTGCTATTCTTACAGTCACTTCAGCTGGTAGCAATGTAGAATTATGTCTCCTGCGTAGGTGTCTCAAGCTTAACACAAAAACTGTGTAACAGCAGGTGCATCTATTTGGTGTCATTTTTACCAAGGTCTTCTATTTGTGTCTTTTTATGAAGTGTAAATTAAAACACCCCAACCAGGGTGATCTATGCAATTCTTAGTCACCTCAGCTGGTTGTAACACAGAATTATGTCTCTCTAGGTGTTCCAAGTTCAACACAAAAACAATGTGATGGCTGGTGCCTCCCCCACTTGATGCCATTCCCACAAAGGCATATGTTTCTTAATGTTATGTGTTTCTTTCCTAAGTGTAATTTAGGATCGCCTTAACAGGGTGTACCATTGTCTTATTTCCAAAGCTTCAGACTTCAGGAGCCTCTAACCTCCTGTTTCAATAAGGTTATTGATTCAGTGTCAACAACTTATCTTATCCCAATAGCCTGAATGCTGTTAACAATACAACTTCTCCATTGTTAGGTTTTTAGAGTTTCAAGCCCAATTTGTCATGTTTTAATAAGGCCAGAATTCTTTCATAGAATGGTGTATTTTTCTGAATATGGCTTATTCCTTCACAGGGCTTCCTTCAGTGCTGTATCATTCTATGACTTTATGATGTCCAACATCTCTCCTAGTCCTTCCATCCTCATATAAACTGCATCCTCCCATTGACCAACATTGAGATTCATGTCAACTAACATTGTAGTGTCACCAGCTACTACAGGAACACTCTTCATGTAAAGATTTGAAATAGGATTGTACTAATCTGCGGGAGGGCTAACTGAAGGAGATCCATAATCTGATTGAAGCCCCTATCCATTTGGTTTCTGAGCTTGCCCAAAGTGGAGGAGTAGCCCAGAGCCTGCATGGCCCAGTATGAGCATCTCTGACAGATACATTTACTGGTGCCACAGACTCCTGCAAGGAGGGTCCGGCTGCAGCATCCATTGAGATGACCAGATGCTCCATGGTTGACTTCAAGGTGTTGATGCCAAGCTCGAGAACCCCCACAAGTTGGTACTGGACTCTTTTGCACTCATGTAGCGGCAAGGGTAAGCAGTAGCAGGTAAGTGGCAGCGCAATGTCATGCGGAGTGCGCGACTGAGAGAGTTAAGTAGAAAGAGAAAAGGCAAGGAAGATGCCCAACACCCTGAAGTGCATGGCCTCTAGCCTGGCCATCTCCAATGCTGTGCACCCTCCCTCTGCCGATGATATTGATGGTGGCCTCTTCCTTTGGTGTCAGGGTCTGTACAGAGGCAGGATCTCTTGTTGTTCTTATACTTTCCCTTCTGTTGTGTGCCAGCTTTCCTGGCAAAGAAGAAGAAAAAAGGGTTAGTTTCTGCCCTGTTGAAGGTTATTGAAGATATCTGAGGCAGCTTAGCATAGTGTGCATGATGAGAGGAAGAAGCAGCAAGTGTGGCCAAGAGGGCAGTGGCAGGTTTAGATGGTGTGAGTGCAAGCAGGAGGAAGCGCAGGGAAGTGTCCTGTTCTGATTGGAATAGAACCATGGGAAGCGGGGGAGGGAAGGATTGATAGTACTGGGGCAATAGTAGAGTGGTGCAGGGGTGAGCAGAGAGCAAGAGTGATGTGGAGCAGAATCTTACCTTAGCAGTCCTGGTAAGGTCATTACATTTTTCCCTGCACTGCAGCCAGGTCCTGGGAACTATACTTATGGCATTTACTTGTTCTGCCACATCTCTACATTGCTGTTGAGAAATTTGTCTGGGCACCTGTCACCCACTGAAGGGGACGAGGACCTCTGCCCTGTTGCTGATTTGTTCTAATAGCACTGCCATCACTGCATCAGAGAATCTGGGGGCCCTGGGTGAAGTCATGCTGCCACAGAAAATCGTTGTTCACTATCCACCATCGAAAAGTGCACTTACTTTTTAAGGGGCTGCAATCTGCCTTTAAGTAACAGCTGCCTGCCCGATTCTCATCCTTCCAATTGGCGAGCTATCTATATAGAGTATGATTAGCGTTGGCAGCTCACCAATTGCATTTAAATTAGATCTGGTCACAAAAATGGCATGGGCCCATGGCTGACTACAATCGCCACCACTCATCTGATCAATGCTACACATACAAATTGACTCCATTGGCTTACACTTGAGCTTTGCCATTGCGTAAATGTTCTCCTCTCTCACTTTCCCTGGATTAGCTTTGTTAACACCTTACTATCCCCATGTGTAATGTTATGGGTTGGTCGGTTTTATGTCCCTGATATCCCTCAGCTCTATTGGCTGCACTAGTTCCACCTCGATCCTTCACCACCTGGACTCTTCTAGTGCCCTGGGTAATGATTAGGAGTGACGACTATGGCTCATCATTCCCTTGCTAACCCAGGGTACTGAGCTCAACTGCAGCATCTCCCAGCTGTGATCAGCCAAATCAACACAAACCAACAATCAAATGCTTTTTTAGTAGTTCTCACCACCACACCCCACCCCCAATACATGTTTAAATGCCAAGCCAATACCAAAATAACTAAATGTCAAAATCTGGCAAAATTATAGCAAAACCCTAAAAAGATCAATTTATCATTTTTGCCAATGCAAGTAATAATGTCGAAAAAGGAAGGTTTCATTAAGCAACAGTCAGATACGGGGTAAAGTTCCTGCTACACAGTAACAATAAAGGTTTGAGAGTGCTCAATACCCCTCTGTTTTTGGCATAGCTGTGCTACAGAGATGCAGCCGTACCCAGTTACAATACCATCTCTGCACTGCTCCCTGGCCACAAAAAGTTAAGCTCTGTGTCTGGTGCAAGCAATAAGCACAGGACTCGGCTCAGTGGAGCCCAATTGCTGGTTAAATTTCAATGCTAACAAAGAGCTGGCAGCACAGTTAACTGTCTGTTAACATGGAAAAGACTGGGAACTTTAGACCAAAGAACACAATGTTCACTAATTATCTTTCGTGCTATGTTCATTAACAGCATATAACTCTCTGTCAGGTTGTACCTGGAGACAACAGTATGTCTTACAAGTGTTCAGTTGAATAGTTGAGTAAATTATTAAATATGTTGTGATGCAAATGTCTGTTGCAAGCTTGTTTCCATCTCTAGTTGATGGATATAATAACCCAAGCAGAATCTTCCTTAACATACAAAATTCTTACAGGGCTTGACAGGGTCGATGCAGGGAGGATGTTTCCCCTGGCTGGGGAGTCTATAACTAGGGGTCACAGTCTCAGAATAAGGGGTCGGCCATTTAGGGCTGAGATGAGGAGAAATTTCTTCACTCAGAGGGTTGTGAATCTTTGGAATTCTCTGCCCCAGAGAGCTGTGGAGACTCAGTCGTTGAGTAAATTCAAGACAGCAATCGATAGAATTTTGGATATTAAGGAAATCAAGGGATATGGGGATGTTACAGGAAAGTGGAGATGAGGTAGAAGATCAGCCATGATCTTATTGAATGGCGGAACAGGCTCAAAGGGCCAAATGGCCTACTCCTGCTCCTATTTCTTATGTTCTTAACAATGGAGCTGTGTGTTTACTAGGATCCAACTGAGTAACTTGGGCTCCTGTTGACTTGCATGTTTTAACTGGCGATTCTGCTTTTGTGTCGATAGTTTGAAGTGTTCAATCCAAATGCTGTTGTGACTATTTAACCAGATCAGACCTAAAAGCCCTGAAAAGCACTGACTGTTCAATACAGGGATTCAAGCTGTTCTGCCCCACTGTGGTTACTTTTCAATAATGCAGTACAATACATTTCACCCAATTAAAGAGACTGGTACATTTAATCACTAATGCAGTGAGTGTTATTTCTTACAGTTCGTTGTTTGCTGATTATTGGTCAGAGAAGCTTTAATGAATGCAACAGCTTTCCTCACATTAATAGCCTCAACTCCTCTTTAGTAAACGCAGTACTTTACCAGCAGTTCTCTCACCTATGTTAAATAGCTTCTCATATTTTTTTTGTTGGTCCCACGGCTGCTTAATCTTTGTAGGAAATCAGCTGTTTCCTCGAATACCTTTATTTTCCTTGTTGGGTTGTCTCCCTCTCCTCTCCTGAAGGTGTTGACTCCTTGGTAGGGGGCAGATCTTCGTCACCTTCTGGTAGATTGCCCAAGAGGCCATTGTTCACGTGTAAACTTTGAGAGTGAATGCCAGCGGGCTATTTTACCGTGGGCGCAGTCACAGCTGAGCCTCATCCTGGTCTCACCCAATGTCCCGACACGTGTGGTTCTTCTAGTGCCCTGGGTAATGATTAGGAGTGACGACTATGGCTCATCATTCCCTTGCTAACCCAGGGTACTGAGCTCCACTGCAGTCACTCCCAGCTGTGATCAGCCAAATCAACACAAACCAACAATCAAATGCTTTTTTAGTAGTTCCCACCAGCACCCCGTCCCCCCCGCCCCCCACACCCCACCCCCAATACATGTTTAAATGCCAAGCCAATACCAAAATAACTAAATGTCAAAATCTGGCAAAATTATAGCAATACCCTAAAAAGATCAATTTATCATTTTTGCCAATGCAAGTAATAATGTCGAAAATGGAAGGTTTCATTAAGCAACAGTCAGATACGGGGTAAAGTTCCTGCTACTCTTCTGCCATCACCATGTTTCAATCCTACCTTCAAAACACTGGCCTAGTAAAAGGAACATGCCTGAATTCGGGCGTGATCCGGCTACAGCGGCCGCTCCTTGCGCCTAAAAAGGCCGACGGCAGGACCACAGGAAATTGGTGCTCATTTGTACATTAGTGGCAAGCTGTGGGCACCAGTTGCTGCCCCAGAGGCAGCTCATCCGTCGTTGGCAGCGGGAGGTTACGGTTGGGGGGGGGGGGGGGGAAGAGAGGTGCCAAAAAGTATTTCACGGCAAATGAATTGCTTTTGAAGTGCAGTCCCTGTTGTTATGTAGGTAAATCTGGCAGCCAAAATGAGCACAGCAAGGTCCCACAGCAACAAATGAGAGGAATGACGAGTTCATTTGTTTCTGGCGCTGTTGGTTGAGGGGGGATTGTTGGCTAAGACACCAGGAAGACTCCCTGCTCTTCAGATAGTGTAATGAGATCTCTAACATCCACTTGAACTACATGAACAGGTAGACAGGCCCTTTGTTTACCATTTCCTCCTAAACATCGTACCTCTGACAATGCAAAACTCCCTCGGTATTGCACTAAGTGCCAGTTGAGTCCAAGGCCGAGCAGATTGTAATTGATTTCTTTAATGAATGGGCCACATGACCTTTTCTTGATTCACACTTCCTTATCTCCTTAAGCCTTCCAATCTCATTTCACACAGGACTTTTACAACTATGCAGAGAGAAGAGACTTTCATCCTGTGTCAGCTGTGGCTCAGTGGGCAGCACCCTCGCCTCTGAGTCAGAAGGTTGTGGGCTCAAGTTCCCACTCCAGGGACTTGGGGGGAAAAATTTAGTTGCTTTGCGCCTCCCGTTAGCGCCCTAAGGGGGTGCAAAGCAACTAGCGCCCGGGCGCGGCGCCGCCAACGCCTCCCGTGAAATTCAGCGGGAGGTTAGCGGTGGCGGTAACCGTTAGCGCCCCGCAGTGCTGCGCCGCCGGCGATAATGTCATCGCCGTGCGCAGCACCTTGCTTGCGCCCCGGCCGCGATCTTCGGTATCGCCCCCTGACTTACCGCTGGACACTATGTCAGGGGGGCCTACCTGCAGCTGGGGCGGCGCTAATCAAAGGCGAGGTGCCGGGCGGCCATTTTTGTTGCTGGCCACCTGCCAGCACCTGCCCCCCCCCCGCGGAGTGCTGGCTATGCTCCGTGAGCCCGGCACTTCTCTTGAGTGCCGGACTCTTTTGCCGGCACTCCGATCCCTGGTGGCCCAGCTTGGCCCCGGGTTGCGCCGCGCTAGGCCCCTCCCCTTTAAGAAGGGGAGGAAGGCCTGCAGTACCGCGGCGGAACGTGCCGCAGCGCCATGTAGCGCCACGATATTCCCTCGCAGCGCCCCAAGAGTGCTACCGATGAATTTCGGCTGCGGGAGCGCTAATTTTTTCAGGGCGCTAAAAGTAGCGCCCCTGCAAAGTTAGCGCCCCAAAGGGGGCGTGACTCAATTTTTCTCCCTTGAGCACATAAAGCTAGGCTGACGCTCCAGTGCAGTGCTGAGGGAATGCCGCACTGTCGGAGGTGCCGTCTTTTGGATGAGATGTTAAACTGAGGCCCCGTCTGCTCTCTCAGGTGGACGTAAAAGATCCCAGGGCACTATTTTGAAGAAGAGCAGGGGAGTTATCCCCGGTGTCCTGGGCCAATATTTATCCCTCAACCAAAATAACAAAAACAGATTAGCTGGTCATTATCACATTGCTGTTTGTGGGAGCTTGGTGTGTGCAAAATCGACTGCCGCGTTTCCCACATTACAACAGTGACTACACTTCAAAAAAGTACTTCATTGGCTGTAAAGCGCTTTGAGACGTCTGGTGGTCATGAAAGGCGCTATAGAAATGCAAGTCTTTCTTCTTTCTTTCTTTATCCATCTGGTTGAAACCCAGGGGTAAGAAGTAAATGGGCAGTGTGCTAACCCATTGTGCCACTCAGTCCCCTTGGGCATGCTATTCAGATTGGTCTAACTGTTCTTTGTGCTTTGTTAATATATGGCTGTTCTTTTCCATTACAGGTGCAATGCATAGGCAGCTAGATGGGGCGTTACAGTATGGATCCCAGTTAGAAGTCACTAAATATAGCAAATGACTTGGTTCTATTATTGGAAACGTGGCACTGTAAATAATTACTGCACCAAGATTAACAGGAAAAGCAGGCCCGAAGGAATAAAAGCATTTAAGACAAATTAGAACAGAAATGTGATCCTGCATGTAATGTACATTTACATCAGAAGAAGCATCATTAAACTGGAGACGTCAATGGAAATTCAGTCTAATAAAGTTTAAGAGTGCGGTAATGTGTTCAATCAACATCTCAGTCAATCATTCAACTACTGCCACTTGGTGTCACATAATGGCACATTGGTGGGAAGCATAGATGGAAACTGGAATCAACAAAAGTTTATTTTGTGAATATACTGTGCCTGATGCTACAAGAAGTTACCTAAAAGCTGAAAATTTAGTCTCCTTATCTGAGGAAGGATATACTTGCCTTCGAGGCGGTGCAACGAAGGTTCACTAGATTGATTCCTGGGATGAGAGGGCTGTTCTATGAGAAGAGATTGAGTAGAATGGGCCTATATTCTCTGAAGTTTAGAAGAATGAGAGGTGATCTCATTGAAACATGTAAGATTCTGAGGGGGATTGACAAGGTAGACGCTGAGAGGTTCCCCTGGCTGGAGGGTTTAGAACTAGGGGGCATAGTCTCAGGATAAAGGATAAAGGATAAAGCCATTTAAGACATTAAGATGAGGAGGAATTTCTTCACTCAGAGGGTTGTGAATATTTGGAATTCTCTGCCACAAAGGGCTGTGGATGCTGAATCGTTGAGTATATTCAAGGCTGAGATCGATAGATTTTTGGACTCGAGGGGAATCAAGGGATATGCAGATCAGGCGGGAAAATAGAGCTGAGTTCAGCCATGGTCTTATTGAATGGCGGAACATGCTCGAGGGGCTGTATGGCCTACTCTTCTTCTTAGGCAGTCCCTCGGAACCGAGGATGACTTGCTTGCACATTAAAAATGAGTTCTCAGGTGACTGATGAGTCCAATGCGGGACCTACAGTCTCTGTCACAGGTGGGGCAGACGGTGGTTGAAGGGGCGGGTGGGTGGGGTGCTTGGGTTGACGTGCGCTCCTTCCGCTGTTTGCGCTTGGCTTCCGCTTGCTCCCAGCGAAGAGACCAGAGGTGGTCGGCGCCTTCCCGGATGCTTCTCCTCCACTTTGTGCGGTCTTGGGCCAGGGATTCCCAGGTGTCGGTGGGGATGTTGCACTTTTTCAAAGAGGCTTTGAGGGTGTCCTTGAAACGTTTCCTCTGCCCACCTGGGGCTCTCTTGCTGTGTCGGAGCTCCGAATAGAGCGCTTGTTTTGGGAGTCTCGTATCGGGCATGCGGACGATGTGGCCCGTCCATTGGAGCTGATCGAGCGTGGTCAAAGCTTCAATGCTGGGGATGTTGGCCTGAGCGAGAACACTGATATTGGTGCGCCTATCCTGCCAATGGATTTGCAGGATCTTGCGGTGGAAGCATTAGTGGTACCTCTCCAGTGCTTTGAGGTGCCTGTTGTACATGGTCCAGGAGGGTGGGTATTGACATGAATCTTGTCATTCATGTATGAAGTAATAATGGGCGGCCTGCTGGTGGCGCTGTCCAAAGAGAGTATAAATACTCGGGCATGGGCCCAGCTTGCTTAGGACATTCCTCAACAGGAACTAGCGAAGGACACACTAGATTTCCATGTTGAAAAACAGTTGATTAAAGCTTTGTTTAATGCTTAGACCAAGTGCCTAGTAGTTTTCTTACATCAGGTATCACTACTGCTCTGTAGACCATGAGCTTGGTGCTGGGTTTGAGGTCCTGGTCTTCAAACACTCTCTTCCTCAGGCGACCGAAGGCTGCACTGGCACACTGCATCGACGTCTGCCCTTGTTGACAGTACGCTCCCGAGGGTATGGAAAGTGGTCCACGTTGTCCAAGGCCTCATCATGGATTTTGATAATCGGGGAGCAGTACTGTGTGGCGGGGGCAGGTTGGTAGAGGACCTTTGTCTTACGGATGTTTACTGTAAGGCCTATGCTCTCGTATGCTTCAGTGAAGGTGTTGATGATGGTTTGGAGTTCGATCTCAGAGTGTGCGCAGACGCAAGCGTCGTCTGCATATTGTAATTCGATGACAGAGGATGGGACGACCTTGGATCTGGACTGGAGGTGACGGAGGTTGAACAGTTTCCCGTTTGTTCTGTAGATTAGCTCCACTCCAGTGGGGAGCTTACTGAGGGTGAGATGGAGCATTTCAGCCAGGAAGATCGAGAAGAGCGTTGGTGCAATGACACAGCCTTGCTTGACCCCGGTCCGTATGTGAATTGGGTCTGTGGTGGATCCGTTGGTCAGGATCACGGCTTGCATGTCGTCGTGAAACAGGTGGAGGATGGTGACAAACTTTTGAGGGCAGCCAAATTTGAGGACACTCCATAATCCCTCACAGTTGATGGTGTTGAAGGCCTTTGTGAGGTCAAAGAAGGCCATGTACAGCGGTTGGTGCTGTTCCCTACATTTCTCTTGTAGTTGACGCGCAGTGAGGATCATGTCCATTGTGCCCCTTAGTGGGCGGAATCCGCATTGCGACTCTGGGAGGAGCTCTTCAGCCACTAGGAAAAGGCGATTGAGGAGGATTCTTGCGATGACTTTCCCTGTGGCAGACAGCAGGGAGACTCCTCTGTAATTACCGCAATCGGCCTATTCCTGCTCCTAAATCTTACGTTCTTATGTTCCTGTATAATCTGTAGTGTCATAATCAAAAACGCAATTCTTTGAAAGGGATTAAAACCAGAATTCCAGTTTTGGAAGAAAATAAACAAGCACATGTGTACACAAATTCGTACATACACCTACATACGTGTGCGCATGCTCACAGCTTGGGTGGTAAAGTGACGGAGCGGATCGCCTGCCCATTATAGAACCCATAATGGAAATGAAAATTTGGCGGGTTCTATAGCAAATCTGTAGCGAGGCCTGTCTGACGGTCACCACACCCACCCGCATCCCCCACCATCCCCCCCCCCCCCGCCGAAGCGGTGAGGGTGAAAATTACCCCCAGTGTGTTTTAAAACCAGTAAAGCTTTTTGCTAAAATGAAAGGTTGTGACTATGTTGTTATTCAATGGAGACTTCAGACCTTACAGCCATTTTAAAGGTTAATTTGACGTGTTCTTGATGCAAATCTTGGATTAGACAGTTATGATTCGAGACCAAAGGGTCAGCAAATGGCGATAGAAAGGACTGCTGTGTCCCACCCAACAGTTGCAGATGTCATTTGCTCATTTTAAACACATTAAGGGTAAGAAACTGAATAGCTTTTTTATTAACATAGCTCTGCTGATGGTTCAGTAGGAAACTGCACCACCAGTTATGATACTCGGCTCTACAGACCAGGAAGGTCAGAGGCCGCGATTTTCCCTACCTCGGCGGGTCCGTGGCGGGCGACGTCGGTGACGGGTCTCGGCCCCGCTGCTGGCTCCATCCCGGCCTCCGGCATGACTTTCCCCTGATTGGGCTTGTTAAGCCCACCCAGCGAGTTTCCCGGCCAATTGCAGGAAGCGGGCCTGGTGACGTCATTTATGACGCGTCATCAGCCGGTTTCCTTAAAGGGACCATGCGCAAATTTACGTTGACATTTGTGCTGTCAGTGTTCTACAGCATTGAGGTGCTGCAAACACTGACAAGCATGGCACAGAGGTGCACGGCTGCACCCAGGCTCTCCCATGACTCCCTCCATATGCTTATGGAGGGAGTCACAGCACACAGAGAGGTTCTCTTCCCTTCCAATGGGCGGAAGAGAACTCCGCAGGAGACCAACGCCGCCTGGTTGCACATTGCACAGGAGGGCACAAGCAGGGATGTCGTCAGGAGGACCAGGCTGCAGTGGCCCAAACCTTTCAATTATCTCAATAGATCACGAAACATTACTGCAAAGCCACACTCAACCTTATCCTGCTGTGCAACTCATCACATCCCCAGCACTTGTGTGTTTTAGCCAATGTTCATGTGAAGTTTCTGTTAATGTGCTGTCAAACATTGAAATCTTTATTTTCAACACTTTGCTTACTTGGACAGATTTGTGTGCAACTTTGGAAGTGGCTTAGTGAGTTGCAGAGAATGGTGAGACGTAACGGTAGCCCCCGCAATAGTGATGACAGTGAAAGGAATGGCTTTGGCATCGTAGGGATGCTTTATGTTGTTTGTGTGGTGTGGTGCCAACCTGGTGCATCATGTGGCAGCCAGGGTGTATAGCATCAAGTGAAGTAAATGTGGCCATGGTGAGGCCATCCCCGGCATCTCGGGCAGCAATGTAGTCAGGTACTGATGCCCTCTGTCCTGTGCAGCATCAGGTGATTGCGGAGAAGGTTGGTGTTGTGGTTGGTGCTGCTGGTGTGCCTGGTGCTGCTGGTGTTGGGGCTCATCGTGGTCAGATTCTGAGGACCAAGGTGAGAGAGTATAAAGTGCACCCATGCTAATGGAATAGATGGCAGGTGAAGTAGCGATGACAGAAGCAATCTGTCAATGGTGGGAGAGGTAATGAGGTCAGTCTGGATGGAGACTTGTGTAAAGACTTGCAGCATCCTGAATCTGTAGTGGAAGATATCTGAATCAGCTGGGAGCTTTGAGTTGACATTTGAAGCTGTCAACGCATCAGCTGATTCAATGGCCACTGACCTCCTGCCTCAGCTTCACAGACGAGGTCTAGGCACAGCGGGAAACCCATGGGCGACCTGTGAAAGTTAAAAAAGCTGGGAAAAAATCATTGTTAAGTGGCTGTAAACAAGCTACTAATGATTTGAATTGGATCCCCCAACGCTGCTTGTAGGGTCTACTCAGCGCTGGCAGACCCGACATCGGGAAATGCAGGTGTGCGCGTTTTGACAGCGGGATCCCCACCCACTGTCAATCATTTAAAATTTCACAGCTGACCCGCCACCAATCATGTCTGCTGAGCGCCGGCAAAATCACGGCCCAAGACTCAATCTCAAGTCCGTATTTAGTTAGGTGATCATGGCTGGATGCTACATTTAGCCGCAGTGCATTTGGGATTAGGAAGGGAAAAATCAATCGGTCACTTTGACAAGGTAGCAGAGGATGGTCAACACCTGTGGAACTATATCCCAACATAAATCAGTGCCTGTAGGGAAGAAAGAAGAAAATTGGGGAAAAATTGGGCAAAATTGGTGAAAAGAGGGGAAGATAAAAATCCTCTGTTGCCACCTTAAATATTTTTGACTGTGTTCTTTAAATTTACATAGAGGATATTCAATCTATTAAGTGGTGCGTTTGTGAAGGTGGAAGTGGTGCAGTGATTTAAATATTAGACTGAAAGATAATGTTGAACTAATGTTTCCAAACAGTTCCTGCCCTCCACTGCGCTTTCCTAATTAAGTATAGAATAAAAGCTGAGTGGGTGTATGTATGTGTGCGTTAGTGACTGGGAAACACTCAAGAGCTTCTGATGATTTAATAAACTACAAGAATAAAGCTGGAGTGCTTTTTAAATTCAATAAAACACTGAGCATGTGTGATGGACTACAACACTGTCACATTCATTTTATAAATATATATCTTGTACCACTGTTGTCATTTCTGTGCGATGTGAAGTTAGTGATGTATGGCGATCACCTGAACCCCAAGACTAAATTACAGCCACTCACCGTCTATGCTGCCTTACTTTTTATAATATATGCGTGTGGTTTTGCCAAAATGAAAATTCTACAAGTGACATTTAAAAACAGCACTGAAATAACATTGAATGAAGACTCCATTTGAATGCCATTACTGTGGAATGCTTTGAAAATGACTCGTTGGAAGATATAATTAGAGCATTCATTTGTAGGGAGAGCTAGTTTATATTTATTAAATTTACTACAATTAGTGGGTGCAGTGAGTTTGATTACTATCTTTTTATTTATCCAGATATATGCAGGATTAAGGTCAGCTCTTTGCGTTTTCTTGGGACTATTATGTGTCCTGAGTTAAGATGTGGAGATGCCAGTGTTGGACTGGGGTGGACAAATGTGAGAAGTCGCACAACACCAGGTTATAGTCCAAGGGGGAAAAATTCAGCTGCTTGCGCCTCCCGTTAGCGCCTTAAATGGGCGCTAATGGGGCGTAAAGCAGCTAACGCCCGGGCGCAGCGCCGCCCACGCCTCCCGAAAAATTTAGTGGGAGGTTAGCGGCGGCGGCAGCCGGTAGCGCCCTGTGGCGCTGCGCCGCCGGCGATGACGTCATCGCCGTGCGCAGCGCCCCGCTCGCGCCCCGGCCGTGATCTTCAGTCGCGCCCCCTGATTTACCGCCAGACGCTATGTCCGACGGGTTCAGGGGGGCGTACGTGCGGCCGGGGCGGCGATATTTAAAGGGGAGGTGGCAGGCGGCCATTTTTGTTGCTGGCCGCCTGCCAGCACCTGCCCCCGTTGCTGTCCCCGGCCCCCGTGAAGCCCCCCCACCGTGAAGTGCCGGCTGCGCTCCAAGAGCCCGGCACTTCTCTTGAGTGCCGGGCTCTTTTGCCGGCACTCCCGATCCCTGGGAGCCCAGCTGGGCCCCGGTTCGCGCTGCGCAAGGCCCCTCCCCTTTAAGAAGGGGAGGAAGGCCTGCAATACCGCGGCGCGACGTGCCGCAGCGCGTGGCGCTGCGGCACGTAGCGGCAGGATATTCACTCGCAGCGCCCCAAGAGGGATGCGGGGTGCTTCCAGTTGCGCCCCGCTTCCCTCTTGGGGCGCAACCACTGAAGTTCCGGCGCGGGGCCGCTAATTTTTTCGGGGCGCTAAAAGTCGCGCCCCAGCGAGGTTAGCGCCCCAAATGGGGCGCGACTCAATTTTTACCCCCAACAGTTTTATTTGAAATCACAAGCTTTCAGAGCGCTGCTCCTTCGTCAGGTGAAGTCCTGAGTTAAGTGAGATTGGAATGTTCTCAACCCAGTCTGCAGCTGGTATGAGTCCATAATAGGTATCTGCATACACTTTATCATTGACTGGCCAATCTCACTCAACAAGACCATAATAACAGCTGGTTTGGGGAAATGGAATGTGTTACTTT
Source organism: Squalus acanthias (assembly GCA_030390025.1). NCBI lineage: Eukaryota > Metazoa > Chordata > Chondrichthyes > Squaliformes > Squalidae > Squalus > Squalus acanthias. The sequence goes on from CM059437.1 coordinate 12,206,010, forward strand.
GGTGTCATGTTAAGGAGGGGGACATAGTCTTGAGCTCTTCAGTACAACACAGTGGCACAGTTGTAAAGAGTGTGCAGGGACAGTGGGACCTGGGAGTTAATGTGTGTAGGTCCCTGAAGGTGGCAGGACATATTGAGAGAGTGGTTAGCAAAGCATATGGGATCTTGGGCATCATAAATAGAGGTATTGAGTACAAAAGTAGAGAAGTTATGCTGAACCTTTATAAAGCGCTGGTTAGGCCACAACTGGAGTATTGCGTCCAGTTCTGGTCACCACACTTTAGGAAGGATGTGAAGGCCCTTGAGAGGGTGCAGAGGAGATTTACCAGAATGATTCCGGGGATGGGGGATGTTAGCTACAAGGACAGGTTGGAGAAGCTGGATTTGTTTTTATTAGAGCAAAGGAGGTTGAGGGGTGATTTGATAGAGGTGTACAAAATTATGACTGGTTTGTTTAGGCTAGACGGGGAAAGGCTGTTCTCACTAGTTGATGGTACAAGGACTAGGGGACACAGATTTACGGTTTTGGGCAAGAGATACAGGGGGGATGTGAGGAAAAAATTTTTATGCAGCGAGTGGTGAGGACCTGGAATTCACTGCCGATGGAAGTGGTGGAAGCGAAGACACTCAATGTTTTCAAGGGGAGACTGGATAGGCACTTGAGGGAAATAAACTTGCAGGGCTACGGGGATAGAGCGGGGGAATGGGACTGACTGGATTGCTCTACAGAGAGCCGGCACGGACTCGATGGGCTGAATGGCCTCCTTCTGTGCCATTATGACTCTATAGGGGCAATTTTGCCAGCCCTGGGGAGATGGGTATGGACGCGGGACTGCCGGGAAAATGGCAGAATTTAGGGGCGGGTGCCCAACCCGCCCCCAACCCACCTCCATGCCATCTTCCTAAGAGGCAGATAGTTAACAAGCAGAAAATAGGATTATCCCCTTTTTGCCCTCACAAGTGCGGGCTTCCCGAAGGCTCCAAAACACGCCAGCTCAGCGAGGCGAGTACTGGGTCTGCGGGGGTCGGGGGGGGGCTGCAAAAGTGTGGTGTGAAGGTAAGTGATGGGTGCAAGAGTGTAGAGGTGAGTATCTGAGGTAAGTGCAAAGTGTTAGTAAAAGTGTACTTACCTTTGTTTCTTCCTGCAGGCTTCAGTCGGTGTGTATGCGGAGAGTCTTGGACCTCCGTGTTGCAGATGAGAGATGGCCGTTGCATTCTCAGATGCAACAACTATCTCATTTCTGTAAAAGAAAGAAGTTTGGTGAGGCCTTGAATGCAAGACCTCATCAAACTACAGAGAATGTCAGTGTTTGACAGCTTCACAGAGCTGTCAAACGATGACAATTCATCAGTCAAAGATTTTTGACAGATGAAACGTCATACGCTGGTGTTCTCTGTAACCGGCTTTCCCTTAATTGGCCTGCTAAGCCCGCTGGGTGGGCCTAACAAGGTCAATCAAGGGAAAATAGCGTGGGTTGGCCACAAATCGATGGAGGCGGGACTAAAACCCGACAAGCAGCAGTCCCGCCTCCAACGCGCCCCCATTAATAAAATCGCCCCCCCGAGACTCTATATTGCACCAGTCATCAGCCCCTAAGTCCTCTAAAACATGTCTGACCTGTGCTAAACCTCATGCTATCATCCCACACTTTGATTGAAATAAAGCAATCTATTTTAAAGATTTTTGCAAATAGAATTGCAATATGTTTCTTTGTCTCTAAAAGAATAAAGCACTTCTTTTTCAAAGGATTTATTAAATATTCTTAATTTTCAAACACAACTGGAAAAAAAATCCATTGTGCAATTTTGGTGGTGTTTCTGAGTGCAGATCATGATGTTTCTTTGCTTAGTGTAAAGTATGCGCATGCCTGCTGTTTCAGAATGGTTGGGTGGGAGGAAAGGGGCCGAGGAGGAAAGAAAAGCGGATCCTGGGAGCTAAAACGAAATAAAGGCATGCCACGTTTCACTGCTCCAACCTGTGAGAAGATGACAACTGCAATCAGAATGCCAATGTAGTAGGTTTTAAAAATATTTAGGCTTCCCCACTAGCTTGGCTTGTTGACACAGTGAGTAGCTGAAGTTCATTTGCGTAGATTTCATCTGAGGACTGGTTCAGGTTTGGTCCTGATGTCACCAAGGTTCAATAGTCTATGAACACTCACTGTAAACATAGAGATTTGTGCGCAAAAATCTAGGCTGACACGCCACTGCAGTACTGAGGGAGTGCTGCACTGTTGGAAGTGCCATCTTTTGTATGAGATGTTAAACCAAGGCCCCGTCTGCCCTCTCATCTGGATGAGAGTGCTACCAACTAAGCCACGGCTGACACTGACCTTAGGCAAAGTATTAGAGGGTGGTACCACTGGAACTGTACCCTAGTAAGCCATGATCTTATTGAATGGCGGAGCAGGCTCGAGGGGCCAAGTGGCCTATTCCTGCTCCTATTTCTTATGTTCTTTCTTATGTAAGGAGTTAAATCCTTCAGCAGAGGAGGAGGAGTTCACAGTATATACATGCATATCTAAATTTAAAATTATTACAATTTTTAAAATTAGATAATTGTTTTATATACATGCTAAAGCGTAAAGACTATTGTTATCCTAACATATCCTTATATGTTGCTGGAGGCTAAGTACAATTTTAGTCAAAAGCATTTCAAAACAATAAACATATATTAAATTTAGTACAGTCTTGTATTTCAGCAAGCAGAACATTAATCTATTCCTCCTAAATTATGCATAGCGAATGTGAGGGCTTGTTCAACTCCCATAAATCCCAGAGAAACAGAGCACCAAACTCACCAAAGATCAGCCGACTGAATGATTGAGCAGCTCTCAGCTGGTTACTCTAAAGAATTAGGATCCATAGATCAAAATTAAAACAATATCCTTCTAATGTAAACTCCAAAAGACATTGTAACGTTCTTTTGGGGGAAAAATGCTGAGCCATCATTAATGGATGGGAAGTGGTGTCCTATAAACAGCCAGGCAGACGTCAAAGAACAAGATTATTCTTCAAATTATGTCCTTAGTGTTTTTGCTTTCCACCATTAGCTGATGAGAGGACGAGTGGAACTCTGTCAGGATTGAAACTGTAGTGTAAGGTGGTAGAATTTGATTGACCTGCATTCCACAGAAGGTCAAGGTTGATGTAGTCTGTCAAGCCATCCAGCATGTTTTACTGTCTTCCGGGGCATAAAGGCAACGTAATTTAATTAGATGTAAATTTTTGGTAAATGAGAATGGCAGCAACTCAGAGTTAGGCAAAGCGAGCAATCCGGTTGGAGACTTCTCCCGCTGAACTGTCTACAGGGATTAACAGAGAAGGCCTGTTGAAGAGGACACTATAATTGGGCTCAAGTGTCAATTTCTGAAGCAAGAAGGGGTTGAGGAAATATGGCGACAAGGCAAGTAAGTGGGATTGATTCATTAACAAGGAATGGACTTGCAGGACCGAATGGTCTTTTCCTTTTCTTAAAAATTTACTACTTATTGTGAAAACAAAATCAGCCAACCTGGGACCTTCTTGATCTTTATAGGTCAGCTACACAATAGGTAAATATCCTCTTTGTTTAGCCTTCAGAAGTGCTCACTCATTTTATATACGCACAACACAATAGTCTGACTGTTAGGGCTGGATTTTCATTGACCCGTGGAGGCGGGTTTGGAGGCGTGTCGGGGGTTAAACTTGCGAAAACTGGTGGGCGGGCACAAGCCGGCCTCCATTCCGCCTCCACTCAATTTTCATTAAACCGTGTCTGCTGGTCCCGACTCTATCCCGCCTCTAAGAGTCGGGATAGGCTGTTAAGGCCCTTAACAAGCACTAAATTGCCTCTAAAATGCCATTTTGAAAGGCCTTTGTGATTTTAACCCTTTTTCTACGTGAAGCACGCCTGTTCTGAACCACGAATGTGAAACCTGACGGGAGCACATTTGGATAGCTGACTATCAGTGGCTGGCTGGCTGGGAGTGGTGGAGGAGACATATCTGGGAGTGGTGGAGGAGACATATCTGGGAGTGGTGGAGGAGACATATCTGGGAGTGGTGGAGGAGACATATCTGGGAGCAGACTTAGGGCTGCTGCTGCTCATTTTGCATCCAGGTCCTCTCACCGCAAAGGCCAGGCAGTCTTTGCAGACCTTCAATGCAGCAGCAATGATGACATCATCAGAGGCGACTTTCAGACTGAAAACACTAATTGGTTCATGGGTTCCCACATGCTGGAACTCAATTGCCCAATTAGGTGAAAATTGCATCAATCTCCCACATCCAATTGCAGTCGGGTGGATAACATGAAAAGTGGATGACACGACCCCAACCCGCCCCAGTATCAAAATCCAGCCCTAAGTGTAAGGCAGTAATTCAGGTGTGGAATAAAAAACAGAAAATGGCTGGAAAGACTCAGCAGGCCAGACAGCATTGGTGGAGAGAGGAACTGTTAATCTTACCATCCTCTCCCCACAGTCTGACCTACTGAGACTTTCCAGCGTTTACTGTTTTTATTTCAAACTTCCAGCAGCTGCAGGATTTTGTTCAAAAACAAACTTTAGGAGGAGTCCCACTGAAGTCTGTGACCTCTGAACTTCATTCTCACAATTGTAACTGGTTGCCAGACAGCTACTATCCTGTACTCCAGGGTGTGCTTATCATTGACAATTAAGCTATAGTGTAAATAGATTACACGTATTTTTAAAAATGAATTCTTGGGATATAGGTGTCGTTGAAAGGGCGGCATTTATTGCCCATCCCTAGTTGCCCTTGAGCTGCCTTCTTGAACCGCTGCAGTCCATGTGGTGAAGGTGCCCCCCACAATGCTGTTAGGTAGGAAGTTCCAGGCTTTTGACCCAGCGACGGTGAAGGATCGGTGATGTACGTCCAAGTCGGGATGGGATGTGCCTTGGAGGGGAACTTGGAGGTGATGGTGTTCCCGTGCAAATTCAGAAATTGTGTAGGGTCAATGCCCCTGAGGGAAGAAAAACAACAGCCTGTAGTATCAATAACCTGTGGGACTAATCATCTACAGCCACACAATGAATAGCCAAGTGGGCCAGATATTGGAGTGTACGGGATATCTGTGCAACACAAGCAAGAGAGGCAGCATCTTCAAGAGAGGTGGGGAGGAAACAACAACAACAACAACTTGTATTTATATAGCACCTTTAACATAGTAAAACGTCCCAGGGTGCTTCACAGGACTGTTATAAGACAAAAATTTGATACGTAAGGAGAAATTAGGGCGGGTGACCAAAAGCTTGATCAAAGAGGTAGGTTTTAAGGAGTGTCTTAAAGGAGGAAAGAGAGGTAGCGAGGCGGAGAGGTTTAAAGGAGGGAATTCCAGAGCTTAGGGCAGAGGCACTGCCACCAATGGTTGAGCGATTATAACCAGGGGACGCAATTCGGAATTTTTGTCTTTGAAATGATTTTAGGGAGCATTACAAAAGTCAGTGAATAAGAAATTGATTTTTGTTTTATAGCAATCCGCACATCCTTTCGTTTTATTAATTAATTTTTCCGGAATTTTTTTTTTAATGTAGGTTAAAATGAATGCTGGACTGACCCTATGTACACATGTGTTGCAGTAGGGTTAAAGGTCCCACCCACATCGGATTGATGAGCCCATCGCTGTTTGGAACAACCAGTGAAGGGACTCTGAAATACAGGTGTCCATCCCCCCAGTTAGACTTTCTCCCAGCTCATTTCTACGATGGTATTGACAAGTGTATATTCGAACCCATAATACAGTCCCTTTATGAACGATGTGCTGCTGATGTCTGATCTGCTTTGACAGGTCTGGTGGCATCTCACGGCGAACACCGCATCAATCCTGTTCGGAGCATCCAGTCCTGCACCCCCCACCCCGCCCCACTTCCCGGCAGAACCACATTATCAAGACTGCCTGCAGGAGATGGTACACCGTTTTCAAGGGAAGAATTTAGCCATTTAAGCGAAGGGCTGCTCTTTTCAAGAGCTACTCTACTTACGGGGGGGGGGGGTTACAAAATGTATCGTAAAGTGAAATTTATTTCTGTATTTAGCGCCAGAAGTTAGCACTAGAGTTTGGGGTTTTAATAAATGGCACACTTGACATACCTAGTGAGGGCACTTGGTGCAAGATTTAAATGAGAAGTACCCAAGCTGGAGTCCTCCTGTTCAGGGTTAGTTTCGCCCACTTATATAGCACAGCATGGGGGCTGGAAAGAGATAACTATTGGCTTTAATACAACAACTCATTTCTTGAAAAACGTCCTGTTTCAGATTTACAGGCAGAGGATGATTTAGAGCCGTGTTTTAGAGTCTTGTGATTACACTGGCCAAACTCCAGGCGGTGTGAACAATGAGCAGATTAGCAATTGCACTATTGAGAGGGACCACAAAACACACACAAAACTGGAATCTTAAAAATCCACAGGATTTGATTCTCAGAGAGCCGTGCAGGGGCCTCTGCTGTGTAAAACGATACCTGCTTAAAAATGGATCCAGAAATTAGAGCTTGTTTCGGTCTTCAAAGTTTCAGTGCGTAAGATTGTACGAGTGGCCACAAAGCACATACCCCGCTCTCTGCTGCCTGTCTTGGGTCTCCTCACCCCCCAGTCCCACGTCTACTCCCCAACCCCCGGGCATATCTCTGTCCCCCGACACTGCAATGGCAGGAATTCCCTAACAGCCAAAGGCATCTGACTCCACTGCCAAGCAGCTCCAACGGTAAACCTCCCTGCACAGCAGGCACCTCAAAGCACTGGAGAGGTACCACCAACGCTGCCTCCGCAAGGTCCTGCAAATCCATTGGCAGGATAGGCGCACCAACGTCAGTGTTCTCGCTCAGGCCAACATCCCCAGCATCGAAGCTTTGACCATGCTCGATCAGCTCCGATGGACGGGTCACATCGTCTGCATGCCTGATACGAGACTCCCAAAACAAGTACTCTACTCGGAGCTCCGACACAGCAAGAGAGCCCCAGGTGGGCAGAGGAAACGCTTCAAGGGCACCCTGAAAGCCTTCTTGAAAAAGTGCAACATCCCCACCGACACCTGGGAATCCCTGGCCCAAGACCGTACAAAGTGGAGGAGAAGCATCCAGGAAGGCGCCGAACACCTCAAGTCTCTTCGCCGGGAGCAAGCGCAGGCAGCGCAAGGAGCACACATCAACCCAAGCACTCCACCCACCCGCCCCTTCAACCACCGTCTGCCCCACCTGAGACAGAGACTGTAGGTCCCGCATTGGACTCATTAGTCACCTGAGAACTCATTTTTAATGTGGAAGCAAGTCATCCTCGGTTCCGAGGGACTGCCTGAGAAGAAGAGAAGGAGAAGAAAACCTCCCTGCTCTTTTCACCACACTATCATGAACAGCAGACCTACTACACCTGAAACGTCAACTCTCTTTCTCTCTCCACGGATGCTGCCTGGCCTGCTGAGTTTTTCCAGCGTTTTCTGTTGTTATTTCGGACCTACTACACCTGTTGCCAAGGAGCCTTGACCCACGGCCCAGCTACAGGCAATCCACTAGTTTACATTAAAATGTTCTCCCCCTCCCTTCCTGAAAGCCTTTGACTTCTGCTGGGGTCCAGTTCTGCCAAGGTCCCCAACCCCCCATCTACTTGGTCACTTTTAATGTGTGTGCGAATAGTGCTCGACTGTTAGACTGGAGCTCGCTTGACAGCTCAGCCTAATTCTGCCCTCACCCAATATCCTCATGTGTCACTGGACATCAGGGCTAGGAACACTAGTTAATTTCCTCTCTCTTGGGGTATATTTATATAGCACCTTTCACAACCTCAGGTCACTCCGAAGCGCTTTACAGCCAATTAAGCACTTTTGAAGTACTGTTGTAATGCAGGTAACACAGCAGTCAATTTGCACACAGCAAGCTCCCACAAACAGCAATGTGATAATGACCAGATAATCTGTTTTAGCGATGTTAGTTGAGGGAAAAACATTGGCCCAAGACATCTGGAGAACTCCCCTGCTCTTCTCGTGGCATCTTTTATGTCCACCTAAGAGGGCAGACTGGGCCTCGGTTTAACCTCTCGTCCAAAAGACAGCACTTCCCACAGTGCTACATTGGGCATGTCAGTCTAGCCAAGTGCTCAAATCACGGGAGTGAGAATCAAACCCACTTCCTTCTGCTTCACAGGCGAGACTGGCCCGTCAGCAGCATCCCAAGTGCAGCCCTGCCGAAATCACCTAACTCAGCAGAGCGTGAGAATAGAACATAGGAGCAGGAGTAGGTAATTTAACCCCTGGAGCCTGTTCCGCCATTCACTGAGATCACAGCTGATCTGTGACTGTTGGCACTTGGAACTTGGTTAATTCAGCTTCTGTTTAGTTCATTCAATATAGAGGGAAAATATGGTTGGTATCATTAGAGAGAGGGCGAGAGAGAGGCACAGATTTCACTTAGCAACAACTGGTGTTTGCAACCAACTTGGATGTTTTCAGAATAGAATGTTTAGATTAGAAATATTATGTTAGGATAAGAAAGTCTAGAGATTAGAAGATTCATGCTTACCACAGCAAGCCCACAGCATTTTTACGTGCTTCTAACGTTGTTGATGTTGAAGAAAATGCAGACTTCTGTCTCTGGACTATACAGTAGCCAGAGACTACCATATTAGACAATGCCTGCTCCAGTTTGATAAGAAAACAGTGTATAAATGTAAGCTTTTCCTTTGTTCAAGCAGCACAAAAGGACCCATGCCTAGGTTCGTGTGTCTATCCGTGACTATACTCTACTTGTAAATTACTTTTTATGCTGAAGTTAAAGAATAAAATGATTATAACCAGAAGACTGAACTTGTTACTACTCAAGTGAACAAACAGAATACTGTTTAAGACAACAGTGACCTAACTGCATATACCCACCCGCCTTTGCCCCTATCCCTTAATACCTTTGGTGAACAAAAATCTATCAATCTCAGATTTAACATTAACAATTGATCTAGCATCAATTGCTGTATGGGATCTGGTGAGTAGAGGGTCAGTCACCGGATGAGTTATGGGACACCTGCCTAAATGAACATATTTGCGCACGTTTTTTTTTAATGTGTTCCAATATGTTGTTACTTACAATTTGAACATAAGACAAATGATTAACCATTAGCCCGTTGGAGGCTGTCTTTAATGGATCCCGACAGCTCAATTGTACGAAATCTACATTTTGATTCAACTCGCGGGATGTTGTACACACAGCAAGCTTAGAACAGTCAGAAAATAACCAGAACTCAAGAGAATGTACCGGGACCTTACTCCCACCCCCCCGAGCTGCTTCCGAACTTGTCTAAGCGAACACACACACACATCTTCTGATCGCAGTTTTAAAGAAGCGCGTTTCTAAATATTGAAAAGGCTTTCATTCCGGGGGGATTTTGTCGCTGACGATCTTGTTTGCAATATGTCAGAGCGCCGTGCGAGGGGGAGGAGATGATGAATCCAGCCAGCCAACCAGGGACAAGCTGCAAGAGATTATTTCAATGAAAATGCGGCGAATCGCAGCCTAGAGGCGCAGCCCTGGTCCTACAGCAGTCAGTCTCTCTGCCTTTGATATTTTAGCTCTTAGCTCTCAGCTGCAGCCTTGGAGATGTAATAAAGGGTCTCGGACCAGCTCCGCCAGCAAACTCCATCGCAAGCACACCCGGCTAAAAAAGCAAAAAAAGGGATATGAAGGCGATCTTAACACTGACAGGCAGCAAGATGGGAATCGCGCCGTTCATTTTGCTTCTTGCAGCGGTAAGTGATACTTTTTGATTTTTTTTTAGGTGCTTATTCTGATTGCATTGAGGTCCTGCCTATTCCAACAGAACCTGGGGGGCTTATAACCTGAATGGCAGACGATTACAGTGCATGTGTGTGTGTGGGTGTGTGTAACAGGCAGCAAGTGCTCGAAGCTGACAGATGCGAATAAAATTGACACTACCTGAAATCACCCACACCCTGTGAAATCTATCGATAAAACACCACTGGCACCTCGCAATTCAGCAGCTCGTTTGAGGCGGAGTTCCTCGATATCAGAAGAGATTTTTTTTTAAATAGCTCAAATCTAATCAATACAGTTTTTAAAAAAGGGCTTCGTATCGGTGAAGATCAGTCGGGGTGTCGCTGTTTACGGGAGAGATGCGCTCTCCAATGATCTGCACAATCGCATCAGGGAGAGAGAGAGAGAGAGAGATCTGGCAGGAAAGGCGATCCGATCTTGTCAGTGACTTTCTCAAATCCTCATTCGCGTTTTATCAGCTCCTTTTATCCGCAGCGTCCCATTTAACAGGATTTAACCCTGAGAATGAAATGATCTAGACTCACGTTGTCGATGTCAAGGGGGGGGGGGGGAAGGAAATATACGATTTAGTTTTTGATTTTAAAGTGAGAGTTAGACTCGCTCTCATATTTGGTCACCAGCATCTGGACAGGTAAAAAAAACCAAATGCTTCAATCCAGATCCCGAAATCTCCGAGCCCCTCCCCTTTTTTTTGTTGGGTTCTGTGCAGAAATAACTCCGTATTGGTAAAGTTGAGAAAGTTATCAATTTTCTTTAGAACCGACCTGCCGCGTCATTGATGCTTTTGGGGGGAGTCGAATTTCCAAGAATATTTCCTGACATTCTCCCCTCACTTTGCCCATCACCTCAGGCTGACGGCGGTCCTCTCTCTCTCTCTCTGCCCCCGCCCCCCCCCCCCCCCCCCCTCTCTCTCTCTGTTACCTCGGCTGATTGAAACCACTCGATTCTCTGCAATGAGCCGGAGCCAAGGCCGATGTCAAAATCAATCACCTCTCGATGCTTCAAATTGTCCTCAAATCTGGGGCGCTGGGGCGGCGGGGGGGTCTGTACAATCCGCCCGTGACCACACACTGGAGATGAAACCAATGTGCCCGGTGATGTTCTGGCTGTTGGGAGGGTCATTCCATGCAGCGAGGGGACGGAAATGAAAATCTGCTCGCCAGATTGTGGTGGAGAATCCCCAGAAAGACATGTTCTTCATTGGGCTGCCCCCCCTTATAGTCTTGGGCTACACGCTATTACATGCAGTTGGATTTTGAAATGAGCAGCCTGAATGAAAAAAAAAGGCTCCCCTTCAAAGACACTTGTGCAGGAGAGAGAGACTGAGTGCGGAGCAATGGGGAGATGAGAAATATTTTATTCTTGTTGGGAGTGGGAATGAAGCAGTTTGAGTTCTGTTCTTGGATCGGACAGCTGGACTGTTTAAAAGCAGACAGTGACTGTCACTGTGACAGTCATGGACAATCATTCTGTGCGGTTATCTTGAAACCGAGCGGGGAGGTTCAAATAAAACAGCGCCTATTTCATCACACAGTCCCGTGGCTCATTTCACAGCAGAAGGAATGTGAAGATGTATCCGGGAAAGGGGCGGAGGGAAAGCCAGCTCGATGGGGGCATTTACATGAATCCATTGTATAAATGTCCCGAAATCTCTGGAATTCCCTGCCTAAACCTCTCCGCCTCGCTACCTCACTTTCCTCCTTTAAGAAGCTTCTTAAAACCTACCTCTTTGACCAAGCTTTTGGTCACCTGCCCTAATTTCTCCTTACGTGGCTCGGTGTCAAATTTTTGTCTTATAATACTCCTGCGAAGCGTCATGGGACATTTTACTACATTAAAGGTGCTATATAAATACAAGTTGTTGTTGTTGTTCTTACTGCAAGGCATCAAGAGGTGGAAGAAAAGATTGAAAGGGCAGACACCAAGTTGCAAAATCTGATCGGAATAAACTAGAATAACAACAACCACCTGTATTTATATAGCACCTTTAACGGAGTAAAATGTCCCATGATGCTTCACAGGAGTATTATAAGACAAAAAAATTTGACACCGAACCACATAAGGAGAAATTAGGGTAGGTTTTAAGGAGTGTCTTAAAGGAGGAAAGAGAGGTAGAGAGGCGGAGAGATTTAGGCAGGGAATTCCAGAGCTCAGGGCCTCGGCAACAGAATCCAGGGCCACCAATGGTTGAGCAATTACAATCAGGGATGCTCAAGAGGGCAGAATTAGAGGAGCGCAGAGATCTCGGGGGGTTGTGGGGCTGAAGGAGAATAGACAATGAATGTATAAAAGGTAAAGAAAAAAAAGAAGTCTTACATTTATATAGCGCTGTTCACAACCACCCCAAATCGCTTTACAGCCAATGAAGTACTTTTTTGAAGTGTAGTCACTGTTGTAATGTAGGAAACACAGCAGCCAATTTGTGCACAGCAAGCTCCCACAAACAGCAATGTGATGATGACCAGATAATCTGTTTTTTTGATTGAGGGATAAATGTTGGCCAGGACACTGGGGATAACTCCCCTGCTCTCCTTTGAAATAGTGCCATATTTTACATTCATCTTAGAGAGCAGAGGGGGCCTCGGTTTAATGTCTCATTCGAAAGACGGCACCTCCGACAGTGCAGCACTCCCTCAGCACTGCACTGGAGTGTCAGCCTAGACTTTTGCGCTCAATTCTCTGGAGTGGGACTGTGAACCGATAACCTTCTGACCTCAGAGGCGAGAGTGCTACCCACTGAACCACGGCTAACACTGTGAGAAGAGGGGGTTCTGTTCGAGTTTTCTCTTTCAAATCGCAACATCTAGCTAGCTGTCCATTTTAAAGCCTAATTAACTTTATAATCAGGACTGGGAGTCAGATCTTGAACATTTTCAAGAGGCATAAATTGAGTTTGGCGGATCTTCGAAGTGCTCGCAGCTCCTGCAGAAATCCATTCGTTCATTAATCTGACCAGCAAGGGGCGCACTTGCAAGTGACCTCGTTTAAAGATTTTTGAGCGTTGCAGACAAGACTATTAACCGCGAGAGACATTGAAATACTGTTTAAGGACTCTTTCTAAATCAGCATTTCTGCCCTTTTGAGAAGCAGGTCAGTAGATGATATAAAAAGCTACGGTGCACCTATTCATTAATTTTATAAACTCAGCTCTCTGGACAGAGTTCGTTTCGGCAGGCAACCTGCGAATTGGATAAACAGGGGGGCAGATTCACGATTCTCACTCCATGAACAAAGGCAGAAGTTAAAGTATTTCTTTCCGCAGAGACGATTTGTAGAATATGGAATGCTTCACCAAAACTGGGCATTGAGACAGAGACTATTCACATAATTCTAAAAGGGAACTGAGTAAGTATTTGGAAAGGAAGAATATAAAAAAGACAAAAGAGAGAGAAATGGGATTAGAACAGACAGTTTCAGTTGGAGATCCAGCGGGACCGGTGTTACGGGCCAATGGTGTAACTTATACGATTCTAGGTAACCCGGGCAGTGGTTGTGTGGCTGGTGGCTAAAACTGGTGAAAATGTACCGGGGATACTGTCCATCTGTGGAAGGTAGAGGATTCATTATTAGGTTGGCTGGCTCTTTTTTGTTCCTATTTTTGTAAAATATGGAAGCCAGGCTTCTCTCTCTCTACCCAGATAATGGTCCTGAAATTGCGGTTGGCGGCAGAGCTAAGGAGTATGCCCCCGACCTCCGAGCGAAATCCGCATTCACCTGGTGCGAGGCCCCAAACCAAAACCTGCTTTGAAATGCTGCAGAGTTGTGCGCAGCGTAGTGGCCCACGGATCCCGGGGTGCACCGTTGTGCGTAAGCGTACCTGGGATCACGTGGGGCGGTGCCCCTTTCACTAGCCAAGCGGGAAACAGAAATCTCTGATGCCCGACATCAGTCAAATTTTAAATTGAACGGTGTGAATATTTATTTGACAAGTACAGTACTTGGCTTTAAAAAGCACAGGGAATACTTTGGCGTAAGTACAGTTATTTACTGGAAGACTCCGCAAGATTTAAAAAAATGATTAAAACTATCTCATCCCTCAAACCGAACCTTTACAGTTGCCTGGCGGGTTGATACACGGCAGTTTTATGTGTTCATTTTGAATTATTTATACATTTTCTCGCCCCCCCCTCCCCTTACGCTGTGCAAACAGGCTCCTGCACCTGTTTGCACCAGCCATAAAAGTTTCAAGGATAATTGCCCAATTTCTCACCAGCAATGAGGATTTGACAGTCGCAGTGGATGATCTGTCTAGTCAGAACTTGACAGATTGCAAGTTCAGGATTTAGCGCATGCGGAAATCCCGAACTTGCGGTCAATTTCAAAGGCGGTATGATGGCATACTCTGAGAGTACACCACCATACCGACCACAAATTGTGGACCAATGTGTTTCTAACCGCTCATTTGCATGAATCTGTCATCACCTTTATCTGTAATTTACTAAATTATCTTCCACACCTTTTCACCGCATGTTATCAATTTGAAGTAAATTTTCAGCGTCAGAAAGCAATAATTAATAAACATAAATTGGAAATTGACACTGTGAGCATCCTATATGCCCCAGATTTCTTCTTAGTCTTTGTAATCATTACAACTCCACCCTCAATCTCACAGTGCTTACTACCCTCCCTAATTACATGGGCACCTGTAAGAACCTGCAGTGGCATTGCCTGGGTTGTGAGAATGTAAGAATATAGGAATGAGAAATAAGCTTTCAGCCAATCTGGCTTGCTTTCTCATTCAAGATCTGATTAGTCATCTTACGCTAAACACATATATCCCTCCACTTCCTGCGGAATCAGCAAGCAATTTAGTTCCTTTTTGCATGTTTCAACAGAGATGTACCATTCTGTCCTCTATTCTGGCATCATCCCACTCTGTCATTTGCATTAGCCTCACCTAACTCTGCTCCTTATATGTGTATATAAATATTTCTTCATATCAGTACATCCTAATTTCAATCCCAGTCAGTCTCTGTCACATTATCTTAGAAGTTGTCAAACCCAGCCTGAAGGAGGAGATGGCTGTGAAACATAAGGGTGAGTGGACTGATGTTGGAGCAGTACAGGGAGATATCAAGAAAAGGAAGACTGCGATGGGGTGTGATAGTGAGAAGTCTATACTGAGCTCGGAGGTAGATGACCCACAGCAAGGAGCACTGAGATTGAGGAGGAGGAGAGACTGGGGACAAGGGGAGGGAGAGACTGGGAACATGCTTGCAAAATTGTTGAGGGCACGGTTCCTATTGCACAAATGGCACACTCTGGGACAATTAAAGGCAATCCTGTTCTAACAGCATTATCTGATTAAAATCAATTTTAAAATTGTAAATATTTAGAGTGATCACCAGAAAACCAACTTCATTGGATTTGTGCATATACACTGCTCTGATTGCCTCAACAGTCTCTTCCTTTTGTATTAGGGAAATCAGATTGTGCATACAGCTGAACAAACTGAATGGATTTCACAAGTATTTACTGCAAATACACTGAATGTAACCTCTAAGAACTACCCTTTCACCAAATGTCATGGCCCGACAGGTTATTTACCTAATGTTGTGATAGCAAGATTGATTCCACCCGGGTACATACAGACAGATATATACTGAGTGAGATTGGTAACTAGACTTCATGAGAGGAAGGTCATTAAAACAAGCAAGTGGAAAAACAGCTAAAAACACAACGCCACAGAAATAAAAAGGACACTTTCTCAGCCTTTAAAATACATTTTGTACAAATCTCTCCTATCTTTCAATCTGGAAACTGTCGGATCATAATCAAAAATATTGTTACAGATTAATTATTCCTTGGAAATGAGAGTCTTGGCCAAAAGAGGGTTTTTCTGTGTCGTACGATCTATCATCCTGTTTTCTACTATGATCTGACTCATTACCTTAGCTTAATTGGATCTCTACTTAAAAATGAAAAATGTGCAGGGCTATGGGGAAAGAGCAGGGGGCGTGGCACTAATTGGAGAGCTCTTTCAGAGAGCCAGCACAGGCACGATGGGCCCAATGCCTCCTTCTGTGCTGTATCATTCTATGATTTTATGATCTTTTGTTCATGTGTTCTTTTTTCTTCCTTTCACAACTTAGAAATCAAATAGGGAATTCAGAAGAAACTTCTTTACCCAGAGAGTGGTGAGAATGTGGAACTCGCTACCACAGGGAGCGGTTGAAGCGAATAGTATAGATGCATTTAAGGGGAGGCTAGATAAGTATATGAGGGAGAAGGGAATCGAGGGTTATGCTGATAGAGTTAGATGAGGAAAGACGGGAGGAGGCTCGAGTGGAGCATAAACGCCGGCATGGACTGGTTGGACCGATGTAATCCTACGTAACTTGACTTTTCATTCACTTACTTTGCTGGGTTGGTTGTATTTTTGGTTGTATTTTTGGTCCAATAAAAAACAAGCACAAACAATGGTTCAACATCAGGACACTTATCAAATAATCTAGAGGCAAGACACATTATTCAATAATGATTATTAAGCACATACACTGTTCACAGCCTATATCCTGCAATTATGTTAACTAATGAGCTGCTTTTTGTCCATGACGGAAATTCAGAGGGAATTAAACAATCAGATGGCAGTCGCTGACATTAAGGTGCCGATATTAACTGGGGCGGGATTTCCAAAAGGTGGGGTGGGGGGTAAAGTTCTGGTCGCTGGAAGTCTGCGTTTTCCCGAATGCCGAGGAGTTTTGCTTCCACAGTGTGTGTGTGTTTTTTTTTAAAGAGGATTCCCCACCTGATCGACAGGCTTGGCTCCTTATTGGGCAGGCAACGCTACAGCAGAGGCCACAGCCCAGCAGCAAGTAAGTGCGTGCTGCTGGGGTAGAGATCGTGGGGGGTGGTAAAGAGTGACTTGTAGGGTCGGGAGGTGATCGTGGGGGTCGGAGGCAGAGATGGGAGGGGGGGTCGGTGCTCGCAGGAGAGGGGGTTCGATCGCGGGGTTGTTCAATCGCGGGGGGGAGGTCCAATCAAAGGGAGGGAATCAGTTTAGCTTGGGGGGGGGGGGGGGCGCCGAGGGGTGGAAGCACGCCTGCTGCTCCTGGCCCACAAGCAGTGCTGGAAAGACGCTTACCTCTTCCACACAGCAGTCCTCACCCCCCTTTAGCTGCTGGGTACCCGGCCGGCCAGGATTAAATTTAAAATGGAGATAAAATCTGTGGCAAGCAACCTTATTGAAATATTTAACTGAGCAATCTGCCTCCTGGGAGCGGATTGGTTGCCCGGCCCTTGACCTGCCTCTGTTAAAACCGGAAGTGGACTGGTTTGAGGCGGGTTGGGTTCAGGTTTGAGATTTTTAAAATCTTTCATCCCACCCATTGTTGGGGATTAAAATTCCCCTCTAAGTAATTATTCTAGTTTGATTGACCTTATTCGCTTTCATTTTCCTAACTTCAATTTTCTAAATATAATCTTTTCATTTATCCCCTTTCATCTTTTGTTTATACTAGATTTGGCACAAATTAACATGATGATATGAGTGTCCAGGACATGGATCATTTTCCATTTTTTGTACGAGGTGTCAGGGGCAAGTGCTCTCATGCCAGGTATTGCCAGGCTTAATGCTGCAGGTGGGGAATGCAGGAAGTTCACTGCAATTGAGCCCAAGGGTCAATGGGCCCCACATGACCATATGTACATAAAGGGGGAGAAATTCAGTATCGCCCCATTTGGGGTGCAATTATCGGCCGGGCGCAAAGATTAGCACCTGGCGCTAATTATCGCTCTCGACTGCAAACTTGACTTTTATCACCCCTGGAGGTGATTGCAGCGCTATATCAGGCGCTTCACACCTGTCTTAAGGCGCAAAGGCCGAGGAGCGAGGCGCTACCTCAGAGCGCTGGCGAAGCTCATGTAATGTCAGTCAGCAATGGAACACACACACAATGGCATGGGCCAGTTCTTAAAGGGGATGGTTAATCTGGCTTTCCATCCACATCCTGCTCATTGCAGCCTTGAATCTCGGCCTGGAGAGACCTGCACATCAAATGTGCTGGAAAGAACAATGGAGAGTACCAGGCAAAGAGCTCAGAGTGCAGCCCCCACAGTCTCTGCTAAATCGATACAAGGAATGGCAAATCAAAATGAACCTGCAAAGTGCTGCTCAGTACCCAAAACTCCTTCACACAACGTTGAATCTCTCCAGAAGTCTCCCTCTCTCTCTCAGAATGCGTAGTTCAAAAATGGCACCAACAATAAAAGGCAGGAAGCGGTCACCTTTAAATAGCGCTCCCCCTTTCCCTTCATGACTGCAGAACGCTCCCCTCAACCTGTCGTTGCTAGCGTCAGGCGGTAAGGCAGGGGGTGCCACTCAATATCCGCTCCGGGGCGATACCAGGGCGTTGCGCACTCGAGTGATGTCACGATCTGCCGGCGCAGGAGATCGTGGCGGTAGTGTTTAGTGCCGCTGCAAAATGTCTAGTTAATTTCGCAAGCGACGCAAACTTCGCCGCGCCTGGGCGCTAGATGCTTTGCGCCCCATTAGCGCCCTCTTAAGGCGCTAACGGGAGGCGCAACCAACTGAATTTTTCCCCCAAAGAGTTTTGAAGGGATACTGACTTCATGAGAAATGTTATGACAAGTCTTTTTCTTCTTACTTGAAGAGAGAGAGGAGCCAAAGGAACCATGCACCTTTCTCATTCTGGTGCCTTTCCAAATTATTTTTTACTTGTTCATGGGATGTGGGCGTCGCTGGCATGGCCAGCATTTATCGCCCATCCCTAATTGCCCTTGAGAAGGCGGTGGTGAGCCGCTTTCTTGAACTGCTGCAGTCTGTGTGGTGAAGGTACTCCCACAGTGCTGTTAGGGAGGGAATTCCAGGATTTTGACCCAGCGACGATGAAGGAACGGCGATATATTTCCAAGTCAGGATGACGTGTGACTTCGATGGGGAACTTGGAGGTGATGGTGTTCCCAAAAATGATCTTTGTAATTGTTTTGTGTTCTTGTCAACACATGAAAAGCAAAGCTGACAAGCATATTTGGACAAGGCAGTTGCTTCTGTTACTTCACTTTATTTTGGTCTAACTCCAGGAAACACTCAATTTTACTTTGTGCTTGAACTGAACGGAGGCCAAAGTATGGAAGGGGTACCCAAACTTCTCATGGCAGCTTGTCTCCCTCTTTTGGACAACTCAGCCTAGTCAGAGATGTTACCTATCTGGAGGGAGGGAGGGTTGAGTGTGAGTACTCACTGAGGCCGGGTTGCTCTTATAGTCAAGTGCCTAATACATTCCCGTAATAATTCCTGATAAATTATAAACACATGAGGTAAAATTACCCCAGTGACTGAATTGATTCTCACAACACCAGGTTATAGTCCAACAGTTTTATTTGAAATTACGAGCTTTCGGAGCTCTGCTCCTTCTTCAGGTACAGGTACAGTGAGGGAATACAAATCGATTACACAGTATATAGAGACAGAGAACAATGTGTCTGCAGAGATACAATCCGTCAGGGAGGCATTACATCAAAGACACATCAGAGTACAGCTAAGACAATGAGGTGGGTCACAGGGGGTCCAACGTGTCAAATGCTGCCGTCTGCAGTTAAGCTTTTAATTTTTTTAATAAAAAACTGGAAAAACAGACAACGATGTCGAGTCATGCTACAGAACGTGACTCGACATCGTTGTCTGTTTTTCCAGTTTTTTTAAAAAAAAGTTAAAAGCTTAACTGCAGACGGCAGCATTTGACACGTTGGACCCCCTGTGACCCACCTCATTGTCTTAGCTGTACTCTGATGTGTCTTTGATGTAATGCCTCCCTGACGGATTGTATCTCTGCAGACACATTGTTCTCTGTCTATATATACTGTGTAATCGATTTGTATTCCCTCACTGTACCTGTACCTGAAGAAGGAGCAGAGCTCCGAAAGCTCGTAATTTCAAATAAAACTGTTGGACTATAACCTGGTGTTGTGCGACTTCTCATTTTTGTCCACCCCAGTCCAACACCGGCATCTCCGAATCATGAATTGATTCTAACATCCATTAATGGCCAATGAAACGTTGCTACATTCAATACTTAGACTGACTTAGCTTGCTAAGCAGCAATAACCAGGAAGACGTACTATAATTGAGCATAATGGCTATCAAGTTTTGTGTTCAGTATTAAATGTCATGTCCTCATATCCTGTCTATGAGTTGACACAGGCACTTTACAATATTTTGGGATTTTGTAAAAATCAAATTGGCCAAATGTTCAACGTGAACTCAGCTCCTCAGAGGGCCAAAACCAACAGTGACATCGTGTCTGTCCAATTTTCCAAAACCCGTGTCTCCGATTCTTGCATTTACAATTTTAAAGGTACACATTCACTGCGGGCTAATGGGAGCGAGTCTCATTATTGAAACCGTAACTTGATTGGAAAATTCAAAATACTGCACGAAAAGAATTCAACCTCTATGACCGTGGTCAATAATTTCAAGAAACATATAGAAATTGTAAGCCCTTCATTTAAATTAGTTAAATACTAAGTGGAGCCTTGCAACTCCACAGCGCCTTAAACGGAAGCACCCCGTGCAGCTAACTGCTATATTTAAAGTCAGATTTTAAAATCAACGTTACATGTACAAATTTTGCTAACTCAATCAACTTGCTATTCTGAAAGTTAACTTGGCCTCAACCTACGGTTTTAAAGCCCTCTCAGCCTGCTAGGCAAAGAGGGATTTTAAATTGAACCTCAGTCGAAATCTTTTAATTGCGCGCCAGGATCAGTGCATGTAACCTTGCTGATCCTGCAGCTGATTCCATTGCAGGTGGAAGATAAGAAGTGCAATTTTTTGGAAATTGGAAAGATTTTTTTTTTACTGAGGTTTATTTAGTACAGCTGCACAGCTGCAGCTAGAGCTGATCTTCTCGGCATGCTGCAACTAATCCAACAGTTGATCATGGCATGCAAGTGAACTATTACCCGCTGACCCGACCAGCTCACGAAGCTTGGACTAGTCTCTTAGATCGTCGACTTTGTGATGTTTCACTGCACATGAATAAATTTCGTCCTTGCTCGATCCCTTGCATCTCCTTTGGAACTGTGGCAGTCACTAACTTTTGATCGAAGTCCTCAATAAGCATTGTTTGACGGCCCCTCTCGCACACTAGACCGCATCTCTACATGTTGGCCCGTAATTTGCGGCCCCTACGGGCGCGTACGAGGTGCGCATGTGCGAAAACCCGGAACTTGCGATGTGTCAAGACTATCTTCCGCATCCCCGGGAAAAGGGCGGCCGCGGGTGGAGAGTTGGGCGCCCAGCGAATACCCGTGAAATTCTTACGCCGGGTGAAAGCAGACGGAAGGCCTGCTTTTGCCAGCGTAAGAATTTAAATGAACATAAAAATATTTTTTTTCACTCATTTAAACCTGTACAATAAGGAAAGGTTATTCTTAGCCCCTTTAAAACATTTAAATTTATTTTTCAAAAATTTAAATTTTTGTTTTAAATATTTAATTAAATGGAATTTTAATTAATTTTAAATATGTAAATTTTTAAAAATGTATTTGACGTGTACGTGTGTTTTTTTGGGATATTCCCATTCATACTTACGGGGTTTCCATACGTATGGAATCCCCAGAAGCATGAATGGGGATCCCCATTCTTTCATTCGTGCGGTGCCCAGAACTGAACGCAGCTACTCCAGATGGGGGTCTAACCAGAGCTCTGTTCAGCTGTAACATAACTTCCACCCCTTTGTATTCCAGCCCTCTTGAGAAAAAGCCCAACATTCCATTAGCCTTTTTAATTATTTTTTGTCCACTAGCTTTTAGTGATTTCTGTACTTGGACCCCGAAATCTCTCTGCTCATTCACAGTTCCTACCTTCTCGCCATTTAGAAAGTACTCTGATCTACCTTTCTTAGGTCCAAATGTTATGGGCTGGATTTTGTCTTGGGGTCGGGTTGGGGTTGTGACATCCGCATTTCGTGTTTCCCCCCCCCCCCCCCGACTCCAGATTAATGTGGATGAATGATGCAATTTTCACTTAATTGGGCAATTGAGTTCCAGCATGTGGGAACCCATGAACTAATTAGTGGTTTCAGTCTGAAACTCGCCTCTGATGATGTCATCATTGCTGCTGCATTGCAGGTCAGAGACTGACTGCCTGGTGTCAGAGACTGACTGGCTGTTGGTGAGCGAGGACCTGCTTTAGCTGTGAGTGGACCTGGATGCAGAGAGAGAGAGAGAGAGATTTTTTTTGCATCCAGGTCCTCTCACAGCAAAGGCCAGGCAGTCTCTGAAGCCATTCAATGCAGCAGCATCAGAGGCGACTTTCAGACCTAATACTACTACAACCTTCATCACATCTCCATTGTAATAGTGGACCTGCAGCTGATAGTCAGCTATTCACTTGTGCTCCCGCCAGGTTTCACTGGAGTGTTTCACATCAGGCGTGCTTCACGTCGGAAAAGGGTTAAACTAGCTAAAATGTTTCAAAATGGCATTACAGAGCCAATTTAGGGCTTGTTAAGGGCTTTAATGGGCTCTCCCGCCTCTTGGAGGCGGGACGGAGTCGGGAACCCCGCGACTGATTTTGTCAAAATTGCGTGGAGGCGGGATGGGGTCGGGACCCCGACCCCGCAACTTTAACCCCCCACACGCCTCCAAACCCGACTCCACGGGTCATTCAAAATCCAGCCTTATGTCTATTTGAACAGGCAGAGAGAGGGCTTCAGTTTAATGTCTCATCCAAAAGGTAACACTGCCATCAATACAGTACTAGATTACATGCTGAAGTCCTAGAGTGGGGGCTTGAACCCATAACCTCTGAGTCAGAGGTTACTACCCAGTGAGCCAAAGGAACATTTCCAATGCATTCACATTTGTAAATTTCAAACACTTCTCCGCAGTAAAATTAGCATAATCAATCTGAATAGTCTAACCAAAAAAAGGGGCCAAGAAATTGTTACTGATTAATTATAACTGATTAATCTTTTGCAGTTGATGCCAGCTGGATTCTATTTTTAAGAATTCCCTTTCAATTTATCATAAGTTTTGGCAAGCGAGATAGCTGACAAAGAATTTAGTTACAATTTCACACAGATGATTTTGATAGGAACAACATACTTCAAACAAGCCCTCCAAAGACAAGGTGAACAGTTTGCCAGCTCTCTTAGGCTTGGTCAGTTTGACCCTGTGCCAACTTGGCTATTACCTTGTCAAGCTATAACTGGCTTGCAAAGAAACAGTCAGCTGAAGGCTCAAGGATAAAAGCAATCAATGTACTGTCACATGAAACATCCATTGACCCTTCGTGTCCGAGATGTTTTTTGTAGATTTCCAAATATATTTTTTTTACTTCACAGTATCTCTGTTGCTGTGACTTACTTGCGCTCATTGTAACAAAATAGAATGAAATATATATAGTGGCTGATAATGAAGCACGAACACCCAGAGCATTGTAGTACTTTGGGAACCATGGCCCCATGTTGTCAGCTGCAATTACATTTTTATTTAATTGAGAACATATCATCATGGAAAATGGGAACAATTACGAGCGCAGGAAGCCATGAGGTAAATGCCATTTAAAGATGATCTTCTGATTCCCAAAAGAAAACTGCTTTCAAATTCATTATTAATTGCCTTCAAAAATTGTAAGTTGACTCTGTGGAGAGTTAGTATTATCACGCTGGTGTAGTTGAAGGTTCTGAGGTTTGAGGGGGATAGAGATATGGTTTTAGGGAACAGCGGATTACACTTGTTCGCATTTTGCCTGTAGGCGACCTGATATTGGGAATGCAGTGGTCAATTCATTTACTCAGTTGTGAAATCCTAGCCATGGCTAGATAGTGGTAACCCGAAATATAATTTTGGATTTAGAAATAACTGAGTGCTTTTGGTTTTGAGATGCATCTAAACAGGGCAGGATCGTATAAGAGTAGACAATCTGAGTACTGACCCATCACGAACATTGATTGGAAAAACACAATTGGCTGACCATGATGTTCCTTGCATTGAAGTCAATGGATGGAACGTCATGGGCAACGCATCGGTGTTTTTCCGAGTGGTGCCCATGCTGGGTGAGGTAGCTTGCCATGCCAAGGGCTTGGAAAATCTATCCTAAAGTATAGGAAAAGGAATTGAGGTTTCTATTAAACTAGATATGGAGAGGGTGGAGCTAAGACTTCAAATATGGATAATCAGAGTTTGGAAGCTGATCAGGAGGAAGGGTGAGAAGTACACAAAGCCAAATGTAAATCCAGGCAAAGTAAGTAAACACAAACTCGGAGTAAATAAACTAAGGAATAAGTAAAGACTGCAATTAATTTCCTATACCTGAATGTGAGAAGTATTTGGAATAAAATAATTGAACTGGATGTGTATGTGGCAACAGGAAATTGTGGGCCATAAGGATTACGGAAACATTGCTCACCTTCACAGGTGGAGATTAATTAAATATGCAGGGATATAAAATGGAAGGATAGGACAAACAGGAAAGGAGAAGGGTTAGCTTTATAGGGCTGACTTTATGAAATCGTGCCTGCAATGGGGAGTCTCACCTATCAGGAGGATATATTGGGAACTTGGGCATGCAGTCCCCCTCATTTTCTGTCTACATGTAAAATTGTGCAGCGTGCATGCCCGAATTTCCAATATGTGCTCCCGCCAGGCAAGATTACCTTGGAGTGCATTTCATGAATTCAGGACTTAAATGTTCAGGAGAATTTGGAATTTAAGGAGGATGAAATGTTATTCCAGGTGCAGATACAACATGAAATAGGTTGGCATTGGTTGACAACCAGGCAGAAAATGGGATTAAAAATAAGGGCAGGATAAAGATAATGCTAACATACCATATGATGAGATGTGAAAGCTATGTAAAGACAATAATGGGTGCTTTCAATCAACCCAAATATAAACTAGGACTAGTTTCATGGAAATGTAGACACAGGCTCTGAACTAGTGAATGTGTGACAACATTGCTTTTCACTTCATTCACACCTACAGTGTTTAGCATCCCCACTATAGGCTTTTAGAATGCTTTTAGCAAATTTTCACATGAAAGACTTTTAATTAAACTAAAAGCCAAAGGAATCCAAAAAAAAAACCCAAGACTCATAAACTAGCTACAAAATAGGAAACAGGAGCGTATTCATCGCAGGTGTCATGTCAGGCCGAGGTGTGGGGTTGAGTGAAGTTCCACAGGAGCCAGTTCTTGGATTTCTGTTGTTCCTATTCCACATAAATGACCTGGATAACAAATTCACCTGTAAGGTTGTCAAATCTGCTGAACAACACTAAAATGGGGTAATAGGTAGAGGCAGAGGATGCACCTAAATATGTCTGAAAGCATTTAGATTGGTTAAGAAATTTGGCAGAAAAATGACATTAAATTTAAATGTAAAATATTGCACATTGGTTGAAAAAGGGTGAAAATTAACTGTACAATGAATGGAACCGAATTAGTACAAGGAGATTTAACGAGGGACTTGGTAGTAATAGTAAATGTTAACTTGGATCAGTTAGTAGCATTCTCCCCTCAGGGTCAAAAGGTTCCTGATTCAAGTCCTACACCTGGAGTTGACTTTATACTATCGGCTGAACTCTGGTGCAGTCCTGAGGGAGTGCTGCATTGTCAAAAGCACTGTCCTTTGGATGAGATGTTCACTTGGTGTTCTATCTCCTTGTTCAGGTGATGTTGAAGATCCTATGACACTGCTCAGTAAATCTCTACAGTGTGGAGAGAAAAAAAGCTATGGAGGAACCTCATTGAAGTATATAAAATAGTAAATGGTTTAGATAAAGTAATCCAAGAATATTGCTTAAAACTAAGAAAAGTAGCTAAAGATCCCGGCAAGAAGATTGTTTCTCAAGCTGCAAGGCCATTTTGGAATGCTTTTTTGATTTTTGTTTCTCTGCTCTTGCCATTTAAGCATTAATATGGCTTTCTGGCATTTGCTGTTTTGCATCCATGCTTGCTGCTTCCAGTTGCCACTCTAACACAATAGTTTTTTTTCCCCATGAAGAACCAGAAGAGGTGCAATGGGAGGATTCCAGGCAGATCAGGTAGTGCAAGAGGTGTTGTGTTTCCTCACACCTGCGTTCGCAGAGGTGCATATACCTCACTTTGGAAGAGGTTTAGTGCATTTGTTGGCTCCAGCTCCTAAAGGAGTCGTTGACAGTAGACCTGGTGGCGCAAAAAATGATGTGTGAAGATCAGATGAACTGTAGTGTTGGATGATTCTTCAGAACCATCTCAAGCACAGTATGTCACGCTTTCAGTGGTACTGCATGAAACCAGGAATGCCAGCGAGATCATCATCCAGCAAAGTCAGATTGGTCGCACACGCCAAGATGCCACCAACCATATCTGTACGCCCTGGCAGCCCAACTGACCTACCTCACAGGTCAGCAGAGAGCTAAACGCAGAGCTGTGCTATCTGCTGTAAGTACACTTGCAAGAATCATGCACCATAGGGCTGGTACAGCCATTGAAGCAATAGTTATCTGCACCCTCAAGTCTGTCTCCATCTGTTTGCAGCCATGGTGCATTGCTGACCTTTGGGGATGGTGTCATGGGTGGCACAGAGGATCATCTTCCTCACGACCACCCCATGGAGCACCACCTCCGCCTCAGCAGATATCAAACAGAGGTTGGGTGCTGGGCAACTCAGTCACTTTCTTGCAGACCCATATCTGCACCAGATAATACCGAATATAGTAAGCTTTTGGGTAAACAATAAATACGCTTGGCATTGGAGTAGGGACTGGAAATAGTGCAGAAGAGTACAACAGATGGAAAGCATCACATTGACAGATTGTTAGCTCAGATTAAAACTATTAATTTGCATTTATAGTGAAGTATGACTAATCCGAAGCAAACAACAGAATAGATAGGTTACAATTTTTAATTTAATTTTACATCATTTGTTTCAAAACAATAAAAATGTCAAAAATCTTAGCAATTCTCTTTAGTAACTTATCATGTTTCCGTGATTAGTGAGGGACCCCATGGCATCATATCTCACCATCGTGACTCATACATGCAATCTCCAGGTGAACTGAAGCAAACACAGCAACTGTTACATTTATATCCACAATGGCAGGAGATAGCTCATGTACCATCTTGATTAGCAGTACATTAATCTCGGGCATCTGCTTTAACCAGGTGATGTTAGTTCTGACACAATGCACACCCAACTGGCTATATCAGAAGCCTGAGGTGTTTGGGACCCGATGAGGGACTGTTTAGAGACATAGGCAGACTGATGCCAACTCCGCCCCCAAACCCCTGAAATTCAATGTTGAATACAGATTACGTGTGCATTTTCTCATTCACAAAGACAACTAAAAGTCTTTCTCAGAAAGCAGTCACAGAAGACATTGAAAATAACTGTTACACAGCTACACATTCTAATAAAAATATAGAATACTGATATTCTGATGAACAGAAGCAAGATGGATGCTCAGGTCTCTCACAGTTGTTGCGTACATTAAGTCCTGGGAAAGCTGTGGGTTGGCTAGTTGGTAGAACAGCAAAATTCTACACGCATTTTGTACTTTCTAACAACACCAAGGCCAACTTTCCAAGGCACCTGCCCTTGCTACAATTGATATCGACTGCACTGTTGTGGGGGAGGAAATGCTGTTTGATCCCATTGAAATCTCTTGGATTGATGATTGTATGCACACATGAGAAAAAGAGATTACAACCAGGACATCTATAGTGTCAAGATCTAAGAGTGTACATTTTTCGCCTGCCACCAACCCACTTTGGCCAGTCGCAGGGCTGTCTGGGGCGGAAAATGTGGTGGGAGCCATTCTGCTCTCTGCTGCCACATCCATATTTAGGCAGGCGTATTAAAATATGTTAATTGTAGGAGTATTTCTTTCCCATTATTATCACCTTAGCGACGCTGGATGTCGGGAAGGCCATTGCGTTCCTGACATCTGTCACTACTAAGATGGTGGAGGGTGGTTGTTCACGTTAAAGGGCCGCCTTGCCTAGAAAGAAAGAAAGACTTGCATTTATATAGTGTCTTTCACGACCACCGGACGTCTCAAAACACTTTACAGCCAATTAATTACGTTTGAAGTGGAGTCACTATTGTAATGTGGGAAATGCGGCAGCCAATTTGCGCACAGCAAGGTCCCACAAACAGCAAAGTGCTAATGACCAGATAATCTGTTTTTGTTATGTTGGTCGAGGGATAAATATTGGCCAGGACACCTGGGAAAACTCCCCTTCGAAATAGTGCCCATGGGATCTTTTACGTCCACCTGAGAGAGCAGACGGGGTCTCGGTTTAACATCTCATCCGAAATACGGCACCTCCGACAGTGCAGCATTCCCTCAGCACTGCACTGGAGTGTCAGCCTAGCTTTCATGTGCTCAAGTCCCTGGAGCGGGACTTAGAACCCACAACCTTCTGACACAGAGACGAGTGTGCTACCAACTGAGCCACGGCTGACACAAGAGCAAGAGAGATCAATTGCACTCGGGAGGGGTGGATTTGAATAAAAATTTCCAGTCCCAACACTGCTGGCTGCAATGTGCTGTGCCAGCCACATTCCACCATTCCCAGCTGCAGGCAGGTGACCAGACAGCACTGGATCTACTAGTAGGAGCCCACCAAAAAGAAACCTAAACGAGTCTTATCGCCGAGATCCTCCGGGGTCAGCGCTCGCGGAGATGGGCGGGCACAAATCCTGCTCCGCCACCGGTCCCGTTCGATTGGAAAATCTAGGCCAAGGAGATTTGCTCGCGTTCACTGCTGCAGCGTTAATGGCAATCAGAAAACTCATTAGACAACCTTAAAGGGAGACATTGAATTATTTTTGTTTCCTCTTTCAAGATGAGCATGAATTATTCACGCCCTGCAGCGTTACATTAATTTCCTGAGCTCCCACTCCTGAGACTTCAACAGAGGAGGAACATCAGCTGACTACTCAGAGCACCACCAGCTCTGTATATGTGTGTTCAGAAACACATACAATAATATTGTACACTTTATGTTGCAAAAAGTACTCAATCGATTACAACAACAGCAACAAATTGTATTTATATAGCGCCTTTAACGTAGTAAAGCGTCCCAAGGCGCTTCACGGGAGTGTCATAAAACAAAATTTGACACCGAGCCACATAAGGAGAAATTAGGGCAGATGACCAAATGCTTGGTCAAAGAGGTAGGTTTTATTACTGAAGAATTTCTTCTCTATAGCATTATTTTACAGAGTTTGCTTGATATTTTTCTGATGGCAGGGATAAAGACCATGGGCCAGTATCATAGAATCATAGAAATGTAGGACACAGAAGGAGGCCATTCGGCCCATCGTGTCTGTGCCGGCCGAAAAAGAGCCATCCAGCCTAATCCCACTTTCCAGCTCTTGGTCCGTAGCCTTGTAGGTTACAGCATTTCAAGTGCATATCCAAGTACTTTTTAGATGTGATGAAGGTTTCTGTCTCTACCACCCTTTCGGGGAGTGAGTTCCAGACCCCCACCACCCTCTGGGTGAAAAATGTTCTCCTCATCTTCCCTCTAATCCTTCTAACAATGGCTTTAAATCTATGCCCCCCGGTTATTGACCTCTCTGCTAAGGGATAAGTAATGTGGAAAGAGCATTTTAATGTTGCCTTTTTGTTTTTCATACAAGATGGATTTAAAAAAATAATTTGCAAAGCAATCTTTACTCAGGCAACTCATAGTGCAGCTGAACTTGCATGTTGTGGAAACACGGTATGAAAATCTACTGTAAATAAACTTTCAGGCAACTTTTAATTGAATAAATGGTTCGACATGTTACCAGACTTGCCTATTTTGTTATTTCAATTTATCACTTATGAGTTATAGGGATAGCTTCCTTTTCTTATTCATTCACGGGATGTGCCCATCCCTAATTGCCCTTAACTGAGTGGCTTGCTGGGCCATTTCAGAGGGCTGTTAAGAGTCAACCACATTGCTGTGGGTCTGGAGTCACATATAGGCCAGACCGGGTAAGGACGACAGATTTCCTTCCCTAAAGGACATTAGTGAACCAACGTGATACATTGTAATAACATAAGAAAACATCAAACAAAAAAAAGTTAGCCTAGCGAGCCACTCCCTTCAGAAATCATGCACAATTCAATGCATCGCGGATTCCAATCCAATCAATATCCTTTGTGTGACACTGGCACACTTTATATTATAAAGTCTAGCCTAAGTGCAGTTTTCTTACTGGCACTTCACAGAAAAATAAATACTGTTTCGATATTGGTGTGAAAAAGTTTGTCTGTCTTGATTTTGGGATTGGTATGGGTAGATTATGCAACCAGAAATGAAATACTTGAATTTAACAGGTTAATTTATTATTAGCAAACCACTGGCAAACATTTGGGGTCTCCTGTCAATGTTTGGAGTTCAATTCTTTCATCTGACAACTCCTACAATTTAAGTGCAGGACTTACAAAGTTCCTACGACACAAATAAAACATTTTGGTCTGAGATTTAACATGCTGTTAGCTTTTATTATATCCATGGTACATCAGGTGCTAAAAGCCAGCTTTACTCACAGAAATAATGTTTCAGCTTAACTTGGCACTATTGTTACAGAATTAGTCAGTTTGCTGAGGAGAGGGCCACATCATTAAATTCAAATACAAACATCTTGTGGGATTTTTTTCAAATACTTGTTTGATTGACAGTTAAAAAAAAACAGTTGCTTAAATCTCCCAGTCACTTTTTTAAGACGTATTTATTAGTTTGTTTGGGGAGTCTCCTGAAAGCCTTCAAAGAAAGATAGGCCAAAAAAGTGAGAGAAAAAGAAAGGAACCATTATGTTAGAGTATTGTTTCTATCATAGTTTTGCATGGCAATGGCAAACTATTTATTATTTTCCTACTACTTGAGGAGCTAGCCAAGCTTAACAGCTACTGCCAGTGCTACAATCCATTTGTTCTTTTACGCTCAATAAATTTGTTTGGCAGTTAAAGCATAAGTTAAGGCTTATGTTATGTTATTTTGCTGCCTTCGAGAAGACAAGGAGGATCATGTAAGGTCATGTCATCAAGCCCGCTGTTTGAAATAAACTGAAGAAGGATCTCCGTTCAATCCCTGAGCATGCTATAAATTTGCCTGGATAACTGGACAAGTGAAAACACTGTCTGGGACATAGAGAGCTTGTGCTCATGGTGAGAGTAGTTTAAGACTTGGAAGTCAAAAGAAATCTGGAGTCAAGAAACCCGTAAACATAACAGTCCCATCCAAGTCATGCCAGCCATTTGATTGGTATGGGGCCTCTCAAGTTTCTTCTCTTTAGACTTTTACAGGTGCCCTAGAACTATCTGGGGGTGAAATTGGTCTTCAGCAACAGCGCAGAAAGGGTAATGGTGAATTGGCAGCCCCTTTTATATCCCGCCCAATTTTCGTATCCATTGACCTCCAATGGAGCTGCTAATTTGCTAGCATCTGTTTTGTGTTATCGCTGGAAACCAATTTCACCCCCTTTATCTTTTAGCACAAAAACCCCCCAAATCCCTAAAGAAAGAAAAAGTCACTGGTGATTGCTTCAGACACCAATATTTACAAAATCTACCTTTCCCAACTTGTCAATCGTTGGTAGCAAAATGTAGATGTTAAATGCCAGTCCTTTGTGACATGTTTCTGCACAAGCTATGATTTTGGTTCCTAAACACTTGTATTGTTCAGGTGTCTCGTTCTCTCCTCCCCATGTGAGATATTGGTAGGTATGTGATTATTATTTTAATATTTTATTTCAGAACTTTATTGCAATGCATCCAAATATGGGCATTCAACCTTCTCTAAGGCCAATCAGCATCTCCTCACCATCAATGTTGGGCAGGATAAGGGAGAGAAAGCTGCCACAAGTTATATCCATTTTTTTGTGCTTGCATTGGGTACAGTAGCATAGTGGTTATGTTACTGGACCAGTAGTCCTGGACTAATGATCTGGGGACACAAGTTCAAATCCCACCACAGCAGCTGGGGAATTTAAATTCAGTTAAGTAAATAAAAAATCTGGAATAAAAGGCTAGTGTCTGTAATGGTGACCATGAAACTACTGGATTGTTGTATAAAACCCATCTGGAAATCTGCCATCCGTACCTGGTCTGGCCTATATCCCAATCCAGGGACTTGAGCACATAAAGCTAGGCTGACACTCCAGTGCAGTGCTGAGGGAGTGCTGCACTGTCGGAGGTGCCGTCTTTTGGATGAGACGTTAAACCAAGGCCCCGTCTGCTCTCTCAGGTGGACGTAAAAGATCGCAGGGCACTATTTCGAAGAAGAGTAGGGGAGTTATCCCCAGTATCCTGGCCAATATTTATCCCTCAACCAACAGAACAAAAACAGATTATCTGGTCATTATCACATTGCTGTTTGTGGGAGCTTGCTGTGCGCAAATTGGCTGCCACGTTTCCCACATTACAACAGTGACTGCAAATCGCTTTGAGACGTCCGGTGGTCGTGAAAGGCGCTATATAAATGCAAGTCTTTCTTTCTTTTATATGTGACTCCAGACCCACAGCAATGTGGTTGACTCTTAACTGCCCTCTGAAATGATATGCCAAACCACTGCTGTGGGAGTACCTTCACTTCACAGACTGCAACGGTTCAAGAAGGCAGCTCACCACCACCTTCTCAAGGGCAATTAGGGATGGGCAATAAATGCTGGCCTTGCCAGTGACACCCACATCCCGTGGACGAATAAAAATTAATGTCAGTGGCAGTGGGCCCAGTGTCTAGCTTTGATTTTTTTTTTACTAACTAGTCAGGATAAAAGCTTTTAATTAAAATGAAATAAATTCCTGCAGTATTGCTGCTGTCTGCTTTAACCGCCATAAAGCATATGTGGCGAATCAGCATAAAAGTCATACCAAACAACTGAATAGCCCAGTGCCTGTAGGTTACTTGCACCAGTTGATAAGATGCACAGAAAGGCCTGCTGCTTATAAAAACATATATTAAAGTGCCAATTATACAGTGACGTTGAATGTTGTCTATTCACCTTTGGCTCTTTTTTCCAAATGCAATTACAACTAATAGGATGATGTCTCCTGTCTCACGGTTTGGAAGTCCCAAGTGAATGAGTTTGGTGCAGTCGAATCCACCTCCTTGTTGATGAAAGTCCATAGCACAAACTGCTGCTAATTGAGCGCTAATCAGCAAAAGCTGGCAGTGAGCTTGGGCTATTGTCAGCTGTGGCTCAGTGGGGAGCGCACTACCTCTGGGTCTAGAAGGTTATGGGTTCATAATCCCACTCCAAGGGACTTGAGCATGTAAAATCTAGGCTGACACTCCAGTGCAGTGCTGAGGGAGTGCTGCACTGTCGGAAGTGTATCGTTTGGATGAGGCGTTAAACCAAGGCCCCGTCTGCCCTCTCAGGTGGACGTAAAAGATCCCGTGGCACTATTTCGAAGAAGAGCAGGGGAGTTATCCCCGGTGTCCTGGCCAATATTTATCCCTCAATCCACATAACAAAAAAAACAGTTTATCCGGTCATTATCACATTACTATTTGTGGGAGCTTGCTGTGCGCAAATTGGCTGCTGCGTTTCCCACATTACAACAGTGACTACACTTCAAAAGTACTTCATTGGCTGTGAAGTGCTTTGAGACGTCCGGTGGTCATGAAAGGCGCTGTATAAATGCAAGTCTTTCTTTTCTATTGGAAATTCTCACTGGTGCAATAGAGAATACCAAAAGTGAGAGCATTTCCCTTGCCAGATTCATCCCTTAGTTTGATGAACACAAAATCGAGCAAAAAATGTCGATATACTTCTATGCTATAAAGATGAAAATGCTTTCAGTTTTAATATGTGTTTTTTAAATGGACAAATTAGGCAGTGTCCCTTTTAAAAAGGAGAGAAGCGTGAATAGTTCAATTTAAGTCCAGATCATTTCAGTTCATAGACTGGAGCAGTGTATTTCAGAACATTAAAGGTGCTGATCAAAGTATTCGCCTAGGATTTGTATTTTGCCATGGTGAAACAATATAAACATTCAGAAACTTTTCAAAGTACTAATTTCACAGATAATATAAAAATAATAACAATTGTTAGAAAGAACCTCATTTATATAGTACAACAGCAAAATACTGCGGATGCTGGAAATCTGATATAAAAACAGAAAATGCTGGAAATACTCAGCAGGTCAGTCAACATCAGTAGAGAGAGAAACAGAGTTAACGTTTCAGGTCGATGACCCTTTGTCAGTTCTGACGAAGGGTCATCGACCTGAAACGTTAACTCTGTTTCTCTCTCTACAGATGCTGCCTGACCTGCTGAGTATTTCCAGCATTTTCTCATTTATATAGTGCCTTCTAATGCCCTCAAGAAATCTCAAAGTGCTTCACATCCAATGAACTATTTGAAGTGCTGCCACTGTTGTCAGGCAAATGCAGCAGGCAATTTGCACACAGCAAGGTCCCACAAACGGTAAATCAGATTCACCTGTTCTTGGTGCTGTTGGTTGAGGGGGGAATATTGACCAGGACAACTCCCCGCTCTTCTTCATATAGTACGATGCGATCTTTTACGTTCAGCTGAGCAGGCAGACAGGGTCTCCGTTTTAGCATCTCATCCAACGATACCGAACTCCCTCAGTGCTGCACTGGTATCAGAGTATATTAGGTGCTTAAGTCCGAGAGTGAGGCTTAAACCCACACTCAGAGCTAACAACTGACACAATTAGGCAACAAATACGGAATAACACATGACTGTGCGAGCGTGTTTCAAGACTGGAACACACTCGAGGTGATCGATGAGCATCAGCTGACCGCCTAGCAGCCCATTGCACTCGTTAACATACATCCAACACTAAGATTACACAATGAAGAATGATACATGATTATGGTGTTGCGTGCGGTAATTTGGATGACCTAATGTTTTATAAAGAGAGGAACATTATACCATGTAGTTCTGGTTCTAAGGCAAATCTGTGTTGTTTTAAGGCTAGAAAGTCTTTATTACTAAGTAATATTCTGTGGCTCTGCTCATGCTAAGTCGAACACAATAAATGATTCTTCTACTAAAGTGTAGGCGTGTCTCTTTAAAGTTACAGTCTAATTGCTGTTACATAAACATTGGGCACGTTCATGCAGAAATCAATGAAGAGACTGCATCTGTTCCTGGAGAGTTCCTTTTTCTCTTTATGCTTTTTGTGAAATGTGACACAGAAATTTCAGTGTGACACTTGAAATGTGAGTGACGGGAAATGCACACGAGATGCACAGTTGTTATAATAGTGCTAGCAGCTCTTCTATGGTGTTGCTCATAGTGAGTGAGAGCATTGCGATGAGAAGAGCATGAGGGGGAATCTGTGACAAGAGAAGTGTTACAGGAAGTAAGTGTGACACTTACAGAAAGTGTGCATTGTATGAAAACATTTTAATCTCTTATACAGATCGATATATTATAAATGATGAATAATGAGTTGAATTTTACCAATATTAAGCAGCTCATTATTAACCACTATACACTGGCTTACAAATGTGTTTTATTTCCCCATTGCACAATGTTGTACTGTGGCAAGGGTCAGTACCTTCCCTGTGCTATCTTAGATGATCTTAGGACAGCAGTAACTAACTGAACCATTCCCATAGACGGGTTACAAATCACAGTTTGATTCTGAGCTGCATGCAATACTGCCAGTAAATAATGTTTTCACACGTTGCGACAAAGATAAAGCAAAGTTCTTGCATTGCTGTTTGTTTGCAATGCACTGGCATGGCACCATTCAAGCATGGCTTCAGTTTCTAGAAGCAAACTAAATATTTGGGGAATTGCTTACAGTACACTGGATTACAGACATTAATGATGTGTACTGACCCCTTAAAATGGACGCAAAATTTCTCATTATTTATGTCATTTGATTTTTTTTAAAAGGTGTCCATGTACAATGCCGACGATTCCTGCGAAAGTGAACAATTTACTACCACAGGAGAATGCTGCTCTGTATGCCCTCCTGGGGAGGGTGTGGTGAAACCATGTGGAGATACAAACACTTCTTGTGCACAATGCATGGACAGTAAGTACACTATAGTACATTGTTTAGTAGTGGTTTATTATGAATACAGAACTTATCTTGTGAAGAAACATTATTTTACTTCAAGGTCTTTTTCCTTTACATCAATAAAAATTAGGGATTAATATTCCCAGATAATGAAAATCCGCAATCCAGACTCTAATTTCTTCTCTCATGTTAAATAATGTTTTCACGATGTAAACAAACTTGTGGGCTACCCCGGGAATTCTGCTTGTTACATACATGTAAGGCCCAATAGAACTCTCTGTTGAGGGCCGAGTAAAGGCTCCAGTATTGCACTAGGGAAAGGTAATCGATCCAAGAGGGGATCGACTACCTTTCCAAGAGTGGCATTAAAACATTTTGCACCTGTTCGTCTTCGGTCATTTCTGGGCTTCTGCTATCAGAGTGGCATGGTGCCACTCCAACTTTCCTCGAACCTGCTGTGGCAGGTGCCTCTGATGCACTCTCACAGATTCAGGCCACTTGCCCACCCCACTTATGTTAATGAATCTGACCTCACAATTTAGGAGGGGGTCTACAGCCAAGGTGGGTCAAAATCCTGGAACTCCCTCCCTAACAGCACTGTGGGAGTACCTTCACTACACGGACTGCAGCAGGTTCAGGAAGGTGGCTCACCACCACCTTCTCAGGGGCAACTAGGGATGGGCAATAAATGCTGACCTTGCTAGCGACACCCACATCCCAGGAGCAAGTAAAACAAAAAGTACATGGGTATCCAAGAGCGTCACTCCACTGCACTTCCAGCAGATCGGGACTCCTGGAATACTGGGACCTATGTTTTTAACTCACAGTTTCTAACTTCTGAGAATATTATTCTTTGTGTTTCTCAGAATCAGACAAATCCATCATAAAATGAAATCTGGCCATTTATTAAACTGATTCTACTTTTGAAAAGTCTCCACAGCACTAATGGCATTTCATTCGTCCTTCGTATAAAAGTGACAGTATTCCTTTGTTTACATTTTCGTACTGTTGAATTGTGGTGAGGATAAATTACCGTTTAATGACATAAGCCCGCATTTAAATATCATTTTGTGTTTATAATCTTGGGTGAATTATTCGTGCACAGCGATTGTTAGCGAACTCCATTACAAAGTGCATCTTGCAGCCTGAAACTACACATAAGACCTCAGGCCATCTCATTCTTTTAATACTTGGTAACAGCTATACAGAATGTGTATTAAGAGAGAGCATATGTGAAGAGAACTATTGGAGGTGATTTTGCCAATGGGGAGCTTTTAGAGGCGGGACTCCCACTTGTCAGGTTTCAGTCCCGCCTCCATCAACTTCTGGCCAACCCACGCTATTTGCCCTTGATTGACCTTGTTAAGCCCGCCCAGCGGACTTAGCAGGCCAATTAAGGGAAAGCCGGTTGCAGAGAATGTCAACGTATGACGTTTCATCTGTCAAAAATTTTTGACAGATGAATTGTCATCGTTTGACAGCTCTGTGAAGCTGTCAAACAGTGACATTCTCTGTAGTTTGATGAGGTCTTGAATTCAAGACCTCATCAAACCTCTTTCTGTTGCAGAAATGAGATGGTTGTTGCATCTAAGAATGCAACGGCCATCTGTCATCTCCAATGCGGAGGTCCGAGACTCTCCGCATACACACCAACTGAAACCTGCAGGAAGAAACAAAGGTAAGTACACTTTTAGTAACACTTTGTACTTACCTCAGATAATCACCTCACCACACTTGCACCCATCACTTACCTTCAAACCATACTTTTGCACCCCCCCGACCCCCGCAGACCCAGTACTCGCCTCGCTGACCTGGCAGGTTTCGGAGCCTTCGGGAAGCCTGCACTTGTGAGGGCAAAAAGGGGATAATCCTACTTTCTGCCTGTTAACTACCTGTTAACAGGCAGTTAATAGGCTTTAATCCCTTCCCGCCTCCAAGGAGACGGGACCCGGCACGGGACGGCTGCCCGCCTCCTGGCAAGATGGCATGGAGGCGGGTTGGGGGCGGGTTGGGCACCCATTCTGCCATTTTCCCGGCAGTCCTGCCTCCATACCTGCCTCCCCAGGGCTGGCAAGATCGTGCCCATTGTGTTTTCAGCATGCTCAATTCAAATCAATTATTTTTTAGTTCATGTTGTAATATGCTCGGCTAAAAAAACACAAGGGTATAAAATACTATCGGTGATCTTATTGTGTCAATGCTTAATGCACTTGTATCAAATTCCTCTCCCTGCTATTTTAGGTGGGTTAACATAGCAGGACGATGAATTTAATGCAAGTGTGCTAAGCTTTTGTATAACATTGATGAATGTCATTTCTACCCTATGAAATGTTGTTACAGAGCCACTTCTGTCATAATAAATTATGTATCAGTTTCTTGAATGACGTTAAGAAAATCGCTTCAGTTTTTTTTCCATTGCGTTGTTTGCAACTCCATCTTAGCAGCTAAACAGTGCCACTGTGCTCTACATCCTCTGTGCAATGCCACAGAATATTAGAAAAACATTGGACAATTGTACACCTGCCAACATGCCTCATACACGCACAGCAACTGCTTAAAGTTTTTTTAAATTCTCAACCCCCACAGATTTGAGTAATTGGTGAAGCAGCTGCAGTGATGGTAAGCAACGATTAAACTGTGTCAGTACGGGGATCGGGTAAAGTGGCCTTGGCTTCACCAGCGTCAAGCTCATGGTAGCCGTGTTTCTTCAGATGTCACATTCTCCCTCCTGCTGGTGAAGCGCAGGATCAAGAAGGACGCTATACGAGCAGGAGTCTGACAGCACAAGCTCAGAGAATTGGATAGGTTTGAGAAAACGAGGCGTGGGGGGGGGGGGGGGGGGGGGGGTTATGCCTATAACCTATGTAAGCTTAAAACTAGGCTAGATGTCAGGAGGTTGTTCTTTAGCCGGAGCATTATCAGCACTAGGAGTAAGTTACCGGCTCGCTTGTTGAGTGCAGATTTGTGGCAACAGTTCAAAAAGGAGCTGGACAAGTTCCTTCTTGTGGCTAATATCACTGCCTATGAAAGGTGGGTGGGATATTGAATGTGCACCCCATGGTCACTGTGATCTCCTGAACTCGCTTTGATCGTCTTGGAGGATCGGAGAGGAATTTCCCAAATTATATCCGCTGAATTGGCCTAATTGTAGTCTTTCTTCTCTTAAACATACGTTGACTACCCTTCAGCATTTGTCAGAAAACAGTCCCGTGAATGTGCATAAAGACAGTGGCAGCAATTTTATTTTCAATATACCCTCCCTCCCTCCAGGGCAGGTACATTTTGTTTCTCAATGTCAAAACAGATTATTTGGATTTTGAACCTTACATAACAAATTGAGTAGGCGGATTTGAAGACGAATTGCATCATTTGGAGGTTAGTGCTGGGTGCTTTGAACTTTTATCTCCAATTATTCGAATCCTTTCAAACGTATGTGCGTGCAGTATACAGAGGAGATAAGAAATGTGCATCAAGCAGATTCAACTACACAACTCAAAGGGCTGGATTTTGGCTTGGGGTCGGGTTGGGGTCATGTTACCCGCATTTCGTGTTGCCCCCCCGACTCCAGATTAATGTGGATGAATGATGCAATTTTCACTTAATTGGGCAATTGGGTTCCAGCATGTGGGAACCCATGAACTAATTAATGGTTTCAGTCTGAAAGTCGCCTCTGATGATGTCATCATTGCAGGGACCATCATTGCAGAGACTGCCTGGTCTCAGAGATTGCCTGGCCTTTGCTGTGAGAGGACCTGGATGCAAAATGAGCAGCATCTGAGAGAGTGAGAGAGAGAGAGAGAGAGAGAGAGAGAATGAATTTTTTTTGCAACCAAGTCCTCCCAGGCAGTCTCTGAAGACATTCAATGCAGCAGCATCAGAGGCGACTTTCAGACCTAATACTACTACTACCTTCATCACAATACTACTACTACCTTCATCACATCTCCGTTGTAATACTGGACCTGCAGCTGATAGTCAGCTATCCACTTGTGCTCCCGCCAGGTTTCACTGGCGTGTTTCACATCAGGCTTACTTCACGTCGGAAAAGGGTTAAACTAGCTAAAACGTTTCAAAATGGCATTACAGAGCCAATTTAGGGCTTGTTAAGGGCTTTAATGGCCTCTCCCGCCTCTTGGAGGCAGGACGGAGTCGGGAACCCCGCGACTGATTTTGTCAAAATTGCGTGGAGGCGTGTTGGAGTCGGGATGGGGTCGGGACCGCCGAATCTGCAACTTTAACCCCCCACACGCCTCCAAACCCGACTCCACAGGTCATTGAAAATCCAGCCCAAAGACTCTGTGATGTTCTGATGACCATGGCTAGAAGTTAGAAGTGAAAAAGTAAAGAAAGTTTAAGGATTGGCACACTGGTTGGGGCATATTAATGTATTTGCTGAGTTAATGGTCATCAGTCACACCTAGATTAGATGCAAAAAGGTTTACGTATATGTAAAATAAAACCCAATTAACGTTACAGAGATACGGGGAGGACAGGGGAACGTAGAATGGTCGATAGCCATGCCTTATTGTAGTCTTTTCAGACCCCAAAATCCAATGATTCGGAGTTGACCTGTATTGGTGACAGAGATTTAACTTTATTCAGCTCAAGCAAAACTTAATACAGAATGGAATTAGAGCAACAGCTTACAGAGTGGAACTGAGACTTATATTACTCAGGCCCTGGGTAGAAACCGCAACTACATCTACGCGTCTTGCTTCTGGTCCGTCTCCTGAGGGAAACTTGCTGATGTCAGATTTTCAGGAACAGTGACGGAGACGTTAGACAAGATACAAAAAAAGGATGGACATGCTTATAAAAATGTTACACGTTAAAGCTACAAATGAATTGCGAAGAGCCTCGTCTAAACAACTTACACTCGTTACACATATATTTGGAAATTTTAGTTGGTAAAGTAGTAAGTAACTCTTTCAGAGGCATCTGGTCAGAGCAACACTTGTTTTACGACAAAGTAGGTTATAACCTGGAATGACTGTATGAGGTCTCCTTTTTCTACAGCACTGTTTAATGTATTTTGTAGCTTCTCACTGCAAGATTGCTTTAATTACTTATAATAGTCAGCACATTGCCAAAAGCTGTGAACATGGGCAGATGCCAGCAAAGTAGCAAAGATGACATCACCGATGTTCCCCATATTAGCATTTATATTACCGGAAAACCACCAGACAAGGAAGGGCAACAGTAAATATATAGATAATCAGAGTGATCAATTAGATCTAAATGGATTTTTTTAAGCAAAATGATGGGACAGCTGAGACCCGTTGCCTGCAATTCCTGTGCCATGTCGGAACTCCAGGACACTTGGTGTGTCATGGATAACCACGTGTGCAGGAAGTGCCTCCAGTTGCACGATCTCCGGGTTTCTAAGCTTTGAGGAGCTGCCGGAGTCGCTGCAGCCGATACGAGAGGCTGAGAATTTCCTGGAGCACATGTTCCAGGAGGTGGTCACCCTGCGGCTACAGAGAGTGCAGGAGGAAAGTCAGTGGGTGGTCACCCGGCAGGGTAGGAAGAGGCAGGCAGTGCAGGAATCCTCCGGGAGTGTGGCACTCGCAAACTGGTTTTCAGCGCTGAATACCAGTGAGGGTGACGACGGGGGGGGGGGGGGG
This sequence comes from Squalus acanthias, assembly GCA_030390025.1. Taxonomy (NCBI): domain Eukaryota; kingdom Metazoa; phylum Chordata; class Chondrichthyes; order Squaliformes; family Squalidae; genus Squalus; species Squalus acanthias. The sequence continues at coordinate 12,247,357 of CM059437.1, forward strand.
GGGCGGGGGTGGGGGGGGTAGTGCAGTCTAGAGTACACCCGTGGCACTGTGGGCAAATGACTGCACAGGGGGGCACAGCAAAGTGTAGAAATGCAATGGTCATAGGGGATTCGATAGTCAGGGGGATAGACAGGCGTTTCTACAACCCCCGACGTGAGTCCTGCATGGTGTTTTGCCTCCCTGGTGCCAGGGTGAAGAGCATCATTGAGAGGGTGCAGAACATTCTGAGGGGGGAGGGGGAGCAGCCAGAAGTCGTGGTCCATGTGGGAACCAATGACATAGGAAGGAAAAAAGGTTGAGGCCCTGCAGTCAGAGTTTCAAGGAGCTAGGGAGGAAGTTAAAAAGCAGAACCTCAAAAGGTAGTAATCTCTGGATTACTCCCCGTGCCACACACTAGTTAGTATAGGAATAGTCGAATAAAACAGGTTAACGTGTGGCTGGAGAATTGGTTGTGGAAGGAAAGCTTCAGATTCCTGGGGCAGGATCTCAACAGAGCTGGGACCAATGTCCCTTGCTGGAAGATTAATTGGAACTGTGCGGGAGGGTTTAAACTAATTTGGCAGGAGGGTTGGCACCAGAATGAAACACTACAGAGCAGAAACAAGGTGCACAGAGGACTGGGAGAGGCAAATAATACTAGAGTAAAGAATAGTTCAGAAATAGGAGCGATCAGACAGGGGGCAAATGCGAAGCAGTCTAAAATGGGTTTGGAGTGCATGTACATAAATGCACAGAGTGTGGCAAATAAGGTTGGTGAGCTGCAGGCACAAGTCGCCACATGAGGCTATGATATAGTTGCAATTACAGAGACCTGGCTCAAAGAAGGAGAGGCTTAGGCACTTAATATTCCTGACTACAAGGTATTCAGGGAAGAGAGGGAAGTAAGAAAAGGAGGGGGCACGGTAGTATTGATTAAAAAAACTATTATAGCACTGGAGAGGGATGATGCAGTTGAGGGGCCAAAGACAGAGTCTATTTGGTTAGAATTGAGGAACAATAGAGGAGCTATTACGCTACTGGGTGTAAACTACGGGCCACCAAATAGTGGGAAGGAGATAGAGGAGCAATTTTTCAGGCAAATTACAGAATGATGCAAGAACTACAGAGTAGTGATGATGGGGGACTTCAATTATCCTAATATCGACTGGGATAGTAACAGTGTAAAGGGCAAAGAGGGGGAGGAATTCCTGAAATGTTTACAAGAAAACGTTCTTGAACGGTGTGTTTCCAGCCCAACGAGGAAGGAAGCAGTGCAGGATCTAGTTCTGGGGAATGAAGTGGGGCAAGTGGAGCATGTTTCAGTGGGTGAGCATTTGGGGAACAGTGATCATAATCAGGTTTAGAATAGGTATGGAAAAGGACAAAGTACAATCAAGCATAAAAATACTTAACTGGAGGAGGGCTAACTTCAGTGAGTTGAGAAGGGATCTGGCCCAGATGGATTGGTCAAAAATTGGTAGGTAAAACAGTCATTGAACAATGGGAGGCTTTCAAAAAGAAGATGGTTTGGGTACAGAGTAGACACATTCCCACGACAGGGAAAGGAAGGGCATCCAAATCTAGAGCTCCTTGGATGACTAAAGATATAGAGATTAAAATGAGACAATAAAAGGCGGCTTGTGACAATTGTAAGGTTCATAATACAGTAGAGAACCAAGCTGAATATAAAAGGTACAGAGAAGATCTAATAAATCTAATAAAGGGAATAATGGGGCAAGGAGAGTATGAGAATAGATAAAAGGGAACCCTAAAGTCTTTTATAAACACATAAATAGTAAAAGGGTCGTCAAAGGAAGGGTTGGGCTGATTAGAGACCAAAAAGGAGATCTTCGTGTGGAGGCAGGGGATGGCTGAGCTACTAACTGTGAACTTTCATCTGTCTTCACTCGAGAAGAGGATGCTGTCAATGTAGCAGTAAAGGAGGATAGGTTAAAAATAGATCAAGAGGATGCATTTAAAAGGTTGACAGTCCTCAAAGTAGAAAAGTCACCTGGTCCAGATGGGATGCATCCTAGGTTACTGAGGGAAGTAAGAGTGAAAATTGTGGAGGCTCTGGCCAGAGCTTTCCAATTCTCATTGCATATGGGAATTGTGCCAGAGGACTGGAGGATTGCAAATGTTACACCCCTGTTTAAAAAAGGGGTGAAATTTAAACCCAGTAACTACAGGCCAGTCAGCCTAATGTTGCTGGGGGGAAAACTTTTAGAGACAAAAATCTGGGATAAAATTAATTGGCATTTGGAAAATTATGGGCTACTAAGTGAAACTCAGCATGGATTTGTTAAAGGCAAATCATGTTTGACTAACTTGATCGAGTTCTTTGATGAAGTAACGGAGAGGTTGATGAGGGTAGTGCAGGTTGATGTTGTGTATATGGACTATCAAAAGGCGTTTGACAAAGTACCACACAATAAACTTGCTAGCAAATTGAAGGGACAGTGGCAGCATGGACACAAAATTGGCTAAGGGACAGAAAGCAGAGATTAGTGGTGAACGGTTGTTTTTCAGACTGGAGGGAAGTATACAGTGGTGTTCCACAGGGGTCAGTATTAGGACCACTGTTAATTTTCATATATATTAATGATCTGGACTTGGGTAGACGGGATAATTTCAAAGTTTGCAGATGACACGAAACTTGGAAATGTAGCAAACAATGAGGAGGATAGTAACAGACTTCAGGAGGCAGTGAAATTTAATGCAAAGAAGTGTGAAGTGATACATTTTGGTGGGAAGAATGAGGAGAGGCAATATGAACAAAATGGAACAATTTTAAAGGGGGTGCAGGAACAGAGAGACCTGGGGGGTACATGTACACAAATCTTTGAAGGTGGCAGGACAAGTTGAGAAGGCTGTTAAAAAAGCATATGGGATCTTTGGCTTTATTAATAGAGGAATAGAGTACAAAAGCAAGGAAGTTATGCTAAACCTTTATAAAACATCGGTTAGGCCTCAACTGGAGTACTGTGTTCGATTCTGGGCACCACACTTTCGGAAGAATATATTCAAGGCGGAGATAGACAGATATTTGAGCTACAGGGGAGTCAAGGGTTATGGGGAGCGGGCGGGAAAGTGGAGTTGAGGCCAAGATCAGATCAGCCATGATCTTATTGAATGGCGGAGCAGGCTCGAGGGGCCAAATGGCTGACTCCTGCTCCTATTTCTTATGTTCTAATGTTCTTATTAAGAATGTCAAGGCCTTGGAGAGGGTGCAGAAGAGATTTACTCGAATGGTACCAGGGATGAGGGACTTCAGTTATGTGGAGAGACTGGAGAAGCTGGGGTGGTTCTCCTTAGAGCAGAGAAGGTGAAAAGGAAATTTGATAGAGGTGTTCAAAATCATGAATGGTTTTGATAGAGTAAATGAGAAACTGTTTCCAGTGGCAGAAGGATCGGTAACCAGAGGACACAGATTGAAGGTGATTGGCAAAAGAACCAGAGGCGACATGAGGAAACATTTTTTTACACAGCGAGTTGTTGTGATCTGGAATACACTGCCTGAGAGGGCGCTGGAAGCAGATTCCGTAGAAACTTTCAAAAGGAAATTGGATAAATATTTGAAGGGGAAAAACAATACAGGGCTATGGGGAAAGAGCAGGGAGTGGGATTAATTGGACAGCTCTACAAAAGACACAATAGGCCGAATGGCCTCCTTCTGTGCTGTATCATTCAATGAGTCAATGATTTATCTCAGCGAAGGTCAGGGTGGGCAGGCCATAAGTGAAATAAGTGTGGAACAATGAAGTAATGATGATGGTGCACATCCCAACTGATTATTAATCTAATATTAAAATGGATTATAATAGAAAATGATCTACAAAAAGTAAACAACCTGTGCAAGTATTCTCATTTTTAGGATACGCTCTTTTTAAGGATTTAAAGTTGCCCCAAGGCACGACACAGCAAAAGCACTACAAATATTTAAATTCCCACTCTGTTCATGGTCTGTATTTGTATCATCATCTTTATATAGTTACTTAACATACAGATTAAATGCTGTTTCATTATTTTTTAAACAGCAGAATGTTGAGTGAAACTTTGGCGCTGAGCCCCTTTCTAAACTGACCATTGATAAGACAATAGTCATCTTAGCGTCTCTATTCTGACCCTGAGTTTACTGAGCCATCGTTGATTTAGATCACACTGGATTCAGGGTTTGGTGGGACGACAGTGCTGGAATGACTACAAGCAGATTCCTGCATTGGCCAGGCTCTAGACTCATACCTGAATTAAAGCCACTCTGCTTGTGTTTTAGTTTGAACCTAACTTATTTTACATGACAGTTTTCATCCTGGATCCGAGTTCATACCAGCATTGCAATCTGCCCTGCTTCACTGTCTCGGAATGTTACCCGATCTGTATTTTTCCAGTGTTGTTTTTTTAAGTAAAAGTTTAAATAACTGGAAATGTACGGTAGGTCAGTCAGCGCCTTTCTCACAGGTTGGCGGATGTGCGAACATACCCCCAGGGAAGGTTACTTCATTCGGGATTAATTGACACCTATCGTGAAAGGTTCTGAATTGACATCTGTTGAGAAGCAGGGCTCAGGGTTAGGAAGATGTTTAACAACAGTGCAGGATTTTGTTTCAGGGCAGATCAGGGAAGGAAATTAGTGTTTCTTAAAGTAGGAAGTCAGCAGGCGATATGGGAGGGAAATCCGCGACAGAATAACCACACAGGGTCTCTGGATTAAATGGATATGATGGGATGAATTGACTTTCCTCACTTAGGATTTTATCTTCTTAATGTTTTGTACGGGACCCTTTATCAGAACTGATGAACTGCCCATCCAAAATGCTAGCCTATTCTTTCACTTTCAAGTGTTGACAGAGGCTGTGCATTTTAAAAATGCTTTACTTAAAAAAAAAAAAATCTTTGCTTGTTCCTCGGCAGATTTGTAACTTTATCTTATCCAACCATAGTGCCCTGTCTCCTTCCCAAACATGCATCCATTACTCATGCTTGCTTACACTGCCAAGATTTGCATTGCTCACAGTGTCCTTGTGCTTATTCAAAGAGGATGTCAGAGGGCTGGTTACTGGAGGATGACACATGAGATTGAAGCTGTAAATGCTCTCATGGTTGTCAGAGACCTTATGGGCTGAATTCCCCAATGGTAAGATTATTGCAATGCTGTTTGAAGAAAATAAGAATGTAAGAAAAGTCAAGGACAAGTAAATGGCTGTCAAACTCATCAAAGTTCATTCCCCCTAATACCCTAACTCTCTCTCATTGTAACATCGTGCTGCATTTTTAACCTCGCTAATGTTTTTGCCTCCACAGCTCCATTCAGCATTCCAAATATTGATTGGTCTTTGAGTAATGTTCTTCCCGATAAGTATTATCGCTAATTTAAGTAGATGAGGTTCCCTCTTAATCATCTTCTTTCTGGACTGTAGAGCTTGAGCTTCTCTAACCTTTTCCCATAGCTCATCCCCATCACACTTGGAATTAGTCTGCCTGTCCTACTCTCCACCCTCGTTAATGCTCGTATATATATTTTTTGAGAAATGGTATGTGTGCATCAGAACAACAACAACTTGTATTTATAGAGCACCTTTAACGTAGTAAAACATCCCAAGGCGCTTCACAGGAGTATTATAAGACAAAAAATTTGACACCGAGCCACATAAGGAGAAATTAGGGCAGGTGACCAAAAGCTTGGTCAAAGAGGTCGGTTTTAAGGAGCGTCTTAAAGGAGGAAAGAGAGGTAGAGAGGCTGAGAGGTTTAGGCAGGGAATTCCAGAGCTTAGGGTCTAGGCAACAGAAGGCACGGCCACCAATGGTTGAGCGATTATAATCAGGGATGCTCAGAGGGCAGAATTAGAGGAGCACAGATATCTCTGGGGTTGTGGGGCTGGAGGTGATTACAGAGATAGGGAGGGGCGAGGCCATGGAGGGATTTGAAAACAAGGATGAGAATTTTGAAATCAAGGCACTGCTTAACCGGGAGCCAATGTAGGTCAGCGAGCACAGGGGCGATGGGCGAACGGGACTTGGTGCGAGTTAGGACACGGGCAGCCGAGTTTTGGATGACCTCAAGTTTACGTAGGGTAGAATGTGGGAGGCCAGCCAGGAGTGCGTTGGAATAGTCAAGTCGAGGAGTATTATAAGAAGTGGAAGTGGATTTTGGGGGTCAGTATGGATACTGTAGATATATAAAAAAAAAAATGAATAGTTGAAAGTCACAGCTTCAGGTTCTGTGAGGAGGTCAGAGTTGTCTGGGTCCCTGAGGAAATTAGAGTTCTGGAGGATACAAGGAGGTCGTAGATGTCTGAGGTCCTGTTAGATAATCATGCACCGTTTCTTTAAATATAATTTGGGTTCAGGCCGGTCACGACTACATATTTAAAAAATCAATTTAACCTTTATTTGTGACAGAGTTCATGTATACCAGTAAAGCATGCAACATTGACCACAACAGTAAGAGGACATTGCACTACATTCCACCATGAGGCAAACTTCATTTACAGGACACCGTAGTTGTGTTTATCACATGGTCAGCCAACGCCTTCCTTCATGAAGGATTCACTGTGGCTCCTGGGCTAGGTTCAGACCCTCTAGGCTGGATTTTCAATGACCCGTGGAGTCGGGTTTGGAGGCGTGTGGAGGGTTAAAGTTGCAGATTCGGGGGGTCCCGACCCCGTCCCGACTCCATTCCGCCTCCACACAATTTTGACAAAATCGGTCGCGGGGTTCCCGACTGCATCCCGCCTCCAAGAGGCGGGAGAGGCCATTAAAGCCCTTAACAAGCCCTAAATTGGCTCTGTAATGCCATTTTGAAACGTTTTAGCTAGTTTAACCCTTTTCCGACGTGAAGTACGCCTGATGTGAAACACGCCAGTGAAACCTGGCGGGAGCACAAGTGGATAGCTGCAGGTCCACTATTACAACGGAGATGTGATGAAGGTAGTAGTAGTATTAGGTCTGAAAGTCGCCTCTGATGCTGCTGCATTGAATGTCTTCAGAGACTGCCTGGGAGGACAAATTCTCATTCTCTCTCTCGCTGCTCATTTTGTATCCAGGTCCTCTCACAGCAAAGGCCAGGCAATCTCTGATGACATCATCAGAGGCGACTTTCAGACTGAAACCACTAATTGGTTCATGGGTTCCCACATGCTGGAACTCAATTGCCCAATTAAGTGAAAATTGCATCAATCTCCCACATCCAATTGCAGGCGGGTGGATAACACGAAATGCGGATGACACGACCCCAACCCGCCCCAGTGTCAAAATCCAGCCCAGACCTCTCTTTATACCTTCTCTTATCACTGTTCATGACACTCAGTATTCTGCTCCAACAGCTTCCCTTTGTCTCCCGGCTTTACATATAGTTTACTACATGAAGAAAGGACATCATATTTAAGGAAATGCTTCCCTTTTGCTGAATTGACACTCTGGTATTCTTGCAATTTGTATCAGCCCTGTTTGTATTTGTACCTGTTACCCTATCACACAGCACATTCTTCTTGCAGTCAATTGTTGTTCAACCAGATGAATCTGCTAAGCATAAGTCTTGTTACTATTCATTCTTTGGAACCTGCCAACTTCCAAGTTGGCCTGTCTCATCCTGTAGTGCAACATTTCATTGCAAAGACATTCAACACTCTTAATAACTTCTGTCTGCTTAAACCACTTCCTTACACACAACTGTAAAGATTAATTTGGCACTTTAAGACAATGTGGCTTAAGAATCACATAATCATGTTTGACAAATAAAAGTTAAAGTTATAAAAGTAAAAATTTACACTCATAAAACAAAGCATAGCAATGCTGAAGTCGAAGTTAATCTCATTAATCAAAGCCATAGGATTGCTGCTGCCCTGATTAACCCTTTCCATACTGGTCTTTTACAGTCTCCATATCTATTATCCATCAGTCCAAACTGTCTCATTTCCCTCTCCTGGAGTCTTTCCTACCTGCCTTGCTCCTCTTGGGCTGATCTTTCAAAACTCTTCTCCATTCTACTTTCCTTCTCACATCTTTTCTGACCCCTCTCCCGACTGGGTAAGTCTCTCTCCGTCTCCCTTGGACCCAACCAATGAACCTCCGCCCAACCTCCTCCGTCTCATCTCTGTGCCTCACTCTGAATTTTAACATGAAACCCTCGACCTCATCATCAAAAGTGGCTTGAGACGTCTGCGATCTCCATTGTTGATGGATCTTTCCCTGACACTTTGACCTCTACATGCTCCTACACACCCCCTGCCTCCTTCAAAACCCCCCACTGTCACTTTTTGCTTCTGGCAAATAACTGCCCTTTAACTCCCTTTTAAAATTAGAGCTAGGACGTTTAGGGGTGATGTCAGGAAGCACTTCTTTGCACAAAGGGTAGTAGAAATCTGGAAAGAACTCTCCCAAAAAACTCTTGAGGCAATTGAAAATGTCAAAACTGAGATTGATAGATTTTTGTTGGGCAAGGGTATTAAGGGAAATGAACCAAGGTAGGTAGATGGAGTTAAGATACAGATCAGCTATGATCTGATTGAATGGCCAACTCTTGTTCCTATGTTCCTAAATACCATGTGAGGGACGGTGTAAAAATGTAATTTTTTGCTATGGCATTTGCAGTATAAGCAAAGTGTGCTACTGGGAAGGGTGGCTCTCCTTAATCGGTGACGTGAAACCAGTCTATTATCATTACAAGGAAAATACGAGTTTCACATTGCAGTGAAGGCTGGCACAGACATCAGGGAGCTGTATTTGTTTGTGGGGGGCGGGGCGGGGGGGTGGGGGGTGGCGGTGGGGCTGTAATTTTTTATGAGGATGTAATTTCATCTATTTTCTCCTCGATCTCACTGAGCCATTCACCCTTTGTGACCAAGTGCATACGGGGTTGACCTGCTCCTGGGACTCCAACATCTTGGCTCCTGAGCTGATTGCACGGAGACACTTGACAGCAGCCCAGGAAAAAAACAATCTGTTTGATTTCCTCTTCACTTCATATAAACAAGAGATACATGTAAAGGAACAGGAGAGATATTATTGCTCAAGAAGCTCGACACCATCCAGGACAAAGCAGCCCGCTTGATTGGCACCACATCCACCACCTTAAACATTCACTCCCTCCACCACCGGCGCACTGTGGCTGCAGTGTGCACCATCTACAAGATGCACTGCAACAACTCGCCAAGGCTTCTTCGGCAGCACCTCCCAAACCCGCGACCTCTTCCACCTAGAAGGACAAGGGCAGCAGGCGCATGGGAACACCACCACCTCCAAGTACCCCTCCGATTCACACACCATCCTGATTTAGATGTATATCGTTGTTCCTTCATCGTCGCTGGGTCAAAATCCTGGAACTCCCTCCCTAACAGCACTGTGGGAGTACCTTCACCACACGGACTGCAGCGGTTCAAGAAGATGGCTCACCACCACCTTCTCAAGGGCAATTAGGGATGGGCAATAAATGCCGGCCTTGCCAGCGGCACCCACATCCCATAAACGACTAAAAAAAATCATCAGAGCTGGATTCAATCTCACAACCACACTCGCTTGCTGCCCTTCCTTACATTAAGACATTTTAACAATAGACGTAGGTGTTATCCATATTATTAAATGTATTATTCATAGGAAGCTGTTAGCTGTCTCATAAACTACTGACTCCAAAGAGCATCCACTTGATATAGCTGACTTTGCATAATAGAAATGGAAAACCCAAGCAGTCCTTATCAAACAGAAAATGCTGATGAGAGAAAAGATCAGCACAAAGTTTGCAGACAAGCGTTCTCAAGTGATGTAATCCTATTGCAGTTATTGTCATATCTAAAATCTTAATCTGCTTTTAGCGAGTTAGCTGTAGCTTTGGTTCAGCTAGGGACCTAATTTCAGGATTAACACAGAGGGGGGATTTTTCCCAGCCCTGAGGAGGCGGGTTTGGAGGCGGGACTGCCGGGAAAATGGCAGAAACTGGGAGCGGGTACTGACCCCGCTCCCAACCCGCCTCCGTGCCATCTTCCCGGGAGGCGGGTCCCCGAGTCGAGCAGGGACCCGTCTCCTCGAGGCGGGAAGGAGATTACAGCCAATTAACTGCCTGTTAACAGGTAGTTAACAGGCAGTTTTGAGGCTTATCCCCATTTTGCCCCTGCAAATGCGGGCTCCCCGACGGCTGCGAACCTCGCCAGGGTCAGCGAGGCGAGTAGTGGGTCTGCGGGGGTCAAAATGTGCGCTGTGGAGGTGAGTGATGGGTGCAAATGTGGAGAGGTAAGTATGAGAGGTGAGTGTAAAGTGTTAGAAAATGTTTACATTCTCAGATGCAGCAGCCATCTGATTTCTGCTGAGGAAAGAGGTTTTGGTGAGTCTTTGTGCAAGGACTCACCATAGAACAGAGATTGTCAGTGTTTGACAGCTTCTCTAAGCTGAGGTATGAGTTGTGATTGATAGAGATTGTTCATAGGTGAGTAATGCATGTGTGGTGAATTGAGCAGTGTGTGAGGCTAGTGGTGCAGTTGGTGGGATATGACATTTGAAGATGCATTCACTGACCGTGACTACTTGTGTGAGATCATTGAACTTCTTCTGGCACTGCATCCAGGTCCTCGGGGCAACACTGCTGGCACTGACCTCCATGGCTATCTGCTCCCACTGCCTTCGCAGTGTCTGTCTAGAGGACCTCCTCCTCTCCACCTCCAGTACTTGGGCCCCCTGTGCTGCATCTGAGAACCTCGGAGCCCTCTTGCTGGCCTGTTGTGCCATTCCTGGAGGTTTCCCAGGTGAAACTCCCTTCTGCAATTACTTCCAGCACCTGGTGTCATCAAACTGCACCTCCCCTTTAAGAATTGCAGGCTAGCTTTAATTGGTGCTAGCCTCACACAAACTTGGGCCTCCTGCGTGCAGCCACTCAGCAGTGCGTTTAGCGCTGGGCTGCACACCACTATCATTTAAATTAGCAGGCAGCGCGAAGTTTGCGTGCTGCCTGCATTACTTTGAATGGGTGCGGGTTAATCGTGCATCGTCATCCCCGCGCCCATTTTCGGGGGCTATCCAATTTTTAGCCCATAGTGTATTAAAGGCAACATGCATGATAAGTTTGATGAGCTGAGAGACAGGCATTATTTGTATTATATAATGTTAATGAGCCCATATATGATTTTAAACCAATATTGGCTTCTCTTTCACTGACACAGTTTGTTGTTCTTTGAAGTAACCGTCTTGTTGCTCCTGCAGTTTACAGTATAAATGTACAGGAGATGGCCGCCTAGATAATATTGACTTTTGGTTTGGATTGTAGTTTGGAGGTTCCAAAATCTGTATTCTAAGATTCTGAATATGAAATTCAAATTTAAAGAGGCAATTTGTAAAGAAAAGATAAACATTTACTGGACAATGAGAGACTAAAGCATATATTCCCCTTGACATTCAATGGCATTACCATCACTGAATCCCCCACTATCAACATGCTGGAGGTCACCATTACCCAGAAACTTAACTGGACCAGCCACATAAATACTGTGGCAACAAGAGCAGGTCAGAGGCTAGGTATTCTGCGGCGAGTGTCTCACCTCCTGACTCCCCAAAGCCTTTCCACCATCTACAAGGCACAAGTAAGGAGTGTGATGGAATACTCTCCACTTGCCTGGATGAGTGCAGCTCCAACAACACTCAAGAAGCTCGACACCATCCAGGAACAAAGCAGCCCGCTTGATTGGCACCCCATCCACCACCTTAAACATTCACTCCCTCCACCACCGGCGTATCGTGGCTGCAGTGTGTACCATCTACAAGATGCACTGCAGCAACTCACCAAGGCTTCTTCAGCAGCACCTCCCAAACCCGCGATCTCTTGCACCTAGAAGGACAAGGGCAGCAGGCGCATGGGAACACCACCACCTCCAAGTTCCCCTCCAAGTCACACACCATCCTGACTTGGAAGTATATCGTCGATCCTTCATCGTCGCTGGGTCAAAATCCTGGAACTCTCCCTAACAGCACTGTGGGAGTACCATCATCACACGGACTGCAGCGGTTCAAGTAGGCGGCTCACCACCACCTTCTCAAGGGCAACTAGGGATGGGCAATAAATTCTGGCATTGCCAGTGATGCCCTGATCCCATAAACGAATTTTTAAAAATGAAAAAAAATACCAACATGGCAGTTATTGGACCACCAAGGATCTGATGTATACCTTCATGTGACTTTGTGGGATTCAGAGACATATCTACTCTAAACCACCAAAGTACTGGACACATACTCGCCTCCCACAATCAGACTATCACGGGTCAGAGGCATATCTTCCTTCCAAACAGACACATCAGGAAAATTGAATACAAACCACTGAGACACTATGGAAAAACAAGCAAATAACAATAACTAGCAAACTGGACTGATGGTAGGCTGTGGCTGTGTATCATATCTTCTTTCTTTCTCTCTTTAATGAATAATAATAATGGTGCAGAGAACTGATGAGCCAAGAGAATCAAGAAATTCCAGTCTAAGAAGAGGAACACAACACAACACCTACATGTTTCAAATTGTTGTGGTAATTTTCCGAACAATCAGTGCAAGAATTCAAGGGTTATTGGTTCTTAAATTTCCTCATATTTTCAGAATTTGCTAACATCCTATCACCTTACCTGCAGCGTGACGGCAGTTCATCCACCAACAAGCTGGCTTGGAGCCAGTTGGTAATCCAATCTGTTCCAGCAGGTTTGCTTTATCTCCTTCCTTGTCCCCTTGTAAAGAACAATCAGAAAAGAGAACAGCGTCCCTTTTGGTGCATCTACCAGGTTGTTGATGAAGATGAGAAACAGAACAAGCTCCCTCAGGAGTCTTGGCATAGATATTGTGGTAAGAAGGCAAACAACCATTTATTACGGCCAAGAGTTTGCATTCCCGGAGGAAGCTGTGTGTCTAATTCAACAGATATGCCACTAGAGGCCAGTTTCTCAATATGGCCAGAATGCCATATCCCAGCCCTTAAAATGCCAAGTGCTTCCGACTTTGTGCAAAGACAGTCACTTAATTTGTGGACTATGGTTCTGAACGCTTCACAGTTTGGCTGATTTTACACTGTCAGGGTGTAAAACTGGCGTTGCCAATCAGCTGCCTGTTGTATAATGAGCGGCCGCTCTCTCCGTCAGCTGACACGCCCAAACGGCAAGTTGAAAATCTACCCTCTCTTCTGTAATGTTCAAACGTCCATCCACTCAGCGTTACATCTGGGTGATTAGTCGCATTGCATGGGTTTCATTAAACTGTGTCGATACATTTTTAGTATTTCGCGATATAATATCATTTTTTCTGTAACAGGACTGGGTTGTGGGCCACCCTTTATTATATAGTGCGTCTGATTTCACTCCGTTGGTGTGGGCCCGTCGGTAGAGGTTGAATTGTAGAAGCTCGTGACAGCCCTTCATGCTGTTCAGTCAATTTCCATCCTGTACAGCTCCTCTTACATGCTTTGGAAGTCAAAACAGTCAGAAGACATTTGGGCACGAGCCTATGACGGCAGCATCAGGAGAAAAATATAACCTGTTTTGTGACAAAAGGGTGGAAATGACTGTCCGTGACGTTACTGTACAAATGCTCAACGTGTTGGTAGCAAATCCTCTCTGTGCTTTTTAGTGGCACTGTGAACCTATTTATTCTGAAGGATGAATTTCTCAATAGAAAAATCAATTTAGCGCGCTACCCATTCATGTATTAACATCAACAATCATTTCTACCCTGAGGTGCCCTTAACAATTGTAACGTTGGCCATCCCCGAGCTCGAAGCCAGAATTTGTTTAAGTTGTATTTAATTTGAAGATCAGCTCCTTGCTTCTTTAATTAAAATACTATTCTGCCACATAAAATACATCAGAGATAAACAAATAGAATTTTTGGGAACCAATAACTCTGTTATGTATTTGGATTGATTTTGGAAATATGGTAAAATCTCAAATGGTCAAAGCTTCTTGTAAAACAAATTTATGTGCACCAGTTTGTTCTGTAGCGGCAATTATGTTATGTATAGACATGCATAAAATGTACGGCAATTAACTCTTGCCATTAATGTTCGGATATAACACGACTCTAAGGTAATTTTCTTTCTGATAGGTAGCAGCTGGCAATAATATGAAACTTGGCAGCCAATTCTGTTGCTAAAGCCCAATTTAAATTAACAGCAACATTTTCTGAGACACCATTTAGCCTGCCAGTATTTCCCTAATTACAGCCAAAAATGTATCGACAACTTCTGATTAGATTTAGATTTATTTTCAGTTTCTTCAATTGTATAATTCGTGAAGAATTATGGGGACTCAAAATGGTGGGGTACGATGTACCGCCCCACTCCTGCCAACAATATGGCCGACGCTATCTTCTCAAGGGCCTACCACTGGGCAGCCAGAATCTCCGTCTGACTCGGGTGGTAGGTCCTTTTAATATGCAAATTGGGGTCCTATGATTGACATATTGCCAATTTAGGTCTCAACTGGGTGGAGTGGCGCCGTAAAGACTTCTCACAGTTTCAGCTGGTGGTCCAGGCGAAGAAGAGCCCAGAACATAAGTTTATATTGATTTCTGTGGCCTGGGAGGTGCAGAGGTGCTCCTCTGGGCTCCACAAAATCAACCTGGGTTGCAGCTGCACTAGGTCCCCATCTTCCCGTGAATTGACCCCCGCCCCACCCCTCTCTCCTCTGCCACCCCCTGCCGCCCCCCCCCCCCATCAGACCTGCCCTTTTTCGGAACCCAGAGGCAAACTAGGCCGTCTGCTATTATGATGGCCCAGAGATGGCGGGTTGCCCCAGGGCGTTCGGTTTCAGCCCGCCGGCCTTGTGTTGATGAGGCACGGCCCTTAAAATGAGGCAGAAACCTCCTGCAATACATCCAGCCAGAGTTGGCTACGTGATGGGTGGGGGTACTGGGCCTCCCTTTCGGAAAGAACTTACTCCTGGCCCCAGCAGCTTCCTTTGTAGGCAGGCTGCGTTTAAATAATTAATTAAAAATTCTTTAATTTTGCTTGGTGGATGAGGACCTCAATCCGAGTCAGGACCTTAATTCTGCCATTTGATGACCTACCAGCACCAATAATACATCGGGTCCCTTTCAGAGCCAGGGACATGGCAGTCCCTACCCCCGCCCCTTCTTACATTACTGGTGTTGAGCGGGGCGGGGGGGTCGGGGGGGAGGTTCATTTCCTTACAAGGCCTGGTAGTGAATGCTGCTGACACTGGGTAACAAGATACCTCTACAGCAACCATAATTTGAAAAGCACTGTTTATCAAGGATGGATTACACAGAATGTACAGCACAGAAACAGGCCATTCGGCCCATCTGGTCTTTGCCAGTGTTTATGCTCCACATGAACCTCCTCCCACCCTGCTTCATCTCACCCTGTCAGCATAACCTTCTATTCCTTTCTCTCTCATGTACTTATCTAGCATCCCCTTAAATGTATCTATGATATTCGCCTCAACTACTCCTCATGGTAGCAAGTTCCACATTCTAAGCACTCTCTGGGTAAAGAAGTTTCTCCTGAATTCCTGGATTCTGGACAATGGGGAACTGGGTGGCACAGTGCGTTAAATACTGGCCTTCACACCTGGTTTCAGATCCAGCCTAGACTGGTGGGATGAAAGCCTTCTGCATCTGCTAGCTATAAGGATCCTATGTGAAATGAGTTTGGAAAGTCTCAATCCAGCTCTTGGTGGGTATGGGCCTCTAGCACAAAACTGACCCTAGTTCAACACTAATTAAGAATCTCACTCAGACAGGCCTAAGAATGGTCCCGTGTTTGAACTGGGAAAAGGCCACAGTGGTGTAGTAGAGTGTGCTGTGTTGCTGGGAGTACCTGGTACGGACAGTGAGGTGCCTGAAATGGAAAGTATTCCATCCTCCAGCAATGGCCCAGCTCAACTTTAGAACAAAAAAAATAAAAATAAAAATAAGGTGCATTTTCACCATCAGTAAAATGATCAGAGCAGTGGAGACGAAAAACACAGCAAATGTGAAAAGAAAAATAGGACAATATTAAGAAAAGATTTTTTTTAAAGATTTCAGAAAAGAATGAATAATGACAAGGCCTTTTTATCTTCACTCAGTAGTTTCCATTCTCCTCCAATCAGCATTTCATACTCTTCCTCGAACATTGCGAAAGATACTGTCACTTCACTATAAGGGAATTCACCTTTTAAAAATACCCTTCGATAATTCCGAAGGTTACTACCGAGCACACCCTGTTCCAATGCCTTGGGAACAACTCTAGGGCAGATTCATATCAGGTTTAATTTGCACAATTGTACTGAAATAAATTCTATTATTTCCCAAACAATACTGCATTTATTTTTATTTTTACGTATTTTGGAATCCCTTATAAATCAAATATAATCTTCAGGGCATTTACCGTACAACTGGTTTTATCCATTTGTTTTAGCTGAGTGTCAGCCAGTGGCTCAGTGGCAGCACCCTCGCCTCTGAGTCAGAAGGTTGTGGGTTCAAGTCTCACTCCAGAGACTTGAGCACAAAAATCTAGGCTGACACTCCAGTGCAGTGCTGAGGAGACGGTGCTCTGTCGGAGGTGCCGTCTTTTGGATGAGACGTTAAACCGAGGCCCCGTCTGCTCTCTCAGGTGAACGTAAAAGATCCCAGGGCACTATTTTGAAGAAGAGCAGGGGGGTTATCCCCGGTGTCCTGGGCCAATATTTATCCCTCAATCAACATAACAAAAACAGATTACCTGGTCATTATCACATTGCTGTTTGTGGGAGCTTGCTGTGCGCATTTTTGGCTACTGCGTTTCCTACATTACAACAGTGACTACACTTCAAAAAAGTACTTAATTGGCTGTAAAGTGCTTTGGGACGTCCGGTGGTTGTGAAAGGCGCTATAGAAATGTAAGTCTTTTTCTGTGCAACTCCAGTACCACACAAAGTCAGATTAACTACAGCCATGGGCAACATTGTTCCAAACACTAAATCAGGCTTTCATACAGTGAGGGATAATTTCAAACATTCACAAATTTATCCAGATGTATAAGGGCGAATCTTCAAGGTGATTGTAGAATGAATTATCTGTTAGTCCAAATCTTCCAGCCTCTATCTATGTGAGAAGAAAAAGTCCCCTGCATGTCAAATTGTCAATTAACAGGAGGTGGATCCAATCTAATGATGAGTTAGCCCAATTGTTGACGGTGATTAAAGCCTTCCCAATGAGAGCAGGTTTAAAACTGCACAGAATCTTGTGTGTTCTTGCTATGTTGCAACGTGTCTTTGATAGGGAATGCTGCTGTCTCTCGAAGGAGCAGCAATAAATGCAACAGGAAACAGAATAGGTATCTAGGTGGAAAAATTAACAGCTCAAGAAAAAACTACATCGGTCTCTCTGAAAGTACCATGCGAGGAACCATAGAAATTCACAGCATAGAAGGAGGCCATTTTACTCATTGTGTTTGCCAGCTCTTTGCTTGAGCTATCTAAAACTCATCCAATTGCCTTGCTTTCACCCCATAATTCTTTATCTTCCTCTATTTCAAATGTTTATCTACTCTTCTCTTAAAAGATACAATGACCTCTGCCTCAACTATTCCCTGTGGCAAAGCATTCCATACATTACCAACTCTCTGCATAAAGACATTTCTTCCAACCTCTCTATTTACGCCCGTAGTCCCAATATGTCAAGTCTCTCTCCAACAAGCGAGAGTCTAACCAACTCCCCTTGACATTCAATGGCATTACCATTACCGAATCCTCCACTATCAACATCCTGGGGGTCACCATTGACCAGAAACTTAACTGGACCAGCCACATAAATACTGTGGCAACAAGAGCAGGTCAGAGGCTAGGTATTCTGTGGCGAGTGTCTCACCTCCTGACTCCCCAAAGCCTTTTCACCATCTACAAGGCACAAGTAAGGAGTGTGATGGAATACTCTCCACTTGCCTGGATGAGTGCAGCTCCAACAACACTCAAGAAGCTCGACACCATCCAGGACAAAGCAGCCCGCTTGATTGGCACCCCATCCACCACCTTAAACATTCACTCCCTCCACCACCGGCGTACCATAGCTGCAGTGTATACCATCTACAAGATGCACTGCAGCAACTTGCCAAGGCTTCTTCGGCAGCACCTCCCAAACTCGCGACCTCTTGTACCTCGAAGGACAAGGGCAGCAGGCGCATGGGAACACCACCACCTCCAAGTTCCCCTCCAAGTCACACACCATCCTGACTTAGAAGTATATCATCGATCCTTCATCGTCGCTGGGTCAAAATCCTGGATCTCCCTACCTAACAGCACTGTGGGAGTACCTTCACCACATGGACTGTAGCGGTTCAAGAAGGCAGCTCACCACCACCTTCTCAAGGGCAGCTAGGGATGGGCAATAAATGCTGGCTTTGCCAGCGACGCCCAGATCCCATAAGCGAATAAAAAAAAAATAACTAAAGTCGCCCATCCCTAGTATCATCCTGGTTAATCTATATAGTAGAGCCTCTGAGGCATCAAAGTCTTTTCAATTCTGGGGTACCCAAAACTGCACAAGGTCGTCTAACTGTGGGCCTAAGCATTGCTTTGCAAAGCTTATCATTACCTCTTTGTTCTTGTATTCCATGCCCCTATTTATAAAACCCAAAATGCTATTGCCCTTTTATATGGTTTTATCGACCTGCATTCACAAATTCATGGAATTGTTTATTTGAACCTCTGGGTCACGCTGTCCCTCCACACCTATTGTATCTTTCCATTGAGTGTATACTCTCAAAATGTATCATCGCATTCTTCTTTATTAAATTGCATCTGCCACCTGTCTGCCCATTCTGTGGATCAGTCTATATCCTTATGAAGTCTCTATTGTAATGTAGGATGATACTAACTCAGCTTGTAAAAAAGAAAGACTGCAAGTGATAGTTTGTCACAGAGATTACACCCACTGCTAACTGGCTTCAGGCCTTGCCAATCTTCTGTTTGTAGAGTCAACAAAGAGAATAAGATTTTAAGCTTATTTATTATTTTCATTCATTTTTTTTTCTCTCCAACAAGTGTATTTAGGAGTCATTTTACAAAATCACCTCCTGGTGGAAAGCAGCTGTCAGGATTTAGATGCAAGCCCCACCTTCCCTACCATTTTCTGTCTGTTAATTTTAATGGGTGATAAATCATGAATATCATCAGGTTCCCGATACGCTCCCCCAAAGATGATTTTGTAAAATGACCCCTCTGATCTTCATGGAACTTGCTTTAGCTGGTTCGGCGTCCTGGGCTATTTAGCAACGCCTCGATTTCAAAATTTTCATCCTTGTTTTCAAATCCCTCCATGGCCTCGCCCCTCCCTATCTCTGTAATCTCCTCCAGCCCCACAAACGGCCCCCCCCCCCCCGAGATATCTGCGCTCCTCTAATTCTGCCCTCTTGAGCATCCCTGATTATAATCGCTCAACCATTGGTGGCCGTGCCTTCTGTTGCCTAGGCCCTAAGCTCTGGAATTCCCTCCCCAAACCTCTCCGCCTCGCTACCTCGCTCTCCTCCTTTAAGACCCTCCTTGAAACCTACCTTTTTGATGAAGCTTTTGGTCACCTGCCCTAATTTCTCCTGATGTGGTTCGGTGACAAATTTTTTGTCTTAGACAATCCCACTAAACAGTTTGTCCGAAGACCTTCAAATTGCATCGTATTGTTCCAGAGGCCTGGACTAAATAATCCAGAGGATGTGAGTTCAAATCCATGGTAGTTTGAGAATTTGAATTCAGTAATAAAAAAGCTGGTATCATTAAAAACATAAGTGACCATGAAACTGTCAGATTGTTGTAAAATCTCAACTGGTTCACTAACGCCCTTTAGGTAAGGAAACCTGCCGTCCTTACCCGGTCTGGCCTTTTTGTGACTCCAGTCCCACAGCAATGTGATTGACTCTTTAACTGCCCTCTGAAGTGGCCTAGCGAGCCCCTCAGTTCTTGGGACGGGCAATAAATGCTGGCCTTGCCAGTGACGCCCACATTCCCGAGCATGAATACTAAAGAGAAGATATGCTTGCGCTTACTGATTTCTGTTTTTCTTTGATCCTAGGTGTCTCTTACTCAGATATCTCAAGCCACACTGAAAGCTGCAAACCTTGCACACTCTGTTTAGGTACAAGAACCATTGAAATCCCTTGCATGGATAACTTTGACACAAGATGCATTTGCATGAATGGATATTATGAGGACCCTGATAATGCCGATGGAGAGTGCCTTCCATGCAATATGTGCGAAGAGGGATTTGGGGTACTGCAACAATGTGTTCCACACCTGAATACAATTTGTGAGCTATGTCCTGAAGAAACTTATTCTGACCAGAAAAGCAGCGTTGATCCTTGTCTCCCATGCACGGTCTGTGAAGAAAATGAAGCGATGAGTTCGGACTGCACACCTATCCAAGACACAGTGTGTACCTGTAAGTCCCGCTTTTCTTTTTCCTTGTGTGTCATTCACTGAAAGTGTCAAATCAGTGGACGGATTTTTGCGGTCAGCGAGCGAACGAACGGCGCCAACCATTCCTTACACTTACAGTTGGCCACAGACTTTCTGTGGGATTTTGCACTGGAACTTACTGTAAATTAGGAATCCATTTCGGCACAGCGCCCCCTACAGGGGATCTGGGACCTGTGTGAACAGGGCAAGCAGCTGTGTAGTTCCTTAACCAATCAGGTGGAAGGATTGTTAATGAGGCACGCAGAGTCTGAAACAGGAAGTGTCAGAATATTTAATTCGATGCCAAATCATGTACAGAAAGTGAAATAAAGAGAAAGAAAGATGGGATAGAGAGACAGAAAGAAAAAGTAAAATAAAGTTATATAGTTTTTATTATTTTTTAAATCTCCAACAATAATTAAAAGGTGAAGGAATCAGACTTCACACTTGTAAAAGTTAATTTTCAGTGTCATAGACAATGTTCCCTGTTCTGCACGGCCTGTTTCTTTTAGTGTGCGATCCCTTTAAATTTCCGCACATGGAGAAGCCGGTGAGTAGCCTGTGCGGGACCTTTCCCATTGGCTGCGCAGCTTGGAGGTAACATTGGTCATAGAGGTTGTTTGGCAGTAATTAAGACTTATCACGCCATTAAAAATGAACTTACACTGGAATGGACAAGCCCTAACTTTTTCTGGCAGTTTTAGTGGGTATCTATCACATAAGTACCACAACTTCGTGCCCTTCCACGTGTTTCAATGCCGAATCTCTTCGCGAGATACTGTTATAGCGCAGCTTCTGGAGGAGCAGGGCAACTCAAACAGCAACTTCCTGATTTCCACGTTTAACTGTGCATGTGCGGTCGCCGGAAGTTGCTGTCCGATTTACACTTTAATAACGGTGAGCGCTGATAGCCTCACCGTTACTTTTACTGCAAAACCCGAGCCATTGTGAAGCTTTAATTAACAAAGATATTCAAGTACGGGAATACTGTTTTATCTCGAAACAGGTTCATTTGGTTCAGGAATTTAGCATTCGATGATTAGAGGAAAAACTCACCAAAACGAATTACTGGGGAAAAGAAGATTGAGGAGTGTTTAAGGCGCCGAGAGGACTAGATGACGTAATGTAACTTGCAGCGTGAGTGCAGATGAGGGGACGTAAATTCAGTATGAACTAGCCTCATTTATGGGGGAGAAATTGGTCTTTGTTGCACCCGTTTTCCAGTCCTGCATCCAAAGATGCCTGAAATATGTCAGACGCCATATTGGCTTGGGCCGATATTCAGTTGTCCTGGGTAACTGCCGTAAACAGGCGTTAGATGCCTTGAATATGTTAATGAGGGGGCTAATGCCATTTTAAGGACCTATCTGTGAAATTGGTCGGTGCCGAGGGGCACAGGCATCGGGCCGGCTTCGCTCAGCTTTCTGGTTCCTAATGCGGCCTAACCAGCGATCCTTCAAGGGACCACTGGAGTCGGGAGACCGCCACCAAAAAGTCAAGTATAATTTTTAAATTTATCTTTTATGGGGCCGAAACAGGGATGCTCCTTCTGGCTATACAGCATACCTGAAGGCTGCTGCTGGCCCACAAATGCACTCCCTCCCCCGCCAATGACCTACCTGCCGGCCCAACTTGTTTTAAAAATACGTTTTATGGGATGTGGGCGTCGCTGGCAAGGCCAGCACTTATTGCCTATCCCTAGTTGCCCTCGAGAAGGTGGTGGTGAGCCGCCTTCTTGAACCGCTGCAGTCCGTGTGGTGAAGGCCCTCCCACAGTGCTGTTAGGGAGTGAGTTCTAGGATTCTGACCCAGTGTCAAACTGCCGAGCTGCCTCTGGACACCCGATTGCCAACTGCAGCTTGCCGGCAAATAGAAACATAGTAACATAGAAAAATAGGAGCAGGAGTAGGCCATTCGGCCCTTCGAGCCTGCTCCGCCATTCAATATGATCGTGGCTGATCCTCTATCTCAATCCCATATCCCCGCTCTCTCCCCATACCCCTTGATACCTTTTGTGTCTTGAAATCTATCTATCAATACACAATATTGGGCCTCAGGCCTCATCAATATTCTGATGAGGCCCAATATTGTGTAAGCCTTGTGCCACCAGTTTCTGGAGCTCCAGCTCCCAACCAATGTCAGGCCCGAAAACGGGCCTGGACTAATTTGTACCCCTATGAATAATGAGTGAAGTGGTGATGAGCTGTGCCTTTGAATTCAGGATTCCCCACATGGAAATGACAGAGCTCTGCTGTGCGGTCAGGAAGTGTGTCGAGAGCAGCTCAAACACATCCCCATAGATAAGACAAAAGCAAAATACTGCGGATGCTGGAAATCTGAAATAAAACCAGAAAATGCTGGAAATACTCAGCAGGTCAGGCAGCATCCGTGGAGAGAGAAACAGAGTTAACGTTTCAGGTCGATGACCCTTCGTCAGAACTGGAAAAAGTTGGAGACGGAACAGGTTTTTAAGCAAGTGCAGGGGCAGGGAAAGCGGGGGAGGGGAGGAAAGAACAAAAGGGAAGGTCTGTGATAGAATGGAAGGCAGGAGAGATTAGGAGACAAAAGGGATGATGGCGCAAGGCAAAAGGAGATGGTAATGGGACAAGTTAAGAAACAAAAGATGACTCTAGATGAAGTGTAAATGGCACTGGCAGAATGATCAATAGATAAGATAATTGGTAGATGAACGAATGCAGCACAAACTCTCTCTCTCTCTGCTTTTAGTAACTGGTTCACCAGTGAAGCTGGCAGACGTTATCTGCCTCCTGCTCAGCCAACAAACGGGGCACTGCAGGGGGACACATATAAGAGAAATGGAAAGGGTAAAAACCTTTGAAACATAAATTAATGTCACTCAGGTCACAGCTGGTTCAAATCTGATTATAGACCCGTGGCAGTGGATTGGCATTGGGTGCCGGGTGGCATGATGGTGCCCACTTTCAACTCTGGAACCAGAGTTCAGATCCAGTCCAAACTGATGGGACAAACATCATCCTCTACGTGGGCTTTAAGGATACAAAGTGAAGTGAGTGCGAGCAACGTCAAGGCCAGCACTTAACTGGGTAACGGTGCGAGTAGATCGAAGGAGGTGTCCTGGTGGGACAGCAACATTAACAACTTTGCAATGAAGTATTAGCATTTCAAGGACGTTTTCTTTCATCGGGGAATTCTGCCGCTGGCTCGACTCTTGAGTCAGATACACTGCCTTCTTTAATGGATGCGCGGCTTCCATTTTGAGGGGGTATTTTTGAAGAAGAGCAGATTTTCAACTAATCGCTTGTATAAAATTCTCCATTTCTGTCACATTGCTCTCTTCTCAGCAGAGGTTATTTAAGAGCGGGCTGATGCATTGCTCGTGAAGGTTGTGACTGCGGCTCTACTCAGGCAAATGGCTCGCCAAGACTTCTGGGGCCAGTGTTCCAGAGGATATGTAGAATCCTGTCCTGCACCTGACATCTGAATCTTTGTAATAACAACAGAAAACACTGGAAAAACTCAGCAGGCCAGGCAGCATCCGTGGAGAGAGAAACAGAGTAAACGTTTCAGGTCGAAGACCTTTCGTCAGAACTGAAAGGTCTGACGAAAGGTCTTCGACCTGAAACGTTAACTCTGTTTCTCTCTCCACGGATGCTGCCTGGCCTGCTGAGTTTTTCCAGCGTTTTCTGTTGTTATTTCGGATTTCCAGCATCCGCAGTATTTTTGCTATCTGAATCTTTGTGTTGGCCACAGTGCAGCAAAGGCTGCTGGCGCGACATTGCATTGCCCACGTTCACCTTTGAACAAGCAGTCTTGCACCGCCAGCTCTGCCCAGTGGTAGTGGCTTTGCCACTGGCAGTCCCCACTTGCTTGACCGCTGCCTAGCTGAAGCAGTCGACCTGCGAGCGGCTTGCCCTGCCCCCAGATAAAATGCTGACTCTGTAACTCCCTGCATTTTCCCTTGAGCAGGCAAGATACATAACACTACCTCATTGCAGATGTGATGTGGCACTGAACTGTTACTGTGCTGTGCCAGGAATGTTTGTTTGGCCGCTAACCATGATGCTCCCCTGCAGTTTGAGCTTCGAGCAGGTCTATGGTGTCAGTTTGTCTTGGTTGGTTATAACTCTTGCATCTGAATCTGAAGGTTCAGTCCCACTTCAATTTTGAGCACATAATCTGGGCTCACATCGAATGCAGTCCTGAGGGAGCACTGTCCTGCCTGAGGTGCATTCCTTCAGGTGAGATGTTAAACTCTGTTCCAGTGCTTCAGATGGATGTTAAAGATCCCATGGGACTATTTGAAGAGCAGAGGGCAGAGATCTCTCTTGGTGATCTGGCCAACCTGTCTTCATCAGCCTAAACCACCAAAAAACAGATTAACTCCTTGACATGAATCTTGTCATTCATGTGGAAATGACTTATGAAATAATACTGGGTGGCCTGCTGGTGGTGCTGTCCAGGGAGAGTATGAATACTTGGGCATGGGCCCAGCTTGCTCAGGACATTCTTTAACAGGAACCAGCGAAGGACACAACTAGACCTCTATGTTGTAAAACAGTTGATTAAAGCTTTGTTTAATGCTTAGACCAAGTGCCTAGTAGTTTTCTTATGTCACTCCTCATTCATCTCTGCTGTTGGTGGGATCCTGCAGTGTAGAAAATGGCTGCTGCATTGCTCACATAACAATAGTCATCTATTGTATGTGAAACACTTTTGAGATGTTTCTGAGAGGTGTGAGAAGGCAAGTCTTTCTGTTCCTTTGATGGTAAGAGAGTTTCATGTTCTTCTAAAGCACTAAAGTTTAGCTAAATTCAGATCTTGGGCCCAGATATACTTTCTTTAGGGAGGAGGGGGGCAAGATGGACCAAACCAAAAATAAAATAAGACCATATTGTACAATAATGAATGCATATCTTATCAGTAAATGCAACCTTTATTTTCTCACTCACTGCACAATCTAATATTTAAAAGGTATATGAAAGGAATGCCCTGATTACATAGGATATGCAGCACAGAAACAGGCCATTCGGTCCAACCAGTCCATGCCGGCGTTTATGCTCCACTCGAGCCTCCTGCTGTCTTTCCTCATCTAACTCTATCAGCATAATCCTCTATTCCCTTCACCCTCATATGCTTATCTAGCTTCCCCTTAAATGCATCAGTACTATTCGCTTCAACCACTCCCTGTGGGAGCGAGTTCCACATTCTCACCACTCTCTGGGTAAAGAAGTTTCTTCTGAATTCTCTGTTGGATTTCTTGGTGATTATCTTATATTGATGGCCTTGAGTTTTGCTGAATGCTGTTTTATAATATGTACAGATTCCTCTGTTCTGTACAGTGAAATAAGACCTGATATCACGGCATTTCACATCACATGGCATAATACCTTGCTGATAAAGTGAGACATTGCTTGGGTCACCTGAATTGCTCGATGTGTTGCTGTATTGTCCATGGCAAAGTGATATTTCTTGTATCCATTACAATGACATGGCGACTTACTTGCCATGACTCTATTTGACTGTAGAGCTTGAAAGTAGCCACTTAGCTTATATGACAACTTGGAAAGCAAAAGGCATATAAAGAACAACTCTTGATAACTACAATAAAGCAGGTCTCCAAACGCTGCACTGTGTCTGCAGGAGCATTGATTGCAGAGCATCAGTTTTTGATGATATCACTTTCCTCGATCTCCACATGGTTCTTTGCCCGCTCCACGCCAGCATGTCTTTAATGAGTCACCCCGCACACCTTTTCCTTTAGAAACGGAGATGAGTACAGGGCTTATTTAATTGCAAACTGATCCGCACCAGCAGAGCTGAATAGCCTGTGTCACGTTAAAACACCCAAGCCCTTGTTAACCAGCTACTTGGGTTGTAGGGGCAGGTTTTGCAGCCGATCACAGGAAAGAGCCAAATAAGATTTAGATATCCTGAAGCCGGGGCGAAAGGGAGAACAAGGGATCCATTCAGGTGGGCGGATGATTTTGGACCCTTCAGCTCAGGCAGGGTGGACCTGCCTAATTTCATTTTATTTTTATTTCCTATTTTTTCCAGCCAGCCATTGCTCAAGGCTCATTCAAGCCAATTGTCATTCGTGACAACAAACTGGAACAAAACTTTCATTCAGTGGTTCTCAAACTTATTTTTTTGAAAACTCTCATCCCCTCATGCTCCATTAGCTAATGTTACTGGTAGTGGTAAGCTTCCAACAAATGCCAGTCTCCCTACTCCTTCACTTCTGTCTTTCACTCTGTGTTACTTCTGTTTCTCCTTCTCTCCTGTTCACTCTTCTCTTTCTCCTCCTCTACCTCTGTTTCATGCTCTCTTCTACTTGTTTATTACTCTGATTCACCTCTGCTTTCCTTGCTTTCTCCCTTCTCCACTTCTGACCCTCAGTCTCTTTCTCATTTCTGTTTTTCTCTCTTTCTACCACTTTTGTCTCTCTCTCTCTCCTCCTTCACCACGGTTTCACTCTCCTTATTTTCACTTCTCTCCTCCCCTTTATTTCTCCCCTTCCTCGACCTGTGTTTCTCTGTCCTTCCTCACTTTTCACCTTCACTCATTTTTCTCCTCCTCTTTGTTTCGGCTTTCCATATTTCTCCTTCTTACATTTTTCTCCTTTTTGCCTCGACAGCAGTTTTCTTTTCCCTCTACTTGCTATAAAATCAGAGCTACCACTAGGGGCACTGCGGGGCGCTCCATGGGGGAACATGAGATAAATCGTCTGACTTGGTAAATCTTTTCAATAGCTGGACTGGGACCACGTCAGGACGACTGGAGCTTTTCAGGATGCCGCCTTAATCTCACGTGCTATTCAGTTGTGTTTGTTTCATGCATCACTTATTTACAGACTGTCACTCAGGGTTAGAATGGATACCGATTGTCTTGAAACACAATTCCAGTGCAAATCAAATATGAATTAACAGGCATGTAGGGATTGTGGACAAACCAGGACTTGGTAATGGAACAAGACAACTGCTGTTTTCTTGGGATTGTTTCTGAAGAGCTCGATTAAAAAAAAGATGAATACAGATGTTTTTAGAAAACAATCGGGTGGCACAGTGAGCCACCTTTTACTTCTCGGACTGGGGTCTGAACCCAGCCCAGTCTGATGGTATGAGTCTCCTGTCTGTGTGAGACGAGACATACAGCTCAAGTAGCCACGCGGGCAATGCGTGCACAGCCAGTTGGTGAGCTCCTACTAAAACATGGAAGATAAGGCCGCATCCTGCAAGCTTCAGGCATTCCGACTTGGCCCCGGTCCAGCGATTGAAATCGGGTGATTTGACACCGGAAAGAAGTGAAACCAAGGCCGCGCTTTTACTAACCACGGCGGGTCCGTGGCGGGCGATGTCGGTGGCGGGTCGCGGCCCTGCTGCTGGCGCCATCCCGCTCTGTGAAATGATTTTCCCTTGATAGGGCTTGTTAAGCCCCGCCCAGCGCGTTTCCCAGGCCAATTAGAGGAAGCGGGTCTGGTGACGTCATTTCATGACGCGTCATCAGCTGGTTTGCCTTAAAGGGGCCATGTCCAAATTTATTTTGACATTTGTGCTGTCAGTGTTCTACAGCATTGAGGTGCTGCAAACACTGACAATCACTGCACAGATGCACAGAGCTGCACCCAGGCTCTCCCATGACTCCCTCCATATGCTTATGGAGGGAGTCACAGCACGCAGGGAGGTCCTCTTCCCTTCCGATGGGCGGAAGAGACTTCCCCAGGAGACCTAAACAGCCTGGTTGCACATTGCAGAGGAGGTCACAAGCAGGGATGGGTTCAGGAGGACCTGGGTGCAGTGGCGCAAACCTTTCAATGATCTCAGTAGATCACGAAACGCTAGTACGAAGCCATACTCAACATCATCCTGCTGTGCCTCTCATCACATCCCCATCACTCTGCCTTCCTTACCCTATTCCTGCACATCCTTACTCACACCAACTTACCTTGCACCTCCACCCATCTCTCTCTATCTACATTATCACATCTCCATCTCACTAGCCACCCCTCACACTCAGTCTCATCCTAGCGCAATCATACCAACCAACAACACACAAGGGTAGCAACTTGGATGTTTTATGCAATGTTCATGTAAAGTTTCTGTTAATGTGCTGTCAAACATTGAAATCTTTATTTTCAACACTTTGCGTTCTTGGACTGATTTGTGTGCACCTTTGGAAGTGGCTTAGTGAGTTGCAGTGAATGGTGAGACATAACGGTATCCCCCGCAATGGTCATGAGTGTGAAAGGAATGGCTTGGCCATTGTAGGGATGCTTTATGGTGTTGGTGTGGGGTGGTGCCAACCTGGCGCATCATGTGGCAGCCAGGGTGTACAGCGCCAAGTTCTAGACCCCCCTGGCTGGGGGGTTCTAGAATGAGGGGTCACAGTCTCAGGATACGGGGTAGGACATTTAGGACTGAGATGAGGAGAAATTTCTTCACTCAGAGGGTGGTGAACCTGTGGAATTCTCTACCACAGAAGGCTGTGGAGGCCAAGTCACTGAATATATTTAAGAAGGAGATAGATAGATTTCTAGACACAAAAGGCATCAAGGGGTATGGGGAGAGAGCGGGAATATGGTATTGAGATAGAGGATCAGCCATGATCATATTGAATGGCGGAGCAGGCTCGAAGGGCCGAATGGCCTACTCCTGCTCCTATTATTGTTCTATGTTTCTAAGTAAATCTGCCCATGGTGAGGCCATCCCTGGCCTCCCGGGCAGCAATGTGGTCGGGTGCTGATGCCCTATGTCCTGTGCGGCATCAGGTGATTGTGGAGAAGGTTGGTGTTGTTGTTGGTGCTGCTGGTGTGCCTGGTTCTGCTGGTGTTGGGGCTGATTGTGGACAGATTCTGAGGACCAAGGTGAGAGAGTATAAAGGGCACCCATGCTGATGGAATAGATAGCAGGTGAAGTAGAGATGACAGAAGCATGCTGTCAATGGTGAGAGAGGTTATTCCAATGAGGTGACACTGGATAGAGACCTTGTTCCAAACACTTGCAGCCTGCATAAAGCTCAATCTGTCTTCCAAATGGAGTAAGCAACTGCTTCTGAGCTTGGAAAGTGAACAGATTTGAGGTGGGAGCTTTTACAGCACATTTCAAGCTGTCAAGTAATCAGCTCATTCAATGGCCATTCAACTCCCGCCTCAGTTTAACAGACGTGATCCCCGAGCAGCGAGGACCCCGTGGGTGAGCAGTTAAAGAGAAAAGGTAAGGTTAAATGTATTATCAATGATCTGTCAACAAGGCAATAATCAGCTTAACTGGGTCCCCTGCCGCTGTATGTTGGGTCTGCTCAGCGCTGACAGACCCGACATTGGGAAAGGTGCATGGCGGCGGGTAGACAGCGGGGTCCCGACCCACCATTAAAAAAAAATACACTTTCCCACCCGACCCGCCACCGATCCTGCCCGCTGACCCCCCGGAAAATTCTGGCCCAAGTCTCCTTCACCTTCTAGGGGTGTATGATTTCCATTCGCTCCTGAATTATGTTTCCTCAGAAATCTTTTTCTCAAATAAATTTTTTTGCAGAAATGAACTGCTCGATATGATAGGAACAAACTTGTTTCCATTAATAACAAGTGATCTGTGGCCTCCGGTAAAACATTCCCTCCTCATGAGTCATTTATGAGTACTGAATCTCTATAAAACATTATTGTCTGTGTGGAGTCACTCATGCTGTTACAGCCTTATCTGTATTGCTCCCACAGAGACTGTTAGCCAGATGGCCTACTCGCTACGTTGAGGAAATCAATAATTTGAACCTCATACTTAGCCAGATGCTAAAACGTTACTGTAGTCTTTGACAGGTTAAGCAGAACACTCTATGAATGTGACATAGTTGTGCTGGACTGAGATACGGTGGTGGTTCTTAGATGACAGTGGAGTGCCAAACATTCTAAATCGCTTTCTGAATGCGGGCAAGTTTTCTGTCCTGCGCAATATCATTTCAGGATGGCTCATAGAGATATCTATTTACAGGCCGAGATTTTTTTCCCCAGGCTCTCAAAGTATGAGGTGCTAAGTGAACAGTTTATCATGTGTGATATAATCAGCAGAAGGCACTGACATGCGCTGGCTTGCTCGTTGCCACCTTTTACTTTGCATCATTTATTCAGCTAATAAATAAACACAGAATTCGGGGCTCCAAAATGTTCCTAAGTGCTGCTTGACACACAGCAATCAGGCTTAAGAGCTGGGCACAGAAATCGGACTCAGTGTGATGAGTGCCACGATGATTTGTAAAGGCTGAAAGAGTGTCATTTGTTTTATTTCATAATTAATACAGTTATTGAAGGTAAAAATAATGAATCAGTGCTTAGATAATTTTTTTCCCCCAAACTTTTAAATTGAAAGTACACTTTTATTGTCCTCTGCATATCTGGGCAAGGCATGGTCCCTAAGAGGGTCACACTGCATTCACAAATATGCAATAATGCAGACAACCATGTACAGTTGGACAGGAGCGAGATTGCTCTTTTGGCGACAGTCCAGATGGGGAGAGGTAGTGCCAGGGTACCTTGGCTGCTGGGCACATATAGCAGTTTTGGATGAGTGAATAGTGGAGGTCTGGCGATTCTCTGCCACTCTTGACCTTCCTGGGACCAGGGTGGTAATGTGGAGTGAAGCTGCAGAACTAGGGGCTGCACATTTTGATGCTTTTTCCAGCTGTGGGTAAAGGGTCTGGACGACATTTAGTAAATTTCCCAACCCGAAACATTTTAAGTTAGAATCAGGTGAATAAGATGATCACCCTCCTTTCGGAATAAGGTTGTAAATTGTAATCTTGCTACTTAAAAAAAAAAATAGCCTTTATTTAGTACTGCCCTCAAAGTACTACTAATCAATGTCGGCCATCTGAGAAACTCTCAGCAGATGGGGTAGAATTTCCGCTTTGGGAGCAATCGGGAAATTGTGCCCTAAATCCGCTTGAAATTGCGCTTGTTAGGTTTGCAGTTCATGTTTCTGTTAAATTTCATCTGCATAATCACAAATGTAATATTTTCCATGAATCAGCGCAATCGGGCAGCGTCATAGAACAACAACAACAACTTGTATCTATATAGCGCCTTTAACGTAGTAAAACGACTCAAGGTGCTTCACAGGAGTGTTATTAGACAAAATATTTGACACCGATCCACATAAGGAGAAATTAGGGCAGGTGACCAAAAGCTTGGTCAAAGAGGTAGGCTTTAAGGTGCGTCTTAAAGGAGGAAAGAGAGGTAGAGAGGCGGAGAGGTTTAGAACATAAGAACATAAGAAATAGGAGCAGGAGTAGTCCTTTGGCCCCTCGAGCCTGCTCCGCCATTCAATAAGATCATGGCTGATCTTCTACCTCATCTCCACTTTCCTGAACTATCCCCATATCCCTTGATTCCCTTAATTATCAAAAATCCATCGATCTCTGTCTTGAATATACTCAACGACTCAATGACTGTCTTGAATATATTCAACGACTTTAGGGAGGGAGTTCCAGAGCTTAGGGCCTAGGCAACAGAAGGCACGGCCACCGATAGTTGAGCGATTATAATCAGGGATGCTCAAGAGGGCAGAATTTGAGGAGTGCAGATATCTCGAGGGGTTGTAAGGCTGAAGGAGATTCTTCTTCTCTTCTCAGGCAGTCCCTCGGAACCGAGGATGACTTGCTTCCACACTAAAAATGAGTTCTCAGGTGACCTACAGTCTCTGTCACAGGTGGGGCAGACGGTGGTTGAAGGGGCGGGTGGGTGGGGTGCTTGGGTTGGCGTGCGCTCATTCCGTTGTTTGCGCTTGGCTTCCGCTTGCTCCCGGCGAAGAGACTCGAGGTGTTCGGCGCCTTCCCGGATGCTTCTCCTCCACTTTGTGCGGTCTTGGGCCAGGGATTCCCAGGTGTCAGTGGGGATGTTGCACTTTTTCAAGGAGGCTTTGGGGGTGTCCTTGAAGCATTTCCTCTGCCCACCTGGGGCTCTCTTGCCATGTCAGAGCTCCGAGTAGAGCGCTTGTTTTGGGAGTCTCGGGCATGCGGACGATGTGGCTCCATCGGAGATTACAGAGATAGGGAGGGGCGAGGCTATGGAGGGATTTGAAAACAAGGATGAGAATTTTGAAATCGAGGCATTGCTTAACCATAATCGTTTCCTTTATTGCTTTCCATTAAAAGTATTCCTTTATGTATTTAAGAGTGGTAACCAGGTGCAGTTTTGATACAGCTGAAAATGGGATTATCAGCAAAAATAAGCATTTTTAATAAGGGTGTCCAACAATGTCCCCTGTAAGCTGCGCTTTGATCTGCGCGGCCTGTCTCTTTTAATGTGCAGTCCCTTTAAATTTCTGCGCCTGCGCGGTGTTTACAACGTAAAAGCTGGTGAGCGGCCGGCGTGGGACCTTTCAGATTACTGCGCGGCCACGCACCTTAGGGGTAACATTGGTGTCCAGTCCTCTGCCTGTGAGTAACCTGATTTCAACTCACTGAAAATGACTTAAAAATACTATACTGAACCATTCGATAGTTTCATTGGTGTGCACCAGTCAGTCTCTGAGTAAATTAAGTATTTTTTGATGTAAAAAAATGTTTAAAAACGTGCCTACTAGTGCTTAAGAAAATGAGCGCAATGCGACCTGGGGCGTGGCCAGGTTTGTGGGCGGGGCCTGATCCGGACGCACTGAGACTTGAACCAGGGTAAAAGATCACGGAAAACACGAAGGCGAGCGGTTCTGTGCGTAACTCACTTACGTTTAAAATTCCCCGACCTCGTGTGCTGGCCTGGCCGATTGAGCTGGAATCTGGCTGGAAAAACTAGCCTAAACTCTACCCCCACCCCCGGATGGAGTTTAATGAAAATTGACAGTACCTTTTGAACGAAAAATAAGAAAGTTAAAATGAAAGAACAGTGCGGGCGATCTGATTAAACACAAACCTTGAGATCGATAGGATACTTCAACAGCCATCGCCATTATTACAAAAGCCAAGCCTGATTCAGTGCGCTGACCTACATCGGTCAGATCCCATTCTGCAAGCTTGGAGATTTTCGAGCTGCTTCACCAGCTGAGTGTTATCGATCCTCGAGCACGGGCTGCATTGTTGCTGCAGCATCCCTCTTTGGCCTGGGTTGATTGTGAAGCAATTAGAGATCACCAAAATTCAAACATAGGCCTGTCCTCTGCCGCAGCCAGCCTCCGTAAGAAGGCCCACCGGAGACCCTGGGGCTCCTCATCGAGTCTCGGAATCACCATGAAGCATTGGTTGTTAGGCTGCAATCTTAGCCCACCCGGCATGTACTTGACTCGAAAAAGCAATTCATATTTAAATATTAATCTTTGTGCTCTAGTAAGGGTTCTGGTCTATTTTAACTGAACCTCAAAAATTATGAATGACAGTGGCTGCTTAATCCAGTACTCCGATACATCTATAAGATCACACTGTAGTTAACAAATGACTCCACGCTTTATCTCCACTCACTGCATTATCAGGTCAGGTCACAATATCACGCTGTCCCGCTAATATTATCTTGCTAGATTTTCATTGTACCATGACTTTCTATATAGCACAAATGAGTTCCTCATTAAACCTTGGAGCACCATGGATGAATTCACTTGCCTCCAGGGGCCACTCCTAACTCAGAGGTTGATCTGCTCCCATTTATATTTTGACCCATCAATCTTGCAAGTCTGGGCTTTGGATTTGCTGAGAAGTTGGATTTTAAGCTGCCTCTCAGCCAATGAGAGCTCCAGTAATTTAAAACCTGCTCCCAACTCCACAATGGGAACCAGGCGAAAGAGACAAAAAAAACCCTGAAATTGCACCGTGAGGTACAAATACACAAACACTTCTTGCATTTGTCTGAAATTCCTCTCTCTGCTATTTTAGCAGGGGCATTCATGCATTCACTGTAAGTGGGGGTAATGTCTCCATTAAAATAACAGAGAGTGGAATTTTAGACACATGCGTTAAGTATTTTTATGCTAGTGTCCTGCAGTGGAATTTCAGGGCCAAAATAAGTAAAGGGTTTCAAACACAGATTTCGTGACCAGCCTGCTCATATCATAAACATCTCTATAAATAAGGCCATTACTCATAGGAATAATTGTTGCTTGCATCATGGTGAGGGACACAGGGGGCTGTGATGGTTTTACCATCCAACGCTTACAATGGGCGAATCGCACTAACACCAATGCGCCCGCCATTAACATAGAAACATAGAAACATAGAAACTAGGAGCAGGAGTAGGCCATTCGGCCCGTCGAGCCTGCTCCACCATTCAATACGATCATGGCTGATCATCCAAATCCAGTACCCTGTCCCTGCTTTCTCACACCGAATCCCCACATCGAGCCTGCACCTATCCCACCCTATCCCCGTAACCCCACGTATTTAATTCCCCCTAACATATCCCATCCTATCCCCATAACCCCACATATTTAATCCCCCCCTAACACTAAGGGTCAATTTATCATAGCCAAATCAACCTAACCCGCACATTTTTGGACTAGGTCATTTGGCCCCTCGAGCCTGCTCCGCCATTCAATAAGATCATAGCTGATCTGATCTTGGCCTCAACTCCACTTCCCTGCCCACTCCCCATAACCCTTGACTCCCTTATCGTTCAAAAATCTGTCTATCTCCACCTTAAATATATTCAATGACCCAGCCTCCGCAGCTCTCTGGGGAAGAGAATTCCAAAGATTCACGACCCTCTGAGAGAAGAAATTCCTCCTCATTTCCGTTTTAAAAGGGTGCCCCCTTATTCTGAAATTATGCCCCCTAGTTCTAGATTCCCCCACGAGGGGAAACATCCTCTCTGCATCTACCCTGTCAAGCCCCGTCAGTATCTTATATGTTTCAATAAGATCCCCTCTCATTCTTCTAAACTGCAATGAGTATAGGCCCAACCTGCTCAACCTTTCTTCATAAGACAACCCCTTCATCTCCGGAGAGCATAGAACGTTGCATTGTTCAGAGGAGATAGCGTGAACACTTTCCCCACTGGGATCTGGGTTGGTGCTCAGACCAGACTGATGGGATGAAAGCTTTCTTTTTCTTTTAGCTACATTGACACTGTCAGATTATAAGGATGTCTGGTGTGAGGGAAGTTCACTCTGGTCTGAAAATGAGGTTGAGACACCTTGTTAGAAAGAAAGAACTTTCATTTTTATCGCACCTTTTACCACCTCAGGACGTCCCAAAGTGCTTTACAGTCACAAGTGGACGAGAACAAAATGATATATAAAAAGAATTATAAATAAGTGCTTTTTTCAATTGCCATTTACTAACTGACGTGGGCAAACCTGCATTCTGACAGGATACTGATCTTTTTGCAATTAGCTGAAGAATCCTGTTTTCAGCCAGAGTGAGACTGGCAATGTTTGGGAAGGTCAAAATGTGGTTGGTTTTTCCACGTATAAGAACCACTTCCTTCAATATTTTTATTGAACAGCACTAATACATAAGCAAATGCAATAAAGTAGAGAACGGAGATCCATCTGCCAACAGAAGGAGTCAAGCAGCTGCCTCATCCTTAAATGCTTAATTGTTCATGAAAGTAACACCAAGTGAACAAAAATTCAGTCCTTAAAGTTGCACTATCGCCCAATCCCCCCCACCCCGCAAACCAATACTACACCTCAAAAGAAACAGCTGCTGCGAAATGTTCATTTATTTTGAAACTTTCCAAAGTTTGTCTGATTGAAGCTAAAGCACCTGCTTTGACTTTCTCACACTCCAGCCCGTCCATCATAATGCCACATCTCGCAACAGGTTGGGAAACCGAACCCAATGTTCATTAAAAGAAAGAGTACAATTCACACAGCCCTTGTGTGCCCTGTGTGAGTGAGATGAAACTGACTAAAGTGGGGAAATAAACTCTCTCTTGAAATTATTTTGCACCTAGTTTGGGGTATTTAGGTTACGATTTGATCTTTTTTTTCACTTTTATAATAATTTTATCAAAACCCATCACGTGGATGTAGCATCAGAGAGTGGGATATACTGTGCACTCATTATTGAACGTGCGTATGTAGCAAGTCAGATTTGTATGCAAACTCCTTTACAATTTAAAAAAAAAGTGAGGGAGATACAATTCCTAAACTGTGTTGACTTCAGCCAATGAAAAAGGATCTTTAATAGAGCTAGTTCTCACAGTTACTAAGATGGCATTTATTGCGAATGGCATTTTGTGAAACAGAAGATGGCAAAATGATTTTGCTTTCCTACAAGCTGTAGAAATCCAAAGCTATAAGAGAATGTGTTAACTTTATCGCATCAATCCCCTGGGTATTAGCACAAGTCCTACTGCACCCCATCAACAGAAGAGTTTATGGTTGTTTCTTTTGTGGATAGAAAGCTACAACATGTGTCACATAAAGACACAGAAAGGTCTGTAAGCCTGTGTGACATTCCTCACAATGGGATGAGCAGGTGCGAAAGGTCGAAGGCTCACTTGTAAAAAGAGTGTAGAAGGTTAATGTTGGGTTACCTCTACGGGTCACACTGACTACAAACTGCACTGAGGGTCAGGCTAGCTTCTGACATACACTGAACTTCAAAGATAATCCAAACACTGAAGATACATTGTGAGACTGAAACGTTCCCAAATTATTCAAAGGGATCTATAAATTCCCCTGCCAGGAAATCCTGCACTTCGTTTTCATAATTGACCATTTCCCAGTGAGTACCATCAGTGAAATATTATTCTCATACAAAATGCATTTGACAGTTTGGCAAAATGAGAATTATAATGTGCTGTCAAGAAATTAATAGACAGTGAAATAATCGGTTATTTTCATTGCACAACACCTAATTTGAAGTCTTTGTTAAAATTAGGTGAAATGTAAAATAGTCCTACAAAATCAATAGTAATTCATCTACCTGTACCATACTGGCAAATTGAGGGCAGGTGGGCCAATCTGAAGGATAAGACTACAAGAAAACTACTTCACCTTGAGCACTGTATCCAGTTCTGGTCACTGAGATACAAGGGTTGGATCAAGCATTAGATTCACTGCAAAGAGGAATCGCAAGACTGATTCCTGGTGTTAGAGGTCTGAGTTATGAGCTTATAGAGGGGTATAAGATACAAAAAGTATGGAAAAAGTAAATCTGCTTAATTAAATAGTGAGAGAAGAGCAAGGAGCCACAGGTGGAAACTAATAAAAGACAAAATTAGGACTGATATCAGGAAGGTCTTCAGCACATAAAGATTGATCAATACTTGGAAAGGACTTTTGGATAGAGTGGTGGAGTCAAGGACCAGGGAATCATACAAGAAACAATTGGATACTGCAATGGAGAGAGATGCTTCAGGGTGATTTTGATTGGCTGAACCTTGATGAGTCAAACAGCCTTCCTCATACATAGTTATTTTGTAATCTTTTGAAGCGCAAGAATGGTTGGGACCTTTGGTATTGTGATTAAACCTGATACCCCCAGTTCTGGATTTGGAAGGTTAACTCCTGCACTAAACTCTGAAAGACCAAGTGGCCCATAGGGAAGACTTCTTTGGTAGAGTTATTTTGTGTAACACTGACCAGATGCCCCCGACCTTTATTCTTCTTAGGAGAGAATAAGAAAATAAAGCTCAGCATTTTATGACTGTGATACTACGGTTGCTTCATTATGAAAGACAGCTGCATTTTTCCAGAAAAGAAGCAGATTTGGTTGCTCCCATGTTTGTTTTAACCACAGTACAATTGCACAAAATAGAATGTGGAAAAAACAGGCACCAAAATGCGAATAGTATTGTAGCTGAGAGCCTCATATGGATGAGCTAGGCTGCAATGAAGATGTCACAATTTAATACATGTCTGCTATACTTTCCTGTATTCTGCTACCAAAGCAAATCTATTGTTACTATAGTTCTAGACTTGTGTTGGTTCAACTGCCAATCTAAGCTATATTGCCCATTCACATAAGTCATTCAAAACTTACACATTACAACTGCGCAATAGCATTAGCAAGTAACTCAAGCCTTCAAGCTGCAACTCTAGCCACTACCAATACATTTCTAACCCAGTGGCTTTTAAACTATTGTGTATGGGGACCCCGTTCAAATTTTTGACACACTCCCAGGAAGCCCCCTGCAACCACAGTCACACAGCTGAGGGCCCACTTTCCTAACTTCCAAAAGACAGTGTCAACTACTCAAATGAAAACAGGGATATCATTGTATGAAAAACATTTTTTTTGGCATACAACAATGGACATAACATACTAGTAGGTCAACAAACAAAAGAAATATATAAATACAAACTTTTCTGCAGAGGGGAGATGAGGAGACATGTTTTTACGCATTGAGTTAAGATTTAGAATGCACTGCCTGAAAGGGTGGAGGAAGCAGATTCAATAGTAATTTTCAAAAGGGAATTGGATAAATACTTGAAGGGAAAGAAAAAATCGCAGGGCTATGGGGAAAGAGCAAGGGGAGTGGGCACAGGCACGATGGGCCGAATGGCCTCCTTCTATGCTGTAGCATTCTATGATTCTCAAGACCCAATGCTTGTGGCACACCAGCACAATGCCGGGCCTCAGACAGACAGGCATGCAGAGAAATGTGGATCTTGCAGGCTCCCAGGGATGTCCTGGTGAACCCCCTAGGGTCTGCAGCCCAAGTTTGAAAAGGTACGCTCCAACCAGGTGCAAATGATCAAGAGTATGTACATGATAAAGGACCTCACAGTTCTGAGAATATCTTCACCATGTTTATAACGGTGATTCAACCCCGTGCCCCCCTCCGCTTAACCGCTGCCTTGTGTCTCTCAGCAAGTCAGTTGTTACGCTAGATTTATCCCTGAAACATTTTGAATAAAGGTTTGCATTAAAAACAAAGGGCAATAAAGATAGAAATGCAGATCCCTTGGTAGTCTAGTGTGTAAATGCACCATATAGTGTATTGAGTTATAGAGAGTAGAAAGGTTTGGTATCTGCTATTTGCTCACTGAGCTGGCCTCCTTTAATGTTTTTGTACCAAGGGATTTGCCAAAGAGTTTCTGATAGTTTTACATTGATGTGAGGGATTGGAAATATGTCATTGTTTTATAATGAAAAACACTAAACAACAACAACAACTTGCGTTTATATGGCGCTTTTAACATAGTAAAACGTCCCAAGGTGCTTCACAGGAGCGTTATCAGACAACACTTGACTAAAGAGCAAGCATTCTGAGATGGGACGCTCACACATTCTGCAAATTGTGGACCTCATTTACATATTTCCACATTTACAATGTCATTAAGATATTAAATTATTTATGGATAATAAACATTGACTCAACGTAAACAGAATAAAATGCAGCCGAAAGGAACTCCTAAAATAAAGCAAAGTAATCAGTGACATCACTCACTGTTTGTGGGACCTTGCTTTGCACAGATTGGCTGCCGTGTTTCAGGAGTGCTTTATTGGCTGTAAAGTAATTTGGGATGTTCTTTTCTTTATAACTCATAAAATAGCACCATCGTTACTTTCTGGTCTTTAAGATGAGGAGTGTGTTACACTTTAAAGCGTCATTTGTTCAACGTTGTGAGGAAGGATGGTTTAGGAAGTAGGTTTTTCCATTTCATAGTCAATAAAGTCAATCAGGCATTCTTAGTCAAGGGAATGCAGTGCATAAAGCACAGCTGCTCTATATTGTACCAATAGTGTACCTCGCACTCCACTCTGCCTGCAGCATCCTTGTTCAGATTTTCATTTCTCGCACCCGCTTGCTTTATGGCTTGAGTGAACTCGCCACACATTAATTTTAATTAGTAAGAGTTGCAGGATAAATTTGTGGTGCTGCGATGCAGTGGGTTCATATTCACGACAAAATGAATTAGGAGTGTGTGTACTTATACACTTAAGATCCTTAACATTATGATGGGAATGTGAATTATGATGGGACATTTGAGATGCAAGACTGTTGGATAAATTAGCCGGAAATAATTCAATTGTCTGCACAGATAATGCAAGTGATGTATCGTTGTTAAGAAAGTGATACATCACATGCATCACCATCACTTGTAGCCATTGGAGACTCTGATCTAAGACCAATCACACAAGCGTTCAAAAGTCTGTCTATGTTTTCCAGTATCTTTGTCATTCCCTTTCGCTCATGTTCCTTTGTACTTTCTCCTGTCTTCAGTTTTCACATATCATTCTATGGACAAGAAGGCAACCATGTTACCAGCTCCCAGGTTTATGCTGGCAAGATGTGCAAGGGTTACCCAGAGCAATTTGCCATCTAATTTTTTCCCGTCTCTATGGTGAGCTGTAGATCCTCTCCTTGGTACTTCACCCCACTAGTAAAGTTGAAGTCAAGAACGTGTCATGCGTGCACTAACACACGTCCCTACCCGTCAATAACTCCCAGGTTAGGAGACAGTCATTTCCCAGTTACAATTTTAAATTAGAGTAATGAAACTGGGCTTCATACACAGCTTAACAGCAGCAGCTGTTGACGGTCTCAGGTTTTCTATAAAATGGAATTGTTTTATCACATGGTTCACACTTCACTTCCTTACTTGTAACCTTGTATCTTTGGTTTCCCCATATAATGTTATAAAAATCTAAGAGAGTCCCTTTCTGAGTTACTTGGGCTGTAGTTAAAACTCTGGACAATTAGAACTTACTGGCACACGTGCGATATCTGCCACTTTTGTGATCCCACTGTAAGGAATTTGAAATTGCCTCTTGGGAGCAGTTGTCAAACGATCCTGAATCAGAACATTTCGATATAAGCTGCACTTTGACATACATCCTCCAAGGAGGGACACTGAGCTTTGTCAGATTGGGACCAAGGGGACAATCTGTGGTGCTTGTGGCTCTCGGGGGGTCAAATCTTTGTTACGATGATTTTGTTTTCTTGTCAGCAAGCAGAAGTTCCAAAAGAGAGTTTGGTCGGGCTGAGCAGGTGTGAAATTGTGGTTCACTTATATGCTGCAGTGCTGTGAAGTGATGGGGGGTAGGTTCATGTCTACAGTTCCCCACACGGTGAGTTCCTGGATTGTCAGGGGTGCAAAGAACGATGAATAGAAACAATCCCAAATGGGGAAGGATGGGAAATCAGAGGGTGGAGTTACTCCAGGCTGACATGCTAGTGATTGCTTAAGTAACTTAAGTAACAAAAAGACTTGGAGCAAGCAACTTTAGATGAGCAATGGTGCACAGTATGACATACATTGAAAAAATAATGGCTTGGCACAACAGGGAAGATGATTTATTCCCCAAGTCGCTATAACACATTAACATTATAGATCAGCCATGATCTAATTAAATGGCAGAACAGGCCCAAGGGGCTGAATGGCCTACTCATGTTCCTATGTTCTTAATGCATGCTCTTCCTGAATATCATACTTTGGCATTACACTCAAACCAACTTGGTTCAGCCCAGCTGAATTCAGATTTCCTGCTATGCTGACAAAATATCATGAAACTGTAGATTTGAGCCCAGCAGGTTACCTATTACCTGTTTTCTATTAGTTCAGGTCAAACACATGGTCATTCACCCTCAGTTGTAGCAAATATCTTGAACTCTCTACCAAAGGTTACTAGCCTGTATGCATCACGAGTGTCAGCAGATCTCTGCCAGTTTATTCCAGCTGTAGGGAAATTGCCCTATAAAACATATAGCCCCTGAACCAGCATACCTAGGGTGGTCAGGTCTTACCCATTCATTTGTCAAAATCCAGTGGTCCTTACTTGAATACATCAACGCTGTTGCATGACAAAGCTCCTGCTATGAGCCGCATCCCCATCAATTGGCATAACCTGTCCTTTCTTTGAAGTCTATTTCAGCAGCATGGTTTGTGGTACATAACCTCAACAAACTGCTCACAATGGGGTAAGAGGTCACCCGAAGAGCGATCTTTTTCCACTGGTGTGACTTAAATGCATCAACTGTTAGCTGCTGGTCATAAAACTGTGTCTCATTGCAATGTTATGAAAGAAGGACTGCATTGTATCTGTCCTTACAATTACTGTCAGTTTCATGGCTGGGTTTTGTCATCAGGAATTCAGACACAGAGCTAATACTTGGAGTATTTCCCTTTATAAAGAATGTACAATAAGGACTCTGGGTTAGTATTTGGTTTTAACGATGTAATAGTCTTATGAATGGCAAATGTGTTTCCTGCATTTTTCAATTAAGGTGCTGTTTAAATTTTTTTTTACATCAGGGCAACTCAGTACCACTCTATTTAAATTTATTATGTTGAACACAACACACTCAATTGCTAATAGAAATTCACTTAATCCAAGCATTCAAGAACTTCAATATGTTATTAATCACTCGTTGTATAGAATTTGTTATCCAAAATGTTGTGCTCACTCAGAGGGATATCGGCAGTGGGAAATTAAACTTTTATTCACTTTGAATACTTAACTTCACTAACATTCCTCGGCCATCTATAGCACAAAATGGGCACAGGATAAAAATTCCTCCAATTTGATCCAACAATTGTCCTTACACCCCACCTCAGAACAGCATTCCCTCCTGCACCCGTGGGAAGCTTTTCTCTTATTAGTTTTCTCTGTAGCTTCCCTGAGGGAGATTGGCAATTCAGTATCAATTTGTGCCTAATTATGGGTCGTTTTGTGCTCCTAGACCAAGCCCACCAGAAGCTGGGTGAGGCTGCAACCAGTATAATGTTTTCCAGTTTCCCACAGTGACGTTTCTTGTGGTCTCTCAAATACCCATTCAGTAGCAATTAGTGCTGAATGATGTGCAGTTTTGTGCTGTGCCTTTGTACTCAGTAGGGATAGGATTGGGATTACCCAAAATTAATTTCACAATCTCTCTGCCGTTGACAGAGAGAGGAGACTGTCAGCTGTTTACCTGCATTGGATTCAAAACCACTAGATCTAATCATAACATTTATCAGATACAGAATTTCCCAATAGTAAACTGTAGATTATTTCTTCATAAACTGTCAACATTGAAAAATATTATCTGATTAAGAAAATCATCGCTCACTATAATGCACACCCTTTTGGTGATGTTTAAATAATGTTTCACACCTAATAGACATCAATGACCTGGAGTTCCCAGATGGTTGATGTGCACAATAATAATTGCCGCCAGCACAAAAATTGACTGAAGATACTTTTTATTTTTTTAAAAAGCACATAAAAACTACATACACACGCGCATAAATGACCAGGGAGTTTAAGGCTGTAAAATAATCTCAAAGTTAAGATGATGGCTATAAACCACTCAAGCTTTGCCCTCGCAGTTTATGATGTTACATGAAACCCTCTATTAGATTTCAGCCTTGTAATCATTCCCAGGTATCCATTATTCTCCATTAAATGCCAGGCATCCTAAATATTGTTAATGCAATCAATCCATTCATAAATTTCAAGTAGAGACCGTGCCCACTTTTTAAAGCTTAATCCGTTTTTATGTCTGTTTGTTTCTATTCAGTGTTTTCTATTACTTTTCAATGGTTGAATCACCGGCGAAAGATTTAAAATCTCTTGTAGTTAACCACTGATTGTAGAAATCCAACTATAGTTTCTTGACTTCTCTGGCGTCAGCTGTATTAGAAAATACAATGAAAATAAGCTGCAGAGGTCACAGAAGAGCTTTCATTTGACCTATTTTTTAAAAGACTGGGAAACCTAGGTGAAGGGCCAAGCCCCTTAGTGCAGGAGACCATCGATGTTGAAAAGAGTATGAGGAGTCCTGAAGTAAATCTGGAAGGTGTGATTGGTGATGCCAGCCTGGGTTTTCAAAATCTATACACAATTCTGAGGGAGACGAGGAGTTCCACAGCTTGATTGGGAAACAGGGTCGTATATATTGATTTCAGCACCTGGTGGGATGAGGAAGAGTGTGCAGTTTGGGGTATTTGAAGCTCAAAGGTCCATAGGGGGAAATTACCATTAGCAAAAGAGAGAGATAGAGGCAAGAATGGCTGTAATGGAAAGAGAAATTAGAGGTGACCAAAGGATTGCCACAAGTTTGTTTCCCCATCTAGAAGTGTGAGACAGAAGTTAGGAGATTTAGTTATGTGATTGAATGATTAAAAATGTAGACAAATTGTTTTGAAGTCTCTATGTGTAATCAGTGAATGATCACATGCGTAGAAAATAGTAACTGTTCCTGGTTGTTAGAAAGCTCTGATAAAAAGCCAAATGACGGCATAAAAAAATTGTGGGTTTGTCAATGAAGTAATCACGTTGACAGAGGTAAGCTTTTGTTATTTGTAATGAAGCAGCCTGCTTGATCCGCAGCTAATTCACTGGCTTAAACATCCACTCCCTCCACCACCAGCGTATCAGGGTTGCAGTGTGTACCATCTGCAGGATGCATTGCAGCAACTCACTGAGGCTGCTTCAACAGCGCCTCCCAAACCCACGACCTCTTCCTCCTAGAAGGACAAGGGCGAGCAGGCGCATGGGAACACCACCACCTCCAAGTTTCCCTCCAAGTCACACACACCATCCTGACTTGGACATATATCGCTGTTCATCATCGCTGGGT
Source organism: Squalus acanthias (assembly GCA_030390025.1). Classification (NCBI taxonomy): domain Eukaryota; kingdom Metazoa; phylum Chordata; class Chondrichthyes; order Squaliformes; family Squalidae; genus Squalus; species Squalus acanthias. The sequence goes on from CM059437.1 coordinate 12,292,125, forward strand.
CAAAATCCTGGAACTCCCTCCTTAACAGCACTGTGGGAGTACCTTCACCCCACGGACTGCAGCGGTTCAAGAAGGCGGCTCACCACCACCTTCTCAAGGGCAATTAGGGATTGACAATAAATGTTGGCTTTGCCAGCGACAACCACATCCAAGAATGAATTAAAAAAACTCATACAATCAATACATTAAATATTTTCTGCCTAACCATTTTAACCACAACCTTTGCAATGCAGCTTCATGCGGGAGCTGACTAATTCTCGGCATACTCAATAATAACAGAAATGATCATTAGTCATCTTCTGCTCAGTGCTTCATATCCCGTTGTCCATCTCTTCTTTTTATGCCTGGAAGGAAGTTTGAGATTGACAGTAACTTGCCTGTAGAGGCAGGTTGGAAAGTGGATGAATAGAATTAATGTAAACTTTACAATGGCATCAGCATACTACAGGTGAACTAAATGAGAACTTATTGATGTATGAGAAGAGATTTCCTATTAATGTAATTTCCTTTGTTTGTGTTCATATACTTATGCTGGCGAGCAGTCCCTGATGAAGGACTTACTGTATTCAGCCCTGGGCATTGCATGAGATTGAGGCTGCCTACATTCCACTAGGTCTTCTTCAAGTCAATTCTATATTGGAAATATTTGTACTTGTCTGGGGAATTTACAATAAATAGGGTTGGTGAGCCTTGTGGCAGAGGTGGGGTGAAGAGAGAGAGATGGAGTGTAGGAGTGAACGAGTCAGGAGTTGGGTGTCAGAGACAGAAAGAGAGCAAGGAGCCAAATGTCAGGGATGTTGTAGAAATGCAGAGGATCACCTGGTTGTCTGTGCGTCATCCAGCCTGATGGTGAGGAGCATCAGTGTAGTTTCGTTAGAAGAAGAATAAGTTTACCGTTGGTTTAATCTCACGCGTGAAGAAAGCAATTCTAGCATTCCCAACATTCCTACCAGAGATCAGCGAGCTCAACACAAACCAAATATCACACAGGAACATATATAGGAACGTACAGGGCCGGAATAGACCAATCTGGCTAGTCCTAGTGACCCGGGGGGCTTTCCTGTTTTTTAGTGCTCACGTACTACATCATTTGAAGCACTATTTGGTGCATTTCATCAATAAACCATCAGGAGAGTTACAGTATTTGTTTCATACCAATAACTGGATGAAAGATATGCCTTCTGGCATAAGTTGATTCAAGGGCAGTATAATGCATGTAGGATATCTGATCTTAAGGCAATAGGTGTTGCTATGAGGTGGTTTGTACATATATTATTTGGTTTCCGTCAATCTGTAGAGTTTACTGGTATGTTAAAAAACAGTTGATTAGACCTAATTGGGGGTAAAATAGATGTGCAGAGAGTTTAGAGTCACAATACATCCCTAGAAAGTTCTTCAGGGGTAGGAAAATGTACTGTAATTGATTTAAAAAATAAATCTCAATAGGCACTGGAAGATTACTATTGAATTGTCAGCAACAATGTCTCCTGAGCTCTTTTACTGCTTACTGATCGAGCTCCTTTATGGCTACACGCTGCTAAGAGAAGGATTGACGAGTGGGTGTTACTCTTCACAGCATATGCTGATTGGAGTTTTACAGAGGGTTGTACACTGAGGGGGGCCATTTGATTATTGGTAAATCTGCTACTGGCCTGGGCAACGTGCCAATCTGTCAAATGGGTCGTCAACAAATTAGGAAAGTGTTTTGAGGAAACTATTTTACTTGTGGCTTCAAAATTTCAGAGGCTTCTCTTTACATTGTACTTCTTGGCTGTGAATCATTAATTTCCCCTGCATTGTTTTCCTCTCTCCTATGTAGTTACCTATTTCTGCACCATATTGACCCAGCTAGGGGATGAGCTATCAGGCCATGGACCCCTCTGTGGCTCAGGATAACAGCCTGTCACAGATCCACATCCAAATGGTGAAAGTTAGGATTTTGATTTCCACTGAGATGGAACGCCTGCCTCTCTATCTTGCTGAGAACTTCTGAATCACTTCCTATACCCAAATAACACCAATATAAGTGGTACAGTCATTGCATGCATTACTGTGGGAAAATCCAAGATAATCCAATAGACCAAGTTATGCTTATCCAAATTTTAACTCTCCAATAGTGTTTTCCTTTGCTGCATGGCCTAGTTCCAGATCGACAAGATACAAGTGGTGAAGATTATAGTCCACAGGCAGACAGTGCAGTATACTCTGACACTTTTTAAGTAGGAAGAAGTTGGAACCAAAATGTTGCTACACTAGGTTTTGGGGTGCCTTATTGATACATTTTCAGACCACTCAAACTTTTTCAGGTCAAGGAGGCAGCGGACTGCACTATAGTAAGGTTTGACTGCAGTCTACTGCCCGCTTGATATGCACTCTGGGTTACAAATTGAATTATCGAAGAGGCTGCATTTGATCTAATGTTTAGCAAAGAGCTTGAGAAGATAGAGAGTTTAGACGTTGGGGAATATTTAGCCACAAATAATTATAAAAATCATTTGATTTGGCCTTCTGACATACATTGATTCAAGGGCAGTGCAATGCCTGTAGGATATCGGATCTTAAGGCAATAGAGTAGGATTGAGAAGATTACACTGTTACCCAGTAAATGCAGATTTGATTTAAGCATTCAAAAAGGGACAAATTACTAACTCAACAGGAATCTAGGGAAATCCAAACTACATAATCCCAATGATTAATATCAAATCTTAGTGAGTGAATATCAGTAATATAAGTATTGCTAATTTGACTGAACACTGTTTGAGGTGAGGTAATCAAGATGACTTTGTGAATCACATATAACAACAATGCTGGCGAAATGATTTGAAAAGTTGTCTACCAACTCATGGCTTTTGAGTTCATGTGCAACGACCTTTCATTCTAACACTAAGTTATTTGAATTTTTGCCTCGGGAAATGGTTCCTAAAAAGGCATCAAACGCAACTTGGGTATGGTCAAGAAACTAGTCAGTGGGGTAGGCGAGAAGAGGCAAAAGGCATCTGGTACAGTATGGAAGCAGAGAAAGAGACAAGGGTTAGAGGTGGAAGCAGACAAGCAAAGGTAATACCTGCAAGCTGCAAGTTGCTTTGTTTGTGACCCCAGCACAGTACAAATTAATGCCTCATGTGAGCTGGAGCCGAAAGGTCACCATCAGTCAATGCAATATGCTCAAAAATCAAAGTCAAATTGCTGTATTCTTACAAGACATGTCGTAGTGACATCATGGTATGGCTGCATCCCTGAACTGCACCTTTACAAGCTGAAAACAAGTACACCCTTTCTCTGCCAGAGGTTATTATTTACGCCTTTCCCAAAATGCACATCACTGAAGGAAAGCTGTCATTTCCATTAGCTTTTGTGCAAGTAAGCTGCAAGTTCAGAGAAACCGGCTTCTGGTTTGACCACACCTGCCTGTTCTAGAAGAGAAGAGAAGCTCATGACAGGTCAGGTTCAGGGGCAGAGATCTACTGAGACGATTAGAACATTGCTACAGCAATTCATCTATCTAATTCCATGATGACTTGGAAAAAAAATCAAAACCTGGAATCTTTGACAATTAAGTGGTTTAACCTGACTTCCCGAATTTTCAAAGCAAAATGCATTTCAATCGTTACTGTGTTTCACAAATCAAAAAGAAATCCGTAAATATTGCCACTCCTGCTGCCTCAGGCATTGCATGTGGGCACTTTGTTTTATTTAGCAGGCTGTCTTCCAGACATAATGTTTCCCGCAGGAAACCGTCGAGAGCTTGGATGTATCGTTATGGCCAGTAGAAAAACAAGGCAACTTGTGTGAATCAAGATTAGAGGGTAAATTTTACATCCATGGGAGTGTGCGTATCCGAAATTCAGGTGCAGAGTCAGCTTGATATGTTGCCTGCATCATTTTCCATCCAGTAAAACATAGTGAGTAGAGAATGGCGTGGGCCAAGAATTCAGTGCCACTTCCATACCCACATTCCCACTGTGTGCCCCCGTTATGCAAAGCTGTGCGCCAGGGGTGCTAAGTTGTACAATTTACCCCTGCATTCTTGTCAGCTAATTCATTTCATTGGTGTACCATAATAACCAAGACTACGTAACAGAGACAAATGCAACTTGAAACATTCTACCGTTGATTTAATCCAGGGAAAGTTTTACATAGAATTTACAGCACAGACACAGGTCATCCAGCCCAACTGGTCTATGCCTTACAAGGCTTGGTAGTGAATGCTGCTGACACTGGGCAACAAGATACCTATACAGCAATAATAATTTGAAAAACACTGTTTATCAAGGATGGATTAGAGCACAGAAACAGGCCGTTCAGCCCAACTGCTCTATGCCGGTGTTTAAGCTCCACACGAGCCTCCTCCCACCCTACTTCCTCTAACCCTATCAGCCTATCCTTCTATTCCTTTCTCCCTCATGTGCTTACCTAGCTTCCCTTTAAATGCATCGATGCTATTCGCCTCAACTACTCCCTGTGGTAGTAAGTTTCACATTCTAACCACTCTCTGGGTAAAGAAATTTCTCCTGAATTCCTTATTGGATTTATTAGTGACTATCTTATATTTATGACTCCTAGGTTTGAATTCCCCACAAGCGGAAACATTTTCTCTACGTTTACCCCAACAAACCCCTTCATAATTTTAAAGACCTCTATTAGATCACCCCTCAGCCTTCTCTTTTCTAGAGAAAGGAGTCCCAGTCTGTTCAGTCTCTACCGATAGTTATAACCTCTCAGTTCTGGTATTATCCATGTAAATCTTTTATGCACCTTCTCTGGTGTCTCTATATCCCTTTTGCAATATGGAGACAAGAACTGTGCTCTAATTGTGGTCTAACCAAGGTTCTATACAAGTTTTACATAACTTCTCTGCTTTTCAATTCTAGTCCTCTAGAAATGAGCCCCAGTGCTACTTTTAATGATTTGTGAATCTGTACTCCTAGATCTCTTTGTTCCTCTACTCTATTAAGACTCTTAAATTCCAAGGAATATGTAGCCTTCTTATTTCTCCTACCAAAATACACATTTATCTATATTGATAAGGTACAGTAATGAGTCTCCAAATCTGATTCATATGTTGTTATCTGGAATATGGGAATGTAACTTTCACTTGTATCCTGTATTTTTGAGGAGTGTGGATTGGATGTAATAGTCTTCGATAAGTTTTTGAACAAATGTCATTCAGATACAGTAAATCAACGATTGTAACCTTCAAACTGCTGTAACCAACTAATGCACCAATGATTCCTGTGTGCACTCTCTACGAAATCAAAAGTGTGTATATCTCTCATCCGATATGAAATCTTAAAATGTTGTTTTGTTAGAGCATGGAAGCCTGTTTTATGGAACAATGGGTCATATTTTGCGACCTCGAGGTGCGCACGTGCCCGTAGGGTCCGCGCAAGTTCTGGGTTTAGGCATGCGAAGCGCATGCACTGAAACCCGGCACTTGCGATCTGTCAAGAATCTTCTTGATCCTCCCCATCCCCGGGAAAAGGGCCTCTGCGGGTGGAGAGTTGCGCTATTTGCCCAACTTCCGCCCGCTGAAAGGTCGTGGAATTCTTACACCTGGTAAAAGCAAGCGTAAGTCCTGCTTTTACCAGCATAAGAATTTTAATAAATAGAAAAATAAAATTTTATCACTCACTTAGACATTAAAAACCCTGTCCAATAAGGTAAGTTTATTTTTAGCCCCATTAAACATATATATTTTTTTTCAACATATTAAATTTTTGTTTAAAATATTTAATTAAATGCCATTTAAATTAATTTTATATATGTAATTTAAAATTTATTTTATTTCATGTGTTCGTGTATTTTTTAAGTCATCCCCATTCATACTTATGACAGTTCCGTATGTATGGAACTTCCATAAGTATGAATGGGGATTCCCTTCTTTCGTTTGTTGGGCTGGCCCACGTGATCCCAGAGGTGCTTGCGAACCGCATGCTCTCCTGGGATACGCGGGTCTCTGCGCATTTCTACCAGGAGAGGCCCAGGATCGCAAGCCTCCGTATCTCCCGGACCGCCAGGTAAAGTTGTAAATATTTTGATGATCGGAGGCCTCCAATCGCAAATTTAGGCCCAATGTGTTTTACAAAATTATACATTGGTTTCTAATGATGCTTTTGATTATAGTAATGTGATGATGGCATCACAATAGGATGCTGTCGCTCAGCCTCAATCTAACACATGGCAACGGAGTTAGTACAAGCAATTGCTGGCTTTTCAAATTCAAATTGTTGCAATTTTGGATGTCCATTGGAACCACCTGACTCCACCTCCCACTCTATGGTCTTGTGCTGTTCATTACTGGTACTGCTATGTTGACACTTCAAAATCTTCCCATTCATTAAGGTCACTAATATCAGACCTGGAGTAAAATATTCACTTTTTGACATGACTGTGCAGCTATGAAAACTACATTAATAACCTTATCAAGCAAAGTTAAGCATCTTGGAATGTTCTACTATGGTAAAGGTGCTATATAAATGCAAGTTGTTGTTGTTTATCTTTCGCACTTTGCACTGATGTTTATTAATCCATTTTTGACTAGTAAGAGTTCTCAGAGCTGCACTAGACATAGAAACATAGAAGATAGGAGCAGGAGTAGGCCATTCGGCCCCTCGAGCCTGCTCCGCCATTTAATGAGATCATGGCTGATCATCCAAATTCAGTACCCTGTCCCTGCTTTCTCCCCATATCCCTTGATCCCTTTAGCCTTAAGAAATATATCTAACTCCTTCTTGAATACATAGGCAATAGACTGTTACCATTTCCTACCAACATTACACCGTATTTTACTCATATTTACCTTTTTGCTAAAATTAGCACAGAAAAATAAATACAGACCTCAATGTGTTTCTGAAGAAAAAGGGACAGAGGAATATAAAGAAAAGGCAGGATTCTGGGGTTAAGAGCAAGGTGGCAGGACAAGTTGATAAGGCGATTATAAAAATCATACAGGATCCTTGGCTTTATAAATAGAGGCATAGAGTATAAAAGTAAGGAAATAATGCTAAACCTTTATAAAGCACTGGTTGGGCCTCAGCTGGAGTATTGGTCCAGAATTTGCGGTCAGCGGCGAAGCAAAGCCGTTTGCCGCTGGCCCCGAAGAAAGCAACCCACAAAGATCTCGCGATCTCGGTGGCGAGAAGTTTGGCTTTCTCGACGTGCAATTGAGATCAGTGCAGTTTAGTGGGAATTCCATAGCACCAGCTGCTATGACATCAGCAAGCTGTCGAAGCAGCCAATCGCAATGCAGAATTCTCACAGACAGGAAACCAGGAAGTGAAGAAGTTGCTTTCATTCTGACTTTTAAAAAAGATTGGGGCTCTCACATGGGGGGAAAAAAAAATCCTGAAATAAATATGAACAAACTTTTAAAAAATATAATTTTTTTAAAAGTTGCTTAAAAATTGTAATTTTTATTATAATAGAGAAATTTGACAATCCACAAAATTAAAATTAGTTTTTCAGGGCCATAACATTTGTTTAGCAGTCAATACGCTGTTAAAACCCCAGTTACACCTAATCCAACAAGGTTCTGACGAAAGGTCATCGACCTGAAACGTTAACTCTCTTTCTCTCTCCACGGATGCTGCCTGGCCTGCTGAGTTTTTCCAGCGTTTTCTGTTGTTATTTAAGGTTTAACTTTTAATGGGTATTTAACAATGATATTACCGTGGAAATGCACCCCGGGTTCGTCACTTTCACTGATTTCACTGATTACACTGATTGCCGGCTATGGGGGGTGGGGGCCACAGCGCAGCCGGCGTCGGAGCAGTGAATGACTGACCGCAACTTCAGGATTTCCACGTTAGGACGCGCGTGCGCTACATCCTGAAGTGGCGGTCAGTTTCAAAGGGGTAATAACAGCGAACGCTGTTACCCACCGCAAATTCCGGGCCATTGTGTGCAGTTCTGGGCAGCAAACTTTAGGAAGGATGTCAAGGCCTTGGAGAGGGTACAGAGGAGATTTACTAGAATGGTACCAGGGATGAGGGACTTCAGTTATGTGAAGAGGCTGGAGAAGCTGGGATTGTTCTCCTTAGAGCAGAGAGATTTAATAGATGTGTTCAAAATTATGAGGGGTTTTGATAGAGTAAATACGGAGCAACTGTTTCCAGTGGCAGGAGGATCGGTAACCAAAGGCACAGATTTAAGATAATTGGCAAAAGAACCAGAGGGGAGATGAGGAGAAATAGTTTTATGCAGAAAATTATTATGATCTGAAAGGGCAGTGGAAGCGGATTCAATAGTAACTTTCAAAAGAGAATTGGATAAATACTTGAAAAAGAAAAAAAATTGCAAGGCTGTGGGGAAAGAGCAGGGAGTGGGACTAACTGAATGGCTTCTTCAAAGAGCCGGCACAGGCACGATGGGCTGTATGATTCAAAGAGCAACCAAAGGGATGCACATTCATTGGGAGAAATAACCTCCTCATTCCAACACTTCCCATGTCATAGAAAACATAGAAACATAGAAGATAGGAGCAGGAGTAGGCCATTCGGCCCCTCAAGCCTGCTCCGCCATTCAATGCGATCATGGCAGATCATCCAAATTCAGTACCCTGTCCCTGCTTTCTCCCCATATCCCTTGATCCCCTTAGCCTTAAGAAATATATCTAACTCCTTCTTGAATATATTTAATGAATTGGACTCAACTGTCTTCTGTGGTAGAGAATTCCACAGGTTCACCACTCTCTGGGTGAAGAAATTCCTCCTCATCTCAGTCCCAAATGGCTTACCCCTTATCCTTAGACTGTGACCCCTGGTTCTGGACTCCCCCACCATCGGGAACATCCTTCCTGCATCTGGTCTGTCTAGTCCTGTTAGAATTTTATATGTTTCAATGAGATCCCCTCTCATTCTTCTAAACTCTAGCGAATACAAGCCCAATCGACCCAATCTCTCTTCATACGTCATTCCTGCCATCCCAGGTATCAGTCTGGTGAATCTTCGCTGCACTCTCTCCATGGCAAGAACATCCTTCCTCAGATAAGGCGACCAAAACTGCACACAATACTCAAGGTGTGGTCTCACCAAGGCCCTGTACAACTGCAGCAAGACATCCTTGCTCCTGTACTCGAATCCTCTCGCTATGAAGGCCAACATACCATTTGCCTTCTTAACTGCCTGCTGCACCTGCATGCTTACCTTCAGCGACTGGTGCACAAGGACACCCAGGTCTCGTTGCACTTCCACTTTTTCCAATCTATTGCCGTTCAGATAATAATCTGCCTTCCTGTTTTTGCCACCAAAGTGGATAACCTCGCATTTATCCACCTTATACTGCATCTGCCATGCATCTGCCCAATCACCCAACCTGTCCAAATCATACTGGAGTTTCTCTGCATCCTCCTCACAGCACACACGCCCACCCAGCTTTGTGTCGTCTGCAAACTTAGAGATATTACATCTAGTTCCCTCATCCAGATCATTAATATACAGGAAACTCTTTATTAACCGGCACCGACGGGACCGGCGTGGTGCCGGTTTATCAAAAAGTCCGGATAACGGAGAGTTATATCTACCAAGGTACGGGGAGCCCCGTACATGGCCACAGATCCAGGAGTCCCTGGTGCACGGCCACAGGTGCAGGAACCCCGGTCACATTAAAGAATTTCTGCATCTCCCTTCTTGTGACAGATCTTACAGTGATCTTACAGCGAGCATTCAGCAAAGACTTGGCCCATATAATGCAACGATCCAGTGTAGAGAGATGAAGGAAAACCTCGGTTACCTACTCAAGAATTTTGCCGGTTAAGAGAGATTTCCGGATATTTGGGTGCCAGTTAATAAAGAGTTTCCTGTATATTGTGAATAACTGGGGTCCTAGCAACGATCCCTGCGGTACCCCACTAGTCACTGCCTGCCACTCGGAAAAAGACCCGTTTATTCCAACTCTTTGCATCCTGTCTGCCAACCAGTTTTCTATCCAAGACAGTACCTTACCCCCAATCCCGTGTGCTTTAACTTTGCACGCTAATCTCTTATGCGGGACCTTATCGAAAGCCTTCTGAAAGTCCAAATACACCACATCCACTGGTTCTCCCTTATCTATTCTACCAGTTACATGCTCAAAAAATTCCAGTAGATTATTCAAGCATGAATTACCTTTTGTAAATCCATGTTGACTTTGTCCGATCCTGTCACTGTTTTTCAAGTGCTCTGCTATTACATCTTTTATAATGGACTCTAGCATTTTCCCCACTACCGATGTCAGGCTTACCGGTCTATAATTCCCCGTTTTCTCTCTACCACCTTTTTTAAATAGTGGGGTAACATTAGCTACCCTCCAATCCATGGGTACTGTTCCAGATTCCATCGAATGTTGGAAGATGACCAGCAATGCATCTATCATTTCTAGGGCCACTTCCTTAAGTACCCTAGGATGTAGATTATCAGGCCCTGGGGATTTATCGGCCTTCAATCCCATCAATTTCCCTAACACCATTTCCCTACAAATACTGATTTCATTCAGTTCCTCCCTCTCATTAGACTCTATGTTCCCCGACATCTCTGGGAGGTTATTTGTGTCCTCCTTTGTGAAGATAGAACTAAAGTATGTATTTAATTGGCTGCCATTTCTTTGTTCCCCATTATAAATTCCCCTGATTCTGACTGCAAGGGACCTACGCTTGACTTCACCAATCTTTTTCTCTTCACATATCTATAGAAGCTTTTACAGTCAGTTTTTATGTTCCCTGCAAGCTTACTCTCATACTCTATTTTCCCCTTCTTAATTAATCCCTTTGTCCTCCTTTTCTGAATCCTAAACTGCTCCCAATCCTCAGGTTTGCTGCTTTTTCTGGCTAATTTAAATGTCCTCTCCTTGGATCTTATGCTATCCCTAATTTCCCTTGTTAGCCATGGTTGAGTCACCCTTTTTTGTTTTATTTTTATGCCAAACAGGGATGAACAAATTCTGTAGTTCATCCATGCGATCTTTAAATGTTTGCCATTGCCTGTCCATCGTCAACCCTTTAAGTAACGTTCCCCAATCCATCCTAGCCAACTCGCGCCTCATACCACCGTAGTTTCCTTTATTTAAATTCAGGACCCAAGTCTCTGAGTCAACTACTTCACTCTCCATCTTAATGAAGAATTCTATCATATTATGATCGCTCCTCCCCAAGGGGCCTCGCACAACAAGATTGCTAATTAATCCTTTCTCATTACATAATACCCAGTCTAAGATGGCCTGATCTCTAGTTGGTTCCTCGACATATTGGTCCAGGAAACCATCCCGTATACACTCTAGGAATTCCTCCTCCACAGTATTGTTACTAATTTGGTTAGCCCAATCTATATGTAGATTAAAGTCACCCATGATAACTGCTGTGCCCTTATTGCACGCATCTCTAATTTCCCGTTTAATGCCATCCCCAACCTCAGCATTACTGTTTGGGGGTCTGTATACAACTCCCACTAACATTTTCTGCCCCTTGGTATTTCTCAGCTCTACCCATACAGATTCCACATCATCAGAGATAATATCCTTCCTTACTATTGTGTTAATCTCCTCTTTAACCAGCAATGCTACCCCACCTCCTTTTCCTTTTTGCCTGTCCTTCCTGAATATTGAATACCCCTGGATGTTGAATTCCCAGCCTTGGTCACCCTGGAACCATGTCTCCGTAATCCCAATTATATCATATCCGTTTACATCTATTTGCGCAGCTAATTCAGCCACCTTATTACAAATGCTCCTCGCATTAAGACACAGAGCCTTCAGGCTTGTTTTAAACTTGTCTAGACTTAAATTACAATTACTAAACACAATGCCCTGCATTATGGCTTTTTAAAAGCACAAGCTGCAGAATCTTCTCCCAGAAAATTACACAGAGATCGGCCTCTTCCCTCCTAGAAAAACACAAATAAGTTTCTAAGTTAAAGGTCACAGACAAGCATCACTTGCTGAAGTAGGATTTGATTAGCTCTGAATTAGCTGTTTGTTCTCCCCCTCTTCCCCTCCCCGCTCCCTCCCCTCCCGTCTCTCCATCCCCTCTCCCCCTCCCCATTCCCTCTCCCCTCCCCTCTCCCTACCCTCTCCCCCTCCCCTCCCCGCTCCCTCCCCTCTCTCCATCCCGTCTCTCCCCTCCCCTCTCCTCTCCCCCTCCCCTCCCCGCTCCCTCCCCTCTCTCCATCCCGTCTCTCCCCGCTCCCTCCCCTCTCTCCATCCCGTCTCTCCCCTCCCCTCTCCTCTCCCCCTCCCCTCCCCGCTCCCTCCCCTCTCTCCATCCCCTCTCCCCTCCCCACTCCCCTCCCTCTCCCTCTCTCCCTCCCCTCTCCCTTCCCCACTCCCCTCCCTCTCCCTCTCTCCCTCTCCCTCCCTGTTCCCTCCCCTCCCCTCTCTCCCTCCCCTCTTCCTCTCTCCCTCCCCTCTCCCCTCCCTCTCCCTCTCCTCCTCCCCTCCCCGTTGCCTCCCCTCCCCTCTCTCCCTTCCCTCCCTCTCCCTCTCTCCCTCTCCTCTGCCCCTCCCCTCCCCACTTCCCTCCCTCTCCTCTCCCCCTCCCTCCATTCCCTCTCCCCTCCCCACTCCCCTCCCTCTCCCCTCCCCTCCCACCTCCCCTCCCCGCTCCCTCCCCTCCCCTCTCTCCATCCCCTCTCCCCTCCCCCCTCCCTCTCCCTCCCCCCCTCCCCTCCCCTCTCTCCATCCCCTCTCCCCTCCCCCCTCCCTCTCCCCTCCCTCTCCCCTCCCCATCCCTCTCCCCTCCTCCCTCTCCCCTCCCCTCTCCCTCCCCCTCCCCCTCCTCTCCCCCTCCCCCTCCCCTCCCCTCCCCTCTCCTCCTCCCCATCCCCTCTCCCCCTCCCCACTCCCCCTCCCTCTCTCCCTCCCCCCCACAAAATTCTAGGCTGACACTCCAGTGCTGTCTTTCGGATGAGATATTAAACCGAGGCCCCGTCTGCTCTCTCAGGTGGACGTAAAAGATCCTCTGGCACTATTTCGAAGATGAGCAGGGGAGTTATCCCTGGTGTCCTGGTCAATATTTATCCCTCAATCAACATCACTAAAATAGATTATCTGGCCATTATCACATTGTTGTTTGTTGGAGCTTGCTGTGCGCAAATTGGCTGCCACGTTTCCCACATTACAACAGTGACTACATGTCAAAAAGTACTTCATTGGCTGTGAAGCACTTTGGGACGTCTGGTGGTTGTGAAAGATGCTATATAAATGCAAGTCTTTTTTCTTTTTTCCTGTTGTAATGTAGGGAAATGTGGCAGCCAATTTGTGCACAGCAAGGTCCCACAAACAGCAATGAGATAAATGACCAGATGATTTGTTTTTGAGTGCTGGTTGAGGGATATATTGGGATATATGTTGGCCAGGGCACTGCTAGATTCCTGGTTTTACTGTTCACGGAAACTGGTGATACTTTTGCTAGGAATCTATAAAGATGCAAATGCCTGTGGGTCCCCAAATTTCCCTTATAGGTTACATTTTCCTCTTTAGTTCTGGGGCATTTTTGAACTGAACTACTATTGTTTGTTTTGTTTGGGTTTTCTTCCCTCTAAGATCATTCCACCACCCTATCTAATTCCAAGTCGATCTGATCCAAAGCCTCTGTCAGTGTTGCTCCAAAACTGGCCACTAGGAGGTGTGTGTGTGAGCAGCCCAAAGTGGCCTTGCATCCAACCCCTTCCCCACAATGCAGAACCACAGGGCTGTGCTACCAAACTACCAAGACGCCTTTTGCACTGCAATATATATAAATAAAAACACACACATTTACATTTTAAAAAACTTTATTTGTTAAATGCTTTGGTTTAGATGGAGTACAACCCATGAATAATTCAGTCAGGAAAACTCAACCTGCAGTCTGGTCAGATCCCGATGCCAAGGTCAAAAAGTCATCAGAGGGTGAGAAACATTTTCCTTCTGGGACAACGCAAACAACAAGTTCACAATGTTTTTAAAGGAGTGCTGTCGAAATAAGGCGTAGTTAGAATTCTTTTCTGACATGGTGATTGAGTGAAAATGCCAGGAGCAGATGTACATTTTAAGCTGCACATGCTGTCCTGAAGGAGTGGCAGAATTACAGGAACTGCGATTTACAAGTCCTCTTTCAAAAAAGCAGTGACATATCCAGTTTTGTCTGTTGTACTTGTTGTGCATCATAACAAGAAGTGGTTTGTCAGTGGCTCTTGGCAAAAGGAGCCGTGTGAAAGTGTGCAGCGCACGATTTGGACCATGGGCAACCACTTCTCAAGCTGTCAGCCTTGACGGAGATCAGCCTTCACCTTTATCACAACAGTGTGAGTCATCGGTTCTAGAAAATGGGTTTTGCATCCCCAGTGTTGACTCCTGGAGCTGTAGTTGTGTTGAGAGACCATACCCAATGCCGTGCCGGTGGGACATCGCGCCTGCTGCAGGCATACCACGTGGATCTCAACATTGTTTTAATTTGTTCAGGAGAGGTGGGTAACATTGACAAGGTCCCATTTATTGTCCATCCCTAATTGCCGGGAAAAAGGTGATGGTGGGACTCTTTGAACCACTGCTGTCCTTGTGGGGTTATTGCTGGAAAGGTATAGTTCTAGATGCTGGCAGCTTTCTGATTCCTACCCCATGTGACCATTATTCACATGTGACCTTAAAGAGTGAGTGTGGTTGGCTATTTGAAAAATGGTCAATAGAATCAAAGAAAGTTACAGCACGGAAGGAGGCCATTTCGGCCCATCGTGTCCGCGCCGGCCAACAAAGAGCTATCCAGCCTAATCCCACTTCCCAGCTCTTGGTCCGTAGCCCTGCAGGTTACAGTATTCCAAGTGCACATCCAAGTACTTTTTAAATGTGGTTAGGGTTCCTGCCTCTACCACCCTTTCAGGCAGTGAGTTCCAGACCCCCACAACCCTCTGGGTGAAGAAATTTCCCCTCAAATCCCCTCTAAACCTTCCCCCAATTGCTTTAAATCTGTGCCCCCTGATTTTTGACCCCTCTGCTAAGGGAAATAGGTCCTTTCTATCCACTTTATCTATGCCCCTCATAATTTTATATACCTCAATAAGGTCTCTCCTCTGTTCCAAGGAAAACAAACCCAGCCTATCCAGTCTTTCCTCATAGCTAAGATTCTCTACTCCCGGAAACATCCTCGTAAATCTCCTCTGTACCCTCTCTAGTGCAATCACATCTTTCCTGTAATGTGGTGACCAGAACTGCATGCAGTACTCTAGCTGAGGCCGAACTAATGTTTTATACAGTACTGCCAAGGCTAATCTTATCCACGGCTGGTATCTATAAACATCCACTTTTCAGTTGTCGCCCTCTCCTTGGTGTGACACGGGTGCCAGTTGCCCTCTAGAATCTTGTGCAAGTGCCCATTGTTTCTGTGTGAGCCTCGATGTTAAGCATTGGCAGGCTTTTCAACTGTATGGACATCATAGGTGAGTCTGATCCTGTCCACACCTGACATCTACGCATGCACACTTCACTGGGTAGCAGTCAGGAGCAGACACGACGGCTAGTTGTCTTCTCCTTGACTCTGGAGCGTGGAGTACAATTCGAGTGGCCCGTCACCACCCCAAATAAGATCAGTCAATTCAGCACAAACCAGTGATTAAACCTAGTAAACCAGCTGATTTATATTGTGCATCTAATCACTGGATAAACTTACTGAACCATTGGGACAGCTCGCTCGAGCCATTTGGCTGAGTGTAAAGGGGCAGAAATGTCTTGTAAGCATGATTTCTGTGCTTTAACACAAACCACATGTGAAATGTTCAAACAGCAAGTACAGTCATGTCTTGTAGGTGGGAAAGTATATGATATACAAGGAAGCACACATTCAGCTGTGCAGTGTTAGCTTCATAATACACTTACCCAATACACTTCAGTTAGTTACATTAATAGTAAAACAGAATCCCTCCTCACATCCTAGTGCGCTCAGATTTTAAAAATCAGAGTTAAAAGCATTTGGTTCATGGGAACCATGAGGCATTCCCATCGGTTACTGTACAATTATTTCCCATCACTCACTTTCCCCATGGATACAATACAAGCTGGTCTAGACACAGCTGAAGCACACATTTGAGATCAGTGGAACGGATTGAATCCCGAGCTGTAAGAATGGAGTTAGTGGACCTTTCTCAGATGAAGATTCAGACCAACGTAAAAGGGGGAGTTCCCACAAGGAGTCACAAGCTTTTCATCTTAGAAATTGTTGAAAAGAGGCCTAGTTACACACTAACCCCGAATGCCCATAACTCACAACTTCACTGTTCATTGGACAAAGCCTATCTCCCAGCACTCCTCATCATCTATCATCTATCGTCTACATATGCATAAAACAACTGTATCCTAAATTAACCTTTGACAGGCCTGGGGCCATTTTGTGTCTGGCACCAAGACGATTCAGCCATCTTGAATGCCAAACCTCAATTGGACCATATTCCCTTTTGTTTTGAAATGGCAGTATTACATAGGATTACCTATGATATATGGCACAGAAACAGGCCATTCGGCCCAACCAGTCCATGCCGGCGTTTATGCTCCACTCGAGCCTCCTCCCGTCTTTCCTCATCTAAATCTATCAGCATAACCCTCTGTTCCCTTCTCCCTCATATGCTTATCTAGCCTCCTTTTAAATGCATCTATACTATTCGCTTCAACCACTCCCTGTGGTAGCGAGTTCCACATTCTCACCACTCTTTGGGTAAAGAAGTTTCTTCTGAATTCCCTATTGGATTTCTTGGTGACTATCTTATATTGATAGCCTCTAGTTATGCTCTTCCCCACAAGTGGAAACATTCTCTGTGTATCCACTCTATCAAAACCTTTCATAATTTTAAAGACCTCTATTAGGTCAACCCCTCAGCCTTCTTTTTTCAAGAGAAAAGAGACCCAGCCTGTTCATCCTTTCCTGATATGTATACCCTCGCATTTCTGGTATCATCCTTGTAAATCTTCTCTGCACCCTCTCCAGTGTCTCTATATCCTTTTTATAATATGGCGACCAGAACTGTACGCAGTACTCCAAGTGTGGTCTAACCAAGGTTCGATACAGGTTTAGCATAACTTCCCTACTTTTCAATTCTATCCCTCTAGAAATAAACCCTAGTGCTTGGTTTGCTTTTTTCATGGCCTTGCTAACCTGTGTTGCAACTTTAAGTGATTTGTGTATTTGTACTCAGAGATCCCTTGGTTCCTCTACCCCACCTACACTCGCCATGGGAATAATGAAAAGTGCTGAATTCCAAGAAATTTCCTGGAAGCTGTGAATGCATTTTTCCTTTGTGCCTTGTTTACATTTGTGCAGAGTCTACTAGACATAAGCACATCACACGGTGTGTGAGCCCGTAGCCTGTAGATTTAGCACAAGCTAATCTCCGCCTCATACTCGCTGTACAATAAAACTTGAAGCCTTTCATTAAGCCGAAGATGGATTCAAAATGGAAAGTGAAAAATCCTGTATATTGTATGTGGAGAATTTCAGCGTTTAATTAAAATAAACATAGAGATACAGGTTGCATAAAGCTGTCAAACATTTGCACTCTGGCAAGAACTTATCCCGTTCTGGCTAAAAGAATCCAGATTTAGGCCTCACACATTTTCACCAAGACCGAAACCAGGCAGCATAGGGCGGAGTGGCGGGGGGTGGGGGATGAGGTTATTGCTTGAATTCTGATGTTTGCTTTGACGCTACTGAAAATTAGTTAGAAACCTTAATAGCCAACACCTTCACATCATAACACGCAGAAGTGTAATATGTGGGCTATTAGCTTAACGTGTTGCTCTGAAATTCCCTCCTCCACTACTTTAACCCATTTATGTTAAATGGAATATCACTGCCACTAAAATAGCGGAGGTGTTTCAGACGGATGCATTAGCGTTCCTACACCACTATCCATCAACATCGTTGCAGGACTACAGAGCCTGTAGACGGTGTAGACATTTTTGTGCAGCCTACTCAAAAAAAAAACGACTCTTCAGTTCAAAACGGAGCAGGTAGCAATCCGAAACTCAAAGTGAATTGCTTTACAATCAGTGTCTGCTTTCTCAAATGAGAAATGAAATATTGTGAGGTTTCTGCTTGAGCCATTAGATTCCTTTTAGTGTCTCAGATTGTTACGAGCAGGAATAATATAAAGTGTGTAAGTGGCCTGATAAGTCCCTGCTGTAATACTACACACTCAGGCAGATGCACTTTTGAAAATGAAGTTCGAGCAAAATGTATTTGTGAATCCAATTAGAAAGCAATTTAACCTCCAATATCAGGCCACAAAATCCTAGCAAGTTTTCCCGATAGCCCCGGTAACCTTTACCTTGGTCCTTCAGCTGCCTACACTAAAAATGTATCTTTGAATAAAAAGACAGCATTTCTATAGCGCCTTTCATGACCTCGGAATGTCCCAAAACGCTTTACAGCCAATGAAGAACTTTTGAAGTGTAGTCGCTGTTGTAACTGCGCATCATTTCCTGTTGGGAGTTGTTTAACAGTATTCATTTTATCTTAAAAAAATGCTCTTCAGTTCCACTCCAGAATTCTAGTTAATTCAGTCCTCCCTCATTTAGAAATAATGGCTACATTTTCCAATCCAATCCCGCAGATCTGGGGCAGAAGAGACCGGAAGATTGCGCGCCGACACACTCTGCTGCATCCTTGACTCTGAGCACTCATGCACCATTTCCTGGTGGGGGGGGAGCCGGTACTAAATGCCCCTGCCCTATGCGGGGCGGGGACCTGCAAGAGAATGGAAATACATCATCGGATGTACTTCCCGACACTTGCGTCCTTAGATAGCTGAGCACTGGGTGGCCACCTGTAAGGCCCAGGTGCCCAAGGTTCTCAGGTGGGTGGAGGAGCTGGAGAGATTTGCTTCCAGAGCCAGGGCAATGTGCACTCGCTCTCAGAGCATGGCGGGCACAGGCGCCCAGTGGATGACACAACATCTTTTTAGACTTTTTGACATTTTTCAGGTCGCTCAGAGGCTGCTTGCTTCCTCCTGCTTTGGCAGGCCTGGATTCGGCTCAGTTCCCTGACAGTGTCTGGGGTGGTCGGGGAGGGGGTGGGGCAGTGGGGCCTGCCCCTCAAGATGCTAATGGTCGCAGGGCCAGAAATTCATCTGGTGGACAGAAGAGCTCTTCCACCAGAGATGCACCCCAATCAGAAAATCTAGGCACCTCCTGCCCAATTTTCGGCAGATAACTATATCAAATGTCAACATTTATCTGCTATATAATCTGGAAAATTTCAATATCCAAAAGTGTTTACTCATTTGAAGTTTCTTAATTAGGATTCCCATTCATAAGCCATCAATACTGTCTTGAGACTATCGGGCAGAGTTTGCGACGCTGTGCAGTAGACCTAGGATTTCCTGTCACACGCTGAAGGTGGGGCGATAACTCGCTGCAGTCTCGTCAAACCTATCCGTATACATCCAGTTTTCAATTGAAAAGAAATTAAACATTGTTGATTTTGTAAACTTTAACAACGGTCAGTTCAACTGGTGGGTATGTGATTTTACTGCGGGCAATTTCTTGGAAGCTGAATTGGTCAGAGGGAAAATGGAAGATAATCGGTCGGTCGTGATGTTCCTCTAAGAATACTCGTGCCTCTCAAATAGCTAAATGGCCACTTAACAGTGTAACTGGTGAAAGGTTCGATCAGCTACAAAACGTTCTATAATCAGCTGTAAGTGACAAAGCTCTATGATCAGGTATAACGGAGGAAAAGGTCAGTAATCTGACATTACTGACTAAAGTTTAGTAAGCGTCTGTGCTGCCACTGCCAGCACATAGTAAGTCATAGTCATAGTCATAGTCAGTCCGTAAGGGGGACCCCGAGCTTCCGGTCGCCTGTCACTTTAATTCACCGCTTCACTCCCACTCAGACCTCACCATCCTTGGCCTCTTGCATTGTTCCACGGAAGCTCAGCGTAAGCTCGAGGAACAGCACCTCATCTTTCGATTTGGCACTTTACAGCCTTCTGGTCTCAACATAGAGTTCAACAATTTCAGACCATAACCTCGGCCCCTATCATATATATATATATATTTTTTATCCACACTCTTTGTCTGTCTTTTTTTCTTCTCCCCCACATGGCAGCTGTCTTTCATTCTGCCAGCGCAATTTACACTTCATCTAGAGCCATCCTTTGTTTCTTAACCTGTCCCATTACCATCTCCTTTTGCCTTGAATATCTCTTAATGTCTCTTAACCTCTTCCGCCTTCTATCCTAGCACAGACCTTCCCTTTTGTTCTTTCATCCCCTCCCCCCTTTCCCAGCCTCTACACTTGCTTAAAAATCTGTTCCATTTCCTGCTTTTTTCCAGTTCTGACGAAAGGCCATCGACCTGAAACAGATGCTGCCTGACCTGCTGAGTTTCTCCAGCATTTTCTGTTTTTGTTTCAGATTTCCAGCATCTGCAGTATTTTCTTTTTGACATAGTAAGGCGGCTGGTTGTGATCGCTCATGACGTGACCCTCATTGGTGGCCGCATCTTTTGACAAGACCCCCCGAAGTCCGCACTCTAACCAAATGGGTTCTGTTCAGCGGCTTCATTCGGAGAGAGGCTTGAATGATTGAGGCTGCGCACTCTTCCTAGCCCCTGACAAATCTTCCTGAGAAAAGTATAAATCACCAAAGCAACTTGCATATTGTTGATAGTTATATTACATATTGCTTATAGTGTTTATAAATAAACCAAATATAGTGCAGTCCAATAACAATACAACAATACTACAGATACTTTTCAGTAATGAATAATGGGCCAAAAGACCAAGGGAGGAAAAATTTGGTTGCTTTGTTGCCTCCCGTTAACGGGGCGCAAAGCAACTAGCGCCCAGGCGCGGCGCCGCCAAGGCCTCCCACGAAATTCAGCGGGAGGTTAGTGGCGGTGGTAACCATTAGTGCCTCGAGGCACTGCGCCGCCGGTGATGATGTCATTGCCGTGCGCAGCGCCCCGCTCACGCCCCGGCCACGATCTTCGGTAGCACCCCCTGACTTACCGCCGGATGCTATGACGGGGTCAGGGGGGCCTACCTGCAGCTGGGGCGGCGCTAATTAAAGGCGAGGTGCCGGGCAGCCATTTTTGTTGCTGGCTGCCTGTCAGCACCTGCCCCTGTTGCCGTCGCCGACCTCCTCTGCAGCCCCCCTCGGAGTGCCGGTTGCTCTCCGTGAGCCCGGCACTTCTCTTGAGTGCCGGGCTCATTTGCCGGCACTCCGATCCCTGGTGGCCCAGCTGGGCCCCGGGTCGTGCTGCGCAAGCCCCCTCCCCTTTAAGAAGGGGAGGAAGGCCTGCAGTACCGCAGTGCGACGTACCGCGGCGCGTGGCGCTGCAGCACGTCGTGCCGCGATATTCCCTCACAGTACCCCAAGAGGGAGGCGGGGCACTTCCAGTAGCGCCCCGCTTCCCTATTGGGGCACTACCGGTGAATTTCGGCTGTGGGGGCACTAATTTTTTCGGGGGTAGCGCCCCGGCGAAGTTAGCGCCCCAAAGGGGGCGCGACTCAATAGTGTTGGGAAAACTTCCCAGTAATTAACTGCTGGAAAAAACATACCAGCGATATAATACCATGAATTCATGTTTAAGTCAGGATATTATTTGTACCTTTTCACCTACAGGATACCATTTATATCAAATTCAGCACACTGACTTGCCATCTTTCCATAAACATCTACAAGTAGAAAAGAGAAATGTGCTAGTTTAATCTAACATCGCTGCTGATGTTCGTCACTCAGATTTCATTTCACCGTTTATAGCATCGTAAGTTTGACTGAGTTGCTGACCAATAATTCTCTTCCGGCCACCTATTGTCCTCTATATAGTTTGGTGCAGAGCTGCCTGGAGCGGAGGGTTAAGTGACCAGCGTTGGGCCACTGCAGGCCCTGTCTGATGGTTTGTGGTCACCCACAACTAGCATCTGCCCCCTTCGTTTCTACGAAAGATCTTGGTGGTGTTGGTGGGAACAGAGTGAAACAATTATTGAAACAGACTGGAATGGTTCATTTTGAAACTGTTCTGTCACCAGCTGCTACAATATGGCTTTGTTGTTTTTAAAAAAAGCGACTATTTTCACAAATGTAACGTTACAAAGTAAAAAATCTCATTCCTCAATATCTGTCTCTAAAACAAGTTTATATAAACAGAAAATGCTGGAAATACTCAGCAGGACAGGCAGCATCTGTGTGGGGGGGGGGGGTGGGGAATTTTTCGGGGGGTCAGTGGGCGCGTTTGATGGTGGGTCGGGTGTTTGCGGGACCTCAATGCTGTAGAGCACTGACAGCACAACTGTCAAAATCAATTAGCGCACGGCCCCTTTAAGGAAACCGGCTGATGACGCGACATCAAGTGACGGCATCAGACCCGCTTCCTTCAATTGGCCGGAAAACGCGCTGGGCGGGCTTAACAAGCCCAATCAGCGTAAAATCACTTTGGACAGCGAGCTGGAGCCAGCAGCGGGGTCGCAACCCGCCACCGACCCTGGCCGCACCGGACCCACCGGTGTAGGGGAAATCGTGGCCGTGGAGAGAGAAACAGAGTTAACGTTGCTGGTCAGTTCTGATGAAAGGTCACAGATCTGAAACGTTAACTCTGTTTCTCTCTCTCCAGATGCTGCCTGACCTGCTGTGTGTCTCCAGTATCATCTGTTTATATTTCAGATTTCCAGCATCCACAGTATTTTTGCCTGTGTATTTATGTCGGGGTGATTGTGTCACCCCACCTGAGTGCAGGGCACCTGACATGTGCTCTGCAGGACCTGAACCTGCCTACATTTCTGGGTTCAAGTCATTACCCCTGGTGCAGGTCTGTCCCTTGGCAGGGCCTTGCCCCTGAAAACAAGCTGGAAATCCAACCACTGCTTTTAGCCGGAAAGACCTGCAGCTGCGATGTGGCTGTTGGTTGTTAAGCCTTCTAGCTCCTGTCCAAAACAGCTGCCAGAAGGCCACGAGCACTGAATGGGGGAGCTGAATAAAAAGGGGCACTTAACATTTTTGGGTCCTCCATGACCTTGCTACCTTCCTTTCTCGGGTCCTCTAACCAAAGTGTGGCTGGGCCTACTTATAAGAACATAAGAACGTAAGAACATAAGAAATAGGAGCAGGAGTAGGCCAATTGGCCCCTCGAGCCTGCTCCGCCATTCAATAAGATCATAGTTGATCTGATCCTAACCGCCAATCTACTATCACAGAACCATCTCCTGAACCTAACAGAATTGGACACATGAAATAGGAGCAGGATCAGGCTACACGGCCCCTGGGCCTGCTACGCTACCCACAGGGCCATGACCGATCCGAACCTAGACTCATGTCCAAATTCCTGCCCGCTCCCCGTAACCCTTAATTCCCTTTACTTCTAGGAAACTGTCTATTTCTGTTTTAAATTTATGTAATGATGTAGCTTCTACAGCTTTTGGGCGCCCTTCCTAATGGATGCCCACCCAGCGCTGAGACAGTAAAATGAGGTGGGAGGTAACGTTATGTCCCTCCCGCTTCATTTGCGTTCTTGCGCCTGTTGTAGATGCAAATGCTCCATGCCCTCTCGGGGATCCCTTGGAGATTCCCAGGAAATGCACGGGAAGTATGCACCTGTGTTATGGATCTCCATCTCCTATTCCTCTCCTTTGCGCCCGGGCAGTAAGTGTCCCCTGGGTGCACAGCAAAGGAAAATCAGCCCCATTGTCTTGCCATTTCTGGGACATAGGTTCGAATCTAATCCAGAATGATGGGTTGAAGTCCCCTCTTTCTATAACAGCTATAAGAGTCCTAACTGAAGTGAGTGTGACCAGTGTCAATCCATTTTCCAACAATCGTAAGTTCACGGCATTCACCTACCTATAATTCAGTATGAATTGGCATAGGAGAGCAGAAGGATAGTTGATGTACAAGGAAAGTTTTGCAGTTGCGCAGTCGGGATGCTTTATTCGGGGGGCAGAGCAGAAGGAGCTTTATTTGCATTTAACCAGTGTTATACCTTGGGGTGCTTAAAACTGACCCTGGGCTTGAAAACTAGAAACACTTTCTGCTCCCCAGTACTCACATCCTCATCTTTAATGGGTGCAAAAATTATTCTTCAAAAGAAGAGAAAAAAAAAGAGTTAACTATTTAATAGTAATATTATTCAATGGGACATCAGAGAGCCATTGCATCTGGTGAAAATTTAAATGAAGGATGGATGGATAAGAATTCAAGGCTCAAGAGCTAAACTAAACCATTTTAGTACATAGAGGGCACAGTTAAAAGAATACCCATGTACGCTCCAGACTTACAATGTAGCTCTGTCTGTATTTATCAGGAACTCCCTGGCATAAAAAGCAGCCTGAGACATTTCTCATTTTTGGAATGCGTACTTTTGGCGGTACACTCAAGCACTGCAGATCCCGGTCACAGATATCTCGCTGGCTTCAGGCAGCAGTCACGCTTTTCATTAATAAGTAGTACATGAAAGCACCAAGTCCATTCAGTATTGTGTTTGGTTTCTAACATACAGCACAGCCACATCTGTGTGCTCCTATATTGGTTGGACGGTGTCGATACTGGATGAATACATGGAATGTCTTTGGCGCCAGGCGATGCCAATCTGATTTCTGGAATTTGTCCAGCGCGGACTTCAGACACCACCTCTGGTATGTGCAGGAAAAGGTGTCCTCCTGTTGGCCACTTGAACGTGTCTCTGCAATGGAAGCGGTTCTTTACTGAGATTGAGATTGGAAAATTGAGACTTGCCAAACTCAGTACAGTTGAAGTTTATAATAACAAAACAAAACAAGTTTTTTTTGGAAACAACCCCAGTGGATTATCCCATTGCATGGATATT
Source organism: Squalus acanthias (assembly GCA_030390025.1). Classification (NCBI taxonomy): domain Eukaryota; kingdom Metazoa; phylum Chordata; class Chondrichthyes; order Squaliformes; family Squalidae; genus Squalus; species Squalus acanthias. The sequence continues at coordinate 12,316,875 of CM059437.1, forward strand.
GAAAATAATAATTGAGTACACAAAACTGTGGCAGACACACAGGCCAGTGATGTACATAATTAAATCTGTTACTCACCCTGCTCTCATTATATAAAAATTAGGTATAAAGTAGATAAGCATGAGAAATATATAGAATATACATCAGATTAGATACAATTATATGTGGAATATATATTAGAACTATACAGAATTGTATAAGTATATTCAGCTATATAAAAATTAAAATATAAACGTTTAAAATTGCTTTAAATCATATGTAAATATATTGTGTTATTGGATAGAAATATATCCTCGCTGAATTGAGAGATTTTGCTTCGAGTCAAACAGAGAATTGGGCCCAGCACAAACAAAATCCTGAAATAATCAATGATTTGCATATAAGACGAGTCTCAACATGCTAAACGTCGCTGGCTGGCCAAGCTTGTACACAATTCCCTCTTTACTGGTCGAAGAAAGTTATTTCTTTCAACGTCAGAAACAAAACCCAACTTATTCTGCTCTCAAGCAGAACCTAGCGTGGCCTGGAAGCCCGCACTCCTTTCCATTGACATGCTTTGAATGGATCCGCAGGTTGGAGCAGGTATCTCTCTGCCATTTCATTCACAGGAACAGCGATAGCTCACCCACTCCACAATTCCAACCATTTCAAATGACCCCTTTATCAAAAGCTTTTCCTGTCAGTCTGTGCAAAGGTCGGAAGTGTCACGGTGAAGCTTTCATTGCTGCAATATGATTGGGTTGATTTTTTTTGCGAAATGCGATTAGGTAGAAAATTGAAATGGGGATAAATATTTGTGCAGTATGATTGTTGAATGACAAAAGTAGCAAATAGCCACTTAGAAAGAAGATAAACACCAAGGGCTGGATTTTGTCAATGGGGACATGATGGAGGCGGGACTCCCACTTTTTGGGTTGTAGTCCCGCCTCCATCGACTTGTGGCCAACCCACTGTATTTTCCCTTGATTGACCTTGTTAAGCCCACCCAGCGGGCTTAGCAGGCCAATCAAGGGTCCCTTGGATACAGGTGACGTCAGCCATTGAAATTTCATCTGTCAAGAGCTTTTGACAGATGAAATTTCAGCGTTTGACAGCTCTGTGAAGCTGCCAAACACTGACGATATGATTTCTAACTTGAGTCCCTGTTTTTAGACTGAGTTAGAAATCAATCCAGCACAGAAAGCAGAGCTTTTGACAGCTCCGCGGCCATTCTGCTTTCTGTGCCGGTGAGCTGAGGGACTCCCGAGAACTGAAGGAAGGAAGCCTGCAGGACAAAGTTAAGGTAAGTAAAAGTTCTTAAAACACTTTACACACACCAAACACACTTACCTCTGCACTCATGCACCCATCACTCACCTGCACACCGGACATCTCGACCCCTCCAAGCCCTCCAGACCGACGGTCCGCCTCGCTAAATCGGCGTGGTTCGGACCTGTCGGGAAGCCCACACTTCAGGGCTAAAAATAGGGATTAGGCAAAAAACTGCCTGTTAACTACCTGTTAACAAATGTGAGAAGTCGCACAACACCAGGTTATAGTCCAACAGTTTTATTTGAAATCACAAGCTTGATTTCAAATAAAACTGTTGGACTATAACCTGGTGTTGTGCGACTTCTCACATTTGTCCACCCCAGTCCAACACCAGCATCTCCACATCATACCTGTTAACAGGCAGTTTATTGACACTAATCCCCTTCCCGCCTCGGGGAGGCGGGTCCCAGCACAGGTCGGGTACCCGCCTCCTGGGAAACTGGCATGGAGGCGGGTTGGGGGCGGGATGGGTTCGGGACCCCCGAATCTGCTATTTTCCCACCCCACACGCCTCCAAACCCGCCTCCACGGGCCGGCGAAAATTGAGCCCCAAGACTTAAAGGAAGAGGAAGAAAGCACACTTAACCAAAGAGTCCGCAGTTATGATGATGATAGTCACAAAAATGTCATTCTGAAATCAAAGGAATGAAAGTTGGGCAGGTTCTATAACAGATGGGCTGAAGGCGAAAACTTATTCCTTACACCGGAATTTGAGAGAGCAGTTTCATTTGGTGTTTAGTCTTTCCTGTTAGCAGAAGGTGTCATGGTGGAATTGAACTGCTAGGACCCGCCCTTTCACTGATGTGTGGTGCTGCCCTGGGTGAATGATCCAATTTGTGATCTAAGCAAGACCCAATTACTGGAATTTAATTTGTAGTTGGTTACTTAATAACAACACTGCCATGTACATCATAAAGCTAGAATCTCACTTAGGCATTCACATGATGGTTATAAATTTAGCTCTTGCAGTTTATGATGTTGTCTGATTGCCTTGACGAGATTACTGTCCAGTAATCGCTCCCAGGCATCCATTTATCCATGTACAGCAAGCGGGATAATCCAATACATCAGACAAAAATCAACATCAGCCGATGAACAAATGGTGCATTGACAGCGGGTATTAACCATAAGCTGAGGATAAATTCCAATAGCTTTCTCTGTGCTTTATCTATTATTCAATAGCATTTTCTGAAACCCAAAAAGCTGTTGGTGCAATTTAGTCTCTTCACTGGCCTATTATGGTTACCAAAAGGTGTTTTGTTGTGCTGTTAATACTGCTGATATAACTGGGCTGGGGCAAGGGTGGGGACACACAGAAGTACATTGGTACTTGGTTGGTGAGATTACACCGGCTGCAGTTACTTTGGTTTCTCTGAAACTCAGTGTATCATTGTGTAAGCATGGGCTTTGCCTACGTCAGGTTTAGTTGCACGCAAATAGACAATAGGGCTCTGAGTTTCATAGTAAATAGGAAGGCTCATAGATCACCTCTTTTGTTGTATCACACGCACACCTTTGGCCTGCTTCCCTACCTAAACCCCTCTGCCTCTCCATTTCCCTCTCCTCCTTGAAGACCTTCTTTAAAACCCACCTCTTTGGTCAAGCTTCTGGACACCACAACTAATATCTCCTTCTTTGCCCTGGCATCCACTTTTTCCTTATGCCCCTGTGAAGCGCTTTGGGAAGTTTAATTTTCCCCGTGTTAAAAGCACTCTACAAATGCAAGTTGTTGTTATTAGTGTGAATCTGTCGGTTTTAGGGAATGGCTTAGATATATGCACCATGATTACTTACCAATTGGTATGGTTGGACTGACCAATACTAATTGGTAAGTGGATGCAGTCCATATAGTTTCAATGCACTATACCATACTAATTTATAAGTAGATAAGCATTACTAAATACTTCCCACACTAATGGATAAGTAGATATGGTGGTTTCAGTGCACATCATGACACTGTGTTGCTTTTGGGACATTGTGTCAACTACAGCGGTTATGCTGGAGCCAGCACACCAACCAGGGTGGGTCCCACTGGTGAGTCTTGCTGAGTGTGGAGCCATGAATTGGAGAATTAGAATCACCTCTTCTGTATTATGAAGATTTATTTTTAATTGAGAACCTAGGTGAAGAACCAAGTCCTATAGTAAAGGATACAACAAAGAAAGACTTGCATTTATGTAGCACCTTTCACGACCACCGGACGTCCCAAAGTGCTTTACAGCCAGTGAAGTACTTTTGGAGTGTAGTCACTGTTGTAATGTCGGAAACGCAGCAGTCAATTTGCACACAGCAAGCTCCCACAAACAGCAATGTGATAATGACCAGATAATCTGTTTTAGTGATATTGATTGAGGGATAAATATTGGCCAGGACACCGGGGATAACTCCCCTGCTCTTCTTCGAAATAGTGCCATGGGATCTTTTACGTCCGCTTGAGAGAGCAGTTTAACGTCTCATCCAAAAGACGGCATCTCTGACAGTGCAGCACTCCCTCAGCACTGTACTGGAGTGTCAGCCTAGATTTTAGTGCTCAAGTCTCTGGAGTGGGACTTGAACCCACAACCTTCTGACTCAGAGGCGAGGGTGCTGTCCACTTTTTTTTTAATATATTGGCCCAGAAATTGATCTCGCTCTGTTCCCGCGGGGGTAAGGCTTCCCCGCGATCTCTCACTCCGCGTTGGCTTTTTCAGATCCAGCTCGCACGAACTTGATGTTCCAGACATCAGCTGGGCAGTGCTTGCGTATCCCACCGGCGTAGTGAATTCGTGCGAGCTGTGGGATCACGTGACTCAGTTAGAGCCAATGGCAGCACACCATCTTCCATTCATAAGTTTCACATACGTGCTGTGAAATCTATGAATCTTACACCCCCCAAAATAACAGCTAAACCTCAATTAAATTAAAAAAAAACCATCACATTAATAAAATAAGTATAGTTAAATAAATTAACCATTTTAAATAAAAAATAAAATTTTTGAAAAAATTTAAAATCTTTTAAAAAGTTATAAAAATAAACTTACCTGTCTTTAAAGTCTCTAAAAAAGATATACCTGTTAAAAAAAATTCAAAAAAATACTTAATTCACTACTTACCTTGTTAAAAGTGGGTCTTACTCCTCCTTTTTCCATTTCTAAAATCTTCCGTCCTTACCTGCGCGTCCAAAGCACGAAGTGCACAGCGTGCGCGCAGCCTGTAGCGCGCACGCGATGCACCGAGGAACCGCCCCCTTTTCAAAAGACCAAGTGCCGGTTTTCAGCGCATGCGCAGGGCATGCAGAAAACCGGCAATTGGAGAGAGAATACGCGAGAGTACGCAGTGCGTACTCTCGCGCAGCGGGATGAATTTTTGGCCCATTATTTATTGAACATTAAAAACATTTACAACATCATGATCATTCCATTGTATCATACAAATCCATTCCTCCACTCTGCACAGCCATTCCTCCACCACATATTAATATCAAAACCTGAAGTTTAATTTGTCTCCCATAAAATATACTAATCTATTGTACTTTAAAAATTGATCAGTAATCATGGCTCCAAATAAGGGAAGTGTGCCTGATAATCCCCCCATCATTTAATCTCTGGCCCTTCCCGCCTCTCATGCTCTTTCCCAACTTTTCGGGCAGTTATTGCTTTCTCCTGTTTGAACCATCCCTGCAGTTTCAGCCTCTTCCTTACATTAGATTTGAGCTGAGGAGCTGCCCCTTCTCCCTCCTTCTGCCCCTCACTAACCTTTCCCTTTCCACATGATGCCACCCCACCCCCCACTTCCATGTCTCTGTCCCCCTCTGACTCCTCACTCTCGAGCTCTTCTGTAACTTCCCGTCCCTGCTCCCCGTCAGATACATCATCTCCCTTAGAGAGTCTTGCTGCTATCACGGTTTCTTCAACAGTGCCATTCCCTCCGGCCTCATCTCCACCGCTGACCCTTGCTCCCTGTTTCTTCTCTCTCTGAGACAATGGCGCATCTGCACCTATCTTTCTCCCTTCTGGCGTCTTTGTCTCCCCGCTCCCGTCCTGCTGCCCCTTTAAGGCTCCTGCCTCTTGCAACCTCTCCTTGTCTTGCCCCCTCCTGCTCCCAGAGTTGTCTGACTCCCCGTCTTTCTTTGGAGTACTTAGATTTACCCCGCACCGCGCTCCCGCCTCCTCTCCCCCTGCGGACACCAGATTCTTTAGGGAGAACTGAACCGTATTATGGCTCGACTCTGCCCTCGACCCGTGCTGCCCGCTGCTGTCTTTGTCCTTTTCCACTGTACTTGGTGTGTTTTCCACCCTCTCCATCCTGTTCTCTGCTCCGCAATTTTCTGCCTCTTCCTGCCCTCTTTTCTCCTTCCATTCACCAGCTGTGTCCTCCGCCTGCTCTGCTCCTCCAGCTGCTCCACTCACACCTCCTGCTCCTTCTCCTTCTCCCATCTCCTCGGCACTCAAGGGGCTTCCTTCTGTCTCACACTTACAGCAGGTGGGGCCTTTGTGACACACCCCACAGCTCTCCGCCTTGCAGCTCCGAGCGATGTGTCCAGACTTGCCGCAGTTATAACAGTACAAGTTTGGACAGCTTCTTACAAGATGGTCGTGTCCAAGACAATAATAACAAACCTTCACCTGGTTATCATGCAGTACCCGGAAGTACTGCACTCCTTCCATTGCCTCGAATTTCATGCTCTATGGCAATGACTTCACCACCTCTGGGAACCGCACCTTTACGTAACGGGTTCCATCTGCTACCCGCGTTCCTGGATACTATCTCCTCTTTATTGCCGAGCAAATTTTAATGTCCCACGACTCCAACTTTTTTATTAGCACATCGTCCTCAATATAAACCGGCAGGTTTAAGTATGAGACCACCACCTCTTCCGAATATAGCAGAGATACCTCCAAGAACTTATCACCAACCTTCAAACTGAGTAAAAGTCTTTTACTTCCTCTCGGCCACTGACCGTCACCTCGAACCCAACATTCCAGCTTTGGGTGGCAGGCAAGCAGCTTCCCTTGCCACAGTCTTCATGTACCGCCTCGATAATATCCCAAGCTCATATCTCCTTATCCTTGCACTGAACCACCACCGTGTTTTCTTTTCCAAACCTCATGGGGTCCCGGCCCAAATCTTTGGGCCTTTTTTTCCCCCTTTCCCCAACATTTTCTCCCCTGATTAAACTCATCCTGGGAACATTGTCCTCTGAGGGACCCCCTCAGCAGCCATCTGGCTGCTGTTTAAGGACCAAAAAGGCCCTAAAACCTGAGAAAAAAAACCACCACCAACTTTTTACAAACTCACTCCAACTCCCTGCAGTAATCAAGCACCCAGCAGCACCTGCTCACTCCTAGCCCCTCCCACCTAGAGAGTGCGACCCATTGAGTCACAGCCGGCACAATTTAGAGTAAGACAGAAGATGATATAAATCTAGGAGCATTGGCTAGATGATGGCACATTTGGGGTTTAAAAGCTTGCAGATTGTAAGAGAAAGACTGAGAATAGTAAAGAGTTTCACACTTTTGAGTCCTCAGGAAAGAATGATTTGGAGCAGGAGATGAATCTTGATTTCAAAACAGAGAAGATGGAGGGAGAAGAAAGGGCATTTAAAATGACATATTTGGAATGAGGAGTTATAACAGAGGAAACTTCATAGAAGCAATGACTACAGTAGTACTGATAAAATAGTGCAGTCTAGGTTACGATGGTAAGAGAGAGAAAGAAACTGACTAGAGGTAAAAGAAGAATCATCTATTAAACAACAGGCTTTTACTTGTATATTGTCCAGGAGTACTAGAGAGTAACTAGAAAAACCACTCCAGTAAAGAGAGCAGTTTTCACGTCTTGGATGGAATTGGGTTTGATACACAGCCAAAATTTGTTGAGGGCATAGAAGTGTATTCTTGCACAACCTTTCAAAACAAAACAAAAAGCACGAAAATGTTGAAAAGCTCATATTCCTAAATGGCATTTCCATAATGTTTCACAATTCAGAAGTCTGTTGCAAACTTTTTCCTGTGTTTTGTGCCAAGGGAATAATTGTTCCCCGGTCACAACTCACAGGAAAATCAGCCCATGGTATCCCTAGGTCTTACAGCTCCTCTCAACAAGTTCTTAGAAAGTCACAGTCATTGATGGTAACTACGTAAGATTATTTCTTATGGAGCTCCTATCGCTGCCTGTGTGTATTAGAAGCATGCCAAATAGACCACTGAAGACCATGAGGGAATCCCTGCGTTATAAGGAGTTCTTTTCCTTTGAAGTTCAAGCAGATTGAAGATAACATTACCTGTCAGCCTTAATTGCATTATGCGGAGATGCCGGTGTTGGACTGGGGTGGACAAAAGTGAGAAGTCGCACAACACCAGGTTATAGTCCAACAGTTTTATTTGAAATCACAAGCTTTCGGAGTGCTGCTCCTTCGTCAGGTGAAGGTGACTTCACCTGACGAAGGAGCAGCCGCTCCGAAAGCTTGTGATTTCAAATAAAGCTGTTGGACTATAACCTGGTGTTGTGCGACTTCTCACTTTAATTGCATTAGGCATCACATTACTTTGTGACAATGATGCCACCTTTTACAATGGATCTCCAACTGTCGACCAATTAAGGGACACAGCGTCGCCTGCATTCTGCACTTAATTCAAAATCGCTGAAGTACCACAGAAATTCCATCTTCATCTGTCAAACTGTATACATTAAGACCTTTGAAACCTGTTGTCCCAGCCATCAAAGTATTTCTTTATCTTCATTGATTTCTGAACAAAAGGCAGTTGTACTTTTTTTTCAGACTGATTATATCCTACATTTCATTTAGAAAGAAATGAGAAGTCGCACAACACCAGGTTATAGTCCAACAGATTAGAAACTTAGAGGAGAGAGAGAAGTGCTCCATCTAACCTGAGCTATTTTAAAGTCATATGAAATAAAGACAGCAATTCCCATCTTTGTCAAAATAGTGTTAAATTGACTCATTCAGTAGAACTTTGATTTCGATATATGCTGTAATGAATATTACTACTGATTCTGTCCCAGATTATACTTGTGTAACATTATGGCAATTTGCTTTGGCAACTGTTATTTTTTCTAATACTAGATGCTTATCGATCATCGGCAAAAATCTGTTCAGTTGTATTCATCAACAGGACTTTCTGGTTTCCTTAAAACATATCCTGCTTCAACTGGAAGGTACAGTTGGGTGGATAGCGACATTGGCCTCCACTGACTATTGGTGACTATGTTGTGTGCTCACCAGGGATGGTGTTGCATAGACAGAGTCATAGATCTTTCCCATCCGCAGCTCCGGTCTATGTTCCGCTAACATGCTTTCATGTGCCAGATTTTCTATCAATTAACACTGAACAGGCGATAAATGAGAGTGGATAGACTGGGTCATAGATCTCTCCCAGCGCTGACTCTGGTCCTGCTATGTTCAGCTGGGAGGATAGACTGGAGCACTTAAGACCATATCCCTGTACCAAGACCATCAAAAATAGACTAAATGATTATTAATCTCATTGCTGCTTGTGGGACCTTGCTGTGGGCAAATCTACTGCCACATTTGCCTACATAATAATAGTGGCTGCACGTCAAAAGTAATTAATTTTATGTGAAGCACTTTGAATGTCCTGAGAGCTATTGTTAAGGTGCTATATAAATGCAAGATTATTTTTTAACTAACACTATAAGTTCTGCTGCATATAGAATTGGATGGAGTTGTCAAGGTCTGATGCAGAGAAGTATAAAAGATTGGGGATGAGCAAAGCATACCTGAACCACATATAATACACAAACACTGTTCAATATTGTTTTGCATTAACCTTCCAACAAACTATGACTAGTGTTCTCTTGGTAACGCTATCAGTGGTTTGTGTCACTATGTATTCACTGATATTTAACTGATGGTCACAAAGATATAGACAGATATACTAGAGCACAGTTCTTGTTTAAAAAAAAAGTTTTGTGACCTTAGTATGCTGATAAATTCCACAGTTGGTCTTATCCCAGCCAGAATACCAGAATGCAATCATTGGCAGTGATGTTTGCTGGATCTCTGAGCAAGAACACATTTAGACAGATAATATTGGAATTTAACTTTCCGAATCCTGTTATCTATTGTATAAATAAATGAAGAAAATTATGAACTTGGATCAGGATTCTGCATTGAAATGTTTATGTCTAAATCTGGAACGTTGTCTAATGGGCAAGAATGGAAACAGATTTTTCATTTTGGAACAGGATCCCCGGATTAAATAAGAATTTAGTTAGACAAATTCTCTTGACAAAAAAAAAATTATATAGATTGTAAACAGGTGCACTGGTCCTAACCAATCAGCAATGACAATCACATGGAATATCTAAATGTATTCAGTATGGCAGTACTGAAGTAGCACACATTAACCTGTAAATAACTGTTGCCAATAGCTGGCCTTCCATCGTCCATGCTCTGTAAACTTCAGCTCATCCAAAACTGTGCTGCCCACATCCTAGCTCACACCAAGTCCCGCTCACCTGTTGCTTCATAACCTACATTGGCTTCTGGTCCCCTAACACTTCCAATTTAAATTTCTCATCCTCATGTTTACATCCCCTCATGGCCACACCCCTCCCTATCTCCGTAACCTCCTGCAACTTTACAACCCCTCTCAAAGAACTCTTTGTTCCTCTTACTCTTGCGCAACCCCCTCCCTTTGCTCCACCAGTGGCACAGTGCATTCAGCCGCCTAGGCCCCACAATCTGGAATCCCCCTCCCTGAACCCCTCCATCTCTCCACCTTCTTCTCCTTTAAGACTCTCCTTAAAACCCATCTCTTTGACTAAGGTTTTGTTCACCCCTCCTAACATCTCCTTTGGCCCAGTATCCATTTCTGTTTGATTACGTCTCTGTTAAACGCTTTGGGACATTTTTATAGGTTAAAGATGCTAGAAAAATGCAAGTTGTTGTAGTTATCGCACAAACACTTAACATCAACAGTCTGCCTGAGGGAGAATTACTCTACATCGAACTGTTATATCCAGCCTGCAAGTGGCTGATGCTGACATTAGGGTGTTTTAAATGGAAAATGTGTTCCATTCCCCAGCACTGACTTCCCGCACCTTGAGAAGTCCTGAAAATCAAATCAAAAATAAACCGTAAAGTGTTATCTAGGAATAAGAGTTTTTTTTCTTGGGGAGGGAGAGAATAAAGAAAGAAAGACTTGCATTTCTATAGCGCCTTTCACGACCACCGGACGTCCCAAAGCGCTTTACAGCCAATGAAGTACTTTTTGAAGTGTAGTCACTGTTGCAATGTAGGAAATCGAGGAGACAGAAGAACAATGGACCATCTGCCTCATGATATGCTTTTCAACACCATATCTATGTAAAAAAATGTAAAAAGATTTCAAGAGCACAGTTCATCTTTAAAATGAAAATTTCTAAATGAACAGTTACATGAGGAGCCTGACTATTCTAGACTTGACTATTCCAACGCACTCCCACGTTCTACCCTCCGTAAACTTGAGGTCATCCAAACTCGGCTGCCCGTGTCCTAGCTTGCACCAAGTCCCGTTCGCCCATCACCCCTGTGCTCGCTGACCTATATTGGCTCCCGGTTAAGCAACGCCTCGATTTTAAAATTCTTATCCTTGTTTTCAAATCCCTCCATGGCCTCGCCCCTCCCTATCTCTGTAACCTCCTCCAGCCCCACAACCTCCCCGAGATATCTGTGCTCCTCTAATCCTGGCCTCTTGAGCATCCCTGATTATAATCGCTCAACCATTGGTGGCCGTGCTTTCTGTTGCCTAGGCCCTAAGCTCTGGAATTTTCTCCCTAAGCCTCTCCGCCTCTCTACCTCTCTTTCCTACTTTAAGATGCTCCTTGAAACCTACCTCTTTGACCAAGCTTTTGGTCACCTGCCCTAATTTCTCCTTATGTGGCTCGGTGTCAAATTTTTTGTCTTATGTTACTTCTGTGTAGCGCCTTGGGACGTTTTACCATGTTAAAGGCACTATATAAATACAAGTTGTTGTTGTTGACTAATGTTCGTCTGCTGGTACAGGTCAATGCTTTGACAACTATAAAAATGTCAAGAGACATGAGCACTGAGCAACACCATGAACACTGTGTACAAGCATAGGTTTGGACATCATTTCATATGGCAACAATTCTTTTTACCTCTATTTATTTTAGAATTTTTCAACAAATGAATGCGAGCATCACAATAACACTGGTACATCATTGTGAATGTTGCTTGTGGCTCAAAGGAAACCCCTATAAAGAACAGGTAACCGTTCTATATTGAATTGAAATCAGCTACAGATGTGACATACAGAATTTGAGATTGCTGAATCCCACTCGTGTGATGGGGTTAAAATTCTTGCGTAAATTGACATCTGAATTCAGTGCTACTCCAACGATTGTTGCGCAAACCACTGGAGAGAGTGTTTTGCCTCAAGGCATCCCTCCTGTTGATATTAAAAGCATTGTAGCCAGGCCCTGGCCTAGTTGCAAGAGGACAGTGAGAGCGAAGAGAAATGAGATGTGAAGGTTATGAAATGACATCCAAGAATAATGAGGTGAAATAAATGCTTCAAAATGTTTGAAGCTGGCATTGTTAGGACAGAGCAATAGACTGTAAAATGAGTTGTGAGATCAAAGCTTATGACGTGCATTGTCCCAATGCTTTCAGTGTGTATAATCTTTTACACTACAAGGAATGTTGCATCTCAGTCTGATGCTTCCTGGGTAATTTTTTTTTTTAAACACCTGGACAGCTAGTACAATTTTTTGAAACCTAAGTGAAGGGTAAACCTCACACTGCAGACAACACCTGGGTAGAAATAAGGACCATTTAGGAGGCAGTGACTAGGTGGTGCCAAGCTTGGGGTCTAAAAGCCTGGAGAATGTAGGAGCAAGGGAAGACTAAGGGAGGTAAGGAATCATAATATGAGCGTTCATTTATGACCTTTGATGTCACACTTAACCTGATTTGGCCAATGCTCCTTAAATCTTACCAGATCAGTGAAGCATGTTGGCCCTTATACCTACATTTACCTGTATAAAGGTAAGGTTTAAACAAAATACTTCCAGGAGGACATGATTTTTATATAAATCGGCAAATTACTCCCTTATGTTGAAACTGCTGTATGCATGAAGGGACTGGAGAAGGGTTAGTGTTAGAATCTGTGAAGGAAATCCTATAATATCGGTGAACTGAAATGGGCTGGCATGAATATATCAGGGTGGTCCTATAGCAGATTGTATAGGAATCAGATCCATCAATCCTACCATCCCACAGCTATGGGAATAGCATGGAAGTTTACATTCTATTTAATTTTCTGCAGCTACCTTCCTTCCTTCCTTCCCCCCTCCTGTTCAACCACCTTCATGTCTGTCTGGAAACCAGAGAATGAAGGGTACATAAACTCAAGAAATTCAATATGGTTGTGTGAAGAAGCCAGTAGTGTAAAAAAAAGACAAAGATTAAGCTTCAAATGTAATTTACAACATCCATAGCTTTGTGACATCCACAGACAGGTTTACAATAACTTTCTTAGGTTAGTGATAGGGTTTAAAGACCTTTAATTGGCTCGGAACTGGGTATTTGAGTGACTTTTTCCCTCTAGATTAAGAATTCCTTTTGATTTTACAATGCAAACATAGTGCGCCACTGTGTTTGAGATGCATTGTCAATGGTGTCTTGCTGTTTTAAGAGCAGCAGGACTGTGTTTTATCTTTTAATGGAAAAGGCACACAGTGATTCTGTTACAACAATTTTAGCTTTAAGACCAGATGTTTCTGTCGACTAAAAATATCTGCTATTTTCCTGAATGGTCCAGCGATCACGAGCATTTGAAACCTGGAAAAAAAGTTCTCCTACATAAAGTCGGAAGTTGACTGGTTATTTCATGACTATTTTAGGTTTACAATAGCATAGGGATTATTTTTTTCTTTAATATGATGAAAGTGTATCCAGCTCGAAGTAAATTTGGGAACAATTAACTGTTTCGGCTTTGAAGAAAGCACAAACCTCCGGCGAGCCTGGGAGATTGGATGAGCGTTCCCCATGCTTGCCATGGTTTTATTGCCAACCCTGTTCTTTGTCAAAACTACAACTTAAAGTAAGTACCTCTTCCCTTAAATGGCTGAGGTCCCTTCAATCATCATTTGCAGGTTAATAAAAACAAGTAATTACGCAAATAAGTGATGTTTTTGGTCAATTCAACATTAAAAAAAGCCTTTTCCCCGTACTACTGTAAAACTTAAAAATTTTGGCGACATAAAGATTTCATGATGGATAAAATTCTTCAAATGTTTGTTTCTAAAAATATCAACACTCTCAGTCTTTATATAAAAGTGAGAAGTCGCACAACACCAGGTTATAGTCCAACAGTTTTATTTGAAATCACAAGCTTTCGGAGCTGCTGCTCCTTCGTGGAAGGAGCAGCTCTCCGAAAGCTTGTGATTTCAAATAAAACTGTTGGACTATAACCTGGTGTTGTGCGACTTCTCACTTTTGTCCACCCCAGTCCAACACCGGCATCTCCGCATCATAGTCTTTATATAGAGGGCACGTTATTTTTCTGCAGGTTTCAAATGCTTGTGATATCAGGGACTATTCATAAAAAACAGTGAGCATTTTCAGTAGATATGAACATCTGGTTTTAAAACTGAGCTTGCGGTAACAAAGTTGACATATACCATCACCTCGCAGAGAAATGAAAGCATTGGAGGTGCTCTGCTGAGATTTGAATTAAGGTCCACCGGGTGGGGGGCGGGGGAGTAAGAATTCCTCTGTCTGCTTCATGCAACAAAATAAGTAAACCCGATCATAAAGAATATGCTTAGTTGTACACAGTGTGCAGAGGAAATCGCCCATTGTTGGAATAGTACAGACAGAACTTTGATCTGTGTCTGGCTCTTATGTTACTTGATGATGGTGAGGGGGTGGGGGGTTACTGTTGATACAGACACTGATGACCAAGAATAGAAAATGCTCGTTACCTGATTTCTCTTGCTTTGATAAGCACAAAGTGTGCCCCAAACATAAATATGTAATGCTTAATTTTATTGCGATCGAACACTCATGTGGGCCGAGACCTTCTCCCATGGCGAGTCTACTGCAGTTGTGATACTATCGTGACCCTAATCTGTTTTCCTCAGTCACCTTCATTTAAATATTGATTGCAGCAACCCAACGCTATTTGTGTCCTAAACTGAGAGCTTACCTCTCGGGGGTTGGAGGGAGGGAATCTGGTGTTCCAGCAGCAGGTTAAAGTGCATGGTAGCTATTTTGTGTCTTAAACAATTTGGATCACTGCAATGCCTGAGGCTAGAGCAACAAGCCCCAAAATGTACATACTTTTCAGTTAAGGTTTTATTTGCTAAGGAAGATCCATTATTTTTATCTCTGGTGGAAGGGGGCCCGTAAAGGGCTTGATCTAGGCTCAGTGAAAGCAGGTGGCCAAGGCAGTGAAAGCTATCTCTAGCAACCTCACACAGCTACTCCATGCTGGAAGAAGTTCGCTGACCTCACCAGGTCAGCCAAGGTAACAGGAGGCAGTCGCACCTTGTAACAATACAATGAGCATGTTTCCCATTTTTCATTTCCAGCCATCACTGTCTTGAACACCATTTATAACTTACCAGCAATGTGCAGGGAGTACCAAACACCCTTCACACTCTTTCCTTCCCCTGCAAGTATTCCTTCACTCACAGTTGACATGTAGGGAAGCTACAAAAGCCTTACATGACAGGGATTTTCTTCTTTTCTGCACCTGTAGCACCCCTGTCAAGGAATGCTTTCACACCTGGGTTGCATTCCATAAGATGGTAAGTAGAGCATCTTCAAACTCTCGACTTGCTTCTTACAGGGGAAAATGGCCCACAGTCAGAGACAAAACAGTGCTGCCTCAGTCCCTCAAGGCTCCTGCTGGAACCCAGAACCTCCTTTTACTGAGGGAACACAGAGAAGCAGGCGGTTAGAATTGAAAGCACGTACAATTATAAGCAATCAGGGGAGGCACAATTGTTAAAAAATAAACCGTAAGAACATACACAGATTCGTTTTCATTAAAATGTTTTTTTTTTAATCAATGCAACACATGGAGAATGATTTTGGGCAAGGTGGAGGAATGCCTGCAAGAATGGTTTTGAAATGGAGCCTTGGTCATTGTAGAGGAGAGTTGCATGTCAGCAAATTAATGAGAGATATATTTGCCAAAGGGAAACCGCAGTGGCAAGACTGATTTTGCATGTGTTACAGATCTTACTTAGGCAAAGGAGTAACTGGAGGGGTGAGTGAGGCAGGGTGATGTGAGGCATTGTCTTCTTTGGTGCCACTGGGATCTGTACCTGGTTCATGGGGCACATTTATAGAAACAGGCTCTGTCTACCAGCTCACTCCAAGCAGAGTGGATGATGGTCCTGCGAGGAGGATGCCTTGCAGCCCCCAAACAGGGCGCCCTTCTTGGAGCAACACTTTCAAAGCTGTAGCAGGAAATCGAGGCCCAAGGAGGCCCCAATGGCGTGCATAATACGACCCAGGAGGCTGACCTCATGAAACCCTGTAAGGTCAAGTACAAACCTCCCAAAGTTCCAGTCCTGTTGGTTCAGTGCTGGGACCAGAAAATCTACCCTGCCATGTGATTGCTCAGGCCATCATTACCTTTCAAAAAGATAATTTCAATAATATGTTGTTCATGTGTAATGTGAATAAAATACATGAAAATAACTCAGCTCATGACTGCAAATAGCAGATAACCTTCAAAGCCTTTGTTTGGAGAATTATATTTTCATATCCACTGCCTCCCATCAGTTATTCTGTTATCAGTGTTGGCATGTAATTATTAGGAAATAGCATGGGTGACTCTGGAGATGGATCTTTCTTGTCATTTCCACCGATAGATTGTCCCTAATACAGAAAGTATAGTCAAATATAAAGTGCAGTACTTGCTCCAATCAAGATCTATATTGAGAACACATACAACATTTGAGGGTACGGTAGCATAGTGGTTATGTTACTGGACTGGTAATCCTAGAGGCCTGGACTAATGATCCGGGGACATGAGTTCAAATCCCACCACAGCAGCTGGGGAATTTAAATTCAGTTAATTAAATAAATCTGGAATAAAAAGCTAGTATCAGTAATGGTAACCTTGAAATTACCGGATTGTCGTAAAAACCCATCTGGTTCACTAATGTCCTTTAGGGAAGGAAATCTGCCATCCTTACCCGGTCTGGCCTATATGTGACTCCAGACCCACAGCAATGTGGTTGACTCTTAACTGCCCTCTGAAATGGTGGCTCACCACCACCTTCTCGAGGGCAATAAATGCCGGCCTTGCCGACGATGCCCACATCCCATGAACGAAAAAACATTGGATAGGCTGAATTTATCCACCGTCACTCCGGAGCCTCTTGCATAAACTCATCGTCAGCAGTTTTGAAGATCCCTCATTCTGACCAATCTGACTTAACCACCCTGTTCCGAGAGATGAAGGATGGGAATATAAGAGATGACTGCTGTACGCCTCGCTCAGGATGATTTTCTCTTATGTGATGTTTTCAATGGGAGAGAAAGCCAGCAATGCGATCTCTCTTGAACACAGCCGCATACAACAAACAAACTAGTGCCACCTGTTAGTCGCGTGAAAATTCTTACCGAAAGTATCGCACGGTCACGCTAGGAAAAAGACAGAGAACATGAAGTGTTGTAAAGATTATACATCTTGGGATGTTTTGGTAAAAGAACGTTTCTGTTCTCAGTGGTAAAGCTCTCAACTACACTCAACCCTACAACAGTGTACGGTCCTGTCATCTATGAAACCATTTTCACTAGAATAGAGAGCGTGAGCCTTTGGTTTAGTGGTCTCTGTGTCCCACCTCGGAGTCAAAAGGTGCAGGGTTTGAACCAATGTTCCTGTTAAACTGCACGGCTGCGCAGCGGTCTGGAGGTCCCGTGCAGGCCGCGCGCCGGCCACGCGCCGGCTTTACAATGGAAAAACTGTGCATGCGCGGCAATTTGAATGGGCCACGCAGCCTGTTAAAGGGGCTGCACACACCCCAAAAAATAAAAAAATTAGAAGGAACATTGGTTTGGACCCCGCTCCAGACAGTCCTGGTGAGTGGAGACCGGAGCTCCGTCTCTGAATTCTGCGTTGACGGTCAGCGAGATACTCACGGCGGTGGGTGCGGGTGGTCCCACTCATCCATTGGGTTGTGGGAGCTCATCAAACCCTCCCATTGTACAGGACTAACCACCCCTATCGGCTGGAATAAAGATGGTTACGGCCCTGGGAGGAATGTTCGCGTTGTGGCCTTGTCAGACTGTTAATCAGCCTGAGAATTCTTCCACTGCCTCACGCTATTCTCCAAGAGCAGAGCATGAAGCTATGAAAACAGCTAGAATAAAGAAGGTGAACAGTAGATCTGAATGAGGCGATTAAAATTGAGGGATTTTGATGAGGTAACTAGCGCTAAATTGATAAAGTCTGCTTCCTGATTGGGGCAAAAGAAATGGCCTCTCATTGGCCTAAACGCCCCAATCAGAATGCTGTCTTTTTTAATTCTCAAGGCTTGGGAAGTTTAAACAGCTCAAGCGCACAAACAATAAGGAAGCCAGGAGCCCTGAAACACCACCAGTTTAGATGATGTGCTCAAGTCTTGGAACAAATAAACAAAGCTAGTTTACTCTGGGAGTGCAAATAGAACAGAAATATCACACTTTACCCGCCAAGGAGTTTTTTTTATCACTGTCTTGGGCGGTGGGGCGGGGGGGTGGGGGGGGTGGTTACAGTCCAGGTAATCAGGGATTTACTGACACTAGTTGGTAAAAAACAGAAATCATTCAGACAACACAAACAAGATTCAACCACCAACCAGTAGAAAATCTGTTGTTTTTGTTCAGGTTAACCATCGTAAAGTCAGATTTTAATAATAAAGTTATGGTTCTGTCTGATAAAACTTTGCTTCAATGAATGCAAGAGTACTGGTCATATAGTCAGTCTCTGAACCACAAGCTGCCCTCACATTCCATGTCTGACTATTAAAGCCAATTTTTTTTTTAAATTAGGCCCAATTTTTAATCTGACTCTTAATGTGTTCCAAAGATAATTTTACCCTGAAAAAAGATTTAAAAATCCCTTAATATTCCAGATCATTTTAGTGAATTGTATAAATAATCCGTAAAACTATATCCCACAGAACTATTAATCGTAACAAGGAATGTGTTCATAGCGATTTACAGGGTGCCTTTTCAACTCAGGCCAGATGGTCTGTCTTACTATATGGCTAGATGAATTATGGTACTAACAAGCTGTAAATCATTACTAAGTACAGGCAAGAAGTACTTTATTGTGGCTTGTGGAGGTTTTCTCAAACAACATAGCTAAGCACAACCACAACATCAGTAAACAAGGCTGTTTTAAATCGGGATAGACACTTACATATGAACAAAAGTAAAAAGTTAAGGATGAGAAATGGCCATTGAACCTATTGAAGCTCAATCATCCTTCACTTGGTTACAGCAAGGCTTCTCAATAGGTGCCTTTCACTTAACTTGTATTAAAAAGAAATAGTGAATTGCATGCTCAGTTGGAGAATGAAATGCCTTCTATTTCAAATGGTCGGCATCAAACGCTTCCAGGTCAGGTATAGCCTGGTTAGAAACAAAATAAAACTTCCTCCACTTTGACACAACAATGTGCCTGAGCCACAATCTCAAAAGGGCAACCCACATGCACCAGAGAATTTTCCCCCCTCATTTTCCATAGCTACATTCTGTAGTCTTTCGGAGTGAGATTGCCAAAATAGCACCAAATCAGGGTCCGTTATGTGTTGTGGGCTTGTATCCCCTAGACTGAGACAGCTCCAACTCATTTCACACCGGACCCTTACAGCATGCAGACGCTGGGTCAAAACCCAAGCCCCAAAGATAAATGATAAAGAATCATCAGCTAACAGTTTGCTGAAAAGACTGTGCTGTCCTTAAGAGAGCAGAATTTTGATTGTGGGTGGCTACTCTTTCAGGAAAGGTGCAATACGATCTTTTTCACAACCAGTACGTCAACGGATCAGCATAGAAGCCACAAAGTGTTATATCCAGTTGTATCAATGATTGTGTAAAAGATCCATCTGTACCATGAAACAAATGAGAGATTTTAGCATTCCTGTGACATGACGGTTGAAAGGTCACTAACAAGCTGTAAATCATTACTAAGTACTGGCAAGAAGTACTTTGCCACAGGTTTTCAACGGGATTTATCAACAAACTGGCACAATGACGTTAATCATATACCTCTTGCATGTAAAATGATGCCTGGGTCTTCTGCTCTCCGATCTTCCCCAAAACAGCACAACACACAACACGCCTTGAATGATATTGGTACTTACTTCCAGAGGAAAGAATTTTTTAAATATTCATTCACGGGACGTCGTTGGCAAGGCCAGCATTTATTGCCCATCGCTAATAGCCCTTGAGCTGCCTTCTTGAATACAATTTAGTGTCTCGCTCGGCCATTTCAGAGGGCAGTTAAGAGTCAACCACATCGCTGTGGGTCTGGAGTCATATATAGGCCAGACCGGGTAAGGGTGGGAGATTTCCTTCCCTAAAGGACAATAGTGAACCAGATGGGTTTTTACAACAATCTGGTAGTTTCATGGTCACCATTACTGACACTAGTTTTTAATTGAATTTAAATTCCCCAGCTGCCGTGGATTCTGGCGTCTGGATTACTAGTCCAGTAACATAAGCACTATGCTACCGCATCATATAATTATACTGTCACATTGACACAACCCTACCCATACTAATGCTTTGGCATGTTCCAAAGATTAAACTGCCACCATCTCACACCAGTCACATCTATAGTGCTCAGAAGCCCAATAGTAAGTCACATAATTCTAATCAGTTCTCAATAGCAGTGTAGATGGTCAGCACTTTCCCTGTTTGCGGTGGAATGGAGAATCTGTCAGGTTGTCTTCATTTCTGTTTTGTTTGAGATACTTAAAAGAGCACAAAATAAACAGTCAGCTTTAAATTGTGTATGTCTATTCCCATATTAGTTTATTTTTCCAAGTCCCTTGGTTTTTGTGTTCCTGCCACAATTTCCTCACTAATCTTCCAGTGAAGCTCTTAATCCGAATGCATTGCATACTGAAATCATAACCAGTTAAAGTTGCAATGTTTGTAAACATGTTGTTCACTGTGACTGTTTATATTGCATTCTGAAGGCTGGCTGCTCATCACAGATACATTATGACAAGATGTTCTAACATCGAAAACCACTGAAGCTCGAGCAGTTTACCATCATTAGGATTGTGAGAGTCAATGACTGACTTTATCTGCCAGCCATCATGTCAACTTTTATCACTTTCTATGCTTTCTATTATGAAGTCATTCTTGTAGAAAAAAAGTTCTGAACATTTAAAATGTATTCCTAATTTCTTCAATTTAGTGATGGAATCCTAAGTTTATCACCAATTTTAATTAAGGGATTTGAATGGTAAGAGTTCTGAATGAAGTCGACTGTAAAATATTGCAGATAACAGTGACGTTGAACCTGAAGGTAGATAGGATCATGGGACTAGGATTAGTTTGTCAGTTATAAAATACAGGATTTATGGTACTCCATATATATGGGAATTATAAAAAAATCATAATTTACTGTGTTACCACAGAAAGTAAAGGAATCTCATTTTTTCTCTCTTTAGCAGCTTATAACCCAAGGTTCACCCGGGTTTACACAGATGCGCCTCCAAAATCTGTCACCACAGCGGAGATAATGACCACCACGGCTGTTCCAAGCTCTCCACAGTTTATTGGGCAGGGCAACACTGACAACATCATTCCTGTTTACTGTTCTATCCTGGCTGCTGTTGTGGTGGGACTCGTGGCTTATGTGGTTTTCAAACGGTTGGTGTTTCCTGAATTACTCAATTTTTAACCACGAAGATATGATTGACAAGTGATGTGATGTGAAGTCATTAATTTGCAATGAATGGGGAACGTGTGGCGAAATGGGGATATGTAGTACAGTGAAATCCAATACTTTACATTTGAAAGTGTAGCTTGCTGTAATGTTGATTTAATTAAGGAGTGGCATTTAAAGAGTCACATCATTTATTGATTTTCTTTTATTTTCAGTTAAGTAGTCCTTATTTTCTTCCCTCTTAATTTATCTTTTTGCCTCCTGGTGGTAGTATGAGGCTTTATTCATAGCAGCTATAGTCCCATCCTCTTTCTGTTGCCTTTTCCATGGTCATCCCTCTATTCTGGACACCCCTCTTGATCACCTGGTGTGTGTATTTGTTATGTAGGAGGGATAAGAAAAGGCCATCAGGCCGTACATGCCTGCTTTGGTTTTTTGCTGGACTCACCCCCATGTACCTACCCTTCTTCTCCCCCAATTCCAGAATCTTCAGGCACAAACTCCTCTCCGTCCCCTCAAAGGTGACCGTACAAGCCCCCAGAGGGGCCAAACTCATTAGTTATTACTCAGAATAACCACAACAACTTGCATTTATATAGCACCTTTAACGTAGTAAAAGGTCCCAAGGAGCTTCACAGGAGCGATTATCAAACAAAA
The DNA here is from genome assembly GCA_030390025.1 of Squalus acanthias. Taxonomy (NCBI): domain Eukaryota; kingdom Metazoa; phylum Chordata; class Chondrichthyes; order Squaliformes; family Squalidae; genus Squalus; species Squalus acanthias. Next base: position 12,338,721 of record CM059437.1, read on the forward strand.
TTAGACACCGAGCCACACAAGGAGATATTAGGACAGATGACCAAAAGCTTGGTCAAAGAGGTAGGTTTTAAGGAGCGTCTTAAAGGAGGAAAGAGTGGTAGAGAAGGGGAAAGGTTTAGGGAGGGAATTCCAGAGCTTAGGGCCTCGGCAGCTGAAGGCACGGCTGCCAATAGTGGCGCAATTAAAATCGGGGATGCGCAAGAGGCCAAAATTGGAGGAGCGCAGATATCTCGGGGGGTTGTATGGCTGGAGGGAGGAGGTTACAGAGTTAGGGAAGGGCAAGGCCAGGGAGGGATTTGAAAACAAGGATGAGAATTTTTAAGTCGAGGCGTTGCTTAACTGGGAGCCAATGTAGGTCAGTGAGCACAGGGGTGATGGGTGAATGGGACTTGGTGCGAGTTAGGACACGGGCAGCAGAGTTTTGGATGAGCTTAAGTTTATGGAGGGTGGACAATGGGAGGCTGGCCAGGAGCACGTGGAATAGTCAAGTCTAGAGGTAACAAGGGCATGCATGTGGATTTAAGCAGAAAATGAGCTGAGGCAGGGGCAGAATCGGGCGATGCTACGGAGATGGAAATAGGCGGTCGCAGTGATGGCGTGGATATGTGGTCGGAAGTTCATCCCGGGGTCAAATACAACACCAAGGTTGCAAACAGTCTGGTTCAGCCTCAGACAGTTGCCAGGGAGAGGGATGGAGTCAGTGGCTAAAGAATGGAGTTTGTGGCGGAGACCAGCGACATAGGCTTCGGTCTTCCTAATATTTAGTTGGAGGAAACTTCTGCTCATCCAGTACTGGATGCCGGACAAGCTGTCTGACAATTTAGAGACTGTGGAGGGATCGAGAGAGGTGGTAGTGAGTAGAGCTGGGTGTCGTCAGCGTACATGTGGAACCTGACATTGTATTTTCGGATGATGTCGCTGAGGGGCAGCATGTAGATGAGAAATAGGAGGGGGGGCAAGGATAGATCCTTGGGGGACACCAGAGGTAATGGTGCGGGAGTGGGAAGAGAAGCCATTGCAGGTGATTCTCTGGCTACGACTGGATAGATAAGAATGGAACCAGGCTTCCATATCATGCTGATTTCCAAAAAAGCTTCTAATGCTTCCATGAACGACTGTAAACAGTCAGTCCTCATTCCCAGTCTTCAGAATCCTGTTCCTCACTACACCTTCAGAATCCTGTTCCTCACTCCCACCTTCAGAATCCTGTCCCTCACTCCCACCTTCAGAATCCTGTCCCTCACTCCCACCTTCAGAATCCTGTTCAACGGGTCAATCATCCTTTGAGAAAAGTAAAACTTCTCAACATCCAATCTCACTTTCTGCTTTCTCAGTTTATATGAGCCTCCTCTAGTCCTACCCAGCTCCATCACCTCAAACACGACTTGCATACTGTCAGCGCCCTTAATTATTTAAAATAGTCAAATCAGATCCCCTCTAAGTCTATGTTCTCCAGCGAATGCAAGCCCAAGGTATGAAGTCTATCTTCAAAGCTCAATGATCTTAGGTTGGGTTCATCTTTGCGGCCCTTTGCTGCATTTTCCCTAGAACCACTTTGGTGGTGTAGCTTCAGAGCTTCTTATAGTTCGGCCCGTATTTGATTCCCTACCTTAGAAGAATCCATTCCCTATGCACTTCCCTCTCTGTCACCTGTCTGTCTCTCTTTCTTTCCCTTTGTACAGAGGGCATCATTTGACGTTCCTCAACTCATCGCAATGCTTCTTAATTTTTTTTCTTAGATGGAACAGCTGTAAGCAAAACAAGCAGGGAGCCAATAACAGGACAGTAAACCAGACGGCGTCTCCAGAGGGGGAGAAACTGCAAAGTGACAGCGGAATCTCGGTCGACGGTCAGAGTGTACAGGAGCAACAGCAGAAACAACAGCAGCAGCAGCAGCAACAGCAACAGCAGCAACAACAGAACCAAGGTGGGTGTTGGAGTTCAGTACTGACTAAAAGAAGAATCATTTTAATGGCAGTACTATCAGCATAAAGTTAGTGAAAGAGTGTCTTTCAAATGCCTAGTTTACTTAGACCACATAGAATCATAGAAACTTACAGGACAGAGGAGGCCATTCGGGCCATCGTGCCTGTGTTGGCTTTTTGAAAGAGCAGTCATGCTTAGTCCGACGTCCTTGCTTTTTGGGGGAAAAATTGGGTTGATTTGCGCCTCCCGTTAGCGCCCCCGGGTGGTCCAGCAGGCCCCCAGTGTGCGCAGCGCTAGGCCCCTCCCCTTTAATCAGGGGAGGGAGGTCTGCAACGACGCGGTGCTACGTGCCGACGCGCGTGGCGCTGTTGCACGTAGCACCGCGAAATTCACTGGTAGCGCCCCAAGAAGGAGGGGGAACGTTTCCAGTCGTCCCGCCTCCTGCTTGGGGCGCTGCTACTGAATTTACGGCGCAGGGGTGCTAACTTTTTTGGGGCGCTAAAAGTAGCGCCCCGGCGATGTCAGCGCCCCAAAGGGGGCGGCACCAAATTTTTCCCCCTTTATCTGTAACCTTGTAAAGGTTAGAGGAAGAAACAGGCATCAGTGCAGATATTCTGATTAATTCAATTCTAGTACCAACAACTTCAGACATATTTAAACTGTTAACCTTGCTGTCCATGAAATTCTTCCTACTTAGAATTTTAGTTGCAATGTCAGTGCGAATACAAAGCAGGAAACCCTATTTTGTACTTACGCTGAAAAATGTATCTCCCATGTTGTTCATGCCAGTGAGCACTCAATTCTCTTCGGATTTCTTGTATTGTTCGGTACAATTTGGAAAATTGATAAATGTCAAAGCGGATCAAAGAATGAATTTTGCACCTGTAATCCAGATTGATCAGTCTACTGGAACCTATTATAAACTGGGTCACTCAGGACTTCAAACTTGATGTTGTTAGCATTGTTTATCAGCGCTGCAGTGTAAAGCAGAGGAGCCTAAGGCCAGCCTTTAATGGCAAATGGAATTGAATCCGGAGAAGTGTGAGGTAATGCATTTGGGGAGGGCTAACAAGGAAAGGGAAAACACATTAAATGGTAGGACACTGAGTAGTGTAGAGGAACAAAGGGAACTTGGATGCATGTCCACAGATCCCTGAAGGTAGCAGGCCAAGTAGATAAGGTGGTTAAGAAGGCATACGGAATGCTTGCCTTTATTAGCCGTGGCATAGAATACAAGAGCTGGGGGGTTATGCTTCAACTGTATAAAACACTAGTTAGGCCTCAGCTAGAGTACTGTGTGCAGTTCTGGTCACCACATTACAGGAAAGATGTGATTGCACCAGAGAGGGTACAGAGGAGATTTACAAGGATGTTGCCGGGAGTAGAGAATCTTAGCTATGAGGAAAGACTGGATAGGCTGGATCTGTTTTCCTTGGAACAGAGGAGGCTGAGGGGAGACCTTATTGAGGTGTATAAAATTATGAGGGGCATAGATAAAGTGGATAGAAAGGACCTATTTCCCTTAGCAGAGGGGTCAAAAACCAGGGGGCACAGATTTAAAGTAATTGGGGGAAGGTTTAGAGGAGATTTGAGGGGAAATTTCTTCACCCAGAGGGTTGTGGGGGTCTGGAACTCACTGCCTGAAAGGGTGGTAGAGGCAGGAACCCTAACCACATTTAAAAAGTACTTGGATGTGCACTTGGGATGCTCCAACCTGCAGGGCTACGGACCAAGAGCTGGGAAGTCGGATTAGGCTGGATAGCTCTTTGTTGGCCGGCGCGGACACGATGGGCTGAAATGGCCTCCTTCCATGCTGTAACTTTCTATGATTCTATGATTCTATGATTTAATGGATTGATAGAGCGCTTAGGGGTTGATCAGCTCACCCTGCGGCTTCCTGAAAATCTGCCCAACCCAGCTAAACTGGCCGGATGGGTAGATTTAGACTGGCGATGCTGTTTGACGCTTATCCCTACAGAAACATGTGCAGACAAGCACAGACGACACCTCAGCCTTGGATGTACAATTGCACGTTAGACTTAGCGAGAACAATGAATTTGGGAAATATACAGTCGTTATTTATATAAACCAATTCCTGGAAAGTAATTCTCAGTGTTTTGCAGGAGCTGTGTCGCGCCTTGTAAATTGTGAAATCATCTCAATCTCTAAAAGTAAAACATTTACCCATTTATTTTAAAGAGTTAAAACAAGACAGATTGGAAAATCAGACCTAACAATGAGGCCGAACAATGGGTTTCCTTGAATCACATTAAGACAACAGCAAAACCTGCATTTATATAGTGCCTTTAACATCTCAAGGTGCTTCACAGCAGCGTTATCAAACAAAATTTGATAGTCTAAAATGACTATTACGCCATCTCAAGTGTGAGTTGTCATCCAGCAGAGTTTATGAACCAAGCTCACTCACAATTCTTGGTTTATTCATCAAAACCACGCGATTGAGTGCTGAGGAACCTCAAACTAGTTTCAGTTTATCAGATCAGTCTTGTACCTGGTTGAGCAATTGTGACCGTAAGGATGGGTGCGTTGAATATACAGAGGAGAAAATTTGCGATATTTATGCCTCAGCACATTTGATCAGGTCTTTTGCAAATACATCCAAATGAAAATAACAAGAAAAAGGTCTCTGCTGTAAAAATGTCAAAGCTTACAAAAAGAAAAGCTGGATAATTCTCTGGTTAGGAATGGGATGAAGAATTACGAAGGATAAACCGAAAGATTACAAGGTATATCCCCTGATCCTGTGTTCCTGGCAGGAATTGCACTTGAATGGTGTGCCTGTCATTGGTGGGGTTACGATACTGTTCTACTTTAACTCACAGAGACTGAATTGATTTCACAATTTAACATACATGACACAATTCACAGCTCCCTGCTGGGCGGGTGAGATTAGTGAATTCACCCATAAATGCTGTGTGGAATGCGATTGTTCCTGAGCTGCTGGGACAATGGAGGTGTCATCGCCAAGATAGGCAACTGATGAAGGATGTATAATGTGTGATGGAGCTCTACCTTTGCATCTGTCCTCAGGAGATTAAAGAATGATTGGATTTCTAAAAAGCTCTACTATTTTAGATGGAAAACTAGGCAATGGATTGTCAATATTCAGTGTGCTGAGCATTGAAAATATATCGAGTCTATTACATTCGGATCAGCATTTTTTATTTAAATGCCTGGATCAGGATTCAAGTCCACTGGCAATGAATTCAAATGATTCGATAGAGTGAAATTCCATGTCTGCATCATTTATCTATTTGGATTGGGTCAGTAATGATCTTGATGTCTGAACGGGCACGTTCCAAGGCTATAAGAGCTCACTAGAAGACAACCAGTAAGTCCTCTGTTCAGGAATAGAAACTGCATGGCCAGACATTGTAATACTAGAACACGCTGGTCATGGTACAAGTTTGAATTGAAAATGCATTGCTAGAATGAATTTCTCAGTGGTAGCTGTCAGGGTCTTTGCTGGAAACTAGTCCCTTCCGGTCAATCAATTCATTAGATTGCATTATCTGATTCTAAGTTGTTTATAAAAGACAAGTGTTCCTGTTGATTTATAAACCCTACAGTGTCAGACTAAGGCCTAAAAATTCGGTTGCTTTGCACCTAGGCGCTAATGGGGCGCAAAGCAACGAGCGCCCGGGCGCGGCGCCGCCAATGCCTCCCGCAAAATTCAGCGGGAGGTTAGCGGCGGCGGTAACTGTTAGCGCCCTGCGCGCTGCGCCGCCGGTGATGACGTCATCGCCGTGCACAGCGCCCCGCTCACGTCCCGGCCATGATCTTCGGTAGCACCCCCTGACTTACCGCTGGACGCTATGTCTGACGGGGTCAGGGGGCCCTACCTGTGGCCGGGGCGACGCAAATGATAGTCATTTTTGTTGCTGGCCGCCTGCCAACACCTGCTCCCTCTGCCGTCCCCGGCCTCCTCTGATGCTCCCCCCCTCACTGCGGAGTGCCGGCACTCTGATCCCTGGTGGCCCAGCTGGGCCCCGGGTCACGCTGTGCTAGGCCCCTCCCCTTTAAGAAGGAGAGGAAGGCCTGCAGTACCGCGGCGCGACGTGCCTCAAAGCGTGGCGCTGCGGCACGTAGCGCCGCGATATTCACTGGCAGCACCCCAAGAGGGAGGCGGGGTGCTTCCAGTAGCACCCTGCTTCCCTCTTGGGGCGCTACTAGTGAATTTTGGCTGTGGGGGCACTAAAAGTAGCGCCCCGGCGAAGTTAGCACCCCAAAGGGGGCACGACTCAATTTTTCCCCCTAAGTGTGGCTGTGGTTAGCTTTTCCTGTTGGCAGTAACCAGCACTGGTTTTACCACCAATTGTGCCCTGATTATTGACCTGTGGTACTGTTAAACCTTCACTACTGGCTAGATTCTGATATCCTCCTACTTTCTTGAGTGTTACTGGTAGATATCTACAGTTGCGGTTGTTGAAGATGACAGGACAACTCACAAGGGGAGTGATCAGCAGCTTTATCAATCAGGAGCCCGTTGATTCTCCCTTTTGATTTAATGATGCCAATATGCAGCAAAAAGACCAGTTAGAAATCAAACTCATACCTACTGAGATGGTATATTTAATAACACTTGGGTGCCTCTCTCCAGTTGAGTCTTGAACTTAGTCACACTGTCCATTTAAATTCCCATTAGAATTCCCATTTAAACCAGGATGCCAAGAATATTTTGCGCACAAACATATTGACCCAACTTCTGGGGCAGCCATTTTGTTCACTGCACTCTGTTAAGAATGGCTGCCTCTGCAACGCATAAGGTCAATGCATGGGTGGGTAGTTGTATAGAGTTGCTGAAAAAAAAAGCAAAACACTTTTGGCCGGGGAAGAGAAATGGTATTTAAATATATAAAAACAGTGGAGTTCAGTTCCTTGCTGAAATTTTATTAAAGAACTTAAACCAATCATTTTTAAATGGTTTTAAAAAAACAAAAAAACAAAGTCAACTATCAATGAGGGGGTTCCTTTGCTGACTGTGAGAAGTTCTACCAGTGTATTTCCCTATCCCATTCAGGACCTATACTGATGTATAATAATGCATCATACTATGCATCAGATGAGACGTTAAACCGAGGCCCCGTCTGCTCTCTCAGGTGGACGTAAAAGATCCCATGGCACTATTTCGAAGAAGAGCAGGGAAGTTATCCCCGGTGTCCTGGCCAACATAACAAAAACAGATTATCTGGTCATTATCACATTGCTGTTTGTGGGAGTTTGCTGTGCAAAATTGGCTGCCGCGTTTCCCACATTACAACAGTGACTACACTTCAAAAGTACTTCATTGACTGTAAAGCGCTTTGAGACGTCTGGTGGTCGTGAAAGGCGCTATATAAATGCAAGTCTTTCTTTTACTCTACTATTTGGTGTGTTCATTGTTCTGCCTCTTAGATATTAGGTAAAAGAAGCCATTGAACTTATCTGTATAAAAAAAAATCATCATCTTAAATGGCAGTATTCAATAATCTGAACTTTACAGAGTCATGTAAAGAAAATGATTTTCTTAATATTTCTACTGCATCTCCATTGCTCTGCAGCGAGTGAAGTGTGACCATCTTCTCCTGTGCCTCTGTTACTATTTTATTTCCTTCCACACCCACCCATAATCCTTTAAACTTTCAATATTCTGGGTGTGTTCAAATATATCATCCTTTAGCGATCTGGTTGCCTAATCCCCCGCATATTTGTGCAGCTGGTGAGGTTCCTGCCCTGTAAAAGTTTCTTTTCATAGTATAAGCAAAAAATGTGTATAAGCTCCATTATTCAATCCCTTTCTGATAGTTCTAAATGTCTGATCCAGGCAAACGCACGAGCTATCAAATTTTTACCTCTCAGGAAGGCCTAGAAATTGGAGCCTTTAGCGCCGGCCGTTCAGGCTGGTTTTGAAGAAAAAATGGCGGCTGCCTCAGAACGCGGCGGCCGCCATATTGGGCAGGTCGGCAGCGCTGCAGGTGCCTGCGCTCGCCTTTTAATGATCAAGAGTGACGTAAGAAAACTACTAGGCACTTGGTCTAAGCGTTAAACAAAGCTTTAATCAACTGTTTTACAACATGGAGATCTAGTTGTGTCCTTCACTAGTTCCTGTTAAAGAATGTCCTGAGCAAGCTGGGCCCATGCCCGAGTATTTATACTCTCCCTGGACAGCGCCACCAGCAGGCCGCCCAGTATTATTTCATAAGTCATTTCCACATGAATGACAAGATTCATGTCAAAGAGCGTGACGCCAAATTGACGCACGCTGAGCGACTTTGGACGTCGCCGCTCCTTTTACCGCCCTCTCCAAGGCACGCCCGTGCGTGCAGCCGTTGCCAGCGCGTAGACCCAGGAGAAAGCGGAGGAGATCTATAGATCTCTCGGGTCTTCAATAACTATACAGAGTATGTGCAGCCCCACCGAACCCAGGCCCTGTGACAGGCTTGCATTCCTCACTGATCACTGTTTCAAATAACTTTGACATTGTTTACACTGGATGGTGTATTCAGGAATTTGATGACACGTGCAGCATGAGTTTTCATCACCCCAAGTATTTGTAACTTCAAACTGCTCGAATGATTCCACCCAAATTGCAGTCATGTAATCAGTTAATGATTACTTCTTTTGATTAATAATTGTACTTGTCAAATTTGCTGGCTAAATATTTGAGAGTTTCAGCAGTCGAATTAAACATAGATTTCAGCTAAACTGCAGGTTGCATTCTTTAACATCTGACAGCTTAGTGTATTTTTAGGCTTTGATTTATCTTGCATAGCCTCTCTGTCAACCTTCAAAACACGAGAACCATAACCGGAAACGTTCCACTTCACTTTCACAAATCGCGATTTCCTGATAACGCCGCACCGATAGTTTCGACCCGACCTTCGGCCTCCTGTTGATCGTACTGCCTGAAAGGGCGCGTTGCACGGTTGGCTCTGCGCTGCGCTCATTTAAATCCAAAATAACGGTGCTGCCTGCGCTGTTTTTTTACGGGCGGGGGTTAACCGCCTCCCGCGGTGGCACCGCACGTTTTGGGGCTTTTATCGAATTTTTAGGCCACAGCCTCCAGAAAGTTATGGTAAGTGGAGTGAGGACAGGTTTCCAAGCCAGTTCCAAGGAAGCAGTGCCAAGTGATGTTCACTATTATAGACAAAGACGACTTAGGGCTGGATTTTGCCAATGGGGAGCTTTTGGAGGCGGGACTCCCACTTGTCGGATTTCAGTCCCGCCTCCATCAACGTCCGGCCAACCCACGCTATTTTCCCTTGATTGACCTTGTTAAGCCCGCCCAGTGGGCTTAGCAGGCCAATTAAGGGAAAGCCGGTTACAGAGAACGTCAGCTTATGACGTTTCATCTGTCAAAATTTTTTGATAGATGAATTGTCAACGTTTGACAGCTCTGGGAAGCTGTCAAATGCTGACATTCTCTGTAGTTTGATGAGTTCTTGAATTCAAGACTCATCAAACCTCTTTATTTAGCAGAAATTAGATGGTTGCTGCATTGGAGAATGCAACGGCCATCTGTCATTTCTGCCGCGGAGGTGCGAGACTCTCCGCATACCCACCGACTGAAGCCTGCAGGAAGAAACAAAGGTAAGTAAACTTTTACTAACACTTTCCACTTACCTCACATACTCAGCTCTCCACACTTGCAACCATCACTTACCTTCACAGCGCACTTTTGCACCCCTCCGACCCCCGCAGACCCACTGCTCACCTCGGTGACCCTGGCGGGGTTCGGAGCCTTCGGGAAGCCCGCACTTATGTGGGTAAAATGGGGATAATCCTCTTATCTGCCTGTTAACTACCTGTTAACAGGCAGATAAGTGGCTGTAATCCCCTTCCTGCCTCCAAGGAGACGGGACCCGGCGCAGGTCGGCTACCTGCCTCCTGGCAAGATGGCATGGAGGCGGGTTGGGGAGGGGATGGGCACCCGCCCCCAGATTCTGCCATTTTCCCAGCAGTCCCGCCTCCATACCCACCTCATCAGGGCTGGCAAGATTGCACCCTTAGAAGAAGGAAGCATAGAACATACCAGAGTATGCACCAATCAATGAGAATTGTTAACAAGAACAATTATCCTCCATGAAGATCTTCCCATTAAAAGGTTTCTATTGCACTAAGACTCTGTATCCTTATAATTCGAATGCAATACGCACTGTGGTTCAATATTCCTTAAGCCTTACACATACATGTTTCAATATCAGGTTATAGTAAAGAACAGACTAGAAAGCATTAACTCTTGGATTGTTTGACATAGATAACATTCAGAGCTGCTGAGTTGGTCCTGTGTAATAGGGAGAGGTCTCAAATTCAGGAATTTCTGCATTAAAGGTGAGGAAAAATCTCAATTATACAAAGCGCCTATGGATTGGCTCACTTTAAAAATGGGAATATTGGGCCAGAAATTCGGCTCCCTGGCTTCCCGCGGGTGCAAAGATCGCGCGTGCACCTACCTACCGCGCCTGCCGTTGACCCCTGTGCCCGCGGGGGATTCCAGTCCTGGGCCTGCTCCAAGTGCCGGCACGCAGTGCTTGCGTGTCCCAGGGGCGCAGTTAGTGCAATGCGTCCCCTGGGATCACGTGGGCCATGGAGAGCCAATGGCAGAAGACCATCTTTCATTCATAGATTTGACAGGACCTGTCAAATCTATGAATACAGATCGGCCCCAAAACATCCCTAAAACTACAAATAAATTTTTTTTTAAAATCACATTTTTAAAATAACTATAAATTACATTAATTAACTATTTTAAACAAAAATTTAAATTTTTGAAAAAATGAATTCCACTTTTTAACGGGGCTAAAACTAAACTTACCTTTCTTTAAAGTAATTAAAATAGATAAATCTGTGAAAAAAATGTTTACATTTTAATAAAATCAACACTTACCTTGTTAAAAGAAGGCCTTGCGCCTCCTTTTTCAATGTGCATCTTCTCCGTGTTTACCCTCACGGAGGAACCTGTAAAAAAAACCAAAGTGCGAGGCAAACGCGCTGGCCCTCCGGCGTGCGCGTTCGACCTCTGAACCCCTTCCTTCAGGGGAACGGAAGTGCCGGTTTCCCGCGCATGCGCCGTGCATGCAAGAAACCGGCACTTTCGTTGGGCCTACGGGTGAGTACACAATGCGTACTCACCCGTAGAGACCCGAATTTCTGCCCCATTATAATAATCTGCTTTATTTCTATCATGTTTGATACTATATTCTAATATTTATTTTGGACTAATGGTAGATAAAGTCAGATGGTCGCTCAAGAATCATAATCAAGGCCTGTGTTCTATGGTGACTGAATACGTCAAATTCCATATCTATTACATGGGATTTGGGGGATTGCATTTTGTAATTCCGCCCATTTATAATTAGGCCCACTGGTGTCTGGTGACTAAATAATTCAAATTCCTTTTTTATGACATAGGATTATGACATTTCCAGGATTTTTTGCAGATATTTTGGATATCGTATTCCACGATTCCTTCTATTTTTCTGTGAAAACCACAAATCAGTGGTCTTGGTCATGAGATTTTCCTCGGTTGAGCATCTATGAAACGTGGGCGAGTAGGAAGGTCTGATATTAATCTCTGCTAAAGGGATATGCTATCTGCTATTTATCAATTAATAGCACGACAGTCCAAAGTAATGCCGTCAGATTACCCTGCAAATTAAACAGATGATGCCCCATGACATTGTCCGTGGACAAAAATGTTTTAAAAACCTCTGCCCTGAAATTCGTGGGGACTTCCGCCAGCACAGGTGTGGTGCGGTGGAATCTTCGTCAGCCTACAGCTGAGGCTGCAGATCCCATTCCGAATTGCGGAGATGCAGCCAATGAAACGACCAGGGTTGGCGCATTATAGGCACCTCCCCCAATCCGCCAGACAGTGTCGGAGTGGCATCTGGCTGAACCAAGAATGCGAACCCCCCCGAGGCCTTAACTAGGCTGAAGAAAAGTCGGAGGTAAGTTTATTCTTTGCTCTTACGGGAGCAATTTGTGGGCATTTACAGCTCATCAATTCCCTCTTGACTGAATGGATGTTGTTCCGTGCCAGTTTGACACAGTTGGCAGCATTCTCACTTTAGCATATAATCTGGATTGACTCTCCAATGGAGCACTGAGGGGAGTGTCCAATTGTCAGAGGCACCCTCCTTCAGATGAGACATTAAAGTGAGGCCATGTTCTGCTTGTTCCAGTGGTTCCATTGGATAAAAATTCTTTGGCAACGTTCAACCACTTCCACCAAAAATAATCAACTCATCTTTCATCTTATTGCTGTCTGTGGAATCTTGTTGTGCCTACGTAGGAGCTAGTGCACTTTTTTTTATTCATTCTCGGGATGTGGGCATCACTGGCAAGGTCAGCATTTATTGCCCATCCCTAATTGCCCTTGAGAAGGTGGTGGTGAGCCGCCTTCTTGAACCACTGCAGTCTGTGAGGTGAAGGTACTCCCACAGTGCTGTTAGTGGGTAGTGGGGTGTTCCAGGATTTTGACTTGGAGGGGAACTTGGAGGTGGTGGTGTTCCCATGCGCCTGCTGCCCTTGTCCTTCTAGGTGGTAGAGGTCAGTGACCCAGTGACGATGAAGGAACTTCAACTTCATTACACTGGGCTGGCATCACAATGATGGTACAATCATTACAATGTTTGTGAGGAACATATCTACACAACTTCTTACTCCTACATAACACTTACTGCACTTCACACAATTAATTTTAAGTGCCATCACCATTATGTAGTAAAATAAACTATGTAGACATGTTTCTGAGAGATGTGATAAAGTGCTACAGAACTGCCTTTCTTTCTGGTCAATGGTATTTGACCAGGAACGCAGCTTGAGGGGAAACCACCAAAGCAATCCCTCAGCTAAATTGTTAGCAGCACACTAAAATTTTGACAGTGTTTTTCCCAATTAAGGTTTGAACACTGCAATTTTCCAACTGGGGCGACAATCATGACATTATGAGGCTGGATACAGAGATATGTTTTGGGACTCGGCTTCAGCTTCCCATTGTTCCACTTAAGCCTGGCCAAGAATTGAGTAGCAAAGAGCTGGGTGGCAAAGATAAGATCAAGATATTCAGAAGCACACTGGAGTCAGTGTTGATCTATGGTGCTGACACGTGGACATTTACTAAGAAACTAGATGGTACTGACGTAAGACTGCTCAGAAAAGACTTAGATGTCAGCTGGAGAGATCACATCCCCAGTGAGATACTATGGGGAGACTTAGAATAACATAAAAGGCTGAAACAGCTTTGATGGCTGACCCATTCTTTCCAATAGAACCCAATAAGCACCCCATTGATCCAATGGCTCAATTATTTTTCCGATGTTAAAATAAAAAGGTGCTGGCAATTTGTGCATTGGAAATTTAGGATCTTAGATTTGACTTCATATCAAAATTATATCATAATGAAACCAAAAATCCCTCCTAGGTAGATTAGGCAGCAATCCCAAAATGCAACAAGGTACAAGTAGGTGTACTCTTCTGGGGTTGTGGAGGGGTCACATTGTTTGGATAGAGTTGAGGGAGCTTTACTCTGCATCTCACTGTGTTATATTTAACCTGGTGGTACTTCATGCTGACATTGGGTGAAATGGAAAAGCATTCTATTCCACAGTACTGACATCCTTCACCTAGATGAAACAATTCACAGAAAAGCTAAGAAAAGAAAGACTTGCATTTCGATAGCACCTTTCACGACCACCGGACATCCCAAAGTGCTTTACAGCCAATGAAGTACTTTTGAAGTGTAGTCACTGTTGTAATGTAGGAAACATGGCAGACAATTTGCACACAGCAAGCTCCCACAAACAGCAATGTGATAATGACCGGATAATCTGTTTTTTTGTGATGTTGATTGAGGGATAAATATTGGCCCAGGACACCGGGGATAACTCCCCTGCTCTTCTTCGAAATAGTGCCATGGGATCTTTTACGTCCAACTGAGAGAGCAGACAGGGCCTCGGTTTAACGTCTCATCCGAAAGAGGCACCTCAGACAGTGCAGCACTCCCTCAGCACTGCACTGGGAGTGTCAGCTTGGATTTTTGTGCTCAAGTGGGACTTGAAACCACAACCTTCTGACTCAGAAGGCACCAACTGAGCCACGGCTGACACTTAAAGAACCATAAAAAAAAACAGGTAAAAATGATTAGGTTGAATGAACTTCAGCATAGCAAATAGTGCTCGACAGGCATTGTGACATCTTGAATGAGTTATGACATTTTTAAACCTCTTCCTCATGTGCGAGTTGAGACTCTCCAGGACCTATTACCCATAGACAGCAAAATGTTATACATAAGAGAAAAAAGGAACTCAAATGTACACTTATTGAGTCACATTTCCAGAGTTGATCTACTTAAATGAGGAACGGCCCGTCTAAAATTCTTCTGAAATAGCATATTTTAGTGGCTGAAGTTTTAGAAACTGATCAGCAGCAGATATATTTCACAGGAAGGTTTATAAGTGAAAGCAGCTGATAATTTTCAAAACTGTCAGTAACATGGCTGGCATCTACTCACAGCTAATGAAACCAATTGATCTAGGAGCCACCTGCTGGAACCGGAGCATTACCGTCTGCCAAGCCAACGCAAACCACACGCTTCATCCGAATGTGGAGCTGGTTAAAAGTTGTCAATGTGGCACAGCAGACTGGAGCTAAATGATAATAACAGATAATCGCTGGATTATGGGTATTGTAATCTACCCTTGGAAAAAAGAATGTCAATGGGGTAGGAACAAGAGCTGATGGAGCCAGCTAAGGAATCTTGGTGGTCTCGAAGAGAAGGGCTGGGTACCATAAATTGGAAGCTGGTAAGCATTATATCTCCCAGCTAACTTGAACTACTAGATGCAGCACATTGTTAAACTGAAGGTTTATCTGTGCAAACTGGAGTCTGGACATTTGCTTTTAGCTGCTGAAATGCTATCATACCCCTCGAAAATGTGTCTTCGATTTTCATTATGTTTTAAGGAAAGGTTTTCCTAAGTGGCAAACCTGACCAAGTTCGCGAAATAAGTCTTAAACTGCACAGTTCAATTGTGCCAGAATGATTAAAGAGTAATGTCTCGGAGGCTACATGCTAGGTTTGATTGAAGCCAAGTGAGATTGGCCAAAAGGCTGAACTCCATGGTTACAGGTCAACCCAAGTTGATTGGATTCGCTCCTTAGGAATGTTGATGCCCGTTTATCCTGTTCAGACCTTGGCTGATGTGATGCACCCCTCGTAACGGTAGCATAGTGGTTATGTTACTGGATTAGTAATCCCAGAAGCCTGGACTAATGATCCGCTAGACGTGAGTTCAAAATCCCACCATGGCAGCTGGGGAATTTAAATTCAGTTAATTAAATAAATCTGGAATTTTAAAAAAGCTAGTGTTAGTAATGGTGACCATGAAACTTCTGGATTTTTGTAAAAACTCATCTGGTTCACTCATGTTCTTCAGGGAAGGAAATCTGTCGCCCTTACCCGGTCTGGCCTATATGTGACTCCAGACCCACAGCAACGTGGCTGACTCTTAACTGCCCCTCTGAAATGGCCTCGCAAGCCACTCAGTTGTACCAAACCGCTACAAAGACTGCAGCGGTTCAAGAAGGCAGCTCACCACCGCCTTCTCAAGGGCAATTAGGGATGGGCAATAAATGCTGGCCTTGCCAGCGACGCCCACATCCCAGGAACGAATAAAAAAAACCACTGATCGCTTCAGGTTAATGAAGTTTCAGGTTTTTTTCCTGTGGTTGAAAAAATCTACAGCTGTGAAGGAATCGAATTTGAATCTAAAGTTTGCAAATCTAATTTGAATATCTACAAAACTGATTTGCATTTATCTGCCAATGCTATCCTGATCATGGGGGAGGAGAGCTGGTGTAAGGAGAGAGATTGAGTTGAGATTGTGATTACCCAAGGACACTGATCTCCTTTAGGCACTAATGTCTATACGGTGTGGTACTAGTCTCCAATACCAAAGTCAGGAGATACTGTGGTGAACAATGTTCAGTCCCTGCACACTCTCCTGATTTCTCCCACCTTCTAAGAAATGTTACTCACTTTATCCAGCTTTAACCAAGAGCACTATGATGATGGGACAGTAATATCGTAACATCCTAGTGGTGTTTGGTAATCAAGTATCAGATAAAGGTCCGAAAAGTAAAAGACTCAGGTCTTTCAGTCACTCATCAAGACAGGACTCATCCAGGCCCCCGCTGCTACTCTAACGTTTACAGCGACAACAACCAGCTGATAATGAGATTAACGTACTTAGTTACAACGAAAATGTGAAATAAACAGGATATTTTAGAAATACATGACTAACAACTGGAGCAAAGTATTTGCCAGTGGTGTTTATGCAATTCCTGTTGCTGCTCTACAAGCGTAGCATGGACTTTATAAGGAGTGTCTTTCCCAAAATAGCACTCAGTAATATGTAATCGTTTTGCCTATTCCTGGAAGTGTCTGCACATCTTCTACCTCAAGCTAAATTCCATTCCGTACAGTTTAAATATAACACCTACAGTCAGTGTCTCAGGATTTTTGCTGCGAGTGAGATCTGTTTATTTTGATTGTTCCTCGCTCAGGCGTTCAAAAATGTAAATTCTACATCGCAAACGACTCAAACTATTTCAGACAATGCCGCAATATATTTGCTTCATTAACTACTGAAAGGCCCAACACTTGACACACAATAAACTCCCTCAAACACTGCAGACTCTTTGGTAGACTGCGCTCACATTTGGAACTTTAAACCAACATCATTTAATAGGCTGTGACCCAAAACCAAATTCAGAGGAAGAATATTCACCTAGCTCCATGCAGCATTGACTCTAAGCAGCAATACAGAAGGTAAGTGACTTCATAGCTAACACATGGTCCATGTGATCTCCTGGACTGGTTTCGATCACCTGAGGGGGGTCAGGGAGGAATTTTCCAGGGTATTTTTTTTCCATTATTGGTCCTGGGGTTTTCTTTTTCTATTTGTCTCTCCCAGGAGATTACATGGCTGTGGTGAAGAGCGGGGGCTGGAGGGGGGGGGGGGGGGGGAAGTGGGAAGGGAAGTGTCTCATCATGATGCTCCAGCCATCATGAGTGTGGGGCAGGCTTGATGACGAGCTGGTCTTTTCCTGCCTGCCAATTTCGTAGATTTGTATGAAAAATTCTACCATTTCCATAAAAAGATCACAACAGCTCGTTTTTCATATGTTCTACCTAAGATCTATTTATAATAAACTATCCATTTGATTAAGGTTCCTCCAAAGGACGTAGAAGCTTTGGAGAAGGTTTAGTAAAGAGTGAAGAGGACAGTTGCGGGATTTATAGCTTTAAGTTTTAAAGAGACACAGACAGAATTGAACTTGTTTTTATTGGAGAGCTTAAGATTAAAAGGTGACATGACCAAGATTTTTAAAATTCTGAGAGGAATGGTCAATATAGATGTGAGCAGGCTATTCAGTTTGGAAGGCAAAGAAAGTTAGGAGGAGATTTGACAGAGGCTTTCAAAATCATGAACAGTTTTGTTAGATTAAATAAGGAGAATCTGTTACTCGTGGCAGAAGGATCAGTAACCAGAAGACACAGATTTATGGTGATTGGCAAATGAAGCAGAGGTGACATGAGGAAGCATTTTTTTATACAGCGAGTTTTTGTGATCTGGAATGCACTGCCCTGAAAGGGTGGTGGAAGCAGATTAAATAGTAACATTCAAAAAAGAATTGGATAAATAATCGAAGGGAAAACATTTACAGGGCTACGGATATATACCAAGTTAGGATCAGGTCTGCGAGTTGTACATAAGAGCTTGCATTTATATAGCGACTTACACATCCTCAGGATGTCGCAAAGGGTTTCACAGCCAATGAAATACGTAGTTGCTGCTGTAATGTAGGGAATATGACAACCAATTTGCACAAGGCAACTCCCACAATAAGCAAAGAGATAAATGACCAGATAATCTGTTTCAGTGATGTTATTTGAGGGATAAATGTTGGCCAGGACAATTGTACTGCTCTTCTTTTAAATAGTGCCATGGGATCGTTTACATCCACCTTGAGTCGGTGGACAGGGCTGTCTCTGTGCTGTATACCCTATGTAATCCTATGTAAGACTGCCTACATTGAAATCAGGGGAAAACTTCTGAAAGCCTCTGAAAAGTCCTCCTACTGACGTGACCAGGCTTAACATTTCCTCATGATTGAAGTGTAATTTATCTTAATGCTGCAGAGAAGCACTTTACCTAAGATTTACCTGAAAATAAAGAATACATTTTAAAATACACTTTGGCCACATAACAGTTACTGAACTTCAAAAATCAATCAGTTGTTTGAAATGCTTTGCGATGTCACAATGTTATAAGGCACTATAAATTGTGCTTTTTATGTGACGCTTTAATGCCTCACTTCAAGTTACTGTCATCACCACCACTGATAGACCTGAAACCATCAGCAACCTAATGTCACAGAGCTTAAAATGCTCTCTCTTTTGGATGAGACGTTAAACCGAGGCCCCGTCTGCTCTTTCAGGTGACGTAAAAGATCCCATGGCACTATTTCAAAGAAAAGCGGGGGAGTTATCCCCAGTGTCCTGAGGCCAATATTTATCCCTCAATCAATATCACTAAAACAGATTATCTGGTCATTATCACATTGCTGTTTGTGGGAGCTTGCTGTGTGCAAATTGGCTGCCGCGTTTCCTACATTACAACAGTGACTTCACTTAAAAGTACTTCATTGGCTGTAAAGTGCTTTGGGATGTCCGGTTGTTGTGAAATGCGCCATAGAAATGCAAGTCTTTCTTGTTTTTCTTTCTCTTCAGACGCAACCCAAATTTGTCAGGTCTGAGTCTACAATCTAATTGTAATGCTAAGTGTTTTTCACAAAGTGAAGTGGGCTTAGTACAAACCATTCACTTTCCCGCTATTACACTTTAGTGAAATCCTAGTGATAAAACTGCATCCTGTTCACACTCAGACTTGCATGCTTCTTGTGATTAAATAGTAGTTGTTCTCACTCATACTATTTAGCAAAGGTGAATCCATTCGTTAGGTTATTATTGAGCGACTGTACATACGCAATGGAGTGTTCAATTCCAAATGGCAGTGATTGTTGCCCATGTTCCCTGGTTAATGAAACAGCTCCAGGAATGGCTTTACCTATTTAACTTGCTTGGGAAATTAGAAAACACAGCGGGGGTGAAATTGCACTTGGGCGGGGAACTCAAAACAGGCAGTGTCGCATTTGCCACCCGTTATACGACGCGTCCGATATTCAGCTCTTTTGAAGTCAACAGGACTAAATATTGGGCAGGGAGTATAACGGGTGACCAATGCGATAACGTCTGTTTTGCGTCGTGTCCTATTTCACCCCCATCATCTCTATCTCACCTGCATTCTTGATCATACACATATTTATTTGTAGCAAAGCAGTGTAACTACGTAGAACAACTGTGTCTTTGTCAATTAACTGATCCTACCACTGTCGTCCTTCAAAATCTTCCAGAGTTAACTCTCAATTCATCAAATACTGAGGAGGAAAGTTTGTGTTGAGCTGGGTTAGGCCACTGAATGATGCTTTGTGCAATTATATTCAAATATACTTGGCTGGTATAAATATTCTTAAAGTCAGCTTCTGCACAGCATACAAAAGCAAAATACTGCAGATGCTGGAAATCTGAAATAAAAACAGAAAATGCTGGAAACACTCAGCAGGTCAGGCAACATCTGCGGAGAGAGAAAAACAGAGTTAACGTTTCAGGTCGATGACCCTTTGTCAGAACTGGAGAAAGTTGGAGATGTAACAGGTTTTTAAGCAAGTGCAGGGGCAGGGAAAGAGGGGAGTGGAGGAAGGAACAAAAGGGAAGGTCTGTGATAGGATGGAAGGCAGGAGAGATTAAAAGACAAAAGGGATGATGGTGCAAGGCAAAAGGAGATGGTAATGGGACAAGTAAAGAAACATTCTGCATTCTGCACAGCATGTTACATGAATACCATTTTTTAAATTTATGAAATTGATAGAACCAAGTTCAAACTAATCTTATCAAGTTAGTTTTCAAACATCCAAACTCAGTACAATTAACAAAATAATCGGAGTGAAACAGAAGGTTTGGCCCTTGAGAGTTGGCATAAATGAAGAAGCAATAGAGATTGGAAATGATTAGTCACCACTGGACACCGGAATTTAACCAGAATTAAAATGTTTTTAACATGGGCTAATTTGAATGTTCCTTTCCCTTTAAGAAAAAAATGACAGTGTTCCTGCATGAAATGCCTAACCTGTCCGCGGATAATTCAGCTCAAGACACGCAACGCACACTGTCCATGTTGATGTGACATGAAGTGCTTGGCGCACTAAGAGCCTTTGCACGAAATGTGTGCAAGGCTCATTTAACCCATTTACAATTTAAATTAGTGCAAAGCTCCATAATGCACCTAGGGTACCCAGTGTTCCAGACACACTCTGTGCATTATTGAAAGGGGGATTGCACTATATTGTACATAGCTTTATAAAATGGGCTCTTTTTGGAAAAGAAAGAAAATCACCATTCGCTCTGGTTTTTTTTTTTCCCAATAATGGTTCTTCTTTGACTAAGCTTTTGGTCGTCTGCCCTGATATCTCCTTATGTGGCTTGCTGTCAAATTTTGTTTGATAACGCTCCTGTGACGTGCCTTGGGACGTTTTACTATGTTAAAGGCGCTATATAAATACAAGTTGTTGTTGTTGGATAGTTGTTTGTAAGCTTTTAATTTTTGCTGCTTGGGCACAAAGAGAGTTTAAACTAAGGAATCTGCTTCTTAAAGCTGCTCTCCATCTGCTACCTCAATGGCTATTTCATGGCATCTTGCTTATATGGTTATACAGCTGGCCGGTGCTTGTTGGGACCTTATGCGTTTAGCTAGGATCCACCCATCTGCACAAGCCCAGATATATGTATTTGTGGTGACGTGCAGTGACAATGAATTCCAAAGGTAGCCGCCAAAGAACACCTGCAAATCCCTTTCAAGACAGGGACAGCTCTCTTAGTGGCTGTCAAAGAAATTGCTGCTTTAAACTGTTACTTAATGAAGTCCTTCAAAGCCAGATCAGGTGTATTATGTCAAATCTCCCAACCTTTTTGGCACAGTTTCCTTGTTTGCAAGGGAAACTCAGTTCCTCCATTTCACCATTGAAAACATACAGCCACACAGCTATTCCGTGCATTATGGTGCAAGGTCACCTTCTTGCCTCACGTGTGCATTCCAGGACAGTATTATTGATCCCGTGGTCTTCCAACTCTCGTCACTTTCAACTCACACTGCCTTAGAGATAAAAAGATAAATTGCACATGCTAGAATTATGAAATAAAAGCAGAAAGTCCTGGAAAAAGGATCATAGAATCACAGCACAGAAAGAGGCCATTTGGCCCATCATGCCTGTGCTGGCTCTTTGAAAGTAGCCCTGCAAATCTTTCCTTTTCATGAATATATCCGATGCCCTTTTGAAAGTTACTGTTGAATCTGCTTCCACCGTCCTTTCAGGCATCACATTCCAGATCATAACAACTCGCTGCGTAAAAAAAATTCTTCTCAGCTTCCTCTTGGTTCTTTGGCTAATTATCTTAAATCTGTGTCCTCTGGGTACCGACCCTCCTGTCACTGGAAACAGTTTCTCCCTATCTACTCTATCAAACCCCGACATAACTTTGAACACCTCCATTATATCTTCACTTAACCTTCTCTGCTCTAAGGAGAACACTTCCAGCTTCTCTAGGCTCTCCACCTAGCTGAAGTCCCTTGCAGAAGATCGCTCTTATGCAGCACTGGTTATGATACAAGGGCTGATCCAGCACTGTCCGGGGAGCATGGCCCCAGTGGCCAAACTTCCTGTCAAGCCTAATTTAAATATCCCTGGTGCAAACAGGGACATATCATGCAGATCAAAGAGAAGAGGAAGTCTGGGTGCTCCTGAGATCATAAAGGCAGCACAATGTGGAGCTCGTGTGAAGCATAAACACTGGCATGGGCCAGTTGGGCCGAATGGCCGTTTTCTGTGCTGTGGGCTATACGGGCTGGATTTTACTCACTGAGACGTGTTGGGGGCGGGACTGCAGCCTTCCGGGTTCTAGTCCCGCTCCCAGCAACGTCCGGTGCACAGACGCTATTTTCCCCTGATTGGCCTTATTAAGCCCACCCTGCAGGCTTGCTGGCCAATTAAGGGAAAGCCGGTGTCAGATGATGTCTTAAAGGCACATGAACCATAAATTTTTGACCGATGATTTGACAGTGTTTGACAGCATTGAGGTGCTGTCAAACACTGACAATCACTGTACAAAGGTGAGCCCTTTCACCCAGACTCTCCAATGACTCTCTCCTTAGGATAAAACAGATGGCAGCTGCAGGTGAGGTGACAGAAGCGATGTGTCACTTCTCCCATTGAGGTGAGGCCACACAAACACTCCAAAGCTTGTCACCTACAGAAAAATCTAAACACATTAAAAATGACTTTCCCAACATTTCCTTACCTCTGATACTCACCAGTGTTCCATTGCATCCTTCGCACCACTTCTGCAGCTGTCATCTGTACACTAACAGTACAACAGACCCAGAGCACGCCTCACTTACCCTGGCGGGGTTCCCCGACATCGGG
This sequence comes from Squalus acanthias, assembly GCA_030390025.1. Taxonomy (NCBI): domain Eukaryota; kingdom Metazoa; phylum Chordata; class Chondrichthyes; order Squaliformes; family Squalidae; genus Squalus; species Squalus acanthias. Next base: position 12,361,251 of record CM059437.1, read on the forward strand.
AAGCCCGCAGCAGAAGTCTAAAATTTGGAAAAAGCCTGTTAACTGCCTGTTAACTACCTGTTAACAGGTAGTTAAGTGGCTATAATCCTCTTCCCGCCACTAGGAGTTGGGTTCCTGTGCAAATCGGGGACCCGACTCCCGGGAAGATTGGTTGGAGGCGGGTTGGGAGTGGGTTCGGGAACCCGCCCCCGTTCTTTTTGACTTTCCCAGCAGTCCCACCTCCAGACCTGCCTCCTCAGGGCTGGTAAAATCCAGCCCTACGCAATTCTCTATGTAATAGTGTCTGATGAGTTTTATCTACTTGCCAGGGAGGGGTAGCGGGGTAGAAAGAACTACTGAATCCTTTATAGAAAGAAAGAAGAAGAAGAAGAATCCTTTATGGCAAGATTGAAAATGTACAGCTCTTATCAATTTATTAAACTTTCTTTGTCCCAGCATTTTTATTTCCCTCTCGTATAGAAACTGAAGTAATTCAATGATGCATTAATTGACCAATCACAGTTTTATATTTTTAAGGTGTCGAAATCCATTTTTGCCAGGCAGAAGCTAAAATTTACATGTCTCTGCTCCTCTTGTTTAATTTAATGTGCCTTCCCCAGACAATGTGCTCGTGCTGCTATGCCAGGCTGTGAAAGAAGCAGTCCCCCCGATCAGGAACCCCACAATCTGCCTTGTAGGCAGCTGGTAAGGGGGCAGCACCGTGGTGCCAAGCAATAGGAGGAGAATCAGGAAAAACAAGTGTGGGTGTGAGGAATGGGAATGGGAAATATTAGGAAATACATAGAAGTTACAACATGAAACAGGTCATTCCTGCTAACCAGTCCATGTCTGCATTTACCCTCCATGCGAGCAAATAGGCCTAATCACATTTATTTGCCTCGTTACAACATCTCTTTCAAGCCTTTTCCTTCATCCACCTATTCAACCTCATTTTTGAATGTTGACATAGCTTTTGCCTCAACCAGTAACCCTGGAAGTGCCTGCCATAGCCTCACAATTCTCTGTATTGTCCAGTCAGGAGGAGAGGGGATTCTTGTTATGTGGTAGGTAAACAGGAATATGTGGCTCAGGAGATGGCCAGGTAAAGTTCTTCAGCAGCTATTAAGGTTGTGGGTTCAAGTCCCACTCCAGAGACTTGAGCGCAAAAATCCAGGCTGACACTCCCAGTGCAGTGCTGAGGGAGCGCTGCACTGTCGGAGGTGCCGTCTTTCAGATGAGACGTTAAACCGAGGCCCCGTCTGCTCTCTAAGGTGGAGCTAAAAGATCCCGCGGCAATATTTCGAAGAGAGCAGGGGAGTTCTCCCCGGTGTCCTGGGGCCAATATTTATCCATCAATCAACATCACTAAGTCTGGTCATTATCTCATTGCTGTTTGTGGGAGCTTGCTGTGCGCAAATCGGCTGCCGCGTTTCCTACATCACAACAGTGACTACAGTTCACAAAATACTTAATTGGCTGTAAAGCGCTCTGGGACATCCTGAGGTTGTGAAAGGTGCTATTGAAATGCAAGTCTTTCTTTTTTTTCTTTTCTTGTATTTGTTTCCTTGTGCCTTCCTTCAAATAAGCCAAATTACAGAAGGGGAGGGTGCAGCACAATATTTTACACTTAGTGATAGAAGCAAACATCAATCTGTAACAGGACCTGAAGCAGCAAAAATATAGGGGGAAAAATTGAATCGGTAGCGCCCCGAAAAAATTAGCGCCCCCGTGGCCGAAATTCATCGGTAGTGCCCCAAGAGGGAAGCAGGGGTGCTACTGGAAGCGCCCTGCCTCCCTCTTGGGGCACAGTGAGTGAATATCGCGATGCTACGGGCACATGGCGCTGCGGTACTGCAGGCCTTCCTCCCCTTCTTAAAGGGGAGGGGCCTTGCGCAGCGCGACCCGGGGCCCAGCTGGGCCACCAGGGATTGGAGTGCCGGCAAAAGAGCCCGGCACTCAAGAGAAGTGCCGGGCTCACGGAGCGCAGCCGGCACTCCGCCGGTGGCGGGGTAAGGAGGCCGGGGACGGCAATGGAGGCAGGTGCTGGCAGGCGGCCAGCAACAAAAATGGCCGCCCGGCACCTTCCTTTTAATTAGCGCCGTCCCGGCCGCAGGTAGGCCCCCCTGACCCCGTCGGACATAGCGTCCGGCGGTAAGTCAGGGGGTGCTACCGAAGATTGCGGCCAGGGCACTGAGCGGGGCGCTGTGCACGGCGATGACGTCATCGCCGGCGGCGCAGCGCCTCGGGGCGCTAACGGTTACCGCCGCCGCTAACCTCCCGCTGAATTTCGCGGGAGGCGTTGGCGGTGCGGCGCCTGGGCGCTAGTTGCTTTGTGCCCCGTTAGCGCCGTCTTAGGGCGCTAACGGGAGGCGCAAAGCAACCTGAATTTTTCCCCCATAATATTTTAAATCAATAAATCAAAAATAAAGTCCAACTTGACAATACAAACCTGTTCCTTGAGCCTGACAGTACCGAAACAGCAGCTCAGGAGTGCCGGGTTTTTATGCAGGTAGTTTGCCCCTGAACAGCATCTGATGCTATTCGAGAAAATTTAGGTGCAACACCTTCTGACATTCATTTGCAGGAAATTGAAATTGCTGCGTGCTCTCCCGGCGCAGACACCAGAATAGATATCGAGGAAATTTGTGTGCAGTGCTGTTCAGGAGCAAAATGGGAGCAAAGAATTTAGTAGCCATTTTTTCCCCTTCATTGAACTCATTTTTTGGGTCCTATTAAGGAGCGGGACGGAGGCGAATCAGCCCCATATTGTTTAAGAGTAACTTTCTCTTAATGTGTTTCAGGGTTTTAATAAGACGCAATTATAAGTAAAATAAAAGAGATACAATCAAATGATTTACAACACTTGCATTGTAATTAAAAAAATGCTGCCTGTTTGACTTTCTGCGAAACTGTCTGACATGAATCTGTCATTCATGAAAGAAAGACTTATGAAATAATACTGAGTGGCCTGCGGGTGGCGCTGTCCAGGGAGAGTATAACTACTCGGGCACGGGCCCAGCTTGCGCAGGACATTCTTAACAGGAACTAGTGAAGGACACAACTGGATCTCCATGTTGTAAAACAGTTGATTAAAGCTTTGTTTAATGCTTAGACCAAGTGCCTCGTAGTTTTCTCACGTCACTGTCCTTAATTATAGTTCTGACCCCGTCAATTAATAATAATAATGCATTTCCTGGAAAAATTGGATCTTGCCTATTAAATGCAATTTAAATTGCTGTGCTGTCTTGTTGCTCTACAATCAAGTGCCTGAGCAACGCACACCAGAGCGTGTAATCATCCACTGAAAACAGATGGCCTGTTCCAACCACTTAACGGGTTACTTGCTAATACAAAAAGAGCTGTCAGCTGCGAGCAGGCTGTTGGCAGTGTTCAAGTGACTTAGCAAGAAGTACACTGTAGCAGGGTTGTTGAAGGTGTGGCCCCGAACCTTGGCCCCTCAAAACCCAGGCAACTCTCACCTCACCCCCGATTTGGCAGGGGGCCCACAGCCTTGGGGGCTCTGCTCTGCCGCACTTGTGCCAGTGGAGGCGGGGCCGACAGAATTTCAGGCCCAGTGCCTCATTAAATCTGACTCGGTAAAAGTTTAATTGCGGAACACCAAGTAATGTTACCTGCAAGCATTTATTAGGCTGGTCAGAGCCAGATGAAATGCAAGACACTGTCCTCGTGCCTCATGCGGATTACAATGAAGCACTGACTGGCATTACCTTGTTTATACACAGATGCATTATCAGGCACTAAGCCAATAAGTTAACAATAGAAACAATCAGGGTCATTTTAACTGTTGGTGATATGGGATCGGCCGCCCGCTATACACCTCTTCCGATTTTCAATTCCGTTGACTTCAATGGGCATTGCTCCGTTTACACGATCACCAAAAGTTAGAATGACCCCAACAAGTGTGATTTCTGATGTTCCATGTGCCTGAAATGCATCCACTAATCATACAAAACTTGAACTTTCCCTTTAACAATAGCTAAGAGCAAAAATGTATTAAAAAATATTAACTGAGCTACAGGACTGCCTTCGGTTCTCCACAGATGTGCTTTTCATTGGGTTTACAAGGGTCGGCCTAAATGCATTTTTTACTTGGCTCAATTGGTGGCACTCTCACCTCTGATTCATAACGTAATGAACTCTTGGATAAGCTTACAGCTACCCTCTCTTGGCTTTCTCCGAAGGGCCCATCGAAGCACCCGTCGCTGCCTCCTTATGCGCAGCAACCTCACCTGCCCCATCTTTCTCTTTCGCCGGCCTTCACATCTAGTGTGCCCGCTGTGGGTTAATCGCGCCAACCTCCTTCCTGGCCCACTCACCACTGCCGGCAGATCAACAATCACCGCTCCTCCTCTCCGGAATGCTTGTTCACTCATGGGCAAGGCCCTTGCTATCCACAACCTTATTGTGGAGATATCAGGAAGTTATGTGGGTGCGTCAGGTTGGGTGAAAATTGGTGAAACCTGAAAACAAAGAATATTGGATTTTTATAAATATTAACGGATTAAAGATGTTTATTTTGGTTTGAAGTGAAATCTTTAAAAAGAAGCTTTGGCAATATTGACACATCTGATGTGCTGGTTCCTTGGAAATCTTAATAAAGTTCCACTGTTTAGTTTAATTCATATATATTTTTTCATTCTTTTTTCATTGATGTCTTGAATATTTGGTTTAGTCTCTTAAAACACTCAAATGGTTGAGGAGTAAACTCATTGATCACAACTGGATGAGGGAGTTGAATTAACAGTAGGCATTAAATTATTAAATTAGTGGTCCTCAGCATCCTCCTGCCCTCCTTTCCTGAAGGTGGTTCCACTAGTGGCATTCGCTCTCTGGTTCTTTGCCCAAATGGCCCTTATTCATATATGAGCCTTGAAAGAGAATGCAGTTAGGCTATTCAACTTTGGAGGACAATCACAGCCAAGCCTGAGGCTTCCTTACCCAACATCTACAGAGGCACACCTCCAGGTGTAGGTGGCTGCATGAGCAGAAACCTCAGCTAGTTTTCTCTTCCATAACCCTAAGGTGCAGCAGCCAATTGTACAGGCTCCAGCGCTGCTCTGACTGGGGTCAGCTGACTAATCACGGATTGGGGATCAAACTTGAGTCCATCCTGGGTTGGATGACTCGGAGATGGTGGGCTGGATTTTCAATGACCTGTGGAGTCGGGTTTGGAGGCGTGTGGGGGGTTAAAGTTGCGGGGTCGGGGGTCCCGACCCCATCACGACTCCATCCCGCCTCCACGCAATTTTGACAAAATCGGTCACGGAGTTCCCGACTCCGTCCCGCCTCTAAGAGGCGGGAGAGGCCATTAAAGCCCTTAACAAGGCCTAAATTGGCTCTGTAATGCCATTTTGAAACGTTTTAGCTAGTTTAACCCTTTTCCGACGTGAAGTACACCTGATGTGAAACACGCCAGTGAAACCTGGCGGGAGCACAAGTGGATAGCTGACTATCAGCTGCAGGTCCACTATTATAACGGAGATGTGATGAAGGTAGTAGTAGTATTGTGATTAGTATTTCGCCTCTGATGCTGCTGCATTGTCCTCAGAGACTGCCTGGCATTGTTGTCAGAGGCCCTGGATGCAAAAAAAAATCAATCTCTCTCTCTCTCTCTCCTCTCCCCCCCATCCAGGTCCACTCACAGCAAAAGCCAGGCAATCTCTGAGAGCAGGCAGCCTGCAATGATGACATCATCAGAGGCGACTTTCCCACTGAAACCACTAATTGGTTCATGGGTTCCCACATGCTGGAACTCAATTGCCCAATTAAGTGAAAATTGCATCATTCGTCCACATTAATCTGGAGTCGGGGGGGGGACAACACGAAATGCGGGTAACACAACCCCAACCTGACCCCCAAGACAAAATCCAGCCCGGTGACTTTACGTCTGAGCTATTGGATAGTCCCATCGTGTCATTACAACTGTGTGCGTGTTAACTCATCTGTCTCAGCAGCGCTGGTTTGTAACTCTTGTCTGCAATCTTCCCATTATAATAGCCAGCGCTCAAAACTGGAGCCAAAACATTCAAAGTCCAACTTCAAATGACACACCCCTTTCCCCTGCATCAGACACATCTGCTGTTAAACAACTGCACTGTGCTTGAATTTATAGGAAAAGAAATGCTGAGGTATTCTCCTCGCCACTGCTGTGTCACTTAATGGTGTCTCTCTCTCTCTTCTGTTTGTAGCCGCGCGAGCAGAGCCAAGCCTTTACAACGCCCTCCCTCCCCACAAACAGGAGGAGGTGGAGCAGCTGCTGAACAGTTGCGAGGAGGAGGCAGAATGGTGCAACCTGGCCGGCTTGCTGGGGTACAACGAGGAACACATAGACACTTTCAAGCAGGAAGAACACCCGGTGCGTGCCCTCCTCTCCGACTGGGCGGCCAAGGACTCTGCCACCACGGACGAACTTTGCACTGCCCTACGGAAACTGAAAAGGGACGACATCGTCGAAAGCCTCAGCAACGAACCCACAGCCACGTCCGCCGTGTGAGGGTCCAACCAGTCAGCGGCAGCCTTAATTCTCCTGAATGTTCCTTTTGGAATTGGAAACAAAAGACTGGATATAACAGAACATCTGAAGGAAAAGGGAGTTCAGTCCTATGCTTAAGAACACCCTTAACGTGCACTGATGCATAACTTTCAGTATTGTCCTGCCTTCTCCCCTTTACAAAGTGACTGTGTGCCGCAGAAGCAGAAAGCGCTTTCATGTAATTAAGTCAGATTTTGTCTTTTCTGTAACCATTAGAAGAAAAAGTATCACGTGCACATTTTCAAATGGGCCAGGTCTTGTTAAACCCGAGTGCTAAACGGGACATATGTGTAAATGTCAAAGCATGGACATTGTATCTTCTTTGTGCTACAGCACTCTCTGCTAAACAGAAAAAAAGTATGTTGCAGTCTTGTACATTGTTAGCCGCCCCCTCCGCATGTGTCCAAATAGTGTTTGTGTAACTAATTCTAGTGTAGTCCAAAGCCATCAGAGGTGTTCTGGCTAATTCTTTGTCCAGGACGTTTGTGTGTCTTTTCACTGTGAAATCTCTGAAACTTTAGGCATGTTCATTTTATCTGAAAAGGTAATGCGACATGACTTGGGGATTTTTTTTTAACAATAATCCGGCCATTTGTGATTCAGTGTCAGGGACTGAAATAGCCAGGAGAAGTTTAGTCGCAGTGTTAACAAGCACGGGAGATCTATATCGTCTGTCTTCACAATCAAACCGCGCGACAATGACCAAGACATCTGGCGTAGAGGGACCCGACGTCGTGACTAGAGAGGGCAATGTGATTCATCCTGTTGCAGAATTCTTCCACCCGTTCTTTGAAAACCATTTCAGTTGTATCGAGGGAGGATAGAATTAAAATAAATAGGATTATTTTTCCAGAGTCTGTTCCAAGGTCAGACGCACTGTTCTAAATAATTTCTACATCTGAGTATAAAATCTGCAATCGGATTTCTGAAAGGATGAATGGGTTCAGCACTTGATAGATAGAATGAGTGATTGTCCCTGATTCTCGGCCAACAGCGGGCTAATTGCCAACATTGCTTTTCAGTTAGAACCGAGGTTTATTTTTGAGTTGTTCATTTAAAATAGTGCAGAAATGCCACTATGTCAGTCCCCGTGAGGCAGAATGTCTAAACTATTGTGTATCACTTTGATTATGCCAGTTATTCTTGCCTATCTTGCCAATGCACCATTTTCTTTCAATATTTAAATCCAAGTATAGCTGTAAAATGTGAGGCCAACAAACAGAAGTAGATTGAGAATGATTCGGTGTGCTTAGACAGGGCCCAGCAGTCAATACCCAGCTCATAGGTCTACGATTGTAACTTCAGTGCCTAGTGGAGACCCAAGTCTTCATGGAGATATCCTTTAAGGAAGGAAGCCTGCCGTCCTTACCTGGTCTGGCCTAAATGCAACTCCAGTCCCACACCAATGTGCCCGCTGAAGTGGCCGAGCGAGCCACTCAGTTATATCACAACCTTCTCAGGGCAACTAGGGATTGGCAATAAATGCTGGCCTTGCAGGTGATGCCCACATCTTGAGGATGAATTTTAAAAAAAGGACGTATATCTGTGATGAGCACGTCACTCTGAATTGGTTGGCTAGCATAAAAGTTCCACTGGTGTCAACCTGGCAACTTAATTTTTTTTATAGGTTAAGGAGAGTTTTTCCCTCTATTCCTGCGTGATGGGTTGTCAGTCTCCACCGCTGGCTGAACGTCATTCTTTGGGTGCTGTGGGGAAGCCACACGTGGCAATGACCCACAGCTGTGGCTGAGAGGGATGCCATTAAGCCGCCTGGGCTACTTTTAAAGGTACCTCAACAGCTGAAAATGCGTGCAAACGTCAGGGAACCAAATACAGCATACAAGACATTAACATTTACTGCTAAACATAGCTGCACTCTTTCTGCAAACATTCTCAATTTTAGGGAGTCAGTTGTTAAATATTTCATCTGAGGTCTCCATTGCCATGTCAAAAATGTATGATTTTCTTTCAGATTGCTGAATGTCAAACCTTTTACTAATTAATAAAGTTAACAGTATTATAAAGCCAGTTTACTGGAAATTTTATCACAGAAATGAAACCTTTGCAAAATCGAGCTATTTTCTTCCTGAAAGGTTCTCGTCTATGTTCATTTACAAGGAAGGGAGTGGGTGGGTTTTCCATTTCTCCTGCCAGTGCAGCCCTGTCCCGAGGCCTCCTTCCTGTTGGGATGGATTATGCCATGGATGTTTATTTTTCCCATTTGAGGCGTGACTCTCCCCTGCCATTAAAATCCTGATGTGGAGATGCCGGTGTTGGACTGGGGTGGACAAATTTGAGAAGTCGCACAACACCAGGTTATAGTCCAACAGATTTATTTGAAATCACAAGCTTTCGGAGCACTGCTCCTTCGTCAGGTGAAGTAAAGAGATACAAATCGGCACAGCATATATAGTCAGAGAACACAGCCAGATGATTACAGTTAATCTTTCTAACTGCCCTTTATCACACCTCGGCAGAGAGATAATCACGGCAATCAAAGGTGTGGATGGTGTGGAAGATTAACTGTAATCATCTGGCTGTGTTCTCTGACTATATATGCTGTGCCTATATGTATCTCTTCACTTCACCTGACGAAGGAGCAGCGCTCCGAAAGCTTGTGATTTCAAATAAACGTGTTGGACTATAACCTGGTGTTGTGCGACTTCTCAAATTAAAATCCTGGCCCAAGAACTAAGTGGGTAGCACTCTCGCCTCTGAGTCAGAGGTTGTGGGTTTGAGTCCCACTCCATGGGACTTGAGCACAAAAATCTAGGCTGACACTCCCAGTGCCAGTGCTGAGGGAGTGCTGCACTGTCGGAGGTGCCATCTTTCGGATGAGACGTTAAACCGAGGCCCCCCGTCTGCCCTCTCAGGTGAACGTAAAAGATCCCACGGCCACTATTTCGAAGAAGAGCAGGGGAGTTATCCCCGGTATCCTGGGGCCAAGATTTATCCCTCAATCAACATAACAAGAACAGATTATCTGGTCATTATCACATTGCTGTTTGTGGGAGCTTGCTGAGCGCAACTTGGCTGCCGTGTTACCCACATTGCAACAGTGACTACACTCCAAAAGTACTTAATTGGCTGTAAAGCGCTTTGGGATGTCCGGTGGTCATGAAAGGCACTATATAAATGCAAGTCGAGTCTTAAAGACATGCTTCACAGGTGCCAGTACTGCTGTGAGTTTGAGAAGTCCACTGCAGACTAAAACACTAACAAGAGAGAAACACATATCTTAATCACTAAGGAACACAATTGTGAAATACAAACCCAGCTTTATATTTTAATGGATATTTAGGAACCTGTGATATTGTGTTTAAGAGCCTCATGCCTGCATAACTTGCAGAGTCATTGCAGCTATAAAGCAGCACTGTTTTTGAGATCAGGTTCGGTTCCAATTTTAAGGTTACATTCCTTGCACAAACTTTGTGACAAACTTGAAATCTGTCCCGCTTAATATCCGAGGAATACGATAGGGTCAGTTTCATGAGGTAATGTTACCGGTGGGAACCTAGCCCGTTGGCCAAGTATCATAACGCAACACATGCAGCTAGCAGGCCAGTAGCACTAACTCCGAAAATTTGTTCTTGGTTTATATATAAATCCTTTTAATTACAATTAATTACTGCAGACTTGGCTTTTCAGTGTTGGAAGAGAATCCACATTCAATTGTCCAGCTGGAGTTTAAAGACACTTTATCATAGAATCATAGAATAGTACAGCACAGAAGGAGGCCATTCAGCCCATCGAGTCTGCGCCAGCTCTTTCGAAGAGCAATCCAGTTAGTCCCACTCCCCCGCTCTTTCTCCATATCCCTGCAATTTTTTCTGAAGTATTTATCCAATTCCCTTTCGAAAGCTACTAATGAATCTGTTTCCACCACCTTATCAGGCAGCGCATTCCAAATCCTAACCACTCGCGTAAAAAAGTTTTTCCTCATGTCGCCTCTGGTTCTTTTGCCAATCACCTTAAATCTGTGTCCTCTGGTTATCGACCCTTCAGCCATTGGAAACAGTTTCTCTTTATTTACTCCATCTAAACCCTTCATGATTTTAAACACCTCTATCAAATCTCCTCTTAGCCGTCTCTGCTCCAAGGAGAAAAACCCAAGCTTCTCCAGTCTATCCACATAACTGTAATCCCTCACACCTGGAATCATTCTAGTAAATCTCTCCTTTACCCTCTTCAAAGCCTTCACATCCTTCCTAAAGTGTGGTGGCCAGAATTGGACACAATACTCCAGTTGGTGCTGAACTAGTGTTTGAAAGAGGTTTAGCATAACTTCCTGGCTTTTGTACTCTATGCCTCTATTTATAAAGCCCAGGATCCCATGTGCTTTATTAACTGCTTTGTTACCCTGTCCTGCCGCCTACAAAGATTTGTGCACAAACAGCCCCAGGTCTCTCTGTTCTTGCACACCCTTTAAAATTGTACCATTTAACTTGTATGGTCTCTCCTCATTCTTCCTACTAAAATGTATCACCTCACACTTTTCTGAGTTGAATTTCATCTGCCATGTGTCCGCCCATTCCACCAGCCTGTCTATGTCCTCTTGAAGTCTATTATTATCTTCCTCATTGGTTACTGCACTTCCAAGTTTCATGTCATTTGCAAATTTTGAAATTGTGCCGTGTACCCCCAAGTCCAAGTCATTAATGTATATGAACACCAACACCAACAACAGCCAATCTCCAGACGCCATCCTACAACTCATCCACTTCATCCTTGACCACAATGTCTTCACCTTCGACAACCAGTTTTTTACCCAAACACACGGAACAGCCATGGGGACCAAATTCGCACCCCAATACGCCAACATCTTCATGCACAAGTTCGAGCAAGACTTCTTCGCTGCACAGGACCTCCAACCAACGCTGTACACCAGATACATCGACGACATCTTCTTCCTTTGGACCCATGGCGAAGGATCACTGAAAGGACTACACGATAACATCAACAGGTTCCATCCCACCATCAAACTCACCATGGACTACTCCTCAGAATCGGTTTCATTCTTGGACACACGAATCTCCATCAAAGACGGACACCTCAGCACTTCACTCTACCGCAAGCCCACGGACAACCACACGATGCTCCACTTCTCCAGCTTCCACCCTAACCACGTTAAAAAAGCCATCCCCTATGGACAAGCCCTGCGAATACACAGGAACTGCTCAGACGAGGAGGAACGCGATGGACACCTACGGACGCTGAAAGACGCCCATCGTAAGAACGGGATATGACGCTCGACTCATCGATCGACAGTTCCGATGGGCCACAGCGAAAAATCGCATAGACCTCCTCAGAAGGCGAACACGGGACACAACCAACAGAGTACCCTACGTCGTCCAGTACTTCCCCGGAGCGGAGAAACTACGCCATGTTCTTCGCAGCCTTCAACATGTCATCGATGACGACGAACACCTTGCTACGGCCATCCCCACGCCTCCACTACTCGCCTTCAAGCAGCTGCCTAACCTCAAAAGTACCATCGTTCGCAGCAAATTACCCAGCTGTCAGGAGAACAGCGACCACGACACCACACAACCACAGAATCCCCACAGTGGGGATAGAGGCCATTTCGGCCCATCGAGCCTGCACCAACACATATCCCACCCTATCCCTGTAGCCCCACGTATTTAATCCCCCTAACACTAAGGGTCAATTTATCATAGCCAAATCAACCTAACCCGCACATCTTTGGACTGTGGGAGGAAACTGGAGCACCCGGAGGAAACCCACGCAGACACGGGGAGAATGTGCAAACTCCACACAGACAGTCACCCGTGGCCGGATTCGAATCCGGGTCCCTGGCGCTGTGAGGCAACAGTGCTAACCACTATGCCACTAACCCTGCCACGGCAACCTCTGCAAGACATGCCAGATCATCAACACAGATACCATCATCACACATGAGGACACTACCCACCAGGTACATGGTACATACTCATGTGACTCGGCCAACGTTGTCTACCTCATACGTTGCAGGAAAGAATGCACCGCGGCATGGTACATCGGTGAGACCATGCAGACACTGAGACAACGTATGAACGGACACCGCGCAACAATCGCCAGGCAGGATTGTTACCTCCCAGTCGGGGAACACTTCAGCAGTCAAGGACATTCAGCCTCGGATCTGCGGGTTAGCGTTCTCCAAGGCGGCCTACGAGACACACAACAACGCAAAATCATCGAGCAGAAACTGATAGCCAAGTTCCGCACCCATGAGGACGGCCTCAACCGGGATCTCGGGTTCATGTCACACTACAGAACGTGACTTGGCATCGTTGTCTGTTTTTCCAGTTTTTAAAAAAAAGTTAAAAGCTTAACTGCAGACAGCAGCATTTGACACGTTGGACCCCCTGTGACCCATCTCATTGTCTTAGCTGTACTCTGATGTGTCTTTGATGTAATGCCTCCCTGACAGATTGTATCTCTGCAGACACATTGTTCTCTGTCTATATATACTGTGTAATCGATTTGTATTCCCTCACTGTACCTGTACCTGAAGAAGGAACAGAGCTCCGAAAGCTTGTAATTTCAAATTAAACTGTTGGACTATAACCTGGTGTTGTGCGACTTCTCATATATGAAAAACAGCAGTGGTCTTGTACTGAACCGTGGGGGACACCACTGTATACCTCCCTCCAATGTCCCCCTAATTTTTTTGGGGTGTACGGTCCCTTTATCGGGCCATGCGGCCCATTCAAAATTTCGCACATGCGTGAAATCTCCGATTTGAAAAGCGGGTCCCTGGTTGCGCGAGACCTCCAGACAGTGGGAACGTTACCTCCCTCCAGTCCGGAAAACAGCCATTCACCATAACTCTCTGTTTTCTATCCCTTAGCCAATTTCGTATCCTGCTGCCACTGTCCCGTTTATCCCATGGGCTTCAATTGTGCTAACAAGCCTATTATGTGCTACTTTATAAAACGCCTTTTGAAAGTCCATATACACAACATCAACTGCACTGCCCTCATCCACCCGCTCTGTTACCTCATCAAAAAACTTAATCAAGTTAGTCAAACACGATTTGCCCTTCACAAATCTGTGCCGGCTCTCCTTTATTAGTCCGTGCTTGTCCAAGTGCCAGTTAATTTTCTCCCGGATTATTGCTTCTAAAAGCTTCCCCACCACCAACGTTAAACTGACTGGCCTATAATTGCTAAGTTTATCCTTCTCCCCTTTTTTGAACAAGGGTGAAACATTTGCAATGCTCCAGTCCTCTGGCACCACCCCTGTGTCTAAGGAGGATTGGAAGATTGTGGCCAGCTCTTCCGCAATTTCTACCCGTACTTCCCTCAGCAACCTAGGATGCATCCCATCCGGTCCAGGTGACTTATTCACTTTAAGTACTGCCAGCCTTTCTAGTACCTCCTCTTTATCTATTTTTATCTCATCCAGTACCCCGACAACCTCTCTGTTTACCGTAGCTTCGGCAAAGTCCTCTTCCTTGATAAACACTGATGCAAAGTACTCATTTAAAAAATATTTTTTTTTTATTAGTTCCTGGGATGTGGGCGTCACTTATTGCCAATCCCTAATTGCCCTTGAGAAGGTGGTGGTGAGCCACCTCTTGAACCGCTGTTCTTTGTAACTGAGTGGCTTGCTGGGCCATTTCAGAGAGCAGTTAAGAATCAACCACATTGCTGTGGGTCTGGAGTCACATATAGACCAGACTGGGTAAGGATGGCAGATTTCCTTCCTGAAAAGACATTAGTGAACCAGACAGGTTTTTACAATGATCTGGCAGTTTCATGGTTACCATTATCAATACTAGCTTTTTATTCCAGATTTGTTTAATTAACTGAATTTAAATTCCCCCAGCTGCTGTGGTGGGATTTGAACTCATGTCTCTGGATCATTAGTCCAGATCTAGCTGGATTAACTAGTACCAGTAACATAACCACTATGCTACTGTTCCCAATGTAGCACCTCAGCCATGCCTGCTGCCTCCACCAATAGATTTTGGTCCCTAATCTGCCTCACTGCTCCTCTGTCAGCCCTTTTACTGCTAATATGCCAAAAGAAGACCTTTGGATTCCCTTACAGTGTCAGCTGTGGCTCAGTGGGTAGCACTCTCGCCTCTGAGTCAGAAGGTTGTGGATTCTAAGTCCCACTCCAGGGACTTGAGCACATAAAGCTAGGCTGACACTCCAGTGCAGTGCTGAGGGAGTGCTGCACTGTCGGAGGTGCCGTCTTTTGGATGAGACGTTAAACCGAGGCCCCGTCTGCTCTCTCAGGTGGACGTAAAAGATTCCATGGCACTATTTCGAAGAGCAGGGGAGTTATCCCCGGTGAACTGGCCAATATTTATCCTCAATCAACCTACCAAAAACAGATGATCTGGTTATTATCACATTGCTGTTTGTGGGAGCTTGCTGTGCGCAAATTGCCTGCTGTGTTTCCCACATTACAACAGTGACTGCACTTCAAAAGTACTTCAGTGGCTGTAAAGCGCTTTGGGATGTCCGGTGGTCGTGAAAGGCGCTATATAAATGCAAGTCTTCCTTTTTTCTTTTATGTTAGCCGCCTGGTACCTCAGTCACCTGCTGTGAAAGCTGGCTAGGCCAAGCTACACAACAAAGTGTTCTGATGAAAGGTCATCGACCTGAAACGTCAACTCTCTTTCTCTCTCCACGGATGCTGCCTGGCCTGCTGAGTTTTTCCAGCGTTTTCTGTTGTTATTTCGGATTTCCAGCATCTGCAGTATTTTGCTATCGTACACAACAAAGGGCTCAGAAAGGCTGGTGCTCGATAGAATATGCAGGTATCGCTGGACGATATTAATGTCCTTTGCTGCTCACTTGAGCCAGGAGTTTGCAAAGATTTTCAAACCTTTTTTACAGATGCAGCTAATTGCTGAGGGGATTCAGCCAGCCACGATAGCATGTGACCATTGACTGACAGCTCCAAGCCCAGGCAGGGCAATATAGGGGTAGATTACGTCTTCACTCCATGGGAGTTAATCTGGTGCACCCGCCCCCAAATTCTGCCATTTTCCCGGCAGTTCCGCCTCCACACCCGCCTCCCCAGGGCTGGCAAGATCGCGCCCTTAGTTCCAGGCGTGGTCTTTTGCACTGAGCATGAGAGAAATATCATGTATAATAGGGACCTCTGTGAGCTTGAAAGCGTGGATAATTCACATCTAGTAAATTGCTTCCAAATCCAAATTCACCATTGAATTTATCTGAATGCAGTGCTCCTATATTTATTTATTTATTATTATTTTTTTTTGAATGCTCCTATATTTATGGACTTGGTATATTTTCCAAGAAAATTACCTGCATAAAGGCATATCAAGGACAATGTAGAAAGTCAATCAATCTGCTGGGAAATTAGAATGGAGGAGCGAGAAGGAGCATCTAGTTTCCTGTTAATAGCCTGGCAACGGGCTGAACTGGATCTGAAACTAAGACATAGGCAAGATCTGTGGATCATTCAGGTTCAAGTGGATGACAGTTGGCGGTGTGCATGTGTGTGCTTCTTCAGACTGTGGGCGAGCTGTAAACTCAGGATGCAAGCCAACATCAGCAAACTAGCAATTTTAATGCGTAGGACTTTTGAGGATGGGCTGATTTGCCAAAATGCGCAGCTGGTGGGTGAGGCTCCCCATCAATAAAACAAAGTTGGAAAATTATTCTCACAGCACACCAGCCTCATCCAGACGTAATTGCTGTACTTCTACTATTTAGAAAAACATCTTGATTTTATTCTTTCTGAGTCGCCTTTGTTGTTTTTGTCATTCTTCTGGATAGAGTGAAAACTATACGTGGAAAAGAAGGAACTTGCATTGACATAGCACCTTTCACATCCTCAGGCTATTGCAAAGTGCTTCACAGTCAAATAAGTACTTTTGAAGCGTAGTCACTGTTATAATGTTGTCACACATTATAAGCCAATTTGTGCACAGCAAGGTTCCACAAACAGCAATGAGATAAATGACCAGATAATCTATTTTAGTGCTGTTGGTTGAGGGATAAGTATTGCCCAGGACACCAGGAGAACTCCCCTGCCCTTCTTCAAATAATGTCATGGGATCGTTACGTAAAGATGACATCACAATTTAATGTCTGATCTGAAAAATGGCACCTCTAACAATATCCTCAGTATGTTGTCAGCCGAGATCATGCACTCGAGTCTCCGGAGTGGGGCTTGAACTCACAACCTTTTAAAGGCAAGAGTTCTAACCATTGAGCCAAGGCTGACACACAAGAGAGACATGCAATGAGGGTAATGATACGGAGTTACAGAAAGACTCTAACTGGGTACATTGGGAACTCACCCCGTTTTGACTTGCTCGGATGATATTTTAAAGTAGAACCACTGTCGAGGATTTTAAACATGGACAGTATTGATGTAAAAGAACTGCTCAGGCTCTACTTGAGAAAGCCAGCGATGGCATTTGAGCCTGAAGTTAGGATTTCTAGGGCTAGAAATTCGTGGCCTGAGCGCCACTCCGTAGCGCCATTAAATGGCGCTAAAACGCCGGCCGCTGCTCTTTCGCCAGCTGCTGGTGGGTCCCGTGGCGGCCGTCATTTTGGTCCTTACCTTTGCGCTGTCAGTAACTGGCAGCGTCCTGCTGGACAAAGTGGCGGCGTTGTGATGTCCATCGGCGTGCAATGCCAACTTAATGATACCAACGCCAACTTTGACCCTAGCGCTGAACTGGGTCCTAAGCACACCAAATTAACCTGCCATGCAAGCAGGCTGACACTGGCGATGTCAGCACCTTTTAAAGGGACACACACATCTTTCAGGTAAGTTTGTATTTAAGCATTTGGACTGGGTTTTTATTGATTTTATTGAAGTAGTGGCTTGCTGCAATAGATGTTAAAAGTTTTTTTAAGTGTGTAGGGAGTGCTGCTGGACGCTTGCAAGGGCTCAGATGGTAAGTGAAGGCCTTTGAGAAGACAGAAAATGCTGCAAATACTCAGCAGGTCAGGCGACATCCGTGGAGAGAAAAACAGAGTTCATGTCTCAGGTCAAGATGCTGCTGAGTATTTCCAGCATTTTAAGCTGGCATTTCACATTAACAGCATCCGCTCACAGAGGGAAGAGGAAGACACAGAAGAGGAGGAAGCCGAAGAGGAGGAAGCAGAGGAAGAGTGCATCCCAGACAGCCCCTTTCTGGCCGGGATATCCGGGATGTAATCATCCGCCTGCGGTCCCAGTGACCACAACCCCAATTCCCCTTTCAACATTAGTCCCACACCTTAGCTTCCCTCTGTTACTGACCATCACAGTGTCCTCTTGGTCATGATGCTGAAATAAAAGCCACCACAAAGCAAACTTTCCAATCCAACTATATATGTCTATCCATCCAATGTGACATCAAGGAATCAACTCATCACCATTATGTATTCTCTTAGTGACTGTCTTGTGTGTGCCTTTGCCTATACTACTGATGTCATGCAGTGCTATCCCAGTGGCTGCAGCATGGCTGGTGGAAGGCTGCTGACTTTCAGTGGGGGACACTGCAAATGGCCTTGCTGGTCGACCTTGAGGAGCTGGTGGCTGGGAGTGTCAAATCAATCTTTTTGTTCTTCTTAACTCTCCTCTCCCTCTTCTTGGTCACCCACTGGCTGGGCAGGCTGCATTTCTTGGGTGTGTGAAATGAGGAAGGCACGAGGTTAGAGTTGTGGTCACGTGAGCGCGGGAAAGCATGAGGTGCATGCCAGAAGGAGAATAACATATGAGGATACCAGCATCTTGTATCCTTTCAGCCCTGCTGCTGGCCAAGGGCTCAGCCATGCCCCTGCCAAGAATGACCTGCACCGTCTCCTCCAAGGGGGTGAGGTGAGGCTAGGAATGGGAGATGTGCCTCGTGATTGGTGCAGATTGTTGGTAGGTAAGTTGGTAGGGGGTCGTGATTGAGCAGTGTGTGAGTCTAGTGGTGCAGTTGGTAGGAGACGATTTTTGAAGGTGCATTCACTGACCTTGACCAGTGGTCTGAGGTCATGAAGCTTCTTTGGGCACTGGAGCCAGGTGTTGGGGGTGACACTGCTGGCAGTGACAGCTTCGGTGATGTACTCCCACATCCTTCTTTCTGGAGGGCCTCCTGGCCCCTGTGCGTGCAGGATCTGTCTTGCAGTTTGCACAAAGCAGGAGTGCTGTGTGCGAGACCCTGGGCGCCCCTTCCCTGGCTTGCTGAGCCATTTATGTTAGTGCTGAAACACTTTTCCCATTTTTTGAGGTTCGGAAGGGAATTCAGCTTTAAGAGCTGAATATTCACATTTGGGACTTCTTTTTAATGCTAATTTTTTTCTTGAAAGGCAGAAAGGGCGGAAAACTGCATTGTTTCACTGAATTTTTATTTCTTTTACTTCTGAGTGCATGGCCCCTTTAATTCACAGGCCTTTTCATTGCCCACAATTCCTTGCGAGCGCCACAGCCTCGCTTCCAGAGGCGGTGCGAGGCTCGAACGCCGCACCGGGACAGGAACTTCGGGTCGGATGCCTCCAGTAACGCCACCAGGACGCGTTGCATGGAAGGTAAGCGCTGCGCCACCAATCTCCAGCCCACCCAGATGAGTTTTGTCCGTTAGCGCTGCGGCCATTTTCAGCGACCGTTAACTCCAGTTGCCAGGTGACTCCGGCAACATTCCTGCCGAACATGAATTCCTCCCCCCCGTATTCTTTTGCCTCTCCCAGTTCAGCTCGTGCATTATCATTTTTTTAAATATATTTTGCTTCGGAAAGTTGCCTCATTTTGTGAATTTAATGCTCATCAAGGTGAGGGACATTAGTTTGCATTTCGGATACTCCAGTGTAGATTTTCATCAGTGCTGCCTGGGCGAAAGAATTATCTGAGCAGAGCGCAGAGCAAGAAAACCAGACAGGGAGGATCACCTACTCATAACGGAGCCCATACGATTTTCCTTCCATTAAGCAGTCAGGCTCCATTGCAGGCATGCAATCCTCCCGCCTGATTTTCTTGCTCTGCGCTTTGCCCCGGCAATACTTTATGTCCCAGGTGGTACCAACAAAAATATACCCTCTCCCCTCCCGTGTCAGAATCAAGCACTCCCAGACCAAGTGTAGATGAAGAAAGTTTTACATTTGCATTACATTTTGTTACAGCTTTTTGCAATGCCCCAAAGCATTTTGCATGCAATGAATTATTTAGAAGTTCACTGTTGTTATTCAGGTGAACATCATCTTGTGCACAACAAGGTCTCACAAGAACAATAAGATGAGTGACCACCTTTTGGTGGCATTGGTTGAGTGAGAAATGTAGGCCTGGACACCCGGATGTGCAGTTAGATGTGGTTTGAATAAATCCCTCTTTACACTCTTGCAGTAACGTGTCTCAGTCCCAACTTCAAAAAGAAGCACCAGGGTATTTTTTGGTTCCCATTTCCCACCCCAGACATATACTCTGGTCTCCCGAATAATTTAGGGATGATTTCTGTTGTAGGGCAACTAGATTGAGACTACCCAAATTTATTTCACATAAAACCCTTATCGCCAATTTCAACCCATGAATCAGGATGGAAAGCTTTCTAATGGACTTTTGATACCGAGGAGTTTATTTTCAGGGATAAATGGTACTGAAGATTTACAACATTAGAAACAAAACACCACGTTCAAATTTCGGAGCATCTGCCAATGGCACCAGTCAAAATAAATCTTTAAACATTTTATATCGCACGATTCCCCATCCCCAAGGGGATTCTCATAATTTATGGGATTTTGAATCCAAATATGGGCTACGGAAAGAAATTGGGATAAACAAGGTTCAAAAGGATTATGATGTAGTTCCCTGCCCAATCTGTCTCCCTCCTATCTGGTCCTAGTCAGTTTTTCCTTCCCTCCTGTCCTTTTTCTACTTATCCATCTCTAAGTAACTGCAGGCTGTACATTTCATTGGTAGCCAGGGAATGGTTCTGGGAGGCTGGGGTGGAGTGTCCCTGTTTATGCCGGATATGTGAACCCAATCTATTCCCTATACTAACGAACCTTCCCTACATTGCAGTGGTGGGTGGAATTGCTTCTTCTGCCAGTAATATTCTTTGACCACCCCCGCCCACTGTAACAGCAGGGATACAAAGAGCAGAGACGTTGAAGTGGAGGGACAAGCAAAAGCAAAGGACTTGGAACAGTGGAAGAGAACACCAAAATGAGATTGGACAATACGCTTGTAAACACAACGGGGGGGGGGGGGGGGGGTGTAAAATTTGATAACCTCCGATAAGTGGGCATGGGGATCGTGGTACATGATTAATCCGTGCCCGTTCATTGCATTGGAGGCAGCACGCTAAACTTGCACTGCCGCCAGCGCTCCCCGCGCTGTTCATTGGCTGCACGCATCAGCAGGGGGCCCGATATTGTGGGTGGCTCGCGCTACTTAAAGGAAGCCTGCTCCTCTTAAAGGGGAGGTGCATTGCGGCTGCAAGAAGTGGTGGGAGTCATTTGAAAACTGTGCTGTGATACTTTGAGGAATGGCTGAACATGCGAGAGAGCGTGCACCGAAGTTTTCAGACACTGCACTAGAGGTCTTGGTGGAAGAAGTGGAAAGAAGGAGAGATGTCCTCCAACTACAGGGGGCGGGGGGGCAGGAGGCCCTCCAGACATATGCTCAGGAGGTGGGAAGAGATAGCGGCAGAGGTCAGTTCCAGGAGTATAGCTGCAAGAACCAGGATGCCGTGCAGGAAGCAGTTTAATGATCTGACACGAGTTGTCAAGGTGAGTGACTTCAATATTAAAATGGCACATCCTACCAATTGCACCATTAGGGAATGACCCTTGTCTCCCAGTAGCCAGCCTTTAACTTGCAGTGCTGGTTCAAATACAGGTGGACTAGAGGACTGCCGCAGAATGAAAGAATCAGGATTGGTGCCAGGATAATGGGCACTCACCTGCATGATGCGCTGCCTGCAGTCGTACACTAGCTGCACATTGAAGGAGTGAAATCCCCTTCTGTTGATGAATTGGCCGAGTTCAGATGAGGCGCACACAAGGAAATGCGCGTGCAGTCAAAAGCAGCCTGCACCATGGGGAAGCCTGCAACCCGTGCAAAACCTTGTGCTCACTTCTCCTGCTTGTCTGGCGAGTTTCAGGAAGCCCAGGAAACCCGTGGATCACATGTTAAGCTGAAAAATCTGTGTCAATATCGCTCTAATTGAGTGATTAAGATATATAAATTGCCAACCCACCTCTCCTGAGGGGATTGTGCACACACAGCCTAAAGCACTGCAGTGAAACCCGGAAGTCGGCAGGTTGGAACCGGCTTCCCGACACGCTGTCAAGTCCACCGGCTTTAACCCCCCACTTGGTCCCAAACCCACGCGCACCTCCATGTTAAAATTCCCCGCAACTTCTTTCTGCGCAATACTTTAAATGACACAGAAATGGCTGCAAGACCCACCAGACCACTCCCTCCAGACTATTGAAACTTTAGCCAAGTTTAGGAAAGCTCCAAAAATGCATAGAATTGCATCAGCGGCCAGAAGAAATAATCCCTTTAAATAGCACTGGTGGGGGGGGAGGGGGGGGCTGGGGGTCCAAAATGTCGTTTTCAGCTGTGCGAGGCTAAAACTGGAGTCGTGGCTGGAGTGTGGAGTTCCAAAATGGCAGCGGTGACTTCAAATCAGCAGCGCCCACCGATTTGCATCATGATCTGCCTGCTCTGCATGCTGCCGGTGGTCGTTAGGCGGTGCACGCAAACCCCTTTACCAAGATGGCGTCCTGCGTACTTTCCATCGGTCGTGTGCGCAAGGATCTTGGACCCCATTTTGAAACCTTAGGTGGCTGTGTAGTGCCGAAAAAACGGGTGCTATGTGGCCCAATTTAACTCCTTACATGTTATAGTATAACCTTGGAATGAAAAAATAAATCCTCTATGCACAGGAGGGAACACAAAATGGGTTGAAACCACACTACAATATATTAGTAAACTCAACAATTATGCTAAATGCTTAGGAACCACTGGTTAGGTCTCAACTTGAGTATGGTGTCTAATTCTGGGCACCACACTTTAGGAAGGATGTCAAGGCCTTGGAGAGGGTGCAGAGGAGATTGACTAGAATGGTACCAGCGATGAGGGACTTCAGTTATGTGGAGAGATTGGAGAAGCTGGGATTGTTCTCCTTAGAGCAGATTAAGGTTAAGGGGAGGGTTAATAGGGTGTTCAAAATGATGAAAGGTTTGATAGAAATAAGGAGAACATTTTTCCACTGGCAGGAGGGTCGGTAACCAAAGGACACAGGTTTAAGATAATTGGCAAAAGAACCAGAGGGGAAATGAGGAGAATTTTTTTTTACGCAGCGCTTTGTTGTGATCTGGAACGCTCTGCCTGAAAGGGCGGTGGAAACAGATTCAATAGTAACTTTCAAAAGTGAATAGGATAAATACTTGAAAAGGAAAAAATTGCAGAGCTATGGGGAAATAGGGACCAAATGGAGAGCTCTTGCAAAGAGTCGGCACAGGCACGATGGGCCAAATGGCCTTCTTCTGTGCTATATTATTCAGATTCTACCTTAATACATTTGTAAAAAATTCCTCTGTTCACTATTTTACCCAAAGCATTAATCCGTCTATTTAAAAGAGGCCTTACTTAAAATAATGGTCGGAAGTCATATGAAGTTGTAACATGCTTGGTACTAATACAAAAGCAAAATACTGCGGATGCTGGAAATTTGAAATTCTCAGCAGGTTAGGCAGCATCTGTGGAGAGAGAAATGTTTCAGGTCGATGACCTTTCGTCAGAACTGGAAAAAGTTAGAGACGTAACAGATTTTAAGCAAGTGCAGGGGCAGGGAAAGGGGGAGAGGGGAGGAAAGAACAAAAGGAAAGGTCTGTGATAGGGTGGAAGGCAGGAGTGATTAAATGACAAAAGGTATGATGGTGCAAAGCAAAAGGAGATGGTAATGGGAACAAGTAAAGAAACAAAAGACGAGTCTAGAAGAGGTGTAAATGGGAATGGCAGAATCATCAACAGCTGCCATCTGAAAAAATAGGGGCAGAGGTTATAGTCTGAAATTGTTGAACTGGATGTTGAGTCCAGAAGGCCGTAAAGTGCGCAATCGAAAGATGAGGTGCTGTTCCTCGAGCTTACATCGAACTTCGTTGGAACAGTATAGGAGGCCGAGGACGGAGAGGCCAGAGTGGGAGTGGAGTGGAGAATTAAAGTGACAGGCGACCGTAAGCTCGGGGTGACGCTTGTTACGAATCTCACATAGCGCAATTCCAACAAAAGGCCACAGATAGTTCTGATGCTTTGTTTCAATGGTGTGTTTGCGGTCGTGCACATACTGAGAAAATACAGCAAAAATCC
Organism: Squalus acanthias; assembly: GCA_030390025.1. Lineage (NCBI taxonomy): Eukaryota > Metazoa > Chordata > Chondrichthyes > Squaliformes > Squalidae > Squalus > Squalus acanthias. The sequence goes on from CM059437.1 coordinate 12,385,063, forward strand.
TGGTCAAAATACAGGGAAAACATGTAGGAATCCGTCGGAAAAGTCTGATCCGAATATTGCCGCACTGCATTGCAAACACAACAACCAAGTGGATTTCAGAAGCAGGAGAGGCCTTAATGAAATCAACAATTCAACAACAGGCCTTGCTATAAACTAGCTGACACAGTATTTACTTTTTCCCCCTTCAGTGACAATGCAGACCACCCTGAAAGGATAAATTAAACAGAAGGGGGGGCATTTCTTTCTCCAGTTTATTTCTCACTTTAATAAAACAAGCTATGTCTCCTGATTTGTTTCCTGTCAAACATTGATTTACAGCATTTGCATAAACATTGCAGCAACACTTGTGCACTTATATTGTCTGCAATGGCCGGTCTATATAATTCAAATATACGGTCTGCCTGAGACATGTCAGCCTGAAAAATAAGACCTTGAAACAATTCAAAACAGGATGTGGGTTTAACAAATGCATCTGAAAGTAATACTATTCCTGCTAACTATCCAATGGTGATTTAATATCTTTTTGATTTGTTGCTTTATTTGCCGAGGTTGTCAAAATCCTTTTGATTTTGCTCAAGCCCGGCCAAACAGCTGCAGTAGATGTTCAGCAGTCACCATCATTCGAACGCGCCTCAAGAACCTCTATACATCGACCACCTGGTATCAATAAAACTAGTAAATAAAATCTGTTGTTTTTGTTCCTGCTATCTTGCGATCAGAATAATTATTTTCTTTTTCACATATTTCACAAAAAAAACCTCCAAACTAAAGTTCTACGGGGGGATTAGGCGGTGCAGGTTAAAACATTGACCTCTCTCCTCTGGGTTCCTTGAATCCAAAATTGAGAGGTCGCACAACACCAGGTTATAGTCCAACAGTTTTATTTGAAATCACAAGCTTTAGGAGCTTACTACTCCTTCGTCGGGTGAAGTAAAAAGATACAGAATCGCCAAAGCATATATAGATAGAGAACAATGCATGTGTACCTTACAATTGCAGACAACTAAATTAAATCATCCTGACTATCTGCCGAGGTGTGATAAAGTTAATCAGGTCAGCCAGGAAGGTACCACATCAAAGACATAGCAAGATACAACTGAGACAATGAGGTGGAGTCGCAGGGGATCTAACGTGTCAAAAGCTGCCGTCTGTATGTAAAACGATAAGCTTTAAAATTTTTACTTTTTTACTGGGAAAATTTTTACTTTTTTACTGGGAATCACATCTGTGAACAAGCCAACGACGACTCGAGTCCGGATCACGTCATGTATCGTGACATAAACCCAAGATCCCGGTTGAGACCGTCTTCATGAGTGCGGAACTTGGCTATCAGTTTCTGCTCGATGATTTTGCGTTGTCGTGTGTTCCTAAGGTGCCTTGGAGAACGCTTACCCGCAGATACATTCCTTGAATCTTGCAGAGACTGATGGATGGGAAAGGCTCTGCGAGCTCTACGAGTGATGTGCGATGAGAGTTTGGGCAGACTAAATCCAGTTCCTAGGGCCACAACATAAAACTCCCCTAATCTGACACTAAATTGACAGATAACTAGCTGATATTGAAGATGGGAATGGTTGCATTTGGCAAGAATACGTTTAAACTGAAGCTGGGGCTAAGGTGAAATGTTAAGGCAACAGTAGAGGGACCATTAATCTGTGGCTGGTGCTGCTGGACTTGACATTGAAGTGCTTAACACAATAGCAAAAATACTGCGGATGCTGGAAACCTGAAATAACAACAGAAAACGCTGGAAACACTCAGCAGGCCAGGCAACATCCGTGGAGAGAGAAAGAGAGTTAACGTTTCAGGTCTGTGACCCTTCGTCAGAACTGGTAAAAGTTCCACTAGTGTTATCAGCGTAATGCGGGCGGAATAGGCCAAACCAGCGCAAAAGATAAGGGAAAACAAAAAGAAAATACTGCAGATGCTGGAAATCTGAAATAAAAACAGAAAATGCTGGAGATACTCAGCAGGTCAGGCAGCATCTGTGAAGAGAGAAACAGAGTTAACGTTTCAGGTCGATGACCTTTCATCAGAACTGGAAAAAAGCAGGAATGGAACAGGTTTTTAAGGCAAGTGTAGGGCTGGGAAAATAGGGGAGGGGATGAAAGAACAAAAGGGAAGGTCTGTGATAGGATAGAAGGCAGGAGAGGTTAAGAGACATTAAGAGATATTCAAGGCAAAAGGAGATGGTAATGGGACAGGTTAAGAAACAAAGGATGGCTCCAGATGAAGTGTAAATTGCGCTGGCAGAATGAAAGACAGCTGCCATGTGGGAGAGAAGAAAAGACACAAACAAAAGGTGTGGATAAAAAAAAATATATATGATAGGGGCCGAGGTTATGATCTGAAATTGTTGAACTCTATGTTGAGTCCAGAGGGCTGTAGAGTGCCTAATTGAAAGATAAGGGAATTTGATTGACATGAGGAGTAGAGTTTCTGCTTGGGGCGCAATCGGGAAGTTGCGCTCAAAATGCGCATGAAATTGCGCTGGTTCGGTCACAGTTCAAGCTTCATTGATGTACACTGGTCAGTTTCTTCATAAATTAAATATTTTTTGATATGAAAAACCTTTTAGACCGTGCCTACTAGTACCTGTGCGCCTAAAAACATGAACGTAACGTGAAGAGCCTTCCCGAACCAGCGCACTTGGCAGAATCTCGCAATTTCGACTTGGGGGTGTGGTCAGTTTTGTGTGCGGGGCCTGATTCAATCTTGAACCAATGTAAAAGATCACGGAAAATAAGAGCGCAAGTGGTTTTGGCTGTAACTCGCTTATGTTTAAAATTCCCGCCCCGGAAAAATTAGCGCCTCCGCGACGGAAATTGAGTGGTAGCACCCCAAGGGGGAAGCGGAGCGCTACTGGAAGCGCCCCGTATCCCTCTTGGGCGCTGCGAGGGAATATCGCGGCGTTATGTGCTGCGGTATTCCAGGCCTTCCTCTCCTTCTTAAAGGGAAGGGGCCTTGCGCAGCGCGACCCGGGGCCCAGCTGGGCCCCCGGGGATCGGGAGTGCCGGCAAAAGAGCCCGGCACTCAAGAGAAGTGCCGGGTTCTTGGAGCACAGCCGGCACTCCCCGGGGGGGTGGGGGGGGGCGGCGTTCAGGAGGCCGGGGACGGGAGCGCAGGCAGGTGCTGGCAGGCGGCCAGCAACAAAAATGGCTGCCTCGCACCTCCCCTTTAAATAGCGCCTCCCTGGCCGCAGGTAGGCCCCCCCTGACACCGTCCGACATAGCGTCCGGCGGTAAGTCAGGGGGCGCTCCCGAAGCTCGCGGCCAGGGCACGAGCGGGGCGCTGCGCACGGCGATGACATCATCATCCTCTTAGGGCGCTAACGGGAGGCGCAAAGCAACCAAATTTTTCCCCCCTTATCTTTTGAGCTGGTTTGGCCGATTCCGCCCGCATTACGCTGATATCACTCGTGGAAACTCGACCACGAGGTGCCTGAAATGGAAATATCTCTGCCCTTAGTTCATATCCCTCACCTTGCTGCCACGGGGATCCACATCCTCTGCACAATCACAAGTGAAGATCGAGAAGGTCTCCCTTGAGCTCATTCCTGAACAACCAACTTTTGTGTTATAAAGCTACCAACAGTATGGGAATGTTTCAAATCAAATTCAAACTAAAAGCTGCTGGACTCTGTGGTGTGCTCTCATCAAATCATGGAGCCCAACTCTCAAACCTTATATAGCGCTCAGGTCCCGCATGTGTGTAATCATGAAATATATAATCATTATCTGAGGAAGGATGTTCTTGCCATGGAAGGAGTTCAGCGAAGATTCACAAGGCTGATACCTGGGATGGCAGGAATGACATATGAGGAGAGATTGGGTCGATTGGGCTTATACTCGCTGGAGTATAGAAGAATGAGAGGGGATCTCATCGAAACATATAAAATTCTGACAGGTCTGGACAAACTAGATGCAGGAAGAATGTTCCCGATGGTCGGAGAGTCCAGAACCAGGGGTCATAATCTAAGGATAAGGGGTAAGCCATTTAGGACAGAAATGAGGAAGAATTTCTTCACCCAGAGAGTGGTGAACCTGTGGAATTCTCTACCACAGAAGGTAGTTGAGGCCAAGTCATTAAATATATTCAAGAATGAGTTAGATATATTTCTTAAAGCTAAAGGTATCAAGGGATATGGGGAGAAGGCAGGTACAGGGTACTGAGTTTGGATGATCAGCCATGATCTCATCGAATGGCGGAGCAGGCTCGAGGGGCCGAATGGCCTACTCCTGCTCCTATCTTCTATGTTTCTATGTTTCTATTCTTCTTTGTTGCTGTTACAACTGAAGCCTATGCAAAGCAGAAGGGGATGACACCCAGCTCTACCTGACCACCACCTCTCCACTGCCTCTCATTTGTCATGCTGCTTGTCCGACATCCAGAATTGAATGAGCACAAATGTCCTCCAACTAAATATTGGGAGGAATGAAGCCATTGTCTTCGGTCCCCGCCACAAACTGCGGCCAGTAGCCACTGACTCCATCCCTCTCCCTGGCCATTGTCTGGGGCTGAACCAGACCACTCAGAATCCTGGCATCCTATTTGACCCTGAGCTGAGTTTTTGACCCGATATCCTCTCCGTCACCAAGACCGCACATTTCCACCTCCGTAACATCGCCCGCCTCCGCCCCTGCCTCAGCTCATCTGCTGCTGAAACCCTCATCCATGCCTTTGTTACCTCTAAAGTCGACTAGTCCAATGCTCTCCTGGCCGGCCTCCATCTTGCACCCTCCAAAACCTAAGCTCATCCAAATCTCAGCTGACCGTATCCTAACTCACAGCAAATCCCATTCACCCATCGCCCTCTGTGCTCGCTGACCTACATTGGCTCCCGTTTCACCAACACCTCAATTTTAAAATTCTCATCCTTGTTTTCAAATCTCTCCATGGTTTCGCCCCTCCATATCGCCATATCCTCCTCCAGCCCTACAATCCTCCGAGATCTCAGCACTCCTCCAATTCTGGCCTCTTGCGCATCCCCAATTTTAATCGCTCCACCATTGGCAGATGTGCCTTCAGCTGCCTAGGCCCCAAACTCTGGAATTCCCTCCCTAAACCTCTCCGCCTCTCTACCTCTCTCTCCTCCTGTAAGACGCTCCTTAACACCCCAAGCTTTTGCTCACCTGTCCTAATATCTCCTTTAGTGGCTCGGGGTCAAATTTTGTTTGATAACGTCCCTGTGAAGCACCTTGGGATGTTTTACTATGTTAAAGGCGCTATATAAACACAAGTTGTTGTCCTTGCTGTTGAGATAACCCCCTCATCCAACACTCCAACAAACGCACTCAATAGTGCAAAGCATAAATCTGAAAATGCATTGGGTTTATGTGTCAGTTATGTTGCCCGAGAGATAGTAAGCTCAACTAATATTACTTCAATGAATAACTAATCAGTTGGCTGGTTCCCTGTAAACCGTAGCCTACCTTAGTGGATTCTACAAATGCATTGCGTGGAAGATTAGACAGACACAGACAAGTCATCTCAGTAAGCTGGCAGTATTTATTTTAAATTGAAAGCTTGGTTTAAGATCTGCTGCAATTGCTGCTTTAGCTCCTTACATAAGGCATACCAAAACAATTAAAAATCATTTCCACGTGGCCGATTGGCAGGCCCATTTTTTGTTTAAATGTCACCAAGCGTTAAAAAGAAAAAAGATCATTTAATTTTCTCTCCTCAGCTTGGCTGATATCGCCAGCATACAATTCTCAAAGAAGCCGCAGTCGGATCTTTAGTAGTTATTAGGTGTGTTTGTTACAGTTTCATTATAAGGCACGGCTGGTTAGGAGAATGCTGAGTTTGAATTTGCTTATTGTTGGCACAGATGCAAAGATATGGGACTGAAATCAATGTGTGTGTGGGAGTCAGAGATAATTAATAACAGAAACTTAAGGTTCAGAAAGTGTTGTCCTGTCGGATATTTCTTATACACAGCTCACATCTGACAGGCAGTTCTTAGCTCCAACCCCAGCTCTCGGATTTGATCAAACTAGTATTAGTCAAAAAAAAGCTATCTTAACCATCAATAGACGAAGCATTGTTGGCCATTTGCACCAATTCACAAGTCCAAGTCGCTAATCATTTAAAAGCAGGTTAAAGATAATGTGGAATACTCTGGCACATTTGTTTTTTTACCTCAAGGATCTGAATTCATACGCAGCTCAGGAAAGGGAAGGGAACGCCAGGTTTCCACTGCTTCCATTGGTTGGAAAATTTCAGGAGGAGCCCACAACTGCAAGCAACTCATCCCGTACCTCAGCACGCTGCTGGATACTGATATGGGGCACACTGGTTACATTCTGGCATTAATATTAGTCATTCTTAGTCACACGCAACTGTACATCATCAGTAAATGGGTGAAGGACCTAAAAGGGTCATTGTTATCCAATGGTGGAAGGGATTATTACCAACCGAAGCTCCAATGGATGTATTCAAGACCCTGACAGTGAGTCCACTGTATCTGTAATCTTTTCAGTAAAGTAGTTAGTAATATTGAAAGAAAAATAAAAGAAGAAACTTGCATTTATAGAGTGCTTTTCATGAACTGAGGATATCTCAAAGTGCTTCACAGCAATGAAGTACTTTAGAATTGCAGTCACTGTTGTAATATAGGATAAAACACCAGCCAATTTATGCACAGAATGTCCCACAAAGAGCAGTGAGATAAACAACCAGAGAATCTGTGTTAGCAATGTTGGGATAAACGTTGGCCAGGACACTGGGAAAAATCCGTGGGGAAAAATTGGGTTGCTTTGCGCTAACGGGGCGCAAAGCAACTAGCGCCCGGCGCGGCACCGCCCAAGCCTCCCGCGAAATTCAGCGGGAGGTTAGCGGCGGCGCTAACAGGTAGCGCCCTGTGGCGCTGTGCTGCCGGCGATGACGTCATCGCCGTGCACAGCGCCCTGCTCACGCCCCGGCCGCGATCTTCGGGAGCGCCCCCTGACTTACCGCCGGACGCTATGTCCGACGGGGTCAGTAGGGCCTACCTGTGGCCAGGAAGACGCTATTTAAAGACGAGTAGGCTAACAATTGAGGGGCGCTAACTTCGCCGGGTTTAGCGCCCCGGAAAAATTAGCGCCCCTGTACCGGAACTTGAGTGGTTGCACCCCAAGAGGGAAGCGGGACGCTACTGGAAGCACCCCGCATCCCTCTTGGGGCACTGCGAGTCAATATCGCTTTGCTACGTGCCGAGAAGGGCCGGGCTCTTGGAGCGCAGCCGGCACTCCGTGGGGGGGGGGGGGGGGGGGGGCCCGGGGACGGGAGTGCAGGCAGGTGCTGGCAGGCGGCCAGCAACAAAAATGGCCGCCCCGCACCTCGCCTTTAAATTGCGCCTCCCCGGCCGCAGGTAGACCCCCCTGACCCCGTCGGACAAAGCGTCCGGCGGTAAGTCAGGGGGCGCTCCTGAAGATCGCGGCCGCGCTGGCGGCGCAGCGCTGTGGGGCGCTACCGGTTAGCGCAGCCGCTAACCTCCCGCTGAATTTCGCAGGAGGCGTGGGCGGCGCTGCACCCGGGCGCTAGTTGCTTTGCACCCCGTTAGTGCCCTATTAGGGAGGCGCAAAGCAACCCAAATTTTCCCCCGAGGTGCGGGGCAGCCATTTTTGTTGCTGGCCGTCTGCCAGCAGCTGCCTGCGCTCCCGTTCCCAGTCTCCTGAACGCCCCCCTCCGGAGTGCCGGCTGCGCGCCAAGAGCCCAGCACTTCTCTTGAGTGCCGGGCTCTTTTGTCGGCACTCCCAATCCCCGGGGGCCCAGCTGGGCCCCGGGTCGCGCTGCACAAGGCCCCTCCCCTTTAAGAAGGGGAGGAAGGCCTGCAATACCGCGGCGCGACGTACCGCGGCGCGTGGCGCTGCCGCATGTAGCGCCACAATATTGACTCGCAGCGGCCCAAATGGGGCACTACTCAATTTTTAGCTGCGTATCTCTCCTTTCAAATAGTATAATGGGTTCTGTTATGTCCACCTGAAATGGAAGACAGGGCCTCAGTCTAATGTCTCATCTGAAAAACAGCAGCTCCAATAGTGCAGCACTCCCTTGTTACTGCATTGGAGTGTCAGCCTTATTATGTGCTACAAGTCTCTGGAGTGGGGCTTGAACTCACAACCCCTTCTTCACTCAGAGGTGAGAGCGCTATCCACTGAGCCAAGGACGACAAGCCAAAGGAAAACTGTCGAAAATACTGTGGCAAACTCATTATTTATGGCCAATTTTGTTCGAACAGAGCAGGAGTCTCTGAACGTATCAAATCCACCTTGTTCACAATGTCCACTGGAATCAAATTAGTAGAGATGCAAACCTAGAAACCACTGATTGCGATATTAGTACAGCTTCATATGACATTCCTTTTTCTGCAATTGTAAATTGAGGCTTTAACCTGCTCAAAGTAAATGGGTCAAATCTTCTTTCAAAATTGCAGACAAAGAAAATCATGACTGCATTAACTGTTCAAACACTTACATGGCAGCTATTTCTCGGCTAGTCATTAACTTAGGGTCCTTCTACAACCTAGTCACTTGACCTGTGCATGTTAATTGAACTTTGTTGTAAGTTGCAACAAGTTATTCTAACTGTATGGGAATCATTGGTCAAGCCACCATTGAAAATTGTGCCTGGTTCCAGGTACCCGACCTTCAAAAAGGCATGGATCCATTGGAAAAAGTTCAGAGAAAAATGTCAAAGACAATTCAGGAACTTAGTGCTTTGAACTTATTAGCTTCACTTTTCATTAGAGTAAAGAAGTTTGAAATTACACGAGCCATGTCTTTAAAATGATGAGAGAAGCAGATAATGGTATATAGACAACAGACAATAAGTTGTTACTGTACTTAACTTGGACTGTGAATTCAGAACTAGAGGACATGAGTTTAAACTTAGGTCTCAAGGAAGACGTGATATTAGAAGGATTTTTTTAACCACAGATTCACCGATGTGTGGAGTAGACTCCCATCAAAATCAGTCAACACTGATTTGATTAACATCTTTTAAAAAATAGCTGGATGAATATCTGGATAGGATTGGGATTGTGAGTTATAACGATAAGTACAGCTGGAGGTGATCAAATACAGTGCGGAACATGGTGGCCCGAGTTGCTAGGACCATAGAAACACACGGAAATCAATCTGTTCAGGACGTATGAGGTAGAATTCAACGTTCTGGAGTTTCATGTTATTTAATTTTGAGTCAGTTGTGAGGGGGGAGAGGGAAATACTCTGCTGAGTCTTTTCTCAGGAGGTTAATTAGATGAGGTGGAGTCCATGATTCAGATTGAACTTGGCCTGTGAAACGACTTTTCACAGGCCAAGTTCAATCTGAATCATGGACTCCACCTCATCTAGTTAACCATCCAAGTTGGTTCCCACTCGACACGTTGTCTGTACTCCGTATTTAAGCACTTAAAAAAGCAAACAGGATGAAGCTATGTTGTTAGATCAAAAGACTTCGGGGGTTATTTTGGTGAAAGGGTGAAAACAGGCACTAAGTGGGTGCTGTGCTAATCAGACACGCCTGTTTGAAAGTCTGGATTTAGCATGCTATTTTGGTCCTAATTGCTGATTACCATAAATTGAACTTGCCCGGAAGTGCCGAAGCAGACAGCTGCAGGTTTAGCACTTCAAGCACTGACACAATTTTTGTGGAGCAGTATATGTGGGCTATAAATTGGTTAGCCCCTGAAAACGGGTGCGGGGATTGTGATGCGGGATTAACCCATGCCCGTTGAGTGGAATGCAGGGAGCATGTCAACATTGTGCTGCCTGCTAATTATAATGATTTCTGCATGCAGCCAGTGCTCCCCGTGCTGTTCATTGGCTCCATGCATCAGCAGGGGGCCCAATATCATTCGTAACTTGCACTTCTTAAAGCTAGCCTGCACTACTTAAAGCTAGCCTGCACCTCTTAAAGGGGAGGTGCATTGTGGCTGAAGCAGGTGCTGAGAGTTGTTCTGCAACTGAATCTGACCTGGGAAAGAGAGGTCAACGGCTGACCATGGAAGAGATCGGGCCCCCAGGTTTTTGGACGCTACACTGGATGTCTTAGTAGCATCCTGGTAAATCTCCTTTGCACTCTTTCCAATGCTTCTACGTCCTTCCTATAGTGAGGTGACCAGAACTGCACACAATATTCCAAATGTGGTCTCACCAAGGTCCTGTACAGTTGCAGCATAACCTCACGGTTCTTAAACTCAAACCCTCTGTTAATAAACGCTAACACACCATAGGCCTTCTTTACTGCTCTATCCACTTGAGTGGCAACCTTCAGAGATCTGTGGATATGAACCCCCAGATCCCTCTGCTCCTCCACGTTCCTCAGAACCCTGCCGTTGACCCTGTAATCCTTATTCAAATTTGCCCTACCAAAATGAATCACCTCGCACTTATCAGGGTTAAATTCCATCTGCCATTTTTCGGCCCAGCTCTGCATCCTATCAATGTCTCTTTGCAGCCTACAACCGCCCTCCACCTCATCCACTACTCCACCAATCTTGGTGTCATCAGCAAATTTACTGATCCACCCTTCAGTCCCCTCCTCCAAGTCATTGATAAAAATCACAAACAGCAGAGGACCCAGCACCGACCCCTGTGGCACACCGCTGGTAACTGGTCTCCAGTCCGAAAATGTTCCATCCACCACCACCCTCTGCCTTCTATGAGTTAGCCAGTTACTTATCCAATCGGCCAAATTTCCCTCTATCCCACAACTCCTTACTTTCTTCATGAGACGACCATGGGGAACCTTATCAAACGCCTTACTAAAATCCATGTATACGACATCAACTGCTCTACCTTCATCTACACACTTAGTTACCTCCTCAAAGAATTCAATCAAATTTGTTAGGCAAGACTTACCCTTCACGAATCCGTGTTGACTATCCCTGATTAAGTTGCCCCTTTCCAAATGGTCATAAATCCTATCCCTCAGGACCTTTTCCATTATCTTACCAACCACCGAAGTAAGACTAACCGGCCTATAATTACCAGGGTCATTCCTATTTCCTTTCTTGAAGAGAGGAACAACATTCGCCACTCTCCAGTCCTCTGGCACCATCCCCGTGGACAGTGAGGACCCAAAGATCAAAGCCAGAGGCTCTGCAATCTCCTCCCTTGCCTCCCAAAGAATCCTAGGATATATCCCATCTGGCCCAGGGGACTTATCGACCCTCAGGTTCTTCAAAATTGCTAAAACATCTTCCCTCAGAACATCTACCACCTCCAGCCTATCCACCTTTATCACACTCTCATCCTCAAGAACATGGCCCCTCTCCTCGGTGAACACTGACGAAAAGTATTCATTCATCACCTCTCCTATCTCTTCTGACTCCATGCACAAGTTCCCACTACTGTCCTTGACCGGCCCTACCCTCACCCCGGTCATTCTTTTATTTCTCACATAAGAGTAAAAAGCCTTGGGATTTTTCTTGATCCGACCCGCCAAGGACTTCTCATGCCCCCTCCTAGCTCTCCTAAGCTCTTTTTTTAGCTCATTCCTTGCTACCTTGTACCCCTCAATCGACCCAACTGAACCTTGTTTTCTCATCCTTAAGGAGGTGGAAAGGAGGAGTGATGTCCTTTATCCTTGGGCCGCAGGAGGCCCTCCAGACACGTGATGAAGAGGCAGTGGGAACAGATAGCCGCGGAGAGCAATGCCAGGAGTATAACTCCAAGGACCTGGATGCAGTGCCACAAGAAGTTTAATGATCTCACACACGTGGTCAAGGTCAGTGAATGCATCTTCAAATGCCATAGCCTACCAACTGCACCACTAGCCTCAGCCACTGCTCAATTCCCCACTCCCCCATCATTCACCTACCAACAATCTTGAGCAATCAGGGCTCATACCTAACATTCATATGCTTCACCTCACTTTCGCACACTTAGCACTGTTGCAAGCCTCAAACACACATCTCACAGCTTGCACATACTGGCAGATATTCAGGCATGACAGCCACATCGCCTACACAGATTGCACAGCACTCACTAACACACTTCTCTCTCTCTTGCTGGAGAAGGTGGTGCACAACTAGAGGCAGTGAGAATTAACCGGAGGGGTAGAGGTGCGCTTGCATGTTCTAACCCCGTGGAGAAGACGGTGCTGGCCATTATGGGAAGGGCCATTGCTGAGGCCGTGGCCACCGGCGGTGCTGAAGCCATTGAAGATGAGGGTATCCACATACCTAATCCTCCTTCTCTCCTCCCACTTCTCCCTCATCCCACAATCTCTTCTGACAGGGAAGCTGCAGATGGTGTAAGCTTGCACTCCTTACTTTCACCTCTCCCTCACCACAACCCTAGCATTTGTCCCTTTTTCCTTTCAGATACCCCAGAACTGCAACCTGCCGGGCAGTGGAGGAAGAGCAGGAAGACGGTGAAGATGAAGACACGCCATCACTCGATTTCACAGTCACAGCCACCAGCTCAGATACTGACACAGCACATAATTTAACGGATAGGATAGAGGTGGGATCTGCTCGTGGTGAGACACCGGGCACGAGTGCGCTGCAGCCAGGGCAGGGAGCAAGGATAGCGCAGGTGTCAGCTCGCTGGAGGGTGAGGCCGCACACTAGATCTGCTGCAGAGGACTTAGGTGATGACTTTGATGGGCCAGCCTACAGAAGAAGGCTGATGATACACTGGGAAGCCTGCCAGAAAGCCTGCATTCAATGTCGAGGAGCATGGAGGAGTCCAGCACCAATTTGGCACAGGGCTTTGCGCAGAGCTTGGAGCCCATCCTTTCCAGCACGGAAGTGGTGGTGTAAGATTTGGATCACAGGTCACACACAGATTACCCAAAGGGTCTTAGGAGTCGTAGGTCGCTTTATTAAGGAGCAGCAATTCAAATATAATCAAATACAACACGCAATCAGGCTAGACATAGCAGACATACAACCCGTAACAGATGAGAACGGTTTACCGGCCCCGGAACAGACGGACGGAGATTGAGGCACAACGGTGGTCTCGGATCCCTGCAGCCTGTGGCAGTGGTCTCTTCCTCTTTGATCATCTCCCGAGGCTGACAGAGGTGTTGGGCCAAAGATAGCATGAATCCACCTCAGACGTTGAGCTTGACCAAGGTATTAGGCTGAAGCTAGCATGAATCCACCCCGGGGAAGCCCTTCCCCTCTCTGCCTCCCCGGGGAAGCCCTTCCCCTCTCTGCCTGTTTTTCCCTTTCGGCTGCCCGTTTATATACCTTATTTCGGGGGGCCGGTGGATACCTCGCTTCAATCATTTGATACCCATTCAGTTGTCCAATTACAGGGGAATAGGTACCTATGGCAAACCCCTCCCAGACTCATGAGGTCATTCCTCTGCTTATCTCTTGTTTGGACATCTTGCACTTTCTCCTAGACAGTTTATTTATCATAAGGCTCCTTACTCAACCTCTTAGCAGGCCTAGCTATGCCTACATGAAGGCCTGTTTCTGCGTTATGCCCTTGTAAACGACCTCAGCTGTTTGTGCAACTCCTTATCTGACATGATTGGTTTCTTCTGTGTCATCAGCTCATCCTGGCTGCTGAGTTAGGCAAAGCCATTTCTTTTATAAAACCATTATTTCGTTTCCAATTCACAATTTCTTCCAATTCACGATTTCTTACAGTGGCCACCTCCATCAATGCACCTGTGGAGCCAACCATGATGCAGCATCTGATGGCCGATGTCGCAGCTTCCATTGCAGCACAAGCAGCTTCCGTCCAACGTCTGAGTGCTGCAGTGGAAGCTCAGCTTGTTGCCATGGAAGCTCAGACTGCTGTCACTACGGCTCTGGATACCAGAGTGCAAAGGGGCTTCCAGGGTGTCACAGCCCTCCTGCAATCTGCTCTCCAGCAGATCTGCTTCCTAAAGACCCTCTGCGGATACGGCCTCCTGCTGAAAGCCTCCTCCCTCTTCTAGCAGCTTGTCCTGCTCTGCGTGGCCTCTGCTCATTCTCCCAGTAACGCTCAATGCCAAGAGGAATACCTACTAGGCCACCATGTCTGGAAACAACTGGTTTGCGCAAAAGCCTTTAAGTCACCAAAAAAGTACTTCAGCATCAGCCAGACCACCTCCTGTAGATTGTTGAAACTTTTATCAAGTATGGAAAAGCACTCCTATAAGGTTTTCAATAAGGTAGAGTCGTACAGCACTTACTCTTCTTACGTGAAGTCCGCAGAGAATTACCGGAATGAGTGTTGATAGAGTCTTGACAAAGTGTCCCAGAAAGTCTACCGATGTGTTTTAAAAGTCCTCTTCAAACCTCCAGCAGCAGGTGAACAATAAAAGGTGATCTATCTTTAAGTAGCACTTCTGGAATTTTTTGAGGATGTTTCCAATAGGGTGGACAGGGGGGAACCAGTAGATGTGGTGTATTTGGACTTTCAGAAGGCCTTCGACAAGGTCCCACACAAGAGATTGGTGAGCAAAGTTAAAGCACATGGGATTGGGGGTAATGTGTTGACGTGGATTGAGAACTGGTTGGCACACAGGAAACAAAGAGTAGGAGTAAATGGGTACTTTTCAGAATGGCAGGCAGTGACCAGCGGGGTACCGCAGGGTTCGGTGCTGGGACCCCAGCTGTTTACATTATATATTAATGATTTGGACGAAGGGATTAAATGTAATATCTCCAAATTTGCGGATGACACTAAATTGGGAGGCAGTGTGAACAATGAGGAGGATGCTAGGAGGCTACAGAGTGACTTGGACAGATTGGGTGAATGGGCAAATGTATGGCAGATGAAGTACAATGTGGATAAATGTGAGGTTATCCACTTTGGTGGTAAAAATAGAGAGGCGGACTATTACCTGAATGGTGGCAGATTAGGGAAAGGGGAGGTGCAACGAGACCTGGGCGTCATGGTACATCAGTCACTGAAGGTGGGAATGCAAGTGCAGCAGGCAGTCAAGAAAGCAAACGGAATGATGGCCTTCATAGTAAGGGGATTTGAGTACAGGAGTAGGGAGGTGATGCTGCAGTTGTACAGGGCCTTGGTGAGGCCACACCTGGAGTATTGTGCGCAGTTTTGGTCTCCTAACTTAAGGAAGGACATTCTTGCTATTGAGGGAGTGCAGCGAAGGTTCACTAGATTGATTCCTGGGATGGCCGGACTGACATATCAAGAAAGATTGGGTCAACTGAACTTGTATCCTCTGGAGTTCAGAAGAATGAGGGGGGATCTTATAGAGACATTTAAAATCCTGACTGGTTTAGACAAATTAGATGCGGGCAGAATGTTCCCAATGTTAGGGAAAACTAGAACCAGGGGTCACAGTCTAAGGATTAAGGGGAAGCCATTTAAGACTGAGCATCCTTTGCGACGATGAGTTTGCTCCCAATCAGCTGGTCGCTGTTAGGAGAGGGCGTTAGTTCAAGTGCTCGCCACCAAAATGCTGTACAGCCTCCTCAGTGAGCGCTATCAGGCAATTTAAGTGGCAATCAGCCCCTGAACGATCCTCCGGGCGGCCGTTCCTAACGCCAGCTTCAACTCCTTTACCAAGATGGTGTCTTGCGTTAAACGCGGTCTAAACCAGCGTTTCAGCTTAAGACCCCATCTTGGCCACCTCGGAGCCTCATTAGAGCCTGAAGTATCCGTGGAAAATTGCCCCCTTCAAGTCTAGGGCGGTCATGCTGAAGCTATAGTGCACTGGTTAGTCCGCCCCGTGAATACTGCATTCATTTCTGGTCACTGAGGCACAAGGGAAAGATCCAAGGTCTGCAAGTGGTGCTGAGAACGACAACTCTGAGAAAACTGAATTAGGAGGAAAGGTTATGAGCTCTTGAAAGGCGGCAAATTAGAAGGATATATATAAGCTCCTAAATAGGAGAGAAAAATTAAATTCAAACTGCTGAAGGGCAGGTTCAGGACTGATGCGAGGAAGTACTTCTTCAAAGAGTGATCAATACCTAGAACAGTTAGGATAGGGGAGCTAAAAAGCTCTGGAGTCATTCAAGAGGCGGTTGAATACTGCGATGGCAGGGCTGTGGGTTACGGTTTAAAGATGAGTTCGATGGGCTGCAAGGTCCCCCCTCATCTAACTCATCTTTAAGCAAAAACAAACTCAAGATATTAATAGAAAGGAGCAAAAAGGATTTTTGCAACTAATTCTAATTGTTTCCACTTGTTTTTAGTTTCAAAAGGTCATTTATGATGAGACCCCCCTCATTAAATTTGCAACAATTCCCCTAATCTGCAAGACACACATATATATAGAAGTTACACTGCTCAGAAAAAATGAGCATTTTTCAGTAATGACATTGCAGAGTGTGCTGACAACGACCTGCCAGGATGAAGTGACGCATCGCTCCGTCTGAAAATGCAAGAGAGAAAACAAAGCCGTCAGCAGTCGGTGACATTAAACCCCTCTCGCCAAACCTTTATAGCCTAACTGCTCGAAGTGACTTGTCCAGGTGGGATGGCTTACTCTCTGGGAAGTAGAAATTGGGACGATGCCAACCATTGCCTTATCCCCCTGGACCAGAAAGCCTTTGTAGCTGAGCATCTGCATACCAGATGTTAGCTATATCTGGAAACATGTGGCCTTTTTTGCAGCCGTGTTATGAGTTCCTAAATGATTGCACTCCAAGCCATACTGCTCTGAAATAAATTCCTTTTAATGAAAATGCATTTGCCATTTCTTTTAATTATACCAAATATAGGGCAGATGCTTTTATTTCAAACCGAATAAATAAAATGCTTGCACTCATTAATTAAAATCCACTTACAAGCAACATATAATGACCCGTGTCCTATAAAGCACGCAGCTTAGAGTACGCCATTGTTACCAATAACTCTCTGATAAGCTTTGAATGCTCTCAATTATATTTTTTACAGTGCCCTGATGTTCAGTGATGTGATCACTGCTATACTGCGCTCGGATATAAACATCATAGAATTCAATGTAGTTTTGCATGAAATGATTGGTGGTAGCAATTTTTAAATCCAAATTTGCAGCAAATCAAACTCTTTCGAAAATATGCTGGTCCTGCTTGTTTGATTCCTTTGCTCTCTTAAAGACTGTGAAGGGTTTACCTCTGTGACACCTCAGTCTCTCTCAAGGAGAAGGTGTAACCAACAAACTAACACATAAATCTCAATTGTAGCCGAAATACTTTGGGCTGGATTTTTCCAACCTCGGCGGGTCCGGGGCAGGCAACGTCCGGGGCGTGTGGGGACCTGGCATCTGTCTCGATCCCGGCCTCCAAGATTTTACGATGATTGGGCTTGTTAAACCCGCCCTGCGAGGTTCCCGGCCAATTAATGGGAAGCGTGTCCGATGATGTAATTTGATGACGCGTCATCAGCCGGTTTCCTTAAAGGGTCCATGTCCAAATTGATTTTGACAGTTCTGCTGTCAGTGTTCTACAGCATTGAGAACATAAGAACATAAGAACATAAGAAATAGGAGCAGGAGTAGACCAATCGGCCCCTCGAGCCTGCTCCGCCATTCAATGAGATCATGGCTGATCTGATCCAACCTCAACTCTAAAGAACACAAGAAGCAGGAGCAGGACCAGGCCACTCGGCCCCTGGGCCCGCTCCGCCACCCACAGGGCCTTGACCGATCCGAACTCAAACTCATGTCCAATTTCCAGCCCGCTCCCCGTAACCCCTGATTCCCTTTACTTCTAGGAAACGGTCTATTTCTGTTTTAAATTTATTTAATGAAGTAGCTTCCACAGCTTCCTGGGGTAGCAAATTCCACAGACCCACTACCCTCTGAGTGAAAAAGTTTCTCCTCATCTCAGTTTTGAAAGAGGAGCCCCTTATTCTAAGATTATGTCCCCTAGTTCTAGTTTCACCCATCATTGGAAACATCCTCACCGCGTCCACCCGATTAAGCCCCTTCACAATCTTATATGTTTCAATAAGATCGCCTCTCATTCTTCTGAACTCCAATGAGTAGAGTCCCAATCTACTCAACCTCTCCTCGTATGTCCACCCCCTCATCCCCGGAATTAACCGAGTGAACCTTCTTTGTACTGCCTCGAGAGCAAGTATGTCTTTTCTTAAGTATGGACACCAAAACTGTATGCAGTACTCGAGGTGCTGCAAACACTGACGATCACTGCACAAAGGTGCACAGCTGCACCAAGGCTCTCCCATGACTCCCTCCATATGCTTATGGAGGGAGTCACAGCACGCAGGAAGGTTCTCTTCCCTTCCCATGGGTGGAAGACACCTCCCCAGGAGATCAACGCAGCCTGGTTGCACATTGCACAGGAGGACACAAGCAGGAATGTCGTCAGGAGGACCTGGCTGCAGTGGCCCAAACCTTTCAATGATCTGAGCAGATCACGAAACGTTACTGCAAAGCCACACTCAACCTCATCCTGCTGTACCACTCATCACATCCCCATCACTCTGCCTTCCCTACCCTACTCCTGCACAACCTTACTCACACCAACTTACCTTGCACCTCCACCCATCCCTTGCTATCTACATTATCACTTCTCCAGCTCACTAGCCACTCCTCACACTCACCCTCATCCGAGTCCAATCATACCAACCAACAGCACACAAGGGTAGGCACTTGGGTGTTTTAGCCCCTGTTCATGTAAACTTTCTGTTAATGTGTTGTTAAGCATTGGGGATCCTTATTGTCACCACTTTGCCTTCTTGGACAGATTTGTGTGCACCTTTGAAAGTGTCTTAGTGAGTTCCAGTGAATGGTGAGACATAACGTCCCCCCCCCCCCCACCAATGGTGATGAGTGTGAAAGGAATGGCTTGGACATTGTAGGGATCCTTTATGGTGCTGGTGTAGGGTGGTGCCAACCTGGTGCATCATGTGGCAGCCAGGGTGTACAGTGTTAAGTGAAGCAAATCTGGACATGGTGAGGCCATCGCTGACGTCCCAGGCAGCAATGTGCATGGGTGATGATGCCCTGTGTCCAGTGCAGCATCAGTTGATTGCGGAGAAGGTTGGTGTGGATGTTGGTGCTGCTGCTGTGCCTGTGCCTGGTGATGCTGGTGTTGGTGCTGATCGTGTTGGAATTCTGAGGACCAAGGTGAGATTTTTTCAAGGGCACTGATGCTGATGGAATAGATGGCAGGTGAGGTTGAGCCGACAGAAGTGATCTGTCAATGTTGAGATAGGTTGTTCCAAGGAGGTGACAGTGGATAGAGAGATTACTCCAAGCACTTTAAAAGTGCATAAAGCTCAAAAGTGAGTTCCTAATCATTAATGCTCCAGCTTCTAAGATTGGGAAGTGACCAGCTGTGAAATGGTAGGTTTTAGACCACTTTTGCAGCTTTCACCTATTCACAGCAATCCACAGTCATTGAGAACCCGACATACTTACCTGACGTGATAGCCGCTCTCCAGGAACCTCGCTGAAAACCTGGTAAAATGGTAAGTACAAGGGAAAATGGTTCTTAAAATATCTTTTAATAAGCTTTTAACTATCGAAATTGTCTGACCCGCCACTTGGTGTTGGAGCTGTTCAGGGATGACAGACCCGACACTTGGGAAACTGACAAGGAGGCGGGTTTACAGCGGGATACCGACCCAATTGTGACTTCGACAGCGGACCCGCCTCCAAACCAGCACTCTGAGCGCCGGCAAAATTCAGCCCTTTAAATCTGAAATAGGAACAGAAAATACTCAAACACAGAGCAGATAATTCAGCATCTGAAAGAACTTTTCTGGCGCAATCCTTCCTTAAACCATCGCTCTCTCTCTTTTCAATGTTGATTGACCTAGTGTGCATTTCCAGTATTTTCTGTTTTTTTACTGCATAACACTTCATGTATCTGCCTAGGTTTTGAAGAATACATGATTTAAATGCTTGCACTTCAAAATAAATCTGACAGCCAGGATTGTTAAATTAATGCTAGGACCACTTTATTAGACAGCTAAATTTGCAAAGGTGATGGACAACTTGATTGGGTCGTCATACCAGGAGGAATGATAAGAGGAACACTGAAGAAATATGGAATGCTTTTAAAACAACCCATATGCCGCAGGCAGACTTATATGTCCCTAGGGTTAAAAGAAGGACACATGGTAAAACAAAACCAAATTGGCTAACTGGCCATGTCAAAAAAAAAAATTAGACTAAAGCAGAATTATTTTTACACGTTTAAGGAAAATAAATCTCAGGAGAACAAGGACAGATATCGAATGCAGCTGAGGGCAACAGAAGCTGTTATTAATACAGCGAAACGAACACTGGAGTGGATAGGTGTGGTAGCAATAGCAAGGTTTTTTCAGCTATGTTAGTAGTCAGCGGACCACTGAAGACTGTATCGAGCCATTGAAGGATTCCTCAGGGCAGATTCAGGTGGAGTCCTAGATATGGCAGAGGTTTAAATGGCTACTTTGCATCAGTCTTCACTACTGAAGATGATGTTGGGTTGTCAATACTACAGCACAGGGCTGGTGTTTAAATTGAATGTGTTAAAGTGGATATAGTCCTTGCTAGGACTTAAAGCTCTTAAAACAGATCAGGCTGCTAGTTCTGGCAGGGTGCTGAGAGAAATGGGATCTGTGACATCCAAGCCACTTGCTCAAATATTTAATAGCTCACTGGGGTCAGGGATCTTTCCCATGAACTGGAGAGAGGCCCATGCGGCGCCTGTATTTAAAAAGAGCCAGGAGTCTATAGGCCCATTAGTTTGACCAGTTATAGGCCAGTTGCTAGAAGGGATGCACTGTACAATCTTTCATCAGGGAATCTGAGCATGGCTTATGCTTTAGAAGGTCCTGTCTCATCAACTTGGTTGAATTGTTTTGAAGAAGTTACAAGCTGGTGGATGATGGAAGCTCGGTCGACATTGTGCAACTAGATTTTCTAGATGCAGTGGGGAACAGGTCCACATTTGGCCGGTGTCTTTTAATATAGACAAATCTAGCATGATGCACTGGGGTAGGGGCAACTCTGAGCATGTATACAGTGCTCATGGTTACGAGCAGGTGAAGGACCTGGGGGTTATAGTGCGTGACTCGCTAAAGGTCCGTGACGAGTGCCATGAGACTATTGTAACAGCAAATAAAGTGTTAGGATCTATATCCAAGACAAAAACAGTAAATATAAAACAAATACTAGCCTCTCTTTGTATAAGGCCTTGATTAAACCACATTATAGAATCATACAGCACAGAAAGAGACCATTCGGCCCATTGTGCTGTGCCGGCTCTCTGAAAGAGTTGCCAATTAGTCCCTTTCACCTGCTCCCCTCCCTGGAGAGGGTCCGACCCCGGCGGGGGGGGGGGGGCAATCGCTGACCCCGGAGGGGGGTCCAATCCCAAGAGGGGGGTCTAATCCCTGACCCGGGCGGGGAGGGGGGTCTGGCCTTGGGGGGCGGGGGGGGGGGGGTAGGGCGGGGTTGTATAGCGGAGAGGGTTTGTATGAAGGAGGAGTTTAAGGTGGGGGGGAGAAGCACTCCTGCTCCTCCCGGCCCACAAGGATTTCTCCCCAAGGCTGTCCTCGCCTCGTTGCAGTTGCCAGGATTCCGAGGGAACCCCGGCCGGCCACAGTTAAACCCGCAAAGCAGGTTAAATCCCTGGCTGCCAGCCTCATTATCACACCGAAAATGCCGACCCGACTCTTGGGAGCGGGTTGGCTGCCTGCCCCCCACCTCATCCCGCCTCTGTTAAAACCGGAAGTGGGCGGGTTGGAGGTGCATTGGGGTCAGGATTCAGATTTTTAACACTTGAACCTCCCATCTGACCCCCAACCCACCCATGTTTTTGGGGTTAAAATGCACTATAACCCCCAGGTCCTTCACCTGCTCGTAACCATGGGTACTGTATACATGCTCAGAGTTGCCCCTACCCCAAGTGCATCATGCTAGATTTGTCTATATTAAAAGACATCTGCCAAATGTGGACCTGTTCCCCACTGCATCTAGAAATTCTAGTTGCACAATGTCGACCGAGCTTCCATCATCCCAAGGTGTCAGCCTTGGTTCAGTTGGTAGCACGCTCGCCTCAGAGTCAGAAAGTCATGGGTTCAAGCCTCACGCCAGGGACCTGAGTACAACTGCTGCACTCTTTTTCGGCCGAGACGTTAAACCGAGGTGGTTGCGTCTGTCCTCTCAGGTGGATGTATTCGAAAGAAGAGCAGAGGGTTTTTCTAAAACGATTACGTGGTCATGTAGCTCGGTGCTGTTTGTGGGAAACTTGCTGTGCACTCATTGGCTGCCACGGTTGCCTAAACTACATCAATTGTAGTGTAGGCAAAATACTTCAGAATACTTCATTGTCAGGAAAGTGCTTTGGGACATTGTGAAAGTGCAAGTTCGTTCTTTCTTTCAATGTGGAGCCTGCTCAACCTATTTACTTGCGGAGAAAACTCCCAAAGGGAAAGTTCTGTGAAGTTTCTTGTGACCCCTTCTCACAAGGTAATCTAGCAGAACTCCAGGATATCAGTCTAAGGTTACAACGATTGTGTATTACTCAACCCGAGAAGCTGCATTTCACGGATGACCATAGTTGCGCCGTGCAGGAAGCGTTACGTCACAAAATCATTTGCGGCTGAGCAACATAAAAGGAACTTTAAGATACGGAGGGGCGGGGTAGCGTTTCCGCTTTGGCCTATTCCCTGATTGGCAGATTTAGAACAATCAGGGAGCAGGAATCAAATCCCGCCGGGCTGGGAAGTTTAAAGAGCAGAATCGTCCAAGTTTTCAAAGTTTGGGGAGGGGGACATGGAGGATGGAGTGAGGGTGGTGGGGATGGTGGAGCAGAAGGGTAGGCTTGAATTTGTGGACGGAGAGGGGTTGCCATTTTTGTATGCGGAGATCCTGTAGTTTGTGCGTATCGGGACTTGAACATTTTGTGTATGAGAGATTTTCAATTTGTGTACAAATCTTGCAAATTGTGTATGAGTCTTGCATCTTGTGTTTGAGAGCCTTGCATCTTGCACTTAGATATTTTGTGTATGGAAGGTTTGGAAGTTGATTTTTTAAGGAAGTTTATTTTCTTTTATTGCGGGGAGCTTTGTTTTTGAGTATGGTGAATGTGGGTGTTTAGATTGTCTGCATATGGGAGACTGCCATTTCTGCGGAACCACATGCAGCCCACTCACTGGTTGTGGCATGCGGTTCCAACCCCCCATCTCCAAAAGGTTGGAGAACCCTGCTCTATAATTGCGCTGGCAGCCATGGCTCAGTTGGTAGCGCTCTTCGCCTCTGAGTCAGGAAGGTCGTGGGTTCAAGTCCCACTTGATTTAGCGCTCCACGAGAGAAGTGTAGCGCTAAATCAAGCGTTACCACTTCCCTTAGAGCGCTAAAGGGAGCGAGAGGGGCAGTAGCGGCAGAGCGCTGATCAATGTTCTGGTCTGTTCTGCTGCGGTCATTGAAGGCTAAGGCTGGGAATGGTCGTCGACGGCGCCTGCGATAAGCGCATAGCAGCCCCAAGCACTCTGAGAGAGCACAGGGCTGATCAATCGCGAGCTGGAAAAAAATCAAAATACAACACACTGGGGACATGATTAAATTTTGGCCTACCTGACCACCACTGCCTTTAATTAGCGCTCCCCAAGCGGCCAGCCGAGGTGACAACGCCTCCTGCAGCTGCCGTTGTTGACGCCCGGCGATGCTGCAGGGGGCGGAAGTGAATTTTACATCCGGGGCGATAACGGGGCGCTGCGCACCGGATGACGCCCATGATCTCCGGGGCGCAGGAGATCGAGGCTTAAGTTTTAGTGCCAGCGCTAACCCACCATGGAAGTTCGCGGGTGTCGGTAATTTCACCGCGCCCGGTCGGTAAGCCTTTAGCGCCCAATTATCGCCCCCGGAGACGCTAACGGGAGGTGCAAAGCAGAGCAATTTCTCCCCCTATGACATGGACGTCAAAGGAAACAGAACAGGTCTTGACCCATTTAAATTGCACTTGTGGGTTAATGAGGTACAATAGTTGTAGCTATTCCATCCGTTGTGTTATGCCCTAGGGCAGGTCCTAACTCACACCACATGAGATTCTTGAGCACATTACTAGGGAAGAGTAGCTGAGGTGATTTCCCGTTGCCTTCCTCAGGAAAAAATATATCCCACCTTGTAACATGTCCTGAAACTATTATCCAATATAAGTCTGTGATTTCTTCCCATAATTACGTGGTTAAGCTGATTTTATACCTTAACTCACACCTCAGTACATCGTCAAAAACAAGCAATAGAGGATAGGGGTTGGAGGAGGATGGTTTAGTCGACCGCGTGAAGGGCTGTAGAGAGGAGGGATAAATCACCACAGTCACAGTCACAGACTATGTCACTTGTGACTTTGGTTAGGGCTGTTTTGGCGTTCTGGAATGGGGGGGCAAACTTGATTGGAAAGAATCAAACGGAGTTGAGGAAAAGGTGGGCATAGATTTGGGAGGCGAAACACGTTCAAGGACTTGGAAAAGGAGGTTGGAGATGGGGCGGTACTTTGCAAGGACAGATTGTTTGAGGGTTTTTTTTCTGACTGGGTTGACAATGGCAATTTTGAAATGGAGAAGGACAGTGCCCAAGGAGAGGGTACAATGTCAGCTGGCATGGGGGCCAAGAAGGGAAGTTGGGTGGTCAGCGGTTTAGTGAGAATGGGGTCAAGGGAGCAGGAGGTGGGTCTCATGGATGAAATGAACTTGAAGGGCTATGAGGGGACATGGGAAAGAAATGAGACCTGTGGGTTCAGGGCTAGGGCAGGGGTAAGCAGCAGTGGCAGCTGAATGGATTGCCTCAATCTTACTAATAAAGAAGTCCATGAGTTCCTTGTTGTTGGAGATGAGGGTGGAGGGGGCAGGGGAGAAGGTTTAAGGAGACGATTGGTAGTGGTGAATAAAGGTGAGGGAAGGGAAGGGTATCATGGTAAACGTCTACTTGTTACTTTCTCCCTTTCTATTCTATGCTTCAGAACTGGATTCAAATGTACAATCCACAGTTGAAAGGACAATGTTGTAACTCACTGTACCATATAATTTGTTTCTAATTCTCCCTCCCCACCCCGCCCAAGATCTCTTACTGATCTTCAAGTTATAATTTTTCTCTATGGCTATCACTAACGTTTAGTACATATGTACTAACAGGAAGCAGGATTTGTTGGCCCAGAGACATACTTCAACTCCCTATCCATTCCTCCTTCCCAAGTGCTTTGTTTTATTTCTGCCTCATTGAAGAAGTGATGTTTGCCTATTGGCAATAATTAAGTTTCAATGCTAGTCAAGACTCAGGGACAGGGTTGAAGTGCTGCTTGGTACTGTAGAGCTACTGGACCTCTAAATCCCCTAAAGTTACATCTATATTGTATTTTGAGGATATATAAATCAACCAACGAACCTAAAATACAAGTGAAAGTTGCGTTTATCTCTGTAAGGTTGAAAGAAAATTGAATGGAATATTATTTTATATATATATATATAAAAAAGTGAAGACATTCATTCATTCCTTTGTATTTGCAATCATTTTTAAGATTACTGTTTCATAATTTGTGCAGTTTGCTCTCTTTAAACTTACATTATAGTTGGGATTAGGCTCCAAGTAAAAATAATAGACAACAAACCAGGGCACCCTGGGGCTTGCTAATCCCCGTATCTCTTGCTAGAGGTCTTTAGTATTTTGAAGGTTCGATAGGGTAGACATAGAGAAGACGCTTTCACTTGTGGGGAGTTCAAAACTAGGGGCAATAAATATACTATAGTAACTAATAATCCAATAAGGCATTCAGGAGAAACTTCTTTACTCAGAGAATGGTTAGAATATGGAACCCGCTACTACATGAAGTAGTTGAGATGAATAGCACAGATGCATTCAAGGGGAAGCTCGATAAGTACATGAGGGAGAAAGGAATGGAAGGATATGTTGATATGGGTGAGATGATGTAAGGTGGAAGGAAGCTCGTGTGAAGCATTAACACCGGCATAGACCTGTTGGGCCGAATGACCAGTTCGTGTGCTGTATAATGCTACGTACGCAATTCTATGTAATTTTTCTTTATTTGTGATCTGTTGGCACAGGAGCATGTGAAAGATGCAATATTCAATGGTGGGGCTGATCATGCGGTCTGTGGAGCTTGAGTGACTGCAGCATATTGGGTGTGGGCACCTCACTTTATCGGGTGCTGAGGCCAAGTCAGCACTCCATGTGCACAGTGCCCCATAGTGTTGGTCCCAAGGACTATCAGCCCTTTCTGCCAGCGTACACATTCTGCACAAGGTCTCAGTTTGTATGTAAATTAGAAGCAAGCGTCATAATGCACCTGAGCAGTGGTCCAGATATGCAGCATCCATTTGCAATGCGTGCTTCACTGGAAACTTTTAAACAAATGGATCTTCTTTCTTGGTGGGCATCTCTCTCCTTTTCATAGGGCCACCCCTCATTGCCGGGCCTGCTGCCCAATTGCTCTCAACATCTGATTAGTGCATCGGACATTTCTTTGGAAGCCATATCTTTAAGGGCAGCCAGCAGCCTTTTAACAGCTGCTGGCACCTGATAACCCAGCTTCATGACTTCCGCGCATCATGCATTAAGCATTGGAAGCACACTCAAAATATTTTAATGAGCTGATCCCATATTATGGAATCAAGCTTGGAGTCCCATCAGCAAAGTCAGCACCCAGTGAGTATTATAGAAACATAGAAAACATAGAAACACAGAAAAATAGGAGCAGGAGTAGGCCATTCGGCCCTTCGAGCCTGCTCAGCCATTCAATATGATCATGGCTGATCCTCTATCTCAATACCATATTCCCGCGCTCTCCCCGCACCCCTTGATGCCTTTTGTGTCTTTTGGTCCTGATTTCTATTTATATGGTCTTATTTAATCCACACACATAAATTATCATTGGTAATATTAGCAGCCAAATGCATTAAGTGACTGTATCACCTTCTTCTATCCCCTATTATAACAAAAGGTTTTGATCCATTCATTTTGGATTAATACATAAGAACATAAGAACATAAGAAATAGGAGCAGGAGTCGGCCATTTGGCCCCACGAGCCTGCTCCGCCATTCAATAAGATCATGGCTGATCTGGTCTTGGCCTCAACTCCACTTCCCTGCCCGCTCCCCATAACCCTTGACTCCCTTATCGTTCAAAAATCTGTCTATCTCCACCTTAAATATATTTAATGACCCAGCCCCCACAGCTCTCTGGGGTAGAGAATTCCAAAGATTCACCACCCTCTGAGAAAAGAAATTCCTCCTCATCTCCATTTTAAATGGGTGACCCCTTATTCTGAAATTACGCCCCCTAGTTCTAGATTCCCCCATGAGGGGAAACATCCTCTCTGCAACTACCCTGTCA
Organism: Squalus acanthias; assembly: GCA_030390025.1. NCBI lineage: Eukaryota > Metazoa > Chordata > Chondrichthyes > Squaliformes > Squalidae > Squalus > Squalus acanthias. The sequence continues at coordinate 12,412,256 of CM059437.1, forward strand.
AGCCCCCTCAGAATCTTATATGTTTCAATAAGATCACCTCTCATTCTTCTAAACTCCAATGAGTATAGGCTCAACCTGCTCAACCTTTCTTCATAAGACAACCCCTTCATCTCAGGAATCAACCTCGTGAACCTTCTCTGAACTGCCTCCAATGCAAGTATATCTTTCCTTAAATAAGAAGACCAAAACTGTACGCAGTACTTCAGGTGTGGTCTCACCAATGCCCTGTACAGTTGTAGCAAGACTTCCCTACTTTTATACTCCATCCCCCTTGCAATAAAGGCCAACATTCCATTTGCCTTCCGAATTACTTGCTGTACCTGCATGCTAACTTTTTGTGTTTCATGCACAAGGACCCCCAGATCCCTCTGTACCGTAGCATTTTGTAGTCTCTCTCCATTTAAATAATAATTTGCTTTTTTATTTTTCCTACCAATGTGGATAACCACACATTTTCCCACATTATACTCCATCTGCCAAATTTTTGCCCACTCACCTAGCCTGTCTATATCCCTTTGCAGATTCTTTGTGTCCTCTTCACAACTTGCTTTCCCACCTATCTTTGTATCATCAGCAAATTTGGCTACATTACACTCGGTCCCTTCATCCAAGTCATTAATATAGATTGTAAACAGCTGAGGCCCCAGCACTGATACCTCCTTTCAAAGTAGACAAACAAGTGTTATATGAACATGCTAAGCTAATGTCCAGAACTGTAACCTCCAGTCTATAGTCTCAATATCAGTTGAACTTAACAAACAGCATCAAACTCTGGTAAAGGGTCTGATTGGAAAATAGTCACAAAGTATTTGTATCGTCCTCCCTCATTACATCAGGGGAAGTCACTTTTTGATAACACAGGTTATTTCCCCATTGAAAGTAAGCATAAGCCATAGAACACAACGTAATGTAATGCAACACAATGCAAAGTTGAATTGTATTCAGAGTCTTTCGATACACAGCACTGATACTTAGTGGTGGCTTAATGAGGAAAGAATCCATAAAGAAATGCCTGTTCCTTCTACCAATATGCTGCAGCAAGGAGAATGATATGGATTGAAATCCACTCCACAGTAATACTTTGAATGGCAATATAAAGTGGGGCGAGAGGAGTATAAAGGAGGTTTGTATACACGTCCATGAGGTGCTTTCTAGCCTAAGGTTTTAAGAAATGTTCCTTTTTGAGGTGTTCAAATAGCTGGTGCATTTTAGCAAATATTTTGGCTTCATTCAAGCACTCACTATGAATATTTATAGCAGAGATATTTATTCACGGTAGCTCGTTTCAGTCGGGTGTTCAGAACTGCACGAGCAAAAGTTTATCTCCAGGAAACATTACATCGATGCAGCAGAAAAGATGCTGTGGCGAATGCAGCAATGCAGACCATCAAGGGACATCGGGATATATTTCAATGTATTTTGAAGGCATGGTAAGTCTCAGTCTCTGCTGAAGCTAATCTCTACTTGTGAAATACTGGGCATGGAAACTGAGTGTTGGGAGTTCCCATTCCCAGCTGTTCAAGGCCCCACATGATATCCACACTGATCCCAGTGCCAGTGGAGCTCACCCCATCGAGGTAAATACCCAACGGGAGAGAGGCTGAAACTCATGACCCTTTGGCCAGGGTATCAAACATATTTACCAACATGCAACTCATTCTGAATCTCACTACAGGGACCTAATATAAAGTATCTCTTTGAGCTAGTTAGGTTGCATCCTGTTAAAGGTTCGTCTCGTGATAAGAATGTTTCTTTATTAACGATTCCCAATTCCCTCATTAAGCCAAGGTGATATTTTTAAGAGGGCACTATCATTTGTAAATGGCAGACTGTATTTACAGTAGTGTTTGGTGTCAGTGAATGGCAGTTCTCTCTCTTGTGCTGAGATAGCATGCCGGATCCAGAGAGGAAATCCAAAGACTCCAACTCTTAATAGATAACAGATAACTAGCACTTGAACGATTGTTTGATCTACTGGAAAATGCACTAGACAAATGGTATCTAGCTGCAGGAATTTAAGCAGCCACAGAGTATCACATGATCAGAAATTCAAATCAGATGCTTAGAATATTTCGTGGGTCTGACAATAAACCCTTAAGCGTTAGTCAAGGACAGTATCGTATGAAAGTTGTTAATGATTGATCGGTTGTTGCTGATTTTGGTTTTTTTTGCCATTGCTAGATCAGGGTGATAAATAAAAGCTTACTTACAACTAGTAAAGAAATGATCAAACAGAACAAATATGCTTTTAATTTACAGTGGCTCATATTAGATACACTTTCACGATACACCACATTTTTGATCAGTGTTTACTTCCGCAAGACCAGAGTGTAAGATGATACATTGAAGACTATTTGTTAGATTGTGTAGCTGGACAGGTGCGTGACAATATCAGCTAATAAGCTGTCAGATGAAGGTGTGGCTGTGTCATTTCAATAGACTATCAGAGACAAGTGCACTTGCAGGGACTGAATGTTGACATCTTGAATCCCAGCTGTTAAATGCCACACTACCTTTACCATGCTATGACAACAAAAAATAACAATGAGATAAGTTTTTTCAGCCCTGGGGTCTAATCCGTGGGTTGCTGTTGCTATCTGCACACAAAAAGTTAATTATTTTACATACATTATTCATTGTCTATCTGAGAGTACCTGTGTTTTATAAATGTGAACAATGTGTCAAGTCATGTGTAATGTACACTGAATCTTTGCTTCTTTTATCCATACCAACAGCAACTTGCGTTTATATAGCACTTTAGTGTTTAAAGCTGACGATCTGTGTTTTAATTTATGTGTCAGCAGGTTAGTTTTTCGCAAGAATCGGAGGTTATCCGTCCATCAGGTCCATTGAAGGGTAGAAATGGAACCGACCAGAACTAATACGATAGCAAAATACTGCGGATGCTGGAAATCCGAAATAACAACAGAAAACACTGGAAAAACTCAGCAGGCCAGGCAGCATCCGTGGAGAGAGAAACAGAGTTAACGTTTCAGGTCAAAGACCTTTCGTCAGAACTAATTCCTCTTCTGTTGGCTGCACGTGAATGTGAGGCAAAAAAGTTTTAAAATGAGTTGATGGTTTCTGAGAGTCTGAGTTACTGATATGTTTATTTAGTGTTTGTCCTCAAAGAAATTATATATAACAAATAAGCTACTAAAGTGAATCTTTCAAAGAACAAACTCTCAAGGAACTTCCGGGGGCATGACCATCTGTGACTATTTATTTTCTTCAAAACGAGTTGAAGCTGTTTTTTGAGATCAGAGGGTTGTTCCCCAACATGAAATGCATTAAATGGCTTTTTTTGAGCCTGACACCATAACTTGAGGAATTGTAATGGTTTGGAAATAAGATGGAGAGTGAGATTGGGATGGTAATGAATTTTAATCAATTAAAAAAAACTACACTAAGATTTCCATAGTTAGGATTCTACTGAAATATACTACTATGGTGTACATCGTTGATCTGTTTGTGGGTGAGTTGTAACTTTAATTGCTGTTTCCAGTAGTGGTGGTCTCTTTTTTTACCGTGCATTAACGGGGGGAGGGGGAGAACATACTCGATCCATATCTGAGTGAACAACTTACCTGTTCCTGCAAATTATGTCTTGTGCGCTTTAATGATTGCTGTGTAAAATTATTTTTATTTCAGTAGAAAAAAAGAAACCAATTTAGACAGAAAGAAAATAAAGACTTGCATTTATATAGCACCTTTCTCGACCTCAGGACGTCTCAAAGCGCTTTACAGGTATAAAAGGGTTTGTTCACTATTTTGTACCTTTTTCTACATCTCTTCTAAAATGATCATGTCAGTAGTGACATATCAAATGTAATGTGCCCTTGACTCATTTTTTTTTGCTTCAGCTATTTTCCCCAATTAAATGCTACAGATTATCGCAACATTTACAAAGTTATACGGTTTATAAAGATTAGATGATGGATTCATGTTTAATCTAGTTTAATTGCTGTTCCGATAGTTTATGTTTGATAGTCATGATTTAAACATAGCTGAGTGGCTTTAGGAAACAAGCAAGGGAGCAATCAATTACGACCAATTTTCATTAAAATAGAAGGTACGATTTGTCACAAGTACTATTAAACAGTTAGGGGGAGAAATTGGGCACCTTAGCACCTCCCTCTGGGGGGCGCTAATGGGGCGCTACTGGCTTTGCGACCGGGCGCGGTGATAGTACCGACGCCCGCGAAATTGAGGTGGAGGTGTGCAGCAGCAGTAACCAGTAGCGCCACGATCTCCTGCGCCCAGAGATCGTGACATCATCCGGGTGCGCAGCGCACCAGCTCTGAGATTCACTCTCGCCCCCTGCCTGAGCGCCTGCCGACAGGTAGAGGAGGCGGTACGCAGTCGGATGAGCGCTGGAGGAGCGCTATATAAAGGCGTCAACTTCTGGGGTTTTTTTAGTTGCCAAAGAATGCTGCCTTGTCAGTTTGACAAAAGTAAATAGGCGTTTTGAGCGATTTGAGCGTTTTCAACTTGAAGGAGTATTCTGCCTGAGAAAAATGTATCACTTTCATTTGGGTTACATTTGATAGTGCAACATTTCCATACTTTAATGGGAGCTGTACTGGCACTGGACCTCGCCCTCCATCGTCACCATCGGAGGCAGCGGAGGCAGAGAGAAAGATTGCAAAATGTGGCCAGAGGGAGGAAGGCCAACAGGGCTCTCAACAGGAGGCCGTACCCTCCCAGAGTATTCCGGCTGAAGTTCTCCTACATCAATCTCACTGAGGAACAGTGTCTTAGAAGGCTCCACTTCACCAAGGACGTGGTCACAGAACTCTGCCACCTCCTGCAGCCAGACCTCGAGCCTGAGATCAGGAGCACCATGTCTCTCTCAGTGGCAGTCAAGGTCACTGTCGCCCTCAATTTCTACACCAGCGGATCCTTCCAGTAGGCAACAGGGGACATATCTAACAAATCACAGTTCGCCGTTCATTGCTGCGTCCGCAAGGTCACAGATGCTCTCTACAAAAGGAGAAGGGACTATATTTCCCTCCCCATGACCAGAGAGAAGCAGCGGAAGTGTGCATGTGGCTTTGCCAGGATAGCGGGCTTTCCCATGGTGCAGGGCACCATTGACTGCACCCATGTCGCTTTGTGGGCACCTCATAATAATCCTGAGGTATTCCGTAACCGCAAAGGCTACCACTCACTTAATGTGCAGTTGGTGTGCGACCACAGACGGCGAATCCTGACCGTCAATGCCCGTTATCCTGGCAACAGCCATGATGCTTTCATCCTGCGCCAGACCAGTGTGCCAGCTCTGTTCCAGCCACCATATCAAGCTAGTGGATGGCTGCTGGGAGACAAGGGCTATCCGCTTTCCACCTGGCTCATGACTCCCCTCCGCAACCCCAACACTCGTGCCCAGCACTCATACAATGAGAGACATGTTGCCACCAGGAACATCATTGAGCAGACCATTGGGGTGCTCAAGCAATGTTTCCGCTGCCTTGACCGCTCGGGAGGAGCCCTCCATTACTCGGCTGAGCGGGTGTCCCTTTGCGTCGTTGTCTGCTGCATGCTGCACAGCTTGGCTATCATAAGGGCGCAGTCATTGCCACCAGGCATAGCCGCAACACCTCAGGAGGAGGAGGAGGAGGAGGAGGAGGAGGAGGAGCAGGAGGAGGAGGAGGAGGAGGAGTACGAGGAGGAGGAACAGGAGCATGAACACCAGTGATGAAGGATTGAGCCACTCCATCGGCCTTGTGGAAGTGCAATCCGTGACCGCCTCATCAGACTGCGGTTCCAATGAATTCGAGGCCACTTCCCGGTTGCTCATCCACTCCCCATCATTTCATCAATTTCTCATTCCATACCACACCCCAAAGCTGAAATGAGACACAACACCATTTCTGCAACATTCCAATAATAAATTTATAACAATCAGTAACCACATATATACAACAACAATATTAACTGATGACGCTTGTGCAAACCCTTACTTGCCCTCATTACAGTCCCCTTTCCTAATCTAGTGCTCCTACGTAGTGTCTCCCCAGTGGCTGCAGCAGGGCTGGTGGAAGGCTGCTGAGTGTCGGTACCAGAGACTACAGATGGCCTTGCAGGACGCCCTCAACCAGCTCTGGGCCTGGAAGGCCCGGCTGTAGACTGTGCCACCTCAGGCTGGGCGGCGGCAGTCTGGGCTGGCTGGATGACAGGCAGCTGCAAGGGCAATGGTAGAGTGGCAGTGGTGGGATCAGGAATGCTGTCATCCTGAGAGGGGACAGCAGGTTCCTGCTCCACTGACACACTGCCACTCCCCGGGGCAGCACCACAGCATCCCCACCAATCTGCTGCATCACAGATTGCTGGCCTGCTGCGACACCGTGAGATCCCCGGTGGACTGTGGTGGACCCAGCGATGATGGCAGCAGTCAGACCTTTCATGGCATCAAGCTGAGACTGCATGAGAGCAGACTGAGACTGGATGGCATCAACCATTGACTGCATTACAGCACTAAGACGTTGCGTAGCTTCCACCTGTGCTGCAATTGATACTGCCACATTGCCCATAGCACGCGGTATGAATCTGGGTCCCGATCCTTTGCAGACTGCTAAGGATGGGCTCCATGGTGTGCGCAGAGCTTTGTGCAATGTTGGAGGTGGACTCCTCCACGCTCCTTACCATTGCCGACAGGCTCTCGGGCACCCTTGCCAGAGCACCTATCACCTCGGTGTGCATGCCTGTCACTCTTCTTGTGAATGCCTCCCCATTGAGGTCCTCATCTGAGTCCTGCACAGCAGAACTTGCGTGCGAAGTCGCCCTCCGGGAGCTGGCTCCCGAGCTACCCTTTCCCCCGGCCTTGCTGCAGCCCACTCGTCCCCGGTGCATCACCCAGTGCAGACCCCTCTACTAAACTTGCCTCTAAAGATCGCGTAGTGCCAGTATCTGAGGTGGTGCCTGCGGGTGAGAGATGCAGTGACACGGTGCTTTGCTTCTCCTCCTCTTCTCCCGCCTCACTCTCTCTGGGAGGCTCAGGGTTAGGCTGGTCATTTTGTTGCTGATTCTCTGAAAGCATAAAGGCACAAGACTCGCGTTAAGGTGAGGGCAGGAAGGAAGCAAGGAATGCAGACAGTATCAGGAGCTGGAAGGTGGAAAAGGCTTGTGGTGTGAGGGGGAAGTGGGATGAGAGAAGGAGAGGGGATGAACATATCATTGTTGCCCCCAAGGGGGTCAATGTCACCGACGGCCACGGCGCCCACCACCTGCTGCCCAATGAGTCGCAGCACTCGCTCCTCCAGGTTTGAAAGCTGCTGGAGCTGCTCATTACCCCCGGCTGTTCTCTGCTGCTCCCTCCTATTGTGGACCATCTTGGCCTGCAAGAGAAACAAATGTGTGTGATTCAGAGTCCAGCTATGTGTTTGGTAGATATGCCTGCCGTAGTTGAATAGCTGTAATTGTAGGCAAGGCGTGAGATGTGAGTTTAAGTAGGTGCAGATGCTTGGTGGGTGAGTGGTGTCGGTGTGGTTGTTTGCGCAGTGTGTACAGACTGAGGTTCAGATGCTGGTATGTAGGACCTGCGGAAGCATGTACTCACCTTGACCACCCGAGTGATGTCGTTGAATTTCTTCCGGCATTGTGTCAGACTGCGTACGACCACACTTCTGGCCGAGACCTCCTGGGTCACTTTCCTCCACATTGCCCTGAAGACCTGGGACAATGGCCTCCTTCCAGTATCCGGGAACAGCACTGCCCTCCTTCGCTCTACTCCCGCGACCAATGCCTCCAATGCCTCGCCCGTGAAATGACGAGCTTTCTCCCTGGGAGTGGGATCAGCCATCACGATCAGGGGATTGAGTTGCTTGCAGGTCGCCCTCACAGCCAGCACTGCTGATAATGAGGATCTGCACAATGATGCAACCTCCCCTTTAAGCGCTGGAAGGGGCCAGTGTGAACTATTATTCCCGATTGCATTACACCTGAAATTCATTATCGCTCTGCTGGTAGTGCCCTGTAGCGCCCTACTGAGGTCATCAGCGCTTGAGTTAGCGCTGCAGCTCTCTCCTGGAGCGCTAACAGCCAATTTAGGGGAAGCTCAGATTCATTAGTGCCTGGCGCTAAATTTTCAAGATTTCAAAATTTAGTGCCCCAAACGGGGCGATAGCGAATTTCTCCCCCTTAATGGCTATTTTGAGAAGTTTTGTGGAGTAATGAAAATATCTTTCAATGCATAAACGGTACTGGATACCCCTGAAAAATATGCATCACTTCCTGTGTATTTGCCAATAGCTGTGATAATGGCATTCAGTAATCTAATAAATAATGGCGTTCATTTATTTAGATACCATGAAATTTGCCTTCTGTGACTGGGCTGTCTTCTAAAAGCAGCTAAATGTCCCATCCAGTATCAGTTTTGTGCTTTATATGGCACCGTACTTGGAATTACAAGCACAATGGTAAGTATGGCTATCCCACAATAATCTCCCCCATGGCCAATTCTGGTGAAAGATTCCAATTTAAAACAAAACTATCTTTTTCTCTGAGATGTCGACTGGTGCTGCACATTTTCTGTTTTTATTCTATATTTATTCCATTTGACATTGCGGGGTGGGAGCCACATGGTGGGTTGTGACAATTGTCTGCATTGCCATAATTGTACTGCAATTTTGTAAAAAAGTCCTCTCACATATTTCCGTTTACCAACATTACAAGTGAGAGAGCAGAATGCCTGCATTATCACAACCCAGTTCAATCCTACCGAAATACAACAACCTCCATTTGTCAAGGGCATACTCAGCAGTTGGCAATTGCCGTCTACATGTAATCCCATGTACCACCACCTCTTCTGTAATATAATCCCATATACTTTCACATCTTCTCTAATGTAATCCCACATACCTCCACCTCTTCTGTATTATAATCCCATGTATCTCCACCTTTCTTCTGTCACGTAATCTCATGTACCTCCATGTCTCTTCTGTCATGTAATCTCATGTACCTCCATGTCTCTTCCGTCATGTAATCTCATGTACCTCCACCTCCCTTCTAGTCATGCAGTCCCATATATCTCCTCATGTATTCACACACACAAACTCACCCTGAAGCGGTTACTGGATAGTGATTAATGATGTGAACATTGGCTGATATTTCCCCTCCCTAACCCACGAGTACTGAAAACGATTGCAACATCCAACTGCTGTCCAGCTGTGATCAGATAACTCAGCACAGACCAGGGATCAAAGCTGGAGCCCTCCTCCTAAGTAGCAAACAACTTATTTACCCACAAAGCTACAGGAAGACCTCAGCAACAATGCGATCGTGAATTAAAATATGTTGAAAATAATTTTTGTGGTTTCAATTACTTGACTGAAACAACTAAACTTTGATGCAAAAAATGTAAAGTAATTTGTTTGGGATGTTAGTGGCCAGTATTCGAGGCAGGGTAAACCCATAGGCATTTAACATTGCACATTCCTGCAACCTCAAACTGTTCCATTGTTCTTTGGTTGGGGTGAGATAGCCAAAGCTTATTTTTCTTTAAATAGCAATTATAATTGAAGTATTACCCAACGTTCAAGGCTCTGCCATAATTACCAATTGAAATTTCATCCTTGGAGCTTTGAATTATCATTGTAGAATGAAGCTGCTAAGCCTATTTTTTTCTCTAGTCTGAATGTACTTAGATTGATGGCATTATCATTTTGAAAAAAATGATCTTTTAAGGTACAAAACTCCAAGGGCTGACATGGATATGACTATTGCTGTGCTGATTATGAAGTCTGTACTTTTCTTCAGATTTTCTTCCCTCCTTTTCTGAAGGTGACGACTCTTTCTGGGGCTTAATTGCACGGATATCGGCATCCCTCCCATTCTTCATGGCCGCCCCACCCAGGAAGCTATCTAACAGCTGAGCCCAAACTTGTCTTCACTCAAGAAGGCGGCTCACCACCACCTTCTCAAGGGCAATTGGGGATGGGCAGTAAATGCTGGCCTTGCCAGCGACGCCCACATCCCATGAACGAATAATGAAAAGCGCACACATGAGCACTTTCCATCATGAATGCGTGAACTTGCAATTGTATAACACCTTTTCATGACTTCAGGACATGCCAATCACTTCATAGCCAATGAAGTACTTTTGAAGTGTAGTCACTGTCATAAAGCAGAAAAATATGGCAGCCAATTTGTGCACAACAAGATCCCACAAACAGCATTGAGATAAATGACCAAATAATCTGTTTCAGTGTCGTTGATTGAGAGATAAATGTTTGCCAGGACACCAGGAGAACTCCCACGCTCTTCTTCAAATAGTACCATGAGATCTTTGATGACAGGGCAGATGTGGCCTCAGTTTAACATCTCATCCAAAAGATAGCAGTTCCAGTGGTGCAGCCCTCCCTCAGTACCTCACTAGAGTGCCATCCGAGAGTATGTGCTCAAGTCTCTGGCGTGGGGTTTGAACCCACGGCCTCTGACCCAAGGCGAGAGTGCTACCGCTGAGCAAAGACTGAAACACCTGACATCACGGCAAGTTATCCTTCCTTGACCTCTCTGTAGCCTTCAGCATCATTAACAACTCTACATTTTTTCATTCACCAGTCTGTTTTTAGTCTTCCTTTGTGGCACCCTTGCATGGTTCTATTCCTACTTCCCGTAACCTGGCCAGTGCATCTCCTGTCAATGGTTGCTCAGTGTCTGCTTTCCCCCTTTGTAAATCGCCTTGGAATGTCTAATAGAAACATAGAAGATAGGAGCAGGAGTAGGCCATTCGGCCCCTCGAGCCTGCTCCGCCATTCAATGAGATCATGGCTGATCATCCAAATTCAGTACCCTGTCCCTGCTTTCTCCCTATATCCCTTGATCCCTTTAGCCTTAAGAAATATATCTAACTCCTTCTTGAATATATTTAATGGATTGGCCTCAACTGCCTTCTGTGGTAGAGAATTCCACAGGTTCACCACTCTCTGGGTGAAGAAATTCCTCCTCATCTCAGTCCTAAATGGCTTACCCCTTCTCCTTAGACTGTGACCCCTGGTTTTGGACTCCCCCGCCATTGGGAACATCCTTCCTGCATCTAGTCTGTCTAGTCCTGTTAGAATTTTATAAGTTTCAATGAGATCCCCTCTCGTTCTTCTAAACTCTAGCGAATACAAGCCCAATCGACCCAATCTCTCTTCATACATCATTCCTGCCATCCCAGGTATCAGTCTGGTGAATCTTCGCTGCACTCCCTCCATGGCAAGAACATCCTTCCTCAGATAAGGTGACCAAAACTGCACACAATACTCAAGGTGTGGTCTCACCAGGGCTCTGTACAACTGCAGCAAGACATCCTTGCTCCTGTATTCGAATACTCTCGCTATGAAGGCCAACATACCATTTGCCTTCTTAACCGCCTGCTGCACCTGCATGCTTACCTTCAGCAACTGGTGCACAAGGACACCCAGGTCTCGTTGCACTTCCACTTTTCCAATCTATTGCCGTTCAGATAATAATCTGCCTTCCTGTTTTTGCCACCAAAGTGGATAACCTCGCATTTATCCACATTATACTGCATCTGCCATGCATCTGCCCAATCACCCAACCTGTCCAAATCATACTGGAGTTTCTTTGCATCCTCCTCACAGCACACACACCCACCCAGCTTTGTGTCATCTGCAAACTTGGAGATATTACATCTAGTTCCCTCGTCTAGATCATTAATATATATTGTGAATAATTGGGGTCCTAGCACCGATCCCTGCGGTACCCCACTAGTCACTGCCTGCCACTCGGAAAATTACCCGTTTATTCCAACTCTTTGCTTCCTGTCTGCCAACCAGTTCTCTATCCAAGTCAGTACCTTACCCCCAATCCCATGTGCTTTAACTTTGCATGCTAATCTCTTATGCGGGACCTTATCGAAAGCCTTCTGAAAGTCCAAATACACCCATCCACTGGTTCTCCCTTATCTATTCTACCAGTTACATCCTCAAAAAATTCCAGTAGATTAGTCAACCATGATTTACCTTTTGTAAATCCATGTTGACTTTGTCCGATCCTGTCACTGTTTTCCAAGTGCTCTGCTATTACATCTTTTATAATGGACTCTAGCATTTTGCCCACTACCGATGTCAGGCTATAATTCCCTGTTTTCTCTCTACCACCTTTTTTAAATAGTGGGGTTACATTAGCTACCCTCCAATCCATGGGAACTGTTCCAGAGTCTATAGAATTTTGGAAGATGACCAGCAATGCATCTACTATTTCTTATGCCACTTCCTTAATTATCCTAGGATGTAGATTATCAGGCCCTGGGGATTTATCGGCCTTCAATCCCATCAATTTCCCTAACACCATTTCCCTACAAATACTGATTTCATTCAGTTCCTCCCTCTCATTAGACCCTATGTTCCCAACATCTCTGGGAGGTTATTTGTGTCCTCCTTTGTGAAGACAGAACCAAAGTATGTATTTAATTGGTCTGCCATTTCTTTGTTCCCCATTATAAATTCTCCTGATTCTGACTGCAAGGGATCTACACTTGACTTCACCAATCTTTTTCTCTTCACATATCTATAGAAGCTTTTACAGTCAGTTTTTATGTTCCCTGCAAGCTTACTCTCATACTCTATTTTCCCCCTCTTAATTAATCCCTTTGTCCTCCTTTTCTGAATCCTAAACTGCTCCCAATCCTCAGGTTTGCTGCTTTTTCTGGCCAATTTATATGTTCTCTCCTTGGATCTTATGCTATCCCTAATTTCCCTTGTTAGCCACGGTTGAGTCACCTTTTTTGTTTTATTTTTATGCCAAACAGGGATGAACAAATTCTGTAGTTTATCCATGCAATCTTTAAATGTTTGCCATTGCCTGTCCACCATCAACCCTTTAAGTAACATTCCCCAATCCATCCTAGCCAACTCGTGCCTCATACCATCGTAGTTTCCTTTATTTAAATTCAGGACCCAAGTCTCTGAGTCAACTACTTCACTCTCCATCTTAATGAAGAATTCAATCATATTATGATTGCTCCTCCCCAAGGGGCCTCGCACAACAAGATTGCTAATTAATCCTTTCTCATTACATAATACCCAGTCTAAGATGGCCTGATCTCTAGTTGGTTCCTCGACATATTGGTCCAGGAAACCATCCCGTATACACTGTAGGAATTCCTCCTCCACAGTATTGTTACTAATTTGGTTAGCACAATCTATATGTAGATTAAAGTCACCCATGATAACTACTGTGCCCTTATTGCACGCATCTCTAATTTCCCATTTAATGCCATCCCCAACCTCAGCATTACTGTTTGGGGGTCTGTTTACAACTCCCACTAACATTTTCTGCCCCTTGGTATTTCTCAGCTCTACCCATACAGATTCCACATCATCAGAGCTAATATCCTTCCTCATTAACCAGCAATGCTACCCCACCTCCTTTTCCTTTTTGCCTGTCTTTCCTGAATATTGAATACCCCTGGATGTTGTATTCCCAGCCTTGGTCACCCTGGAACCATGTCTCCGTAATCCCAATTATATCATGTCCGTTTACATCTATTTGTGCAGCTAATTCATCCACCTTATTCCGAATGCTCCTCGCATTAAGACACAAAGGGGGAGAAATTCAGTATCACCCCATTTGGGGCGCAGTTATCGGCCGGGCGCAAAGATTAGCGCCTGGCGCTAATTATCGCCACCAACTGCAAACTTGACTTTTATCGCCCCTGGAGGTGATTGGAGCGCTAAATCAGGTGCTTCACACCTGTCTTAAGGCACAAAGGCCGAGGAGCGAGGTGCTACCTCAGAGCACTGGCGAAGCTCATGTGATGTCAGTCAGCAATGGAACACACACACAATGGCACGGGCCAGTTCTTAAAGGGGATGGTTGATCTTGCTTTCCATCCACATTCTGCTCATTGCAGCCTTGAATCTCGGCCTGGAGAGACCTGCACATCAAATCTGCTGGAAAGAACAATGGAGAGTACCAGGGAAAGAGCTCAGAGTGCAGCCCCCACAGTCTCTTCTAAATCGATACAAGGAAGGGCAAATCAAAATGAACCTGCAAAGTGCTGCTCAGTACCCAAAACTCCTTCACACAGCGTTGAATCTCTCCAGAAGTCTCTCTCTCTCTCTCTCAGAATTCGTGGTTCAAAAATGGCACCAACAATAAAAGGCAGGAAGCGGTCGCCTTTAAATAGCGCTCCCCCAGTCCCTTCATGACTGCAAAACGCTCCCCTCAACCTGTCATTGCTAGCGTCAGGCAGTAAGGCAGGGGGCGCCACTCAATATCCGCTCCGGGGCGATACCGGGGCGTTGCGCACTCGACTGACGTCACGATCTGCCAGTGCAGGAGATCGTGGCGGTAGTGGTTAGCGCCACCGCAAAATGTCTAGTTAATTTCGCGAGCGGCACAAACATCGCCGCGCCTGGGCGCTAAATGCTTTGCACCCCATTAGCGCCCTCTTAAGGCGCAACCAACTGAATTTTTCCGCCAAAGCCTTCAAGCTTGTTTTTTTTTACACTCTTAGACCTTTTAGAATTATTAATTATTGTGGCCATGTTTGATTTACACCCTTGATTTCTCTGACTGCCACTTTTGCTTTTCTCCTTCCTGTCTTTTGCTTCTATCCTTGCTTCCCTTTCCTGTCTCCCTGCAGAGTTTCCCATTTTAGTTTAAACTATATCTCACTATATTATAGGGCATTATACAACTGTAAGCTGTTTTGGTTGGATAGTGATCTGTGTTAGACTGATTTCTTGTTCTTTTTCATCTCGTTACTTTAAATGCCAAGATTACACACACACACTCAGTTGTAGTAATGCTGGATCAAGACTTTATTGAAACCTCACACCATCCACAACCAGTATGAGCTGCTGCTGATGATACATCACACTTCATGATTCTAGTGTGAGCTGCTAAACAGTGGTTCACTCACATTTCTCATGCCAAATTTCACCTTTGATCACTACATTCCATGCATACCACCAATAAATCATTGTACATGAAAGATACATACAAACGCCAACAGAATAACAACATAAACCCAACAAAACATGCATTTACCTGTTCTAATTATTTTATTGCCATAATAAACTCTTCCCATTCTCCTAAACACAAGTGACCAAGCTGACATATTCCAGACCATTACAGATATGGCTACATGACTCTTACACGTTCTACTCTTTTACTTTCCTGTGAAGATATCCTCGCTTTTAGGCCTGTTTACACAATTTGCAACACGTGCTGTGCTGATCCCACGGACTGCCCAGAAAGAACATTTGAGGTACTCAGGCCATTTAGGACTGAGATGAGGAGAACTTGCTTCACTCAGAGGGTGGTGAATCTTTGGAATTCTCTACCCTAGAGGGCTGTGGAGGCTCAGTCGTTGAGTATATTCAAGACAGAGATCGATAGATTTTTGAATATTAAGGGAATCAAGGGATATGGGGATTGTGCGGGAAAGTGGAGATGAGGTAGAAGATCAGCCATGATCTTATTGAATGGCAGAGCAGGCTCGAAGGGCCAAATGGCGTACTCCTGCTCCTATTTCTTATGTTCTTATGTAATGCAAACTTTCACTCCCACAATCTGCAGCAGGAACCCGGCTAATCTTTCACTTCCCTTGCCCGGAGGTGCTGAGGCTAATTACAGTGCTCCGATAACCACTGATCAAGATCTACTAATTCCGCACAGACCAGGGTTGATCCTGGGACCGTATGGTTCAATATCACACACTTACCCGCTAAGCCATCAAGAGAACATAATGACATTTTTTGACTTGTTCCAAAGATGTATTCCATATTAATGATGTGTAAATATTTGCCCAGTGCTTTTACAGATTTATATGTTGAACAGGTATTGGTGGAGCAGTGGCACAGCATGTTGGCTTCAGCTGCAAATTGATGCTCAGGATTCCCTGCACCAGCGACTACCCAAGTATGACTGAGTGTCAGCAGAAGCGTTGAGTGGAGGTAAGATACTGGAACAACAGGAAGTGAGGAAAACCAGAAAGAGAGGATTCATTTCAGGCTGATCTCATGGTTACAGAGTAGGCTCAACAAAGGTACGGACATTGCTTGTTTACACATTCTTCTAACTAGGGAATGGAACAATATTTTGCACAAGAGGATCTGACAGAGAGGAACAAAGAACCATTAAAAATCAAGGTGGCTGCCCTGATAACTTAGTGGGAAAATACTGCTGTGTCATACTGTACTGAACCTATAGACCAGGAAGATGCCAAGTTTAATCAGAGTCTTGGTCAGTGATGATTTCAGTGGTGGAGATGCTACAATTAGCCTCAGTGTTCCTGGGCTGGAGGCGGAAAATAAGCAGGGCTCCTGTCCTTTGATCATTGTCAAGTAATCTCTGCTCGAAACTGTGGACAGCAAGGCAGGGCAGGACTGGAATCAGCTGAGATGCACCCCTCTTTTTGGAATGGCCATCTGGGCAAGGTATGGAAGACGCTATTGATCCCCAGAGTATTTTCTTTCCTTTTTTCTTAAACTGTTTGGGCAATGGCCACAGGTGCCAGGGAAACATATGGCATGTCGCACATTCTGGGATCGTGCTATCCCAAGGGGGTTAGAATTCAAAAGTGAGGAAGTGATGCTTCAGTTGTGCAGAGCCTTGGTCAGACCCTTTCTGGAGTACTGTGTTCTGTTCTAGGCACCAGACCTCAGGAAAGATATACTGGCCTTGGAAGGGGTATCAGGGCTTAAATGGTTAAATTATGAGCACAGGTTGCATAAACTTGTCTTGTATTCTCTTGAGTATAGAAAGTTGAGGGGTGACCTAATCAAGGTATTTCAAATGATTAAGGGATTCAATAGGGTAGATACAGAGGAACTATTTCCTCTGGTGGGTGAATCCCGAACAAGAGGGCATAACCTTAAAATTAGAACTATTAGAATGAAATTAGGAAGCAGTTTTTCACACAAAAGATAATAGAAATATGGAACTCGCTCCCCCAAATGCTGGGCCAATTGAAATGACAAGACTGAGAGCGATAGTTTTTTGTTGGGTAAGGGTACCAAGGGATATGAAACAAAGGCAAGTAAATGTGGTTGTGGTGCAGATCAGCCATGATCTAATTGAATGGTGTAACAGGCTCGAGGGGCTGAATGATCTACTGTTGTTCCTATGTTCTGCTTTACTATTTTTATGCTTGGCGAAGACTCACTTTGCAGAGAGGCACCTTAGTATTTCTTTCCCACTGGATTGGTGCAGCCTACTGCCATTCTGCCCACTATGGGACTGTTTAAGCTAAAAGTAGACAATGGTTTTATCGCTGTCTGAATGTCTGATTATTGCAATTAGTACCAAGCGTTCTCTGTAGATGCCCCAATACAGATTCTTGCCCACCTCAAGAAATCTGCTGTTATTTTCTCCGTCCTGCTATGAGTTTGTCATCAGATGGCCCCTGACCATCAACAAAATGTTTTTAAATTAAATTTAATTTCAAATATTTATTTACCAGCCCACTGTTAAAGTAGTGGGCACAGTCAACCTACCTGCCGATTCATCTCAAGACTGTCTTGTGCATTAATTTTCAATAATTATATTAGCTGGCTGACTAGGTGCAGTGGGAGGGAGAAGGGAGGATGTGCTCATTTTCCCTGCTATTCTAAGTCCAATCCTCTGACTATGGATTACTGCTGGTAGCCTGTCCTCTCTGCTTCATCATCAGATATTAAACCCCTGCCCTCTGGCATTCTCAACAACTGCTTTGCCTGCCTTCAGAAGACCTCTCTCTGTGATCATGCCTTTGATATCTCTCCTTGCGCCTGTTGCTGTTTTATTATTGAAATCCTGCCAAGACTGGCAATGGATCTTCAAATTTGACTTTATGGTCACACACATGCACAGTTTCCAAAGAGACTAATATTCATGTAACTCTCTCTCTAGCATCCACATTCTACAGTTGCTAACATGTCTACAGTAGCCAGTCTTTCATTGCAAATTGACCATCATTTCCTGCACGCGAATTAGTAATAATCTTCATCATGTCATCTCGTACCAGGGTTGAGAGATAGCATTAGGTGGGTAGGTAAATAAACAATGACCTGCATTCACCCTTAACCTGTATCATGAGAGACTTCAACCATGTGTTTGGCACATATCATGTAATTTCATGAGCATCCTGAGCAAATATAAAAAGAACGCTGAAGTAATCCCGCAAGACTGGCTGGTGCACAGTGTATTCTCTGGTGGATTTGGAACATTTAAGCCAGCATGGCAATTATTTCATTGACGATACCCGGAGGCAACTGCACAATTACTTTAAAATATGGAGCTGATAACTTTAGGGCACATGCATGTAAACAGCTGCTTTGAATCTAACATGCTGCATAGATTACAGCAGGAAAAGCTGGGTCATTCATTCCATCATCAATAAGCCACTAATTAGGACATCCATGTTGTTCCTATCAGAGGCACAACTGCACCAAGATATTTTTCTCGACTTGCACTGCAATGATAAAAGCAGTTTTAATTCATATGGATTAACGGAGACCTGCGAGCGATTACGAGGCAGTGTGGTTCAGAGGACATGATTCACTGTTTTAACCGAGTCTTCGGCTCCAATAGCTCAGTGGTAACATGCATCATCTGGTGTGGTACTGAGCCGTACGGGCCAGGAGGATTATAGAAAAAGCGAAATACTGTGGATGCTGGGAATCTGAAATAGCAACAACTACAACAACTTGTATTTCTATGGAAAAGCGAAATACTGCGGATGCTGGAAATCTGAAATAAAAAGAGAAAATGCTGGAAATACTCAGCAGGTCAGGTAGCTAGGTTCAACCACAACAACAACAACAACTTGTATTTATATAGCGCCTTTGACGTAGTAAAATGTCCCAAGGTGCTGCACAGGAGACAAAAAATTTGACACCGAGCCACATAAGGAGAAATTAGGGCAGGTGACCACAAGCTTGGTCAAAGAGGTAGGTTTTAAGGAGCGTCTTAAAGGAGGAAAGAGAGGTAGAGAGGCGGAGAGGTTTAGGCCAGGAATTCCAGAGCTTAGGGCCCAGGCAACAGAAGGCACGGCCACCAATGGTTGAGCGATTATAATCAGGGATGCTCAAGAGGGCAGAATTAGAGGAGCACGGATATCTCGGGGGGGTTGTGGGGCTGAAGGAGATTACAGAGCTAGAAATAGAAACAGAATATACTGGAAACACTCAGCAAGTCAAGCAGCATCCGTGGAGAGTGAAACAGAGTTAATGGACTGAATCTTAACCCCCAAAGAGCAGGTGGGTTGGGGTCAGGTGAGATGTTAAAACTTTAAAATCTCAAACCCGACTCTAACCCGCCTCTAACCCGCCCACTTCCGGGTTTAGTGGAGGTGGGGCCAGCGGCGGGCAGCCAACCCGGCTCCCAGGAGGCGGGCTGGCCAATTAAATATTTTAATGAGGCTGGCAGCCGCTGATTTAACCTGCTTTGCACTTTTATGATATCACATAACAGTCGTCACTCATTATATAAATTTAAAAAAACATGGAAAGCATTGAAGTGCGCAGAGTCTGTTCAGTATTATCTTCTACTTATTCCTGGACTCGTCCTCTTTAAAGACAAACCACTGGTGCTGAAAACAGTCGTTTCCAGGTATTGCTCCGTTTTCTATTCCCTCCCCATATAACCTTTGTTGTTCCTTACTGAAGGAGTCACCTGTTGTGTTATGTGCTCTTCTTTCGTTCAGCTAACATTGCGTAGTAAGATGACGATGAAGATGCTTGGCCCATTAGTTCATTCTCATTGTCTGCTGCATTTTGAAGTCAATCAAACATTTTTAGGAAACTAATTCAGTATAAAAGTGACATTGGCCGAAGATATCCTGATGATGTACTGCATGAGCTGGTTTTAGTCAGTCATGCTGTTTTGGAAATGTGAATTCCTCTCTTTAAATGAAGACTCAATTACCCCAGCCAGTGCCGTTCATGATTTCACTCTGTATTTTTCATTTTGGATTTGGTAAATCTTTCCTCCCCCCCATCTTTAGCTAGAAAGGGCGCTTGTCCTAAAGCATCATTGCTAATGTTCAGGTTCTTTGCTGTCTGCTGACAGAGGCCTCACTTCGCGGAGTTAGACGATCCCCAGATTTTATTTTTCTCGCCCTGAAGCGATAATGGCAAACCAATACAATTCACTGGTTAGGCTGCGGTGGGAATGGTGCGTCTAGTTTTGGGTACCATACTTTTGGAAAGAAGCCAAGGCTGTGGAGAGGGTACAGAAGAGATTGACTGAGATGATACCAGGGATAAGAAGCTTCAATGCTGAGGAAAGACTGGAGAAAAACAGGCTCTTTTCATGAGAGCAGAGAAGGTTAAGAGATCTTATAGTCCAGTGTAAAGAATTTTCCCGATTTACCTCAAGCTCGACATAATTTTGAACACTTCCGTGAGTTTGTAACTAAACGGCATAAATTTATCGCCAAAAGAACAAAGGGAGAATTTAGGACATTTTTTTTCAAACGCAAAAGGTCGTTAGGCTGAGGACTAATAGCTTTTACAAAAGAAGCGGATAAATATTTGATAAAGAAACATTTAAAAGAGTATGGGGAATTGGACCAAGCGCATAGATCTTTCATCGAGTCAGCACAGGCAAGATGGGCTGAATGGCCTCCTTCTGTGCTCTAAAGTTTTATGATCTCACATAATAGCCGTCACTCATTACATAAATTTAAAACAACATGGAAAGTATCGAAGGGCACAGAGTCTATTCAATATTATCCTCTACTTATTCCTGGACTTTTATTTTTAAAGATGAATCACAGGCGTTGAAAATGGTCCTTTCAGTTAATTGATGAGTTTTCTCAGAGAACTGTGCCAGTGTGAGTGTTAGGATTCAAACGATGCACTTTCAATAGGAAGCCAACATTCTACCATCACAGCTAACTAGTGTTCAGCAGATTTTAATAATTCCTAGCAAGGCAAATGTGTTGTTTTGAACCTGACTCAGATTAAAGAGTGAGCAGACCTTTAACAAAAACATTGGGCTGAATTTTGCCGGCGCTCAAAGGGCGGGTTTGGAGGCGGGTCAAAGGTTAAAATCATTTTGATTGACGGCGGGTTGCGATCCCGCCGTCAACCCGCCTCCAAACAATTTTCCCAAGTGTCGGGTCCCCGATTTGCACATGGACCCGACACCTAGCGACGGGAAGAGGATTAAAGGCAATTACCTGCCTATTAACAGGTAGTTGCTAGTAGTTGACAGGCTATTTTCGAATTTGGCCGCTTCTGGCTCGGGTTTCCTGATGTCCGGACACCACGCCAGGTAAGTGCGGCGTGTTGTGAGTCTGCTGTAATGTTTCTGGATTGATGACAGCTGCAGAAGTGGTGTGAAGGATCCAATGTTGCACATGGTGAGTCTCAGAGGAAAGAAAGTGTTGGGTACTGCATTTTTAATACATTTACACATTTCTTTAAATTACAAGTTTTGAAATCCATGTCCGGTACCACCTCATTGGGAGAACCTCTCTCACCAGTGACAGGTCGCTTCTGTCACCTCACCTGCAGCTGCCATCTATTTCAGCCCATGGAGGGAGTCATTGGAGAGCCTGGATGCAAGAGGTCACCTTTGTGCAGTGATTGTCAGTATTTGCAGCACCTCAATGCTGTCAAACACTGAGAAATCAACTGTCAAAAAAAAATTGTGCATGGTCTCTTTAAGGAAACCGGCAGATGACGCGTCATCAAATGACGTCATCTGACCCGCTTCCTCTTAATTGGCCGACAAGCCCGCAGGGTGGGCTTAACAAAGTCAATCAACGTAAAATCACGTCTGTGGGCCGGATGCAGTTGGGGGCGGGACTGGAAGCCGGAAACCACCTGACCCGCACTCAACCCGCCTCCATTGATAAAATCACGGCCTAAGGGTCTGATCTTGCGGTCAGCAGCGAACGAATGGCACTAACTGTTCATTACACCTGTACTTGCCCACAGACTTTCTATGGGCTTTTGCACTGGAAGTTCCTATCAGCCAACTATCCAAAAAGCGGATTAAAGAATTCCTAATGAGCAGCGCAGAGTCAGAACCAGGAAGTATCAGTTAGAATACTGAATTCAATGTCAAATAAGGTACAAAATGCAAAATAAAGAGAGGGAAAGAAAGATTGGATTAAGAGAGAGATAAAGGAGAAAGAAAGAAAAAGTAAAAAAAAATGATTTATTTTTTTTAAAGCTCCAACAATAATTCAAATCTGAAGGAATGAGACTCCACACTTGAAAAAGTTAATTTTCAGTGCCAGTGAGGTTGTTTGGCAGTAATTAAGACTTATCACGCCATTAAAAGGGTGCTTACATTGGAATGGACAAGCCCTACCGTTTTCTGGCGAGTTTAGTCTGTATTTATGAGGTAAGAACAGGAACTTGGCGCTGTTCAATGTATTTGACTGGTGAGTCAGACGGCGAGATACTGTTACTGAGCAGCTTCTGGAGGAGCAGGGCATCTCCGGGCATGTACGGTCACCGGAAGTTGCTGTCTGATTTCCACCTAAATAACAGTGAGTGTTAATAGCCTCACCGTTATTTCTACCATAAAATCCGGCCCGTTATTGTGCCTCTTAATTAGAAATGGGAAATGCAACAGGAGGCCTGCTTGAAGAACTAGGTCCAACAACAACAACAACAACTTGTATTTATATAGCACCTTTAACATCCCAAGGCGCTGCACAGGAGTATTTTAAGACAAAAAATTTGACACCGATCCACGTAAGGATAATTTAGGGCAGGTGACCAAAAGCTTGGTCAAAGAGGTAGGTTTTAAGGAGCGTCTTAAAGGAGGAGAGAGAGGTAGCGAGGCGGAGAGGTTTAGGCAGGGAATTCCAGAGCTTAGGGCCTAGGCAACAGAAGGCACGGCCACCAATGGTTGAGCGATTATAATCAGGGATGCTCAAGAGGGCAGAATTAGAGGAGAGCAGATATCTCCGGGGGGGGTTGTGGGGCTGAAGGAGATTACGGAGATAGGAAGGGCCGAGGCCATGGAGGGATTTGAAAACAAGGATGAGAATTTTGAAATTGAGGCGCTGCTTAACCGGGAGCCAATGTAGGTCAGCGAGCACAGGGGTGATGGGCGAACGGGACTTGGTGCGGGTTAGGACATGGGAAGCCGAGTTTTGGATGACATCAAGTTTACATAGGGTGGAATGTGGGAGGCCAGCCAGGAGTGCGTTGGAATAGTCAAGTCTAGAGGTAACAAAGGCATGGATGAGGGTTTCAGCAGCAGATGAGCTGAGGCAAGGGCAGAGGCGGGCGATGTTACGGAGGTGGAAGTAGGCAGTCTTTGTTATGCTGGAGATATGTGGTCGGAAGCTAATTTCAGGGTTAAATATGACACCAAGGTTGCGAACAGTGTGGTTCAGACTCAGACAGATGTTAGGGAGAGGGATGGAGTCAGTGGGTAGGGAACGGAGTTTGTGGCGGGGACTGAAAACAATGGCTTCGGTCTTAGAAGAACATAAGAAATGTTCTTCTAAGACCAAAGAACATAAGAACATAAGAAACAAGAGCAGGAGTCGGCCAATCGGCCCCTCGAGCTTGCACCGCCATTCAATAAGATCATGGCTGATCCAATCTTGGCCTCAACACCACTTTCCCGCTCTCTCCCCATACCCCTTGACTCCCTTGTAGTTCAAATGTCTGTCAATCTCCGCCTTGAATATATTCAATGACTCCGCCTCCACAGCTCTCTGGGGTAGAGAATTCCAAAGATTCACGACCCTCTGAGAGAAGAAATTCCTCCTCATCTCCGTCTTAAATGGGCGACCCCTTATCCTGAAACTATGCCCCCTCGTTCTAGATACCCCCACTAGGGGAAACATCCTCTCAGCATCTACCATGTCAAGCCCCCTCAGAATCTTATATGTTTCAATAAGATCACCTCTCATAAGAAGAACTTCCCAATATTTAATTTGAATAAAACTGAAGGGAAACTACTTACTTTATAAACTCACTGGTTCTATTTGTATTCCCGTTCAGATCACACAATTTTCAGCAGCATATCTTCTAACTTTTTGCCCCTCTACCTCTCAGCCAGAAACTTACCAAATGAATGGCAGCATTACCTCCAAGACTAGGCTCCCTCTGCTGGATGTATCTGTACTGTAATCACAAGATTATAGTCTTAAACACAACAAGGCCAAGCAACATTTCAGGAGTGACCCTTTGTAACACTTGATTTACTCTCACTTCTCTTTCAGGATTGCCAGGCCTGAATGCTTCCAACATGAATGATCTTTCTTTTCATCCCTAACATTTTGTGGCTTGCTCCCTCTTGTTACTGTGTCGCAAGCCTTGACTGGATTATCATTTTACAGAACTCATGTTCCATATATCATTCATCTTAGTTGTTCTCGATCGCTTGGCCTCATGTACCTTTCTCGAAGCCATAATGCACTACAAAAGCTTTTCCTCCCCCACTCATCTCTATATTACTCCCATACACAAATACAATTAGCATCCCAGCCATGAAATTATATACATAAATGCTTGGAGAAGACTTAAAGTACCGTTCTCTGGGGAAGATTGATATAATCTTTAATGATTAGTGAGGCTGAGAATACATCTCATGTCCCCGTGGAGCCACACAAATTCCATTTGGTCGGCAGTTTCTCCTTTCAGAATGAAGAGTCTTTCTTTCCAACAAAATCATAGCTAATAATTACTAGGAGCATCATAAATTCTTAAAGCTATATTTGGATCAATCATTACTGCTTTGACATGAGGTGCCGGTCCTCAGCGCTGCTAAAATTAGAATAGAAACCGGGATCAAAGAACTGGAGCAAGGACAACACACTTAGTTGAAGAGGTAGTGTCCTGGTGGTTTCTGTTTAAAAAATAAAATCGCAAACGTGCTAGGAAATTCTTCAGGCTTATCAAAAAATTCTGTGCCATTTTTTGAAAACTTTTTTTTTGTCTAGTTGTTTATTGGGTTCCCCTCCTTTTCCTTTTTCGGGGCGTTATCCTGTGTGACACCGATTCACCGACACAAGGCTGATGGACAAAATGGCCTCCACCTGGGCTGCAACTTCTAGGGGCCACTTTTCGACCTCGCTGTAGACCAAGGAGCTGGGTGGATCGTAGGATTGCGTCCAGTTTTCCTCTCTCTGGGGGAGACGTGTGACCGACACTAGGCACATTGTTTAGGCAGTATAATTTAGATCACAAAGTCACTGGGCTGGATTTTCAATGACCCGTGGAGTCGGGTTTGGAGGCGTGTGGGGGGTTAAAGTTGCAGATTCGGGGGTCCCGACCCCATCCCAACTCCATTCCGCCTCCACGCAATTTTGACAAAATCGGTCGCAGGGTTCCCGACTCCGTCCCGCCTCCAAGAGGCGGGAGAGGCCATTAACGCCCTTAACAAGCCCTAAATTGGCTCTGTAATGCCATTTTGAAACGTTTTAGCTAGTTTAACCCTTTTCCGACGTGAAGTACGCCTGATGTGAAACACGCCAGTGAAAGCTGGCGGGAGCACAAGTGGATAGCTGACTATCAGCTGCAGGTCCACTATTACAACGGAGATGTGATGAAGGTAGTAGTAGTATTGTGATGAAGGTAGTAGTAGTATTAGGTCTGAAAGTCGCCTCTGATGCTGCTGCATTGAATGTCTTCAGAGATTGCCTGGGAGGACATGGTTGCAAAAAAAATTCTCTCTCTCTCTCTCTCTCAGATGCTGCACATTTTGCATCCAGGTCCTCTCACAGCAAAGACCAGGCAATCTCTGAGACCAGGCAGTCAGTCTCTGACCTGCATTGATGACATCATCAGAGGCGACTTTCAGACTGAAACCACTAATTGGTTCATGGGTTCCCACATGCTGGAACTCAATTGCCCAATTAAGTGAAAATTGCATCATTCATCCACATTAATCTGGAGTCGGGGGGGGCAACACGAAATGCGGGTAACACGACCCCAACTCGTCCCCAAGACAAAATCCAGCCCACTATGTGAGGAATGGCAGGCGTAAACCTGCACGTTCCCAAAGCAGCAAATGTGTTCAGCTCCAACCTGCTACACCACAAACTTTTACTGTTCAAAAAATCATATTCGCTTTGAGTGATCTAATGTAGGCATAAATAAAGCCTTAGAGTACAGGCTTGTTAACGGCTAATACCCCATGTAGCAAGAAAAATGTTGTCCATTTAATTATATGGTTAGGGCAGCCTTTCTCACCCTTCTCCTGTGCCTTATCGTGATGGATTTAGGTCATGGGGTGGAATTGTGAAGCTCCGCCGTAGGCAGTTCTGATAATGACTGCCACTAGCTCCTGTACAAACACAAAGGAACACACACATATTGACATTGTTGAGCTTGTAGTCAGAAAAGGGCAGTCCCATTATAAGAGAGTGATGAACTATTGCATTTTAAGTATCACACTGCAATCTGCAGGAGGAGAGGTGGGCTTGACATCAAATTATTTACAGATCAAGAGTAAGCAGGGGGGGCAGTGCAGGGCACTTATCTGCAATATTAAATAACTGTAAATAAAAATCAATACTGTTGTGTTAAGTAATTGGTGGAATGCATTTTTTCTCCATTTTGATTTTCTTTTAAACTGGCCCCAGGTGCTGCATCAGACACTGACTCGTTCTTTGCTTAATTGGTGTTAATTATGGGGACATTGAAGAATTAGCAATTGCCGTCAAAGCACTAAGTTTAGCAACTAATAGGACAGGTTATCGCTGAGAAATAATTGCCAATTTGCCTTACAGATTAAGTTATTAAATCTGTAATTATGCAATCAGTTAATAAGGAAATAACTAAGTTATTAACAGTGGCAGATTGCTCACAGTGTTGCTCACGCATGATGCACAGTTTTAGTATCACAAGAGCGTTCTGCACGTAATGTACTTCTAAGCTGGAGCCACGTCACTTTAAGATGCAAGATGTATTTGCTGTGGGTAAAACAGCGCGATGACAATCGGAGTCTAACTGCTGTTTGACCAGGGAAGTTTGCAAATTGGAAGGTGCTCGTCAATTCCTAGCTCCGTGTTGGGGAAAAAAAAACCTCCAGAATGAAACAACTGTTAAAATACAGTTGCGCTCGAAACTTTTGTTATCGATGAACAAGGTCTGCCTTTTTAGTTTCCTCCAGTATTTCATGCATATGTGATTTGTGGTTGCAGTTTTGGCATTTGGTTCTGCCTGTTCTGTGTATGATTACAGAGCTTTTTTTTATAATTGTGACTCCAGTGATTTGACTGCCGATTCATTCACTTGGATTGATAATTGCTGTTTCAAGTACTTTTGCACACAGCCTGAGTCTGGAAAGAAAATAACTGGTATCGTCTTTCTGCCACTAAAAATCCTCGAATGATGTAATTAAAGTTTTAAAGATATATTAACTGTTCGACTGTGACAGGAGAGGCACAATCCTGCATATCATCTGTGTCAGCTTTAGCTCAATGGTAGCACTTTTGACTTGAGCACATAATCCAGCAGATACTCCAGCGCAGTGCTGAGGGAGCGCTGCACTGTCGGAGGTGCAGTCTTTCGGACGAGGCGTTAAACTGAGGCCCCGTCTGCTCTCTCAGGTGGACGTAAAAGATCCCACGGCACTATTTCGAAGAAGCGCTTGGAGTTTCTCCCCGGTGTCCTGGCCAATATTTATCCATCACTAAAAAAATACAGATTGCTGTTTGTGGGAGCTTGTTGTGTGCAAATTGGCTGCCGCGTTTCCTACATTACAGCAGCGACTATACTTCGAAAGTACTTAATTGGCTGTAAACCACTTTGGGACATCCTGAGGTGGCGAAAGACGCTGTACATGCAAGTCTTTCTTTCCTCTTCCTTTCTAGACATACCCAAAGAATCCGGCACTACTCGTGCACTATGGAGAACAGTCAGCTCACCGTCAAGTCACAACAACCTTGATAATCCCAAACCTGGCCAAACTCGGCTTTCTGCTAACTGCCACCTGCTGGCCCATGTCTGTACTGAGGCAACAAAGCCCCAATCACCGATCTGAATTGAGCCTGTGGCAAAATTGGACGAGTTGGAAAAAAACATTGCCCATTTCTCGACGTGGGATTGGGACATATTCTTTAGGATCCGGTCATCATTCTTGATCTATTGCCAATGGCAAATGGCCCTTAAAAGGTTTTCCCAAGTAAACAGACGAAACATTAGTATCAATGTGAGAAGTCGCACAACACCAGGTTATAGTCCAACAGTTTTATTTGAAATCACAAGCTTTCGGAGCCCGACGAAGGAGCAGCGCTCCGAAAGCTTGTGATTTCAAATAAAACTGTTGGACTATAACCTGGTGTTGTGCAACTTCTCACATTTGTCCACCCCAGTCCAACACCGGCATCTCCACATCATTAGTATCGATGACCACGGTTCTGTACAAGTCACCCATAAACACTCACCCCTTGTCAAACTGTGCTGTACATAATGCACCGTGTATTGATACTGAAATTGTAGAAGTGGCTACTTCCCATAATTTGCATGTGCACAAATGCCTGTAGCCACGCGTTTCCTGCCCAGCTGCAGTATCGAGGCAGCATATGGTACAGGGTCTGGTGACCACCATGTCAGTTGTTGCACCTGACCTACACAGAGAGGGGAAGGAGGAGAGGCACCAAACAGGTGGACTCAGGAACAGTTATTTAAAATATAATGAAAATAGCTTTTTTTCAACCGCTCTTATGAAGATATATTTAACATACAGGGCTTCAAATTACCTGGTGCGAATATTAGCATGATTCCCTTATAATGGAGACAGAGTATGCTAATATATTCCCTGTGTAATTTCAATCTCACAGGCCCTTGAAGGAATATTGTGGCGTGTAAGTGGAATGAATTATGCTTCAGAAAATGCTTTTTAGGATGACAATTACATGGTACGTATTGTGCTGTGAATGGCTCCATGTTGGTGTAACTTTAAGCACCGTATGAATGTTTAGGTTTACTGGTTCAGACTGTGCCAGCTTGTGGAGGAAAAAAAAATAGTATGATTACTACATCTGCAATGAAAATGATAGGGTTGTGAGTTTGTCACTAGATCTGACGAACAAACTCACATCGAGCAGCTCCCTATTGGTTCCTCTAACGTAATAGCTTTAGAATAGCAGCCCATGTGAATACTAAACGATGCAAATAATTAAAAACGTAACTGTTTAAAGATTACCCCAACTCAACCCCCGCAACCCCAATTTTTCCCTTCTCTCTCTCGAAGGTACTTCCTTGTGCTGGGATGAGACTGGACAGGCCCTGACCACCCTCCAGTGCTTGGTGGCCATTTTCATGCGCAAGCCTAGACCGCGAGCTTTGGCAGGCTTGTCACCTGTGTGAGGCATTGCAGCTGAACTTGATCGTCTTGTCGTCCCACATCAACACTCATGCACTTTCCAGCCGGTGCTGCTGTATAGCAATTAGGAGCAGGTGAAGGGATAATTACTAGGCCCAGCCCCTTTAGGGCTACCCCGGATCAGACGTATTTCTCAAGACGTTCACCTTCAACTAAAGTTTGAGGTAGCCGAATCCTAAAGACGTTTAATTGGGTCTAAAGGTCCGGGCTATCTCTCCCTAAAGGAAAGGAACAACCCGAGAATGTTACCGTCCTCCAGATAGCACTTTTAATAAGTTTAGCTAGACTGTAACGTTCTGGATATTATGAGGGTCCGGAAAACTCCCTCAGAATTCTGCAACTCCTCACCAAAGAGCGTACAGAGATTGAGTTTGTGAGTTTAATACAGAAGTCTTATGTGAAACAATTCTAAAAATATATAGATTTATTAAAGAACCGACATGTAATTTACAGTTGGTGAGTCAATCGCAACATTAATAGTTCCAAAAAGAGAAAACTTACAATTTTATTATCAGAGAATCTTACTTTTACATCTTAACTTCACTACAGTATTACAGTTCTTAAAGTGTTCTACAGGATATCCACCAAAATCAAATATCTTTGATCCCTGAGGTACAAAGAGTTGGAGACTTACAGAGCCGCCTCTGAAGCCGAGAATTGCTTTGCCCGATTAAAGCGAGTCTGTTATCCCACTTGAGAGTTCAATATTTATACCCTTTTCCAGTGGTATTTCCTTTAAGGTTTTCTGCTGATGTAAGCTAATTATCTCTAGTCATTTTTCTGCTGACCTCTGCAACTCTTACTGCCACCTCAGCTGGTAGCATTACAGAATCATGTCTCATCTCTAGGTGTTCTAAGTTTACCATATATAAAACTATGTGACGGCAGGTGTTCCTTACTTTATGTCATCTTTACGAGGGCAGATGTTCCTTACTTTATGTGCTTCTTTACGAAGTGTAAATTAGAACACCTTATCCATGGTGAGCCATTGTTTTTGTTCCCAAAGGTCAGCCTGTCGGAGCCCTTCACCTTCTGTTTCAATAAGGTTATTTATTCAGGGTCAACAACTGTCTTATCTCAATAGCCAGAATGCTTTCACAGCTATTTCATAGTTAAGTTTCTAAATTTCCAAACCCAGTTTGTCATGTTTTAATAAGGCCAGAATTCTTTCATAAGATAGTGTATTTTTCTGAATAGGTTATATGGCTTATTCCTTCACACAGGTACCATGGTTGATTGTTTTAGCCCTCCCGAGTCCAAGGGTGATGAAGCCAAATGTAACACCAGTCCCGTCATGCTGACTAAGATCAGCCAAAGCCGCATGGATCAAGGATCAAACTTGGGAACTTCCTGGTCAGGGTGGCTCAGCAGCACACTGGGCAGGACGTTTAAAAATGAAGCCACTGGCCAACCTAGAAGTGCTTCAGTGTTTGGAATTTTAAGCTATTATAACTAACATGCAAATTTAGGAGCTTGGTCTCGAAGGGTCTCCCCCTCTCTTGGAATGCAGCCAGACATTAATTCACATATGGCCAATAAATTTTGCTAATCATGCAATTCAAGGTGAAAACACCTGAAGGAACTGATTGATGTCTGGCTGCAGTAAATCTGCTAATGCAGTGGAGAACAGAATGAAAATGCAATGATTAAAGTCCCCCAGCTTAGTACTCATTAGAGGCTTCGATCGGAGCAAAGATAGGCTCCATTTCAACCTTGGCCACACTCAGTTCCAAATCCAGTCTTTTTATTTTACTAATTCAAGTCCTTTTATCATACATAACAGTAATAGGAAACACATTTATACCCATTGAGAGTATCTTCTAAAGGCTGCCTGCAATGTACTGGAATGTGCAAAACAATAGGCATTTAAATCAATACTCAATATTGCAAGGAGCAGCCAAGAGAATATAGTCTCAAAGTGACAGGGTAGTAAGTACCTCCCACAATACATTAATCAGTGGCGAGTACGTATAAATCAATGCGACTGTAATAGAGACTTGTCGTCTCCCTGATGTCTCTGTAGGTAAATGTGCCACGTGGTGCAGTACTTGGCCATGCACAACGTTTAATCTCTGACTTGTGCTGAGGTGATCTCAGGAGCAATGCATTAGCCTCCAGTGTCCCCAGACTACAGAGGGACAGGATTAGCTCGGGTTCCTATTCCAGATTGCCATCCAGTGATCCTCAGCTGCAAATGGCACCGGTAAGGATGTTGGGCGAGCATCACTTTCGACTTGGTTGCGATTGCACTCATTGTTGAATATCATGATGAGACTTAACGTCTGGGCTAACGCCTCAAGAACGTCCCCTTGGTTGAGCTGTAAGCAGGGCTGTTGGCACCTGTGAAACATATGAGCCACTGCCTTCAGGAAAGGATGTGGAGATGCCGGCGTTGGACTGGGGTGGACAAAAATGAGAAGTCGCACAACACCAGGTTATAGTCCAACAGATTTATTTAAAATTACAAGCTTTCGGAGCTGTCGCCCCTTCCTCAGGTAGAGTTACTGTGAGACAATCTACCAGAATTCACAGAATATAAACACAGAGAAAATGCATTCAATCTTTCCCTACATCAAAGACACACTAAGAGCACAGCCAAGACAATGAGATGTGTCCCAGGGGGTCCAACGTGTCAAAACACCTGCTGGCTGCATATCCTCTCCATTTGGGTTTGTTCCTTGTGTTTGTTTCTTGTGTTTGTTTTTTTAAAAAGCTGGAAAGACCGGCAACGATGTCAAGTCACGTTCTGTATCGTGACATGAACCCGATATCCTGATTGAGGCCGTCCTCATGAGTGCGGAACTTGGCTATCAGTTTCTGCTCGATGATTTTGCGTTGTCGTGTATCCCGAAGGCCGCCTTGGAGAACGCTAACGCGCAGATCCGAGGCTGAATGCCCTTGACTGCTGAAGTGTTCCCCGACTGGGAGGCAACCCTCCTGCCTGGCGATTGTTGCGCGGTGTCCATTCATACGTTGTCTCAGTGTCTGCATGGTCTCGCCGATGTACCATGCTCTGAGGCATCCTTTACTGCAACGTATCAGGTAGACAACGTTGGCCGAGTAACATGAGTATGTACCATGTACCTGGTGGGTAGTGTCAATGATCCAGAACAGCAGACAGAGGGAACCGCAGTGCTACAACCGAGGAAGAAAGAGTCAAATTGGACCACTCCGGAGGGTCGCTGCCCTAAGCTTGACATGTATGCTCAAGCTGTCAGGAAATGCATCAATGCCAGATTCATCAGCCGTACTCACAAGACAGTCCAGAATGTCACCCGAACACAACGCAACGCCATCCACACTCTTAAGACCAACCGCAACATCGTCATCAAACCAACGGACAAAGGAGGAGCCATCGTCATACAGAACAGAATGGACTATTGCAAAGAAGCATACCGACAACTGGACAACCAGGAACACTACAGACAGCTACCCGCAGATCCGACCAAAGAACACACCTGCCAACTCAATAGACTGATCAAGACCTTCGATCCAGACCTTCAAAACATCCTACGCGCTCTCATCCCACGTACTCCCCGCGTAGGAGACTTTTACTGCCTCCCAAAGATACACAAAGCCAACACACCCGGACGTCCTATCGTATCAGGCAACGGAACCCTGTGTGAGAACCTCTCTGGGTACGTCGAGGGCATCCTGAAACCCATCGTACAGGGAACCCCCAGCTTCTGTTGCGACACTACAGACTTCTTGCAGAAACTCAGCACCCATGGACCAGTTGAACCAGGAACACTCCTCGCCACGATGGACGTATCGGCACTCTACACCAATATCCCCCACAATGACAGCATCGCTGCGACAGCCTCAGTACTCAACACCAACAACAGCCAATCTCCAGACGCCATCCTACAACTCATCCGCTTCATCCTTGACCACAATGTCTTCACCTTCGACAACCAGTTTTTTACCCAAACACACGGAACAGCCATGGGGACCAAATTCGCACCCCAATACGCCAACATCTTCATGCACAAGTTCGAGCAAGACTTCTTCGCTGCACAGGACCTCCAACCAACGCTGTACACCAGATACATCGACGACATCTTCTTCCTTTGGACCCACGGCGAAGGATCACTGAAAGGACTACACGATAGCATCAACAGGTTCCATCCCACCATCAAACTCACCATGGACTACTCCTCAGAATCGGTTTCATTCTTGGACACACGAATCTCCATCAAAGACGGACGCCTCAGCACTTCACTCTACCGCAAGCCCACGGACAACCTCACGATGCTCCACTTCTCCAGCTTCCACCCTAACCACGTTAAAGAAGCCATCCCCTATGGACAAGCCCTGCGAATACACAGGATCTGCTCAGATGAGGAGGAACGCGATGGACACCTACGGACACTGAAAGACGCCCTCGTAAGAACGGGATATGACGCTCGACTCGTCGAACGACAGTTCCGACGGGCCACAGCGAAAAACCGCATAGACCTCCTCAGAAGACGAACACGGGACACAACCAACAGAGTACCCTACGTCGTCCAGTACTTCCCCGGAGCGGAGAAACTACGCCATGTTCTTCGCAGCCTTCAACATGTCATCGATGACGACGAACACCTTGCTAAGGCCATCCCCACGCCTCCACTACTCGCCTTCAAGCAGCCGCCTAACCTCAAAAGTACCATCGTTCGCAGCAAATTACCCAGCTTTCAGGAGAACAGTGACCACGACACCACACAACCCTGCCACGGCAACCTCTGCAAGACATGCCAGATCATGGACACAGATACCGTCATCACACGTGAGGACACTACCCACCAGGTACATGGTACATACTCATGTGACTCGGCCAATGTTGTCTACCTGATACGTTGCAGTAAAGGATGCCCCAGAGCATGGTACATCGGCGAGACCATGCAGACACTGAGACAACGTATGAACGGACACCGCGCAACAATCGCCAGGCAGGAGGGTTGCCTCCCAGTCGGGGAACACTTCAGCAGTCAAGGGCATTCAGCCTCGGATCTGCGGGTTAGCGTTCTCCAAGGCGGCCTTCGGGATACACGACAACGCAAAATCATCGAGCAGAAACTGATAGCCAAGTTCCGCGCTCATGAGGACGGCCTCAATCGGGATATCGGGTTCATGTCACGATACAGAACGTGACTTGACATCGTTGCCGGTCTTTCCAGCTTTTAAAAAAAACAAACACAAGAAACAAACACAAGAAACAAACCCAAATGGAGAGGATATGCAGCCAGCAGGTGTTTTGACACGTTGGACCCCCTGGGACACATCTCATTGTCTTGGCTGTGCTCTTAGTGTGTCTTTGATGTAGGGAAAGATTGAATGCATTTTCTCTGTGTTTATATTCTGTGAATTCTGGTAGATTGTCTCACAGTAACTCTACCTGAGGAAGGGGCGACAGCTCCGAAAGCTTGTAATTTTAAATAAATCTGTTGGACTATAACCTGGTGTTGTGCGACTTCTCATTCAGGAAAGGAGTGGAAGGGAGAAAAATAAAGAGAACAATTGGTGAATGACAGATAGTTAGACAGGAAGATAGATATACGCAGATAGTTAGACAGGAAGATAGATACATGCAGATAGTTAGACGGGAAGATAGATACATGCAGATAGTTAGACGGGAAGATAGATACATGCAGATAGTTAGACAGGAAGATAGATACATGCAGATAGTTAGACAGGAAGATAGATACATGCAGATAATTAGACAGGAAGATAGATACATGCAGATAGTTAGACAGGAAGATAGATACATGCAGATAGTTAGACAGGAAGATAGATACATGCAGATAGTTAGACAGGAAGATAGATACATGCAGATAGTTAGACAGGAGATAGATACATGCAGATAGTTAGACAGGAAGATAGATACATGCAGATAGTTAGACAGGAAGATAGATACATGCAGATAGTTAGACAGGAAGATAGATACATGCAGATAGTTAGACAGGAAGATAGATACATGCAGATAGTTAGACACAAAGATAGATACATGCAGATAGTTAGACACGAAGATAGATACATGCAGATAGTTAGACACAAAGATAGATACATGCAGATAGTTAGACACGAAGATAGATACATGCAGAGAGTTAGACACGAAGATAGATACATGCAGATAGTTAGACACGAAGATAGATACATGCAGATAGTTAGACACAAAGATAGATACATGCAGATATTTAGACACAAAGATAGATACATGCAGATAGTTAGACATGAAGATAGATACATGCAGATAGTTAGACACGAAGATAGATACATGCAGATAGTTAGACGGGAAGATAGATACATGCAGAGAGTTAGATGGGAAGCAGTGGAGCAGAAAAATTACAAATTTCTGGGTAGAAAACAGCTGTTGATCCAAAGGCAATTAGGATAATACTGAGGCACATGCAATAACATTTAAAATAGTTCCCACACAGGAACACAAGACCTATAATCAAAGATAAACCTCACCTCTGTAGCATGGCATAAATACAGGGTAGTGTACGTATTGCTAACGCACACAATGTATTCATTTTGAGGAATGCTGCCTTCTCATCACAGCCAAAGACCACAAATCATACTTTCCTAAAAAAAGCCTCTTTCTGCAGCACTATCAACATGAAGCAAATATTAGGAGCAGCATTTGTGATCAAAAAAGTGAGAGAGAGCACGAACTAATTTAAACACACAAAACCGTGTATATATGAGGGAGAAACCTGAAAACATTTTTAAAACAAAAACAGTAAGGGCTCGATTTTGCCAGGCCCGAGGAGACTGGATTGGAGGCGTGTGAGTTGTTAAAATCGCCAAAAATGGAGCAATTTTCCCAAAAGCGTGTTTTCTGACCCCCTTTCCATCCCGCCTCCAAGAGGCGGGATAGGCCCTTAAGGTCCTTAACAACCACTTAATAGCCTCTATAATCCCATTTTGAGAGGCTTTTCTGATTTTTAGTCATTCCCCCCATCCCTCACGCCTCCTCTGGAACACGCCAGGTAATGCTGGCAGCCTCACAAGTGGATTGCTTACGAACAGCTGCAGCTCCATCATTACAAAGGAGTTTTCACCAATGATCATTTGCAGGTGGCAGAACTTTGTTGTTTCAGGTCTGGGGGAACTTTTAGCAGGCCTACTCAGTGTTGTGGAAGTTTGGAGCCTGACACCCATCTCCAGTGTGACCTCCTGGAAAAACTCTCTCCCCACCTTGACTAAGCGCTTCCTCAACTGAGGCATATACCAGAAGCATGGCGACCATTTAATTCCTTTCCTCCTGGACATCAGATTCAGATGAAGACCAGCCGCGGCAGCAGCAGAACCATGAGCAACAGCAGCACCAACAGCAGGAGCATCAACAGGAGTGCCAAGCTGCTAGTCACCCACCTGAAGATGCACAGGCCAGAAGTCGCCAGAGTGCGACCATATTGCTGCCCAGGATGCAAGGGACGCACTCATGTTGGTCACATTTGCTTAGCCTGTACAATCAAATACTTTTGCCTCGCACCTTCTTACCAGAGCATCGACAATGGACAAGAAGCTGTGGATTCCTATCACTCTGACCACCATACTGACAATTGCAAGTCACTCTAAGCCCTCAATGTGGAAGTCCCATTTGCGAAATGACACAGGCCACAACTTCAACAGTTTGCCATCAGAATTTTTTATCACAACAAGCAACTGGTGGCATTTCAAAAATAAACACAACATAACACCCAAGTGACTACCCTTGTGACTACTTGTGCATTATCTTCCTCTTACGCATGCTCCTACGTGGTGCTTCCCCTGTGGTTTCAGCAGATGTGGAGGCCCCTTGCTCACTTTCTTGCTGGTCCTGTCTTGACACCTTTGGCGGCCGTCCTCTGGGGTTGCGAACCTGTGAGGGCTCGGAACAGTCTGCTGCTCCTGCGGCTGTGCAGGGGATGAGACGCCCATCTCAGTTGGGTGAGGACTCTGGTGGGGCTCTGACCGAGGGCTTTGCAGTGGCATGGTTGTGTGAGCGCTTGAAGAGGAGCCCTCACTTCCTTGTTGTCTGCCACCAACATCCCTCTCATGGGTCAGCCCCACTTCAGAGCTAGCAAGTGGCTTGACAGCACCTTGCTGCACTTCAGGGGGGCCATGTGGACCCGTTTCTGCACTGGAAGTCCTACTCCAGAGGACTTCCATGAAGGTCTGGTTTCTATGCTCAGTAGATGACCATCGCTCCTCAAGAGATGCCAGTCTATTCTGAACCATGACCATGTTTTCAACACTCTGGCGACTTAGCTCCTCCATGGCCGTAGCCATCCTCTCCTCTACTGTAGCCATCCTTTCCACGGAGGTTGCCATCCTTTCCGTGGTGATGCGTTCATGCGCCAATGCCTCCACAAAGGCTCTGCTCATGTTCGCGATGGACTCCTCCATTCGATCGACACTCGCAGCGACCCTGGAGACAAAACCTGCCAGAGACTCCTGCACCTGTTCCTGGAGTTCCAGCACCGCTCTCGTTCTGGATGGACCCGGAGGCACAGGGTCGACATGCAGCTGAGCCGAGCTGGCAGAGTCCTGCACCCTCTGAAGAGGACTCTCCACTGCTGTCCCTGTCTCCACCATCTGCTGATGCTCACTTGTGAGCTGTGATACACCAGGTGCCAACACTACTCTATCTCGCAAAGATCCCACCGAGGTGTGAGTGTCTGCGCTGGTGCTGGCTGCACTGAATTCTGCTGAGGCTGCGCCCTCAGAAGTTGCAGCTTCCTCTGAGGAGTCTGGAAGCTCAGGCTCTTCCTCCTGGACAGTGGGGACAGGGGCTTTCGATGGTCCTGTGGGGGAGTAAAGGAAAGAGTTAGAGATGTGAGGTCAAGGTTACATGAACATTGAATAGTGCAGATGATCATAAGTCAGTCTGTTAGAGCATCAGATTCATTATCAGTGACTCATGAAATGTCAATGTGAGAGATGCCAAACTATTCTGTCACCAGCTTGCTGCGATGCGCCCATCTGTCCGTCCCCCACTTGGGTATCCTCCTCGATCCCGGTGATTTCCAGGGCCTCCTCCCCCCAGGCAGTGAGCTGGGTTACTGAGGGTGGGCCTCCTCCTGTCATGGCTCTTTCCCTCTTATTGGGCTCTCTTTTCCTGCAATGAGGGACACAAGTGGAGTTTGAGTGAGAATGAAGGAGTGAGTGTAGATAATCCATAGCATAGATGCTTAGAAGGATACAAAGGACCATCCCTGTGTGTTGAAAGTTGTTGTTGTCATGGCATCACAGTGATAGGGAGTGTGAGGGCTGCATGGTCAAATAGTTAAGTGAATGTGACCTGAGAGAGAGAAGGAATGGGTAAGGGTGCATGTAAGTGTCAAGTGGAGGAAGAGGTTGGCAAAGCAGAGTGCTGGTGAGGAGAGGCGATGGGGATCAGATTGAGGGTGATGGAAAAGTCATACTCACTTTTCCTGTGCGGAGAAGATCATGAAACCTCTTCCTGCACTGCAGCCAGGTTCTGCGGCTCAGCGAAATAGAGTTGACCTCCTGGGCCACTTGCAGCCACACAGCTTTTGTCTGCTGGGGTGGCTTTTTTCTCCCTGAGGAGAGGAACAGCACCTCCTTATTACATCTGGCTCCGTGCACCAGAGCTTGGAGGGAGGGCTCATCAAACCGAGGTGCAGACTTTTGCTTGATTGTGGACATTGTCGGGAAATCAACACCTTCATACAATTTGCAGAGCCTTTGCAGTCTCCAGAGGAAGCAAGGCTGCTTGCAGGTCTTAAATCCAGCAGCATTGATGACGTCATCGGAGGCGACTTTCTGTATGAAAAGACTCATTGGGCCAGGTGTTCCCGCACGCAGGAAATCAATTGCCCAATTAGGGGAAAATCCCACTTTTTCAGCACTTCACTTAGGAGTCGGGGTCCTGACACGATTTCCGCCTGACACGCCCCAGCCCGCCCACACTGACAAAATCCAGCCCTCAGTCTCATTCCAAATGAGTGAGAACTGACAGTCCTGCTCTCCTGTCAAATTCAGTTGGCATAATGGTACTTATAATCAAACAAACAATCAAATGAGAGAACAATGTCGTAAAAATAAAAAGATGGCTGGGACTCAAGGTTCTGACAAGTAGATAAAGTGCACAGTCCTCACTGTTTCAGTTCCAGATGTCAGCAGTACTCCAAGACAGTCTCACACACTCCCACTCACCCGCTCCTCTCTATATATTGAGCATCTATTATACAGACACAAATCTTATTCTACACTAAATCTAGATGTGATGTCCACATGTTATCTATAGGCTTGCCAACATTGTAACATGTGTATACAGAACGTGACACTAGAGAGGCACTCTTAGCACACAGCCACAGCAAGTGACCTTTCATCCAGTCAGTACAGTACACTGCAGGTTAGAGCATCTCAAATATCCAACCCAAGCCACCATATGAAACAATTCTAAATCCTAGGGACGTTTATGTTTCAGTCACTAATTTTCAATTATGTGTCCCATGCATTGCTCATTTGATTAGAGGCGTCACAGATCAATTGGATGCAGTCATGGTGCAACTAGCCAACAGATGGTGCTTCTTGTAATAGGACACTGTGAAAAGGAGCAGCCCGACCAAATTGATTTGAGAGAATAAAAGCTAAAGGTGAGAATTGTTGGTCTGATTCACGTACCATGTAATTATGGGTTGGAGCTCCATGGCTACGCACCTATCATTCACATGTACAATGATGCACTTGGCTCGTCCTTGGGCAGGGCATGCCTTGCGGCGGAAGGTCAGAGAGTTTAAACATGACAAAGTGGTTCTCTTCCCACACCGCCATGGTGTACAGATTTATGTTACACATCTCTTTCTCCTTTGTTAACGACTTTATTATACCTACCTGTGGGTGACTTAATAGACCATCCCCTGAATATTAGTACAGCATAATTTTCATTCACAGTACTCCGCCTGCCCAGGACTGTAAGTAGAACAGTAGCTGTTTAGCTCTTTCACCTTTGCATTGGAAATGTGTATTCAAAGTAGTACAGGAAATCGCACATTCAATGAGGGCAGGTAGGAGCTTTAATCACCTAGGGGTTCTGCTGACAGTTCTAAATCATTTGAGCCCCCTCTTACAGTCTGCATTTGACACATTAGACCCCCTGTGACCCCACCTCATTGTCTTAGCTGTATCTTGCTATGTCTTTGATATAATGCCTTCCTGACTGACCTGATTGTTTCTCTGCCGAGGTGTGATAAAAGGCAGTCAGAAAGATTAACTGTAGTCGTCTGACATTGTACGCTGCACAGGCATTGTTCTCTGTCTATATATGCTTTGCCGATTCGTATTCCTTCACTTCACCTGATGAAGGGGCAGCAGCTCCGAAAGCTTGTGATTTCAAATAAAACTGTTGGGGGGAAAAATTCAGCTGCTTGCGCCTCCCGTTAGCGCCTTAAGAGGGCGCTAATGGGGCGTAAAGCAGCTAACGCCCGGGCGCAGCGCCGCCCACGCCTCCCGAAAAATTTAGTGGGAGGTTAGCGGCGGCGGCAGCCGGTAGCGCCCTGTGGCGCTGCGCCGCCGGCGATGACGTCATCGCCGTGCGCAGCGCCCCGCTCGCGCCCCGGCCGTGATCTTCAGTCGCGCCCCCTGATTTACCGCCAGACGCTATGTCCGACGGGTTCAGGGGGGCGTACGTGCGGCCGGGGCGGCGATATTTAAAGGGGAGGTGGCAGGCGGCCATTTTTGTTGCTGGCCGCCTGCCAGCACCTGCCCCCGTTGCTGTCCCCGGCCCCCGTGAAGCCCCCCCACCGTGAAGTGCCGGCTGCGCTCCAAGAGCCCGGCACTTCTCTTGAGTGCCGGGCTCTTTTGCCGGCACTCCCGATCCCTGGGGGCCCAGCTGGGCCCCGGTTCGCGCTGCGCAAGGCCCCTCCCCTTTAAGAAGGGGAGGAAGGCCTGCAATACCGCGGCGCGACGTGCCGCAGCGCGTGGCGCTGCGGCACGTAGCGCCAGGATATTCACTCGCAGCGCCCCAAGAGGGATGCGGGGTGCTTCCAGTTGCGCCCCGCTTCCCTCTTGGGGCGCAACCACTGAAGTTCCGGCGCGGGGCCGCTAATTTTTTCGGGGCGCTAAAAGTCGCG
The DNA here is from genome assembly GCA_030390025.1 of Squalus acanthias. Taxonomy (NCBI): domain Eukaryota; kingdom Metazoa; phylum Chordata; class Chondrichthyes; order Squaliformes; family Squalidae; genus Squalus; species Squalus acanthias. The sequence continues at coordinate 12,453,574 of CM059437.1, forward strand.
CCCTGGCGAGGTTAGCGCCCCAAATGGGGCGCGACTCAATTTTTACCCCTTGGACTATAACCTGGTGTTGTGCGACTTCTCACTTTTTTTACAGTTTAAGCCATTGTTCAGCAGTAGTAATTGAATTATAGCTCCCTCTACAATATCCACTGTTCCACATGCAATCAGAAGATGGTGCTCACTTGCACACGTTCCTCAGCTGTAGGGAAGGGAGACAGCACAACCGTTGTAAGCTTGCAGTCAAACCAATGCACATTCTGAACCAATTTCAGTTCTAGGAACATTGCAGGCTTCGGTTATCAATTTTATCAAAACTCTTGACAAGCTATTCTAATTTTATACATCCAATGTCCTGTCGACAATACGCAACATCAGATGTAATAACCCAATCGAACCAATAGATGGTGCAACTTGTGACAGGATGCTGTGAAACAGATCTACTGAAAGGGATATGTCTCAGTGTCACTTTTGTAAGTATGCTGTAACAAGCTGTAGACCTCCTATAAAGGAGGAATCACTCTTTGAGAGTGAGACGAGCTATGCTCTGCTAGAGGAGCTGATAATTATTTCAGTACAGCAACAGTGTTAATGGAAGACAACTTCTACTCAACTGTTGAACATCTCCTGTACAATGGCATATAGTTCTCATAAGAAATGTAATTAATGCATGCACAATATGCTTGCATTTTAGAATTTGATACCTACTTGTAGAATATAATGGATGCTCAATAAATAGATGGATAGGAGTATATTGTGAGACAGTCCTGAAATCATGGTTCTGACGAAAGGTCATCGACCTGAAACGTTGACTCTGTTTCTCTCTCCACAGATGCTGCCTGGCCTGCTGAGTATTTCCAGCATTTTGTCTTTATTTCTGAAATCATAGGGTTTGGATGATGTTAGTGAGTCCCACTTACACAGGATCTCTTTCTTATTCTATATTGTTGTACATTCAGAGTCTTTTCCGAGGCACTGATCAGTCGAACACATCAGTAAGGACAAGTATAAAAATCAAGAAGTTAGTGATCCCGATAAAAAGCATGCTGCCATTGAACCCAGGCGAATCAGGATCTTCGATGGGCGGGGGGGGCAAGTTTATATTTAAAACACTTTTTCTTTGTACCAGTAAACAATAAGGATAGCTAAAGCAGAGTGGTAAAGTCATTCCAGTAACTTGTGTTTCTTTCCATCTTAGTTACTATCACGTTTCCAGACAGTAACACATTCTACTGGTCAGAGCACTGCATTCTCACTTCATCGGGCTGCCAAATTTGCCATGCACTTCTGCTGACTAAGCATTACGGATAGAAATAGTAACCCAGGGCTCTAATTTTTTACGTAAGCTAACTTTCCTCACCCGATATGACCATTTAATTAAGTTAATATGACAGGGCACAATCTGATGGCGTGCAGATACGGTGAAAGTCTCCTGACTGACTGTGAAGACCCTAAGGAAAGTGGGTTTGGGCAGTTTCATCCCAACCCAATCAGTAGCTGAGTCCACAGCAGAAAACTGTGGCACTGAAGTATATTAATCTGTCAGCATGACTGGGCCATATTTAAATAATGCCTTAATAATTGGTGTTTAATTTCACTAGTTACTATCTATGAACGTGCACTGATGTTCCATTTATACGTGGCTTATATAATCTAGTTGTCTGTCTAACCTGTTTGCACAGGGTGTTGTGCTTATTCTGCATGGTACATATTGGTCCATGGGTGTTGTGGTTTAGAGCGGATTTAGAGGTTGTCAACTCTGGTTGGATGTATTCCTGGAGGTTTGATCATGTGACATTTGATTACGTGACATTTAATCATGGGGAGTAAGGAGAGTGACCTAGAGTTTGAGAGAGGAAAGCAACAAACATTGGAGCAAGAACAGAAGCCTGAAAATCACTGATGTTGCAAACGGTTCAGGAGAAAAGTGGCCGTGTGGTTGATAGTGAGGAAGAAAGCTGTAGACTGCAGGAAGATATCAATGGACTGATCAGGTGGGCTGAAAAGTGGCAAATGGAATTCAATCCAAAGAAGTGTGAGGTAATGCATTTGGGGAGGGCTAACAAGGCAAGTGAATACACAATAAATGATAGGATACTGAGAAGCGTAGAGGAACAGAGGGATCTTGGAGTGCATGTCCACAGATCCCTGAAGGTAGCAGGACAGGTAGATAAGGTGGTTAAGAAGGCATATGAGATACTTTCCTTTATTAGCTGAGGCATAGAATATAAGAGCAGGGAGATTATGCTTGAACTGTATAAAACACTAATTAGGCCACAGCTAGAATACTGTGTTCAGTTCTAGTCACCACATTACAGGAAAGATGTGATTGCACTAGAGAGGGTACAGAAGAGATTTACGAGGATATTGCCAGGACTGGAGAATTTTAGCTCTGAGGAAAGATTGGATAGGCTGGGGTTGTTTTCTTTGGAACAGAGGAGGCTGAGGGGAGACTTAATTGAGGTGTATAAAATTATGAGGGGCCTAGATAGAGTGGATAGGAAGGACCTATTTCCCCCAGCAGGGAGGTCAATAACCAGGGGGCATAGATTTAAAGTAATTAGTAGAGGATTAGAGAGGAATTGAGGAGAACTTTTTTCACCCAGAGGGTGGTGGGGGTCTGGAACTCACTGACTGAAAGGGTGGTAGAGGCAGAAACCTTCATCGCATTTAAAACGTTTTCGGATATGCACTTGAAGTGCCGTAACCTACAGGGCTACGGACCAAGAGCTGGAAAGTGGGATTAGGCTGGATAGCTCTTTTTCGTCCGGCACAGACACGATGGGCCGAATGGCCTCCTTCTGTGCCGTAAATTTCTATGATTCTATGACTTCAGTCAGTTGCTTCTTCCTATTCTGCTCTGACGCATGCAAAATGAACCATGCATTTTAATAGCATGGTCTCTGCCTCAACCATTCGCTGTGGCAAAGCTTTCTGTGTTCCAAGAGCCCTTTAAATAAAGAGATTGCTCCGATTCTCTCTCTGCTCTCTCTCAGTAACAATTTTAAATTGATGACTCCTCATCACCTACTCTCCATCTAGAGGAAATGGTCTTTCCGTCTTCAGTGTATCAAAGCCTCTATAAAATCTCCTCTGCTTTCTCTACTCCAGTGTCTCAAGTCTCTGCTGCAACTCAGAGGTGTAATATTAGCTGCCCCCATCACTGCAGTTTTATATCACATGGAGTTTAAACTATATTTTTAACATATGTTTTGTACCAATTCAGACTGTCAAAAGCACTACCCCACATTTATTTTTCATTACCTAAATCTAAGCTGCGCAGCAGACCCTTTATTGAAGCACACAAGTCATTCGCTCTCCGATCTATTGCAAACACGATACCCCAAAAGTAATGGCCCAAAAATTAGTGTCTCTACGCGAGAGTACGCACTGTGTACTCTCGCGTATTCTGTCTCCAATTGCCGGTTTTCTGCATGCACTGCGCATGCGCTGAAAACCGGCACTTGGTGATTTCAAAAGGGGGCGGTTCCTAGGTGAACCGCGTGCGCGCTACAGGCTGCGCGCACGCAGTGCACTTAGTGCTTTGAACGCGCAGGTAAGCATGGAAGATTTTGCACATAAAGAAAGGAGGCGTAAGGCCCTCTTTTAACAAGGTAAGTAGTTAATTAAGTATTATTTTGAATTTTTTTCAACAGGTATATCTTTTTTAGAGACTTTAAAGAAAGGTAAGTTTATTTTTATAACTTTTTAAAAGATTTTTTAAATTTTTTCAAAAATTAAATTTTTTGTTTAAAGTGGTTAATTTATTTAACTATACTTATTTTATTAATGTGATGTTTTTTTTTAATTTAATTGAGGTTTAGCTGTTCTTTTTGGGGGGTACAGATTCATAGCTTTCACAGCCCTTGCTCTGAAAACTATGAATGAAAGATGGTGTGCTGCCATTGGCTGTAACTGAATCACGTGATCCCACAGCTCGCACGAATTAACTGCGCCTGTGGGATACGGAAGCACTGCACAGCTGCTGTCTAGAAAATCAAGTTCGTGCGAGCTCGGAATGAAAAGGCAGGCGCGCAGTGAGATATCGCGGGGAAGCCTTACCCCCGCACGAAGGCTCCGTCATTAATTTCTGGGCGTTTTTACAAGCGTCACAAGGGAGATATAGCACGGTGCAGGAAACTATCCGGATTGGTTCAAGTTCAATTTAAAGGGGGAAACTCAGGCAGATGTCACTGCATTCATTGTTTTGGGGGAAAATCTCAAGGCCCATCAGACTTTGACAGGTGATTGCTGTATGCTGGAGTTTGTCATGATTACAAAAGGAGCCGTTACAATATCTGCAGGCTCAGCATTTAATGCCGATCTGAGAAACAATCCTCGGGTGCAACCATCTGTGAAACCTCAAAAGGTACGTCGGCATCCTGGGTGCTGTCTTTGCAGTCACTAGCCAGGGCTGGCTTACATTATCCTTGAACATGCGGGCAAGAGCTTAACCTTTTTGCCCTCACCTGGCTACTTTCTTCAATTTCAAAAAATAAAAGGCAACTTTAAAGCAAAAAATAAAAACGTTTTCAGTGACGGCAAAAGGGCTAAATCCAGATGAAAATGTTTAGATTTCATGACAGAGTGCTGCAGGCATCACAAAATAATTGCTCACCAGATAGTTCCCGGTATTTGGTTTCCAAAAGGTATAATGAAGAGCGTTGTTTCCTTGGATCTGTAGCACTGCAGTAGTTAAAAAGTACATTGTGCGTTCCAACTGGCATTGATCTAAGGGTGTAGTTACATGAAAGGAGAGTTTATTAAAGCATGTACAGTCCGTTCGCTAAAAGCTGGAGATTATCAGACCTGTAGTTACAGGTAGTGTGTAAGGTTATGAAGTTTAATTACTCCAAACTCACTTACACAGAAATGATTCATAACTCACGCTAATTGCTGCTTTATTTGGTTTTGATTAACCTTTTTTCATGCAGCCGGAGTCTATCTGAACCAGCTCCAACTGGAACTCCAAATCTCACTGTTCATTTTCCTGGGGGTACAGTATATGAAACAGAGCAGTGAGCCTTTGAGGAGAGATTGGGTCAGGAGAGATTGGGTCGACTAGGCCTGTATTCACTAGAGTTTAGAAGAATGAGAGGGGATCTCATTGAAACATATAAAATTCTGACTGGGCTAGACAGACTGGATGGAGGGAGGATGTTTCCCCTGGCTGGGGGGTCTAGAACGAGGGGTCACAGTCTCAGGATACGGGGTAGGACATTTAGGACTGAGATGAGGAGAAATTTCTTCACTCCGAAGGTGGTGAACTTGTGGAATTCTCTACCACAGAAGGCTGTGGAGGCCAAGTCACTGAATATATTTAAGAAGGAGATAGATAGATTTCTAGACACAAAAGGCATCAAGGGGTATGGGGAGAGAGCGGGAATATGGTATTGAGATAGAGGATCAGCCATGATCATATTGAATGGCGGAGCAGGCTCGAACGGCCGAATGGCCGACTCCTGCTCCTATTTTTCTATGTTTCTATGTTCTTTGTTCTATGTTACTCACTGCATTTCCCGCCTCTGAATGGGAAGGTGAAGGGTTCAAGCCCCATTCCAGACAGACCCAGTGAGTGGAGACAAGAATATGAATACATTAAACGCTGGGTTGAGATCCAACGAGGTACCTGCACCCGGATGGAGTGACCAGTGGCTCAGTGGTAGCATCCCTGTCTCTGAATCAAAAGGGTTAGGTTTGGGCCCCACTCTAGACAGTCTCGGAGGTCGGAATACCGGATCGCCGTCCAGCATGTGCATGTGCATCGATGGGTGCGGGCGGCCCATCCCATTGTAAGGGTAGATGAGGCTCTTTCGCCTGAGTTGCAGCCTACTTTGGAGAAGGTACTCTGGAGATTAAAAACTGTGTGGAAGGCAACGGGGAAGTACCTCAGCAACTGTTCCCTAGTAAGTGGCTCAAGAATCTCACGTGTGAAAATTGGAGTTAGGACCTGCCCTAAGACAGAACATAACAGATAGACAGATCAATCTGTTGCTGTTGTTGCTATTAACAGTCCACATGCTGTCACTTCTGGCAACATTGAGCGAGGAACATTACTTGAGAATAAGTTGGGACTTTTTTCAACGTAACCATAATGTGGGCAAATGGACTAAGAAAATTTACCAAATCAGGTGGAGGGAGGTGTTTCCATTCGTTGAAGCTGCCAATCGCCGTGTAGCAATCCCCAATGTTGTCTGCTCTGTCCAGGAGCAGGAATTAAGCAGAGGCTAGGCATTGCCTTAAGCAGAGAGGAAAAATAAAATGCTTGTGTTGCGTCACAGTGGGCCGCTCGCGCGTGTCTTTCAGCTAAATGAAGAGCAGCACACTGGCAGACTTACTAATGGCCTGGAAGCCAATTTGTGGTTGATCATCTTGGTTGGGCTTATGGGTGGGGAGACCGAAAAGAGAGCGCGAATAAAGCAAACTTAAAAGCTGCAAAAGGGTAAAGAATAAATTTCCTTTTTAGTAATAAATTTGCAAATATTCATATAAAACCAGTAGCATTCCTAACTGGCTAAAATGTTGTGATTTTCACTATTAAAAGTGACCCTATTTCGCTCCTTGCAGCTGTGCAACAGCCTCCTCAGTTAGAAGGCAGGGATTGTTTTTTTTGCAGCTGCTGTTTGATGTACCTCCATTATGAGTCAATAGTAGGTGTGACCTAAACAGAATGAGTTGTGCTTTGGCCAAAGTAGAGCGAGGCATTCCATCTGGTGGTCTGGCTAAAGAACTGGAAGGGCAAAAAACAAATAATAACTCAACCTGCTCGACTGCAGGTGTGTTAAAGTCATCCGAATTCACAGCTTTCGAGCTGAGGTATATCCATTCTTGTCAATGACGATGACAGCCGATGATTCATCTCCAACTAATACAGGTTCTGGGTTCTCATATGACTGTAAAGTCTGATTTTCATGAGGAATGTCTTCCTACACGCCGGACATCGGACGTCAGATTGTCCCATGGACTTATCCTTCATTTCCAATGTGTTAACGCAAAGAAATGTTGCATGAGCATTTTGCGGTAGTAGTTACTAATATCAGTGTACAACCCAGAAGATTGCGCCCTTTAATGCAGGAATACTGTCCTTATTACTGCGCCTTTATCATTGAGGCAACAGGATCAGCTTTATCGAGGCAGTTACTCCCTCTCCTCCACTAAAATAGCCTCTGAAATCCCAGTGAAAATAAATGGAGATTCCCGGCAGTTCAGGGTGGGAAATGGTTAACAGGAGGGAACAGAAAAAAAGGAGTTTGTATTTGAAAGCTGAGATCTGCCTTTATAATGAAACAGTAATTTAATCCTTAATCAGTCAAATACAAAACAATGAAAGGCAAGCTCAGATTTTTCACACATGGGAATCACTTACTTTCATGTATTATGGGCATTAATCAGATGACAGCTCTATTGTATTTGTGCTTTTTAGGGGATTAAAATGGATGCATTGGGTCAGTGGGTATTATCCTTCTTGTGACTAATAATATACCATTCACCAGTCACTCAGAATACTTTAGCTGTATCAATGCTAGAATGGGATTTCCCTGGAGTCCCTTTATGCTGCTGTTACACTGCACTTACTGGTGCAGTAATGGCAACATTTAGGCAGCGATATGAATGGGAACCCGAGTTTATATCGCCAGCTGTGGGACACGAGGCTGGCCCATCCTGTGCGACACAGGAAATTCAAGAATAGGAACAAGGAAGTACAGGAGGAAAAAAACGCTTCATTACAGGAAAAATCTGACCAAGATCGAGGACACTGACGTGTGTTTTTTTTCACAGAAAAGTGGATGGAGTGAAAACACTGGTAACACAGCCACGGTAATTTCGGTAATCCCATGTAATAAAAATGGAATTTGACCTATTCAGTCACCATAAAACAATGGGCTTAATTTTAAATGGGTGGAGCTGCAGAATGTGATTTCCCCAAAGTAAAAATGGAATTCAATATATCCAGTCACCATAAAACATGAGACCTGACTGCTGCAGGAACAGTAGCTCCTACCTCTCAATGGGCAACGGGCCGAGAAGGTGCAATTCGGGTCCGTGCTTCAGGTGAGAGCACGGTTTTCCACAGTTTGCCAGCTGATATTTTTGGGCTGGGAATTTTGCATAATGCTGTTTTTCCAAGTGGCACCTTTGGGAAGTCCTCATTAAAACAGAATAATTGAGAGCTATGAACTTGCACCCTGAATAATGTCTTGATGCTCCCAAAAATGAAAAAAAACCCAGAGCTATGGCTGGAAAAATAAACCCTCCACAATCAGAGAGGCAGTCAGAAATGACATAAACTGATAAACACGCAGAAAGTCAAAGACAACCCCACTTCTCCACATACATTTAAGTGACAGCTTCTAATGTTAAAACAATCTGATGTTATTCCCTTTACCATTTAGAGCTATTGATGGTAAGCAGCAGTTAATGCTGGTGTAGTGACCACAATCGTATAACCTACAATATCATCCCCAATATCAAAAGTAATTGATCTGTATACCGCCGCATTCATTAACTGGAAGTAAACCCATGGTGAACCATTCCCATCACACATCTTAGTTCCTGTAACTGGCCATGCAGATGGAGTAATTCCTTGTCCTCCACATTAACTGTGAACATTTGAGCACACAAACAATAGTGAGGAACTCAAGTAAGGCAGTAATCTTGGATCTCGAGGGGGGTCAAAGGTGGTGAATCCAGCAAAAAAAGGCATCAATAAGCTGTTGAATACTAGCATGGACGACAGATTGGTTGATATTACTGAACTTCCCTATGGCAGCCTGGAAGGGACTGGAGGCAAAAATTCAAGGTAGTAGTGATCTTGATTGCAACAGGCCATACTTGATCTGGCAGTAGCTGCAGGTCTCATTGCAGGATACGACACAAGCCTGCTACTGCCTCGCTGGAGAAGCAAAGCCTCCTTATACAATGGGCTGGATATTCCAATCCCTACGGGTGGGTACGCGCTGTGCACTCACCCGTAGGGACATCGAAAATGCCGGTTTCAGGCGTGCACAGCGCATGCGCTGGAAACCGGCATTTCCGATCTGTCAAGAAAGCTCTTGACAGATCCTCCGGCTGCCCGAGAGAAGGGCCTCTGTGGGCGGAGAGTTCCGCTTTTTGGAGACCCTCCGCCCGCAGAAAACCTTTACAATTCTTGCGCCTGGTAAAAGCAGGCATAAGGCCTGCTTTTACCAGGATAAGAGTTGAAAAAAAAATTTTAAAAAAAAATTTCCACTTATTTAATCATTTAAAAATACTTTAAAAAAAGGTAAGTTTATTTTTAGCCCTGTAAAAAACATTAATTATTTTTTTCAAAAATGTAAAGTTTTGTTTAAAATAGTTAATTTATTTGTACTTTCAAGTCATTTTAAAAATGTGATGTTTTTTTAAATTTATTTAAAGTTTTACTATGTTTTGGGGGTGATCTCCATTCATATATTTGACAGGTCTTCCTGTCAAATGTATGAAGGGAGATTCCCTTCTTTGATTGGCTCCCCGTGGCCCACGTGATCCCAGGGACGCTGCGAACTACCTGCGCCTCTGGGATACGTGGGCCCTGCGCACTGGCAGTTTGGAGAGGCCCAGCATCGGAACTGTGCGCCTCCTGGGAGCCCTCACGTAAGGGCGCAGATTTTTCCAGATCGCAGTCCTCCGCCCGCGGGAGGCCTGCGATCGGAATATCTGGGCCATTGTTCCTTGGAGAACTGCAAGCATGTTCTCCTGGGCCTATACACTCAGCTGGGAGTGTAAGTAAGGGTTTCTGCAAGCATCTCTCCTATTTGCTGGCCCTCCAGCTACAGCGGTTTCCTTTCTTCTCCTCCATCCCAGGGTGGGATTCCAAGAGGTACCCCCCACACGCGGAAAAATACGTGGCTATGCAAGCTTCTAAAATCTGATAACTTGTGAGCCAAAGTCTGCTTCACGAATCAGAGCCTGTAATATCAAGGAACAAGTTTGCAGGACTGTAAGGAAAAAGTTATCCAAAAGCTACATAAAGCAATACCTGGGAATGGCTGCTGGTACCTTTAAATGCCATTAGAAACACATGCCATGGTTGGTCGGTAGGATCAGGAAATGGTGTTATTCTGGCAGAAAGGTTGAGAAACTGCATTGGCATCTTAATGATATGCCATAACTACGATTTACATATATCCCCATAGGTCTCCTGCCGGTTTCAGACAAGTGAGCTCAGTGCCAGAGCCCCGCCCTCCCCTGGTAAATTGGTTGGATAAGGAAACTGTCACTAAGTGGGCGAGAGCAAATCCCACTCCATTTTCTGACCAATACTCCCCCCCTTACAATCACAAATAGGGTGGGGAAGAGATCAAAATCAGCCCTAAGGTGCAGAGTGTGAAACTGTACAGGCAAATTCTTTACATACTTCAAAATGAACTTGAGCAGCAGGGTTGATTACTCCAGCCCTGTCTATTAGTAAACGTGTCTGCGGGACTCCTGACACTTTTGAATAGAAATCCCAGAAAAATGCCCCAGTGCTGAATGATAATCAGCCTTATTATATTGGAGAAACTTTTTCTAGTGAAAATGTGCATTCTTGCAAATGCTTATTTATTTAAGACCTGCATTTGGAACGGACAGGTGTAGGGTTGGCTGTTGCTTAGGTAAGGCATTAATCTGGCTCCTTACTTCTAACCATGGCTGTGTGGTAGCACTCTCGCCTGAGTCAGAAAGTTATGGGTTCAAGACCCACTCCAGAGACTTGAGCACATAATCTAGGCTGACACTTCAGTGCAGTACTGAAGGAGTACTGCACTGTCGGAGGTGCTGTCTTTCAGATGAGATGTTAAACCGAGGACCTTTCTGCCCTCGCAGATGGGCGTAAAAAATCCCACGGCACTATTTGAAGAAGAGCAAGGGAGTTCTCCTGGTGTCCTGGCCAACATTTATCCCTCAACCAACATCACTGAAACAGATTATCTGGTCATTATCTCATTGCTGTTTGTGGGAGCTTGCTGTGCGCAAATTGGCTGCCACGTTTCCTACATTACAACAGTGACTACAATTCAAAAAGTACTTCATTGACTGTAAAGCACTTTGGGATGTGCTAAGGTTATGAAAGGTGCTGTATAAATGCAAGTTTTTTTTAAATTTTCTTTAATTCTAAAGTGTTCAAGATCTTATCGACCAACCCAGTACACATATCATCATTGCATGTCCCACTTCAACCATTTTTGATCCTGGAACATATTTCAGTTTTCTCTGCTACACAAATTCCATGTGAATATTAAGAACAAAATATAATCCATTTGCAGGACATCAAACCCAATTTAGTGAAACGGGAGAAATTAAATCTTCCTAATGTAACAGCGTGACAAATGGCCTGCCCGTCTGTTAGACATTTATTACCATTGATGTCTGCGATCTTCTGTAACTGTATTATCCTAACTAAATAAACAGAGCTAGAGATAAGGGTGGCCCATTGACACTTGGAATGGAAAGGGCAAAATCATGGGCTTAGCTCGTGTGTTCAGCACTGTAAAATATGTAATAATCAAACACGCATTTAGATTTTCCTTCGGTCTCTCCCATTTTGATATAACAACTGTGGCCCTCAAAGTTTACTGATAAAGTCTATTGATTAACTTACAGTGTAACGAGCACATTTTATAGTTTACGGTCATTGGGCCAAACAGCCACTGAATGTGTATTATTTTAACCAGCAACAATGAAGCTGCTAATGTCAGGTTAGATCAGATGCCCATGTGACCCTAAACAGCTCACTAATACACAATGTCCTCTATCACTCATATTCTGCTCACTATCATGCAGTGTTCCCTGTTACTCATATCCCACTATCACAATGTGCTCCATTATATCTCTGAACGAACTAGCTCTTTCATCATGGTGACCTAGAGCAGTACATCGGACTCTGGCTCCAAAACCACAAGACAATAATGACAGAAGATCAAGATATTGAAGACAGCCATGATGAAGATTACAATGCACTGAGAGTTAGGTTTCATACTATGCTCTTATATTATATTTAGGAACCAAAGCCTAGAAATTACTGTTGGTGATATTAGTACATGAACATTGATATGACATTCCTTTTGCCCTAATCTTAATGGAGGTGTTAACTCATCTACAAATGTGAAAAGTGTTTGTCTGTGAATTATCACTAATGGTAATTTCTAGGCTCAAAAATAGTGTAAAGCAAGAAACTGAAACAAATATGTTAATTCACTAATAGATTACCGCAATGTATATGATTCACTATCCAAACTTAGCTTAGTGGAATATATCCTCTCATACGAAGTAGTATATACATCAGAAAAAACATACATAGATTAAATATCGATATAAAAACACACCAATTGATCCGTATACCCCCAGTCCACTGTGGAAAGCAAATCCTGCACAGAATATAAAATATGCCCACTTCTGGAACTGCCGCTATTCCATTAGTTCTGTTGGTCGATACAATTTGAAGAAAAGCTGGCAATTTTGGAAGGTGTGCTCTGTCAGGAGTAAGCAGAAAGCACTGGGCCTTTTGGGGGAGTCTGAGTAATCCGCTCCGGAGAGGCGCATCAGTGATTTTAATATGTTAATGAGGCTGCGTTCCTCAGATTTTGTCAGCGGGCCACGTTTCCCAGCACTCGGGAAACCCGGCAGCTAAAGGGAGGCGCAAGCTGCCAGATCCGGCAGGTTAAGTGCCTTCCCAGCACTGCTTGTGGGCCAAGAGCAGCAGGAGTGCTTCCCCCCGACCCCTCAAGCAAAGCTGCCGCAATCTCTTCCCCGTCCCCGCGATCTCTTCTCCTGCGATCTCTCCATCTGCGATCTCTCCCTCCCCTGCGATCTCTCATTCCCTCACCCCCCCCTGCGATCTCTCTCCCGTCCCCCCAGATCCTATCATTGTCTCCCTCCCTCCTCGATGCCGCGCTCCCACCACCACCGCCACCCCCTCCCCCCTCCCCTCGCCCCATCTTCTCGATTGTTGGGGACCGTCCCCAGCAGCCCCCGAATGCTGCCTTGTACCCCAGGAATGGAGGAAAAAAATACTAATGATGTCCCGCCGTTCCCTCCTGAGTTTCCCGGCCTGCTGACATGTACCCCCATTCCCTCCCCGCCTCCCATAATTATCGGAGCCCCTGTATCAGAACAGACCCAAAATACTAAGCTAACTTTTCTCATTTTAGATGCTGATGGACATTTCCTGTTTATCTTTTTATCAAACAGCTCTCTGTTAAATCCGGGTCAACTGAGGCCATGAAAGTAGATTAACAACGATAGTGTGGAGTGCGTAAATAGAAAAAGAGAGAGAGAGAGAGGAAAGAAAGAGGAAAAAAAAGCAAAAGAAGTAGACAGCAGAGAGAAATAGAGATGGACAGAAAAATAAATAAATAGGTGAAAAAAATAAAGAACAGCAAGAAAACAAATAGCAGGTACTAGACTTATGGTCTATGTTCTAATCTTTAAATTATTATTTTTCCTGGATGTTCACACAACTGAAAACATATCTAGAAGTAGTTTGGTTGTTTTTTTTGATGTGTTACGCTCCTATTGATACAGGGAGAACAAAGAACATGCAAGGAAAGTACAGGATATAATGGCTAACATACTAGAAAATCTATCCTGATATTGAAGCTGCAAGGTATGAATCTCCTTTAAATCAATGGGGATGTAGTAAGAGAAGATAAGGTGCTTCTCCAGAGGGAGATGGAAGTTATGAGGCAATTAATCCTGAGATGCACATGCGCCACAGCTGGTAATGACTACTATTGGCAAGAATGTTGGGAGTAGAGCACCAGGCTGGGAGTGTCATGTGTTGCAGGAGATGTAAAGGTGGAAAAGAACAATTCAAAAATAAGTGTAGTCCCACTGCTGTCCCTTATCGCTCTATGGGCATGTTGGCCCCCTTATTCTCAGGATAAGGGGTTGGCCATTTAGGACTGAGATGAGGAGAAATTTCTTCACTCAGAGGGTGGTGAATCTTTGGAATTCTCTACCCCAGAGAGCTGCGGAGGCTTAGTCGTTGTATATTCAAGACAGGGATCGAAAGATTTTTAGATATTAAGGGAATCAAGGAATATGAGGATAGTGCAGGAAGGTGGAGTTGAGGTAGAAGATCAACCATGATCTTATTGAATGGCGGAGCAGGCTCGAAGGGCCAAATGGCCTACTCCTGCTCCTATTTCTTATGATCTTATGTTCTTTACTTTCGAACGTTGTTACTGTCAAATCATATTTATTATAAAGTATAATACCAGCCTTGACTGGTCTGTTGCTATCCTTACTGAAATAAATCATGTTGTTTTATCAGAATTAGGCCTTGCCATCAAAACTGATTGGGGGTCATTTAGACTTTGGGCGATAGTGTACGATGGGCGATATTGAATCAGCCGCCCGTTACACATCTCTCCTCATTTTCATTTCTATTAACTTCGGGAGAGCTGTATAATGGGCGGCTGACCTGATATCACCTGTTTTGTACTATCACCCAAAGTCAAAATGACCCCCATTCTCTCTCCAACAAAGGTTTCCACCTGGGTGCAGTTGTGCTTGTTGTCATCTGTTTTACTTCTTCAACCTGAAGCCAGGCATCGTTAGCACCTTAATCCTTTCGACCTATCAAAATGCAACCGCTATCTGTAAAAATGCCGTTCCGTACACTTCTAGTGACGGGTGCTTAGAGCTGTTCGCTTACAGAAGAGACTGTACAAGGAACACAAACAAAGCACCAATTAAAAGGTTCTTTATCCGACAGGGAAGAGAGGGATAGGGAGTTGTTGCTAATGCAGGAGTGAGCTGGAGATGGTGCGAATGCATTCTGCACCTAAACATCAGGGACGGCTGCATGGCCTGAGTGGCCTTTCCCTGCTCCAATCTTTTTCTGTTATTATGCAGCAGAATTGTAGAAGTTTGTAGAATCCGAAGTTTACAGAATCTTTCAATAAAGGAAGCGTAATCTTATTGTGTTTCCTTGTGCTGAACGGCTACCGCGATCCTCACAGGGTTAAACAGATGGAAGATTCTGACTCTTAAATTGTTCAATATGCTACAATGCTAGTCAAAGGGTTTTTTGTGAGAAAATTCTGTGTTAGCCCATAAAGTGACCTATAACTAAACAATCTCCTATTCTTTGATGCTAAAATGCATGTCAGTGATTCAGACGCTATAAAGCATGTCAACGATACCTCGCTTAGATTTCAGTAATTAGTATTCACAGCGTATGTCTTGTCTCTCATTTGCGTTGACGATTTGTTTCCTGCTTGACCAACATGGCCCGAGATTCCCTCAGTAGTCAACACAAGGCCACTAATAAGATCATTAGGTTTAAGAAGAGCACAGTCTTCCACAATGGCATGTAACAGAGGCCTAAGCCTGGAGCTACATGCAAAACTAATGAGCACATAATTAGAAGGTACCGAGACGTTAGGGTTGCAATAGGACAGCAAAGCAGTTAAGCTGTGGTGTTAGTCGAGCTCACAAAGAAACGATTCATGAATTTCAGCTTAAGGGGAAGCTGCCCTGTAAACCCTGCCAACTTGACTTCGAGACCCAAATAAATCAACCAGCGTGTGCAGCATCATGATGTCAACTATTAGGAGAGGTCACAGATGCATCTTCTATCAACCGGAAAAGAAATTCAAAAGATGCCACGTTTGCCCTGAAGCCTCTGCGATGCTCATTCACTCGCCTTGCTTGTGTGTATTTGACAACTCATTGGATCAACTCGCAGTTTTGGCGATGTGTATCCCAATTGTGAAGAGAGAAACAGAAGTTGACGTTTCAGGTCGATGACCTTTCGTCAGAAAGGTCATCGACCTGAAACGTTAACTCTGTTTCTCTCTTCACAGATGCTGCCTGACCTGCTGAGTATCTCCAGCATTTTCTGTTTTTATTTCAGATTTCCAGCATTTCTTTTTGTATCCCAATTGTCTTTGGCGCTCAAATCTATAGTTAAATGTTTCTTCCAAAAAAATAAGCTGCGAAGCTGCCCACAATAAAGAAGGAACGTCCTGCTGGCCGTACAGCACTGTTGGGACATCTCTCCCATAATTGCACTCATGTCCCAGTGCCCACCCCCCAGATTTGGATTTGACAGATGGTAGGCAGTATGCTAATGTTCTCAATGACTACAAGGATATAATAAGATAGATGGAAAGTAGTTTGAGATATGGCCATTGTCCCTGAGCAGGGCCATCGTCATGCCAGTGACTGCCATGAATGCGTCTTTTGTAGCACTTAGTGTGACGTCAACAAGGTACCTTATTGAGCAAACAGAACTGGCCTTATTGGATTTTTCTTCCCTTCTTCAAAGTGCTGACTCTTGTTGTGGTCTAGTCCTATGGTGCACTGGCAGCCGCTTCAGTACCTCACCCACCAGGCGTGGCTCAGTGGGCAGCACCCTCACCTCTCTAGTCAGAAGGTTGTGGGTTCAAGTCCCACTCCAGAGACTTGAGCACAAAAATCTAGCCTGACACACCAGCGCAGTGCTGAGGGAGCGCTGCACTGTCGGAGGTTCCAATCTCCAACCCTGGGGGATCTGATCCCGGTGGGGGGGTCTAATCCCAGATTCTGGGGGGTGGGGTCTGATCCCCAGGGGGTCTGATCCCCGACCGTGGGTGGGTGGGGGGGGGAGGGGGGTTCGATCTCATGGGGGCTGATCCCTGGGGAGATGATCCCTGTGGGGGAGGGGGGTCCCATCCCCGATCCCGGGGTGTGGTGCTTGTATGGGGGGTGTTGGCTGATGGTGGGGGAGCTTGGGAGCCAGGGGGAAGCAATCCTGCTCCTCCCGGCCCACAAGGATTGCTCCCCGAAGCTGTCCTCGCCTCGTTGCAGCTGTCGGGAATCCTGAGGCCTGGGATTCCCGGGCGGCCACAGTTAAACCTGCAGAGCAGGTTAAATCAGAGGTTTCCAGCCTCATTAAAATATTTAAAGTGCCAAGCCGCCTCCTGGGAGCGGGTTGGCTGCCCGTCCCTCATCCCGCCTCCGTTAAACCCGGAAGTGGGTGTGTTGGAGGTGGGCTGGGGTCGGGAGTCACATTTTTTATACTTTAACCTCCCACCCAACCCCAACCCACCCGTTTTTTGGGGTTAAAATTCCCCCCCTATGAGTTGAACTTGGTCTATATGGCTCAATTCCATGCTGGAGGATGCATTTCGCCACTAAGCCAAGAGAAGAGTGCTGTAATACTGTACCACATTTAGATTACAGGATCAGGCTGTAACACTGCACTAAATTTATACTGTAAGCCTTCTCTCTGTGGTAGCACTCTTGCCCCTGAGTGAGAAGCACCAGTCCAGGAATTGAGCTAAACTACTTGATGTAGGTTAACTCTTCAGTGCAGCACTGAAGGAGTGTTGCGTTGCTGGATGTGCCGCTTTTTGGAGGAGACCTTAAACCGAGGACTTTTTCTGCCCTCTCAGCTGGGTGTAAAAGATCCCATGACACTATTCGAAGAAGAGCAAGGGAGTTCTCCCAGCGTCCTGGCCAACATTTAACGCTCCACCAAAAACACATGATCTGGTCATTTACCTCATTTGTGGGACCTTGCTGTGTACAAATTGGCTGCTGTATTTGCCTACAAAACAACAGTGACCACCCTTCATTAATTGGCTGTAAAGTGCTTTGGGATGCGCTGAAGACATGAAAGGTGCTATTGCAAGTTCTTTCTTCTGCCTTTACAGAAAGACCAAGTAGCTGTGTAAAAACTGAATTGTTCCACTAATAGGAGGAAGAAAAAGATGGAAAATGTTGCGTGTTTCTCTCTCTTCAACCAGCAACTCCTGAAGTGGTTCTCGTGGGACCTGCCTGGGCATTGGTTGGAGCCAGACGGGCTTGTTCATTCCAAATTACATTTACGGTGATGAGCAGGGGTGATTTATCCAAATTATTCCGCAAGTAAAGGGTTACATTTTCTTTGTACGTAACAATTAACAACTCATTATTTGTGTTGTGCTGTATTATGGCATTAACTTTGAATTAAAAAAAAACTGAAATAGATCAACAATCTGACCCGTTAATAAAATTCAGGCGGAGTACGATATCTGATCTAGTTACAGAAATGTCAATTCCCAAATGCTAGATTTTACACAATGTTACTGAATGCAATAAATGTACTATAAACAGTGTACAAGCTGGCTGGAACCAGTTTTCAGCGCTAGCTATCAGTAGCCAAAATCTGTGCGTGCAATGGACCAAGCTGATTGAAGTGATAAACCCTGGATTTCGTTCAATCATGTGGTTAAAAAAATAACCTTGGTTGCATGTAATGAGTACTGCATTCTTAGTATTTCATTTGGATCTGTTTCTAGATATCTTGCTATCTTATTGTGGTATTATATGCCAATATAATTTTGTTAAGTATGCAGAATTTTATAATTTTTTTAGTTTTATAGGTTAATTCCCTTCTCCCCACTGTTGCTGGTGTTGGGAATCCAGCCTGATACCTTCTCCACATGTGCCTCCTCCTCCTCCTCCTACTCCTACCCACCTCCCAGAATTACTGGAGTCAGAACGTCAACAGAAACAGTCTGGGGGGAATTTTAACATGGGTGAGCGCGTGGGATTGGGTGCGGGTAGGGGTTTAAATCGGGAAAAATTCCGACTGCGTCGGGAAGCCAGCTCCAACCCGCAGACTTCTGGGTTTTACGGAGGCTGGACAAGGGGCGGGCAGCCAACCTGCTCCCAGGTGGTGGGCTGTCATTTTAAATATGTTAATGAGGCTGGCAGCCTCTGATTTAACCTATTTTGCAGGTTTTACGGTGGGTGGCTGGGTTTCCCAGGCCTCGGGAAACCCAGCAGCTGAAGCGAGGTGCGGATAGCTTTGGGGCGAAGGTAAGTGTCTTCACAGCACTGCGTGTGGGGCACGAGGAGCAAGAATGCTTCCTCCCTGGCCCCCCAAGCTCTCCCCCCCATCAGACACAGGCCCCCCATACAAAGGCCCCCAGGGTCAGGGATCAGACCCCCCCGGGATGGACCTCCCCCCGACAGGGTCAGGCATCAGACCTACCTGCGCCTGCAGCCTTCCTCTGTCGTGCTCCCCGCCCGATTGGAAGCCAAGCCTGTCAATCAGGCTGCCATACGGGCGGGGAACCTATCAGGGCCAAAAAACGCACAGTATGCGGGGTTTCCCACCCGAAAGTCCACCCCCGCACCCCCCCTCAATCCTGCTTTCATAACCCGCCCCTTATAATATCCAGGCCAGAGGTTCTCCAGTTTTTTCCAAATGAGATTTTCTTTCTGCTTCCCCCTCCAAATTTGCCCCATCCTCTCCTCACCCTAGGGTATGGTTCCATGCAATGTTCCCTGTAAGCTGTGTGGCCGCACAATGCTCCGGGGACCCCGCGCAGCTGGTTTGCCGGCTTTCCAATGAGAAAAAACGCACATGCGCAGTATATTGAATGGCCCGCCCAGATGCTTAAAGGGGCCACACGGCGCCGTACAGAATTACAGAGAACATTGGCAATCAACTGCCCTCCAGTACCTCAGCCAAGCAGCCTATCATTGTGTGTGAAGAGAGAGAGAGAGAGCGTGAGTCAGTCAGTCAGACTGGTTGACTATCACAGCAGAGACCAATCACGAGCACATCCAACGTACGCACACATACCTACTCCATAGAAACATAGAAACATAGAATCTAGGAGCAGGAGTAGGCCATTCGGCCCGTCGAGCCTGCTCCGCCATTCAATACGATCATGGCTGATCATCCAAATCCAGTACCCTGTCCCTGCTTTAATCCCCACAGTACACATATCCCACCCTACCCCCGTAACCCCACGTATTTAATTCCCCCTAACATATCCCATCCTATCCCCATAACCCCACATATTTAATCCCCCCTAACACTAAGGGTCAATTTATCATAGCCAGCTTGAGTTACTGGCTAGAAATTCAGGAATGGGAACCTTGGCTGCTTTCTTTCCCCTCCCTAGGCCAGGGGATTGAAGCCAACTGGTAGCATCGCTTCCCCATGACCCCTCACCCATCCTGGCTGTGATCAGCTAACTCATCACAAACCTGGGGCTTGTATAAGTTGCCAATGCACTTTGGAAATGAACTATTGAAAGGAAGTCTCAGCTGAGAATTCAGTGCTCTAGTGATGTGACTTATAATTTTAAATTTTAATGATGATAAAACATGTGGCTTAATGAGGGTTTCTATTTACACTGACAGAATACTTGATGCCTGAGTCCGGTACTTTGGGCAATCACATGCTATGGATTATTTATTACATTTTCATAGCTGACTAATCTTCCGTGCTTTCTACTTCAACCATTAAATGGAGAGGCAGACACTGAAGCTATGGATTCCTTCGCTACTTTGGTCTCTCATTGTCTTCCAGGCATGCGCTTATTATGCAGCAGATTGCCAGTCTTTTCCAATTCAAGGGGGAAACCACTGGAGCAGTGTTTTGGTTTCTTAGACCTTGAGGGCCACAAACAGAACAGTTAGAATAAGCTCTCTCCAATACAGATCGAGCCTCAGTCAGACCTGGGATTAAAAGCCATGTTGATGAATCTCCTAACCATGCCTTAGCAATCTGCAATGCTGACGATCCATTGAATTGTTCTTCATTCTCAACATCAAGTTTTGTTCTATGTATCACACACACTGAATCCAGAGGTAATTTATTTCTCACTTCCAGTCGCCTGCCACTTTAATTTTCCGCTCCACTCCCACTCTGACCTCTCTGTCCTCGGCCTCCTACAGTGTTCCAATGAAGCTCAATGTAAGCTTGACAAACAGCACCTCATCTTTCGATTATGTACTTTACAGCCTTCTGGACTCAACATTGAGTTCAACAATTTCAGATCATAAACTCTGCCCCCATTTTTTCAGATGGTAGCTGTTGATGATTCTGCCATCCCCATTTACACCTCCTCTAGACCCATCTTTTGTTTCTTTACTTGTCCCATTACCATCTACTTTTGCCTTGCACCATCATCCCTTTTATCATTTAATCTCTCCTGCCTTCCATCCTATCACAGACCGTCCCTTTTGTTCTTTCCTCCCCTCCCCGCTTTCCCTGCCTCTGCACCTGCTTAAAAACCTGTTACATCTCTAACTTTTTCCAGTTCTGACGAAAAGTCATCGACCTGAAATGTTAACTCTGTTCCTCTCTCTACAGATACTGCCTGACCAGCTGAGTAGCTCCAGCATTTTCTGTTTTTATTTCAGATTTCGAGCTTCTGCAGTATTTTGCTTTTGTATTGGTAATTCATTTCTACAGAGTTGTTTCTCTCAAGGGTAACTGTTGGAATGAGATCACCAAACATTAAGGGCTGGATTTTCAATGACCCGTGGAGTCGGGTTTGGAGGCGTGTGGGGGGTTAAAGTTGCAGATTCGGGGGTCCCGACCCCATCCTGACTCCATTCCGCCTCCACGCAATTTTGACAAAATCGGTCGCGGGGTTCCCGACTCCATCCCGCCTCCAAGAGGCAGGAGAGGCCATTAAAGCCCTTAACAAGCCCTAAATTGGCTCTGTAATGCCATTTTGAAACGTTTTAGCTAGTTTAACCCTTTTCCGACGTGAAGTACGCCTGATGTGAAACACGCCAGTGAAACCTGGCGGGAGCACAAGTGGATAGCTGACTATCAGCTGCAGGTCCACTATTACAACGGAGATGTAATGAAGGTAGTAGTAGTATTGTGATGAAGGTAGTAGTAGTATTAGGTCTGAAAGTCGCCTCTGATGCAATTGCATTGAATGTCTTCAGAGACTGCCTGGGAAGACTTGGTTGCAAAAAAAAATCATTCTCATTCTCTCTCTCTCTGATGCTGCTCATTTTGCATCCAGGTCCTCTCACAGCAAAGGCCAGGCAATCTCTGAGACCAGGCAGTCTCTGACCTGCAATGATGACATCATCAGATGCGACTTTCAGACTGAAACCACTAATTGGTTCATGAGTTCCCACATGCTGGAACTCAATTGCCCAATTAAGTGAAAATTCCATCAATCTCCCACATCCAATTGCAGGCGGGTGGATAACACGAAATGTGGATGACACGACCCCAACCCGCCCCAGTATCAAAATCCAGCCCAAAGTATCTGAACAGAACCCATATGAACTCATTGTAGGTCCTATCTCCGATTGGATATTAATAAAGCAGAACTACTTGCAGATCAAATATGAAATGATAAGCATGAATTTTGTTGAAAAGCTCACTCATAGCTCTTGAATTTAAACACACCCCATCATATATAACAATTCTGGACAGCACAGCTATGACAAGAGAAATTTCCAGGATCACAAACATTTGCTTTTCTAGTTCCACTGAGTCTCTCTTTCCAAACAGCATAACTTTGCTTTCCAATCTTACGAAGATGCTCTTCCCAGAAAGCGCAGTCTCACTATCATCCCTGCAGAGTCTGTTTTACCAGTCAGTATGACCTTGCATTCACTTAACAATCTTTCTTCCAGCCAGCACTGTCTGACTCCCTTTCCCACAGATTCTCTTACCTCTTACCTGGAATTCGCTGCCGACAGAAGTGGTGGAAACGGAGACACTCAATGTTTTCAAGGGGAGACTGGATAGGCACTTGAGGGAAATAAAATTTCAGGGCTACGGGGATAGAGCAGGGGAATGGGACTGACTGGATTGCTCTACAGAGAGCCGGCACGGACTCGATGGGCTGAAAGACCTCCTTCTGTGCCGTTATGACTCTATGGGGGAAAAATTCAGTTGGTTGCGCCTCCCGTTAGCGCCTTAAGAGGGTGCTAATGGGGCGCAAAGCAACTAGCGCCTGGGCGCAGCAATGTTTGCGCCGCTCGTGAACTTAACTAGACATTTTGCGGCGGCGCTAAACTTTACCGCCGCGATCTCCTGCGCACACAGATCATGACATCATACGAGGGTGCAACGCCCTTGTGGCACCCCGGAGCAGAAATTGAGTGGCGCCCACATCCTTTCCGCCTGGTGCTACCAACGACCGGAAGACTGGAACGCTACCAGTCGCTGTGGGGCTGGGGGGGCGCTATTTAAAGGGGGCCTCTTCCTGTCTTTCTCTGTGGTTGACATTTTTGCACCACTCATTCTGAGAGAGAGAGAGAGAGATTCGGAGAGAGAGAAAGAGAGACTTCTGCATTGAGTCAACGCTGTGTGAGGTAGTTTTGGCTACTGATCATAACTTTGCAGGTACTTTGGTTTTTGGCCTTCATAACTTTGATTGCCAAGAGACTATGGGGGCTGCACTGATTGGGGGCGTCGTCCTGCGCCACCAGAATCGGAGGACACAGAGACGCAGAGAGAGAGTGGCAATCATGGCCACATGGAGGAGAGCCAACAGCCCTCTGTACAGGAGACCTTAACCTCCCAGGGTATATCGTCAACAGCTCTCCTACATTCACATGTCTGAGGAGCAGTGTTTGCGAAGGCTGCGCTTCAGCAAGGAGGTGGTCACTGAGCTCTGCCACCTGCTGCAGCCAGATCTGCAGCCTCAACTGAGGTCCAGGACGTCTCTGTCGGTGGCAGTGAAGATCACAGTGGCTCTGAACTTTTATGCCACTGGCTCATTTCAATCTGCTACTGGGGACATCGCCAATATCTCCCAGTTCGCGGTGCATTGCTGCATCCGTCAGGTCACAAATGCCCTCTTTAAAAGGAGACGAGAGTACATCTCTTTCCCCATGACCCCAGACAAGCAGCATGAACGCTCTATGGGCTTTGCGAGGATAGCGGGCTTCCCCATGGTGCAGGGCGCCATTGACTGCACGCATGTGGCTTTGCGTGCTCCGCATGAGAATGCCGAGGATTTCCGGAACAGAAAGGGGTTCCATTCCTTGAACGTTCAGTTGGTCTGTGACCACAGACAGCTGATACTCGCTGTCAATGCCCACTATCCTGGCAGCTGCCACGGTGCATTCATCCTGCGCCAGACTACTGTGGCAGAACTTTTCCAGGCACCGCATCAGCCAGTTGGTTGGCTTCTCGGGGACAAGGGATATCCACTGAGCACCTGGCTGATGACACCGCTCCGTACGCCCAACACCCCTGCTGAGCTGCGGTACAACGAGAGCCATCAAGCTACCAGGAACATCGTTGAGCACACAATCGGCGTGCTGACGCAACGGTTCCGCTGTCTGGAACATTCTGGAGGAGCCCTGCAGTACTCGCCTGAGCGAGTTTCCCACTTCGTAGTTGTGTGCTGCATGCTGCATAACATGGCAATCCTCAGGACCCAGCCAATGCCACCAGGCCTTGAAGCACCACCAGAGGAGGAGGAGGAAGAGGAGGAAGAGGAGGAGGAGGATGATCATCAGCAGCACCAAGGCGGGAGGGCGGCCCACAATGTTGAAACTGCAAGGGCCGTCTGTCAACGGCTGATAGCAAGCCGCTTCTCGGCCCCTGCTGAGGAAATGGCTTCTGCCATTGAGAACAACAT
This sequence comes from Squalus acanthias, assembly GCA_030390025.1. Taxonomy (NCBI): domain Eukaryota; kingdom Metazoa; phylum Chordata; class Chondrichthyes; order Squaliformes; family Squalidae; genus Squalus; species Squalus acanthias. Next base: position 12,477,912 of record CM059437.1, read on the forward strand.
GAATGAAACCAACCCGCAACCCCTAAGCCGGCCAAGGCACCAATGATTCCAAAGACCAAACATGTATATTTTGAATACAAAAACGTATTTATTTCACAAACTCTGTGTGTGTCATTTCCTCATGACAAACTAATAGAAAGAAACACAAAAACACAGTCATTAACAGAACTGGTTCTCATAACCTGGAGATAATGTTCAAAAGTTTGACCACGAACCTTAGCCTTTAATAAAAAAATGACCAACATTTTGTCACACCTCCTACTTTTTGCCCTTCGAGGGTGATCTCCTTCCCTTGCGCACTTCCCCCCTTCCCACCCTACTGTTCCTCCGTAATGGGACCTCAGTGGCTGCAGCAAGGCTGGTGGAAGGCTGCTGATTGTCAGAACCTGAGACTGCAGATGCCCTTGAAGGACGGCCTCGACCAGCTCTGGGCCTGGAGGGCCCAGCTGCAGACTGCACCAACTCTGCATGGGCGGCAGCAGTCTGTCCTACAGGCAGTGGCAAGTGCAGTGGGGAAGTGACAGTGGTGGCAGCAGGAATGCTGTCATCTTGAGAGAGGACAGCAACTCCCTGCTCGACCGACACGCTGGCACTCCCATGGGGCAGCACTTCAGCATCCGGAGCAATCTGCTGGAGCACAGATTGCTGGCCTTCTGCGGCGCGGTGAGAGCCCCGGGGAAATGTGTACGAACCATCGAGGATGGCAGCAGTCAGTGCTCGCGTGGCCTCAATCTGAGTCTGCATGAGAGCAGCCAGTGACTGAATTGCAGCACTAAGCTTTAGTGTGGCATCCGCCTGTGCTACAGCGAAGTGCTCCACACTCCTTGCCAGTGATTCAATGCATTCGGGCACCCTTCCCACAGCACCCATGAGCTCAGTGTGCATGTCCACCGCCTGGGTGTTCATTTCTGCGATCAGCCGCTCCTCCTCTGCGTCCAGTGCAGTAGGAGTCGCTGGCATACTCTCCCTCCGGGGAGAAGGCCCCCGTTCTTCCCTACCCCCATGGCATTGCTGCAGCCCGCTGGGTCCTGGAGCTTCACCCTCATCAGACCCTTCCCCCCTGCTCCCCTCCAGGGAAGGCGTGTTCCCAGTGTGGGCATGGGCTTCCTCGGGAGAGGGTGGCACTGATGCTCCGCCTTCATCTTCCTCCTCGCCTGCAGCTTCACTCCCACTGGCAGCTTGACTGCCCGTCTCCTCAGCTGGTGAATCACCATCTGAAAGCAGGGAGGTACAAGAGTGGCTTTAGCGTGAGGACAGGGTGGCAGTAAGGGAGGAATAAGTGCAGCGATTTAGTAAGTTGGATTGAAAGTGTCAAAGGCTGGTGTTGTGAGGGACAAGTGGAAGGACAGAGGACAAAAAGGTGATGACCTTACCATTGCTGTCCAGAACAGGGTCGGCGTCTCCAGTGGCGACGGGACCGATCACCCGGCTTGCCACAATCCTGTGGACGCGCGCCTCAAGATCGTTGAGGGGTTGCAGCTGAGGCCACCCTCCACCCGTCCGTTGCTGCTGTCTCCTATTATGAGATAGCTTGGCCTGCAAGAAAAAGGACGGCGTCTGAGTAAATATACAGCCATGGTCTTGCCTGATGTGCCTCCCATAGGTGAATAGCCCTTACTGTATGCAAAGCGTGGAATGTGCGCGTGTGTTTCATGAGAGGGCCATAGGTGTTGGATGAGTGTTGTGCATTGGGGTTTTAAAACCCTCTGGCCATAGAGTGAGGTTGAGATGGAGGGATGGAGAGGTATTGAAAAAAAGCCACTCACCCTGACGATCCGAGTGAGGTCGTTGAACTTTTTTCGGCATTGTACATGGGTCCTGGGCACCATGCTCCTGCAGGAGACGCTCTGAGCCACCTCCCTCTACACTCTTCTGTACTCGCGCGGCAAAGGCCTCCTGCCACTCTCAGGGAAGAGTATAGATCTTCTGCGCTCCACCGCGCCAACCAGAGCATCCAAGGCCCGCTCGCTGAAGCGCTGAGCTCGTTCTCTCACCCTCTCCGTAGTCCTTGGCTGGAAGATTTAGGCACAGGTCTCTCCAGGCCGAGATTCAAGGCTCCAATGAGCAGGGTGTGGCTGGAGTGCAAGATCGACCCTCCCCTTTAAGAACTGTCTGGCGCCAGTGTGTCTGTGTTCCATCGCTAACTGACAGCACCTGCGCTGCGCCCGCGCTCTGAGTTAGCGCCTCGCTCCTCGGCCTTTGAGCCTTAAGACAGGTGTGTAGCGCCTGATTTAGCGCTCCAATCACCTCCAGGGGCGATAAAAGTCAAGTTTGCAGTCGGAGGCGATAATTAGCGCCCGGCCGATAATTGCGCCCCAAACGGGGCGATACTGAATTTCTCCCCCTATAACTCTACGACTTACACAACCTTGCTCCACAGTCCAACAAACTTTCTCTTGCCTGCTGGAAACATCCTATCCTACCTCCCTCCATGAATTTAACTCCAGTGATACGACTTACACACACTCACGGCTCACTGAACTGAATCATCTGAATGTACAGAATTCTTCTCACTTTTGCTAATTTAAAAATGTGTAAAATTAAAAATACCAGCCTGGAATTTCCGCTCAGTTGCGCTGTTTTTTTCATCATAATTCGCTCGAAGTCGCCGTAACCAACGCAAAAGATCGCGGAATTTTAAGCGCAAATTATGTTCAGAGCATATTGAGCTTCCGCGATCTTTGGCGCTAGTTTAAAAAATATCGCGCTCGACGCCAGCCCCGCCCACAAAACTGGCCATGCCCCCAGGGTGAATTAATCACCATTGCGAGTTTCCGCTAATTGCGGCTGTTTGCGGTCCTTCGAGGAGGCGCCAAAGATTAAATTGGTTCTTTTGGGCGCAAGGACACTAAAAGGTACGTTTTAAAAGCTTTTGAATGTAATTTCTTTTTCATTTACTAAAAAACTGGCTACTGTAACCCCAATATAACTAGCAAATGGTTGTGTATATTTTTAAATGTCATTTCCAGTCATTTAAAATTGGGTTACTGACAGGCGGTAATTTAACACTGTGATTAAAAATGCTTTTGTGATAAACCCATTTTCAGCTGTGTTAGTCAGACGGCACCAAGTTACCACTCTTCAACATATCAAGGAATATTTTTTAAAGCAAATTTTTTTTCAAAAATTACTTTCTAAAACGCTTCCCAATTGCACTGGCTCACGGCAGATTTTGTGTCCGGCGATATGCAAATGAGTTTGAGAGAGAAAAAAATGCTTCTCAAAATGGGCACGATTTTGAGCGCAGTATTACGCCCGGAACGCCGATTGCGCCCAAAACCGAAACTCTTGGCCACAAGGTTTTAAATATTTATCTCACAAACCCAACTTCAACTATTGCTTTAAGAGAAAACTGGTTGGCATTCCACTGGATGCAATTTCTGTAAAGTTTAAAATCACAGTGCCTCCTTAAAGCTTTGTCCTTGACCAAGCTTCGGGTCACTGGTCCTAATGTCTCCTTCTTTGGCTCGGTGTCAATTTCCGTCTGATTACACTCCTGTGAAGCACCTTGGGACATTTTACTGTGTTAAAAGCGCTATATAAATGCAAGTTGCTGTTGTTTCATGTTACGTTCAGTCGGAATCTCTCACTGTATAAAACTGTATTCAACAGGATTCTGTACGATACATTTACTTATTCAAAATGGTTTAATGCTTGAAAACATATCATTTCTTTAAAGTGCAACTAAAGCGCGTGGTAGGAACATAGGAACAGGAGGAGGCCATTCAGCCCCTTGAGCCTGCCCCGCCATTCAATGAGATCATGGCTGATCTGCGACCTAACTCCATATACCCGCCTTTGGCCCACACCCCTTAATACCTTTGGTTAACAGAAAGCTATCAATCTTCGATTTAAAATGAACAATTGATCTGGCATCAATTGCCGTTTGCGGAAGAGAGTTCCAAACTTCTTGTGTGTAGAAGTGTTTCCTAATTCCACTCCTGAAATTTTTAAACTATGCCCCCTAGTCCTAGAATCCCCAACCAATGGGAATAGTTTCTCTCTATCTGTTCCCCTTAATATCTTGAAAACTTCGATCAGATCACCCCTTAACCTTCTAATTCTAGGGAATACAACCCTAATTTGTGTAATCTCTCCTCGTAACTTAATCCTTGAAGTCCGGGTATCGTTCTGGTAAATCTACGCTGCACTCCTTCCAAGGCCAATTTATCATTCTTAAGGTGTGGTGCCCAGAACTGCTCACAGTACTCCAGGTGTGGTCTAACCAGGGTTTTGTACAGCTGCAGCATAACTTCTACCCCCTTGTATTCTAGTCCTCTGGTACAAAGCAAATTCGCTGCAACTCGGGTCAGTCATTGGTATATTGTGAAGTAAACCCGGTCATATATTCTCCATGTCTATTTCACTCCACAACCTCTTGTTTTACTGCTTAAGGAGCATTAATGGAAATGGTGCTGTATTCAGCTGCCTATTAACACAACCTCATGCCCGGAGGACTGAGCAACAAATTAATCAGCAGCGATTCGGGAAAGCTAAACACAACAGGAAGGAAATGATAAACAACATAACAAGAAAATGTAGCAGGCTTCCAATAGCTTACAGTGAGAGCATACAGGCACACATTTCAACAAATCCTCCAGCTGGTTACTTCTTCAGTGAGTGCATCTGTTACAGGTGTGCTTACTAATTATAAAAAATTCAGCAAGACCTTCAATCTCTCCTGGAGCAATGGAGCTAGATTGTCTTGGCGAGTTTCTGTATTTCATTCGATCAGGTACATGCTCCATTATCTTTTTCTTCACAGCAAAACACTTCCCCAGGACCTGAAAGATGATAGTTATTGGGGGAAAAATTCGTTGACCATTTTGGGTCGTTAACATCGGCAACACGGTGGCATAGTGGTTAGCACTGTTGCCTCACAGCGCTAGGGACCCGGGTTCGAATCCAGCCTCGGGTGACTGTCCGTGTGGAGTTTGCACATTCTCCCCGTGTCTGCGTGGGTTTCCTCCGGGTGCTCCGGTTTCCTCCCACAGTCCAAAGATGTGCAGGTTAGGTTGATTTGGCTATGATAAATTGACCCTTAGTGTTAGGGGGGATTAAATACGTGGGGATAGGGTGGGATATGTGTCGGTGCAGGCTCAATGGGCCGAAATGGCCTCTATCTGCACTGTGGGGATTCTGTGATTCTGTGAATTTAGCGCCCGGCGAATAATAGCGCCGGCGATCACTAAATTCAGTTTTAGCACCCCATGAGGGAGGTGGAGCGCTAAATCAAGCGCTCCACTTCCTTCTTAGAGCGCTAACCACAAATATCGGGCACGGTGCATTCTGCAGCGCTACGCACTGGGCCACGTAGCGCTGCCGCATGGAAGGGCTCCTCCCCTCATTAAAGGGGAGGGCCCAAGCCCACAACTCTGCGGGGCCCTACCTGGACCACCGGGGAGCGGGGTGCCGGGCTGCCAGATCGCGACATGGACCCCGCGTTCAAAGACGCAACGGGCCGCGACAAGTAAGTCGGATGATTTTTTTCCCCCACCCGCCACCTCCCCTTTAGTTAGCGCCCCGTGAGCCTCCTGCCGCTCCGTTCCCACCCCCTGAATCGGTCGCTGTCATCGCCCGGCGCAGATTCAGGGGGCACGAGCCAATTTTGCAGGCGGGACGAAAACGGGACACTGCGCACGGTGCCTGCACAGGGGAGCGGGGTGTTACCAGTTACCGCCGCCACTAAACTCCCGCTGAATTTAGCGGGAGTTGTTAGCAGCACCGCGCCTGGGCGAAAAGTAATTTGCGCCCCGTTAGCGCCCCCCGGAGGTGCTCACGGGAGGCGCAAATGCACCGGATTGCTAGCCTAGCTGTCTTTCCTTATTCCAACCAAGCAGAGAATTCTTCAATCTATCCAGCAAATCAAATCAAAACCAGATGGCTATTATCAGAGGCTGGCTCAATATTATTCAGCACATATCCTATTCAGCAGATGCAATGAACGATGCACTGTCTTACTGACAAACTCTAAAAGCCTGTCCTGTGAATATTAGAGGATGTATGTACAATACAGATGTTGTGTCCTTTGACTCAAGAGTCGTCTCTTTTCCAGAAATGTGACTCGGGGGGGCATCTGATTTTAACTGCAGGTAGATTCCCCGCTCAGGCCTGAGTTAAAAATTACAGTCGGGTCTCAATAATGTCAATGGATCGCAACATACATATGTAGAGAAGGGCCCTGTTGGTTCCGGGCACTTTTCCTTGCTGCCTGCTCAGGAGAGCAGGTTAAAATTGCAGATGTTGCGATCATGGCGGCTTTCGGACAGGTAAGAGCCAGGGCGATTTTAACTGACCACCCGCCAGGTTTCTGCTGAGCGAGTAGGGTTAAAATACGCCCCCCCCCACCCCCATGTTTTATTTAAACCCCGTCACACAAGCATGGTGTTTCTGGATTAACCACTGGTTTTTGGGGAATGTCAACTAATACCTGGAATAAAATGAACCAACATAAAAGGTTCAAATTTGTTATGATAGAATTTTTTTTCTAGGAATTCCAAATGATGTACCTCAATGTAAAATCATGGAGTATATGGCAGTCGATGAAATGTAGCCCCTTCTCCACCATTGACCCTGGCTTTTTCCTTCATTTTTTAAAAAACGGGGAGTTAAATTTTCTCTTCCTCAGTTGCAGCCAATGTGCAGTTTTAGGGCTGGATTTTGATACTGGGGCGGGTTGGGGTCGTGTCATCCACTTTTTGTGTTATCCACCCGACTGCAATTGGATGTGGGAGATTGATGCGATTTTCACCTAATTGGGCAATTGAGTTCCAGCATGTGGGAACCCATGAACCAATTAGTGTTTTCAGTCTGAAAGTTGCCTCTGATGATGTCATCATTGCTGCTGCATTGAAGGTCTGCAAAGACTGCCTGGCCTTTGCTGTGAGAGGACCTGGATGCAAAATCAGCAGCAGCAGCCCTAAGTCTGCTCCCAGATATTTTTGCACCACCACTCCCAGATATGTCTCCCATCCACCACCACTCCCAGATATGTCTCACATTCACCACGCCAGCCAGCCCGCCCTTTCAAAATGGCATTATAGAGGCAATTTAGTGCTTGTTAAGGACCTTAACAGCCTGTCCCGCCTCTTAGAGACGGGACGGAGTCGGGACCAGCAGACACAACTTAATGAAAATTGCATGGAGGTGGGCTTGTGCCCGCCCGCCAGTTTTCGCAATTTTAACCCCCCACACGCCTCCAAACCCACCTCCACGGGTCAATGAAAATCCTAGAGTTTACGAAAAATGAAAGCAGCTGGAAAGAACTGTTGGTAATATTACTGGACCAATATTTACCGTGTCCGTATGTTACTTTAATAAGGATGATAACTCGCTCATTTTAAATGGGCAAGGCCTCATTTAAAACAACGGACTGAGGGATGTCATTCGAACACAGTAAGTGTTAATCCATGGATATTGCTGACAGTCATTTATCTTTTATTTTAAGTTGTTTATTTTATTTTTTTCCAACTCATTTTAAATATCCTTTATCTGAAAATCAAAATCGTGCGTTCCCTCCCTTCCTATTTGGGCCCAATCTCTATTTGCCTTTAATGGATTTTTTTCTCTAAAGGAGGTATAGACATATATTTCATTTTGAAACTTTATAGCCCAGTAAAACCTTTTCATCTGCTGTTATTGAGGGAAAAAGTGTAAAATAAATAAAACGCCTATTTTTTCCCTGCAATTCTTTGCTTGTTCCAAGCATTCTCAGTCTCTCTTTCTGTGCCACCTGCTAACTGTGCTAACTTAATTCATTTAATAAATGTTTGCTTATTTAATAACTAGGTTGACACCATGGGCTGGATTTTGCCAGCCCTGGGGAGGCGGGTTTGGAGGCGGGACTGCAGATTCTGGGGGCGGGTACCCATCCCACCCATCCCACCCCCAACCCGCCTCCGTGCCATCTTGCCAGGAGGCGGGTAGCCAACCCGCGCCGGGTCCCATCTCCTGGAGGCAGGAAGGGAATTACAGCCACTTAACTGCCTGTTAACAGGTAGTTAACATAGTTAAGAGGATTACCCCCATTTTTCCACCAGAGGTGCGGGCTTCCCGATGTCGGGAAACCCCGCCAGGGTCACCGAGGCGAGCAGTAGGTCTGCGGGGGTCGAAGGGGTCAACATGGTTTTGTGCAAGGGAAATCATGTTTAACCAATTTATTGGAGTTCTATGAGGAAGTAACATGTGCTGTGGATAAAGGGGAACCGGTGGATGTACTGTACTTAGATTTCAAGAAGGCATTTGATAAGGTGCCACATCAAAGGTTATTGCGGAAAATAAAAGCTCATGGTGTAGGGGGTAACATATTGGCATGGATAGAAGATTGGCTAGCTAACAGAGAGTAGGCATAAATGGGTCATTTTCTGATTGGTAAGATGTAATGAGTGGTGTGCCACAGGGGTCAGTGCTGGGGCCTCAACTTTTTACAATTTATATAAATGACTTGGATGAAGGGACCGAAGGTATGGTTGCTAAATTTGCTGATGACACAAAGATAGGTAGGAAAGTAAATTGTGAAGAGGACATAAGGAGGCTACGAAGGGATATAGATAGGTTAAGTGAGTGGGCAAAGATCTGGCAAATGGAGTACAGTATAATGTGGGAAAATGTGAAGTTGTCCAATTTGGCAGGAAGAATAAAAAAGAAGCATATTATCTAAATGGTGAGAGATTGCAGAGCTCTGAGATGCAGAGGGATCTGGGTGTCCCCAGTGCATGAATCGCAAAAGGTTACTATGCAGGTACAGCAAGTAATTAGGAAAGCTAATAGAATGTTATTGTTTATTGTGAGGGGAATTGAATACAAAAGTAGGGAGGTTATGCTTCAGTTATACGGGGCATTGGTGAGACCACATCTGGAGTACTGTGTACAGTATTGGTCTCCTTATTTAAGGAAGGATGTAAATGCGTTGGAAGCAGTTCAGAGAAGGTTTACTAGACTAATACCTGGAATGGGCGGGTTTTCTTATGAGGAAAGGTTGGACAGGCTAGGCTTGTATCCACTGGAGTTTAGAAGAGTAAGAGGTGACTTGATTGAAACATATAAGATCCTGAGGGGTCTGGAAAGGGTGGATGTGGAGAGGATGTTTCCTCTTGTGGGAGAATCTAGAACTAGGGGTCACTGTTTAAAAATAAGGGGTTGCCCATTTAAGACAGAGATGAGGAGAAATTTTTTCTCACAGAGGGTCGTGAGTCTTTGGAACTCTTCCTCAGAGGGTGGTGGAAGCAGAGTCTTTGAATATTTTTAAAAATGAGAAGTCGCACAACACCAGGTTATAGTCCAACAGATTTATTTAATTTTACAAGCTTTCGGAGCTATCGCTCCTTCGTCAGGTAAGTTAGCAATCAGAGAATTTCCCAGAATTCACAATTTAAACCCAGACAAAATCTATTCACATTATTCGCTACAACAAAGAGCACAGCCAAGACAATGAGATGTGTCCCAGGGGGTCCAGCGTGTCAAACCACCTGCTGACTGCATATCCTGTCAATTTGTGTTCTTGTGTTTTTAAAAAAAAAACCAAAAAAAAAAAACACCCCTGGGAAGACCGGCCATGATGTCAAGTCACGTTCTGTATCGTGACATGAACCCGATATCGCGATTGAGGCCATCCTCATGAGTGCGGAACTTGGCTATCAGTTTCTGCTCTATGATTTTGCGCTGTCGTGTATCTCGAAGGCCGCCTTGGAGAACGCTTACCCGCAGATCCGAGGCTGAATGCCCCTGGCTGCTGAAGTGTTCCCCGACTGGGAGGCAACCCTCCTGCCTGGCGATTGTTGCGCGGTGTCCGTTCATACGTTGTCTCAGTGTCTGCATGGTCTCGCCGATGTACCATGCTCTGGAGCATCCTTTACTGCAACGTATCAGGTAGACAACGTTGGCCGAGTCACATGAGTATGTACCGTGTACCTGGTGGGTAGTGTCCTCACGTGTAATGATGGTATCTGTGTCCATGATTTGGCATGTCTTGCAGAGGTTGCCGTGGCAGGGTTGTGTGGTGTCTTGGTTGCTGTTCTCCTGAAAGATGGGTAATCTGCTGCGAACGATGGTACTTTTGAGGTTAGGCGGCTGCTTGAAGGCGAGTAGTGGAGGCGTGGGGATGGCCTTAGCAAGGTGTTCGTCGTCATCGATGACATGTTGAAGGCTGCGAAGAACATGGCGTAGTTTTTCCGCTCCGGGGAAGTACTGGACGACGTAGGGTACTCTGTTGGTTGTGTCCCGTGTTCGTCTTCTGAGGAGGTCTATGCGGTTTTTCGCTGTGGCCCGTCGGAACTGTCGATCGACGAGTCGAGCGTCATATCCCGTTCTTACGAGAGCGTCTTTCAGTGTCCGTAGGTGTCCATCGCGTTCCTCCTCGTCTGAGCAGATCCTGTGTATTCGCAGGGCTTGTCCATAGGGGATGGCTTCTTTAACGTGGTTAGGGTGGAAGCTGGAGAAGTGGAGCATCGTGAGGTTATCCGTGGGCTTGCGGTAGAGTGAAGTGCTGAGGCGTCCGTCTTTGATGGAGATTCGTGTGTCCAAGAATGAAACCGATTCTGAGGAGTAGTCCATGGTGAGTTTGATGGTGGGATGGAACCTGTTTTTAAGGCAGAGGTAGATAGATTCTTGGTAAGCAAGGGGGTGAAAAGTTATCGGGGGTAGGCGGGAATGTGGAGTAATCGGATCAACCATGATCTTATTGAATGGCGGAGCAGGCTCGAAGGTCTGAATGGCCTACTCTTGCTCCTAATTTGTATGTTCGTATGTTTGTAAAAGTACGCTGTGGAGGTGAGTGATGGGTGCAAGTGTGGAGAGGTAGGTATGTGCGGTGAGTGAAAAGTGATAGAAAATGTTTACTTACCTTTGTTTCTTCCTGCAGGCTTCAACAGTTGGGGATGCGGAGACTCTCGCATCTCACCGGCAGAGATGACAGATGGTTGCTGCATTCTCCAACGCAACAACCATCTAATTTCTGCTCACAAAAGAGGTTTGATGAGTCTTGAATACAAGGACTCATCAAACAACAGAGAATGTCAGTGTTTGACAGTTTCCACAGAGCTGTCAAACGATGACAATTCATATCTCAAAAATTTTTGACAGATGAAACGTCATACGCTGACTTTCTCTGTAACCGGCTTCCCCTATTTTGGCCTGCTAAGCCCGCTGGGCGGGCTTAACCAGGTCAATCAAGGGAAAATAGCGTGGGTTGGCCGGACGTCGATGGAGGCGGGACTGAAACCCGACAAGCAGCAGTCCCGCCTCCAAAGCGCCCCCATTGGCAAATTCACCCCCCATAAGTCATTGGGCTGATCTTTTAGCTTCCGCAGGGGCGTAAAACAGACAGTAGTGGATCGTCCGCCCATTATACACCCTGCCCAATTTACCTTTCCATTGAAGTCAATAGAACGATCCGCTACTGCCCACTTTACTTTTCAATGGGTGCAGATTAGATCTACCAGAATGGTACTTGGAATGAGGGACTTCAGTTATGTGGAGAGACGAGAGAAGCTGGGATTGTTCTCCTTAGAGCAGAGATGGTGAAGGGAAGATTTGATAGGAGAAGCGGTAACCAGAGGACACAGATTTAAGATAATTGGAAAAAAATCCGGGGGAGAAATTAGAGGAATTTTTTTTTACACAGCGAGTTGTTGTGATCTGGAATGCGCTGCCTGAAAGGGTGGTGGAAGCAGATTCAATAGTAACTTTCAAAAGGGAATTGGATACATATTTGAAAAGGAGAAATTTGCAAGGCTATGGAAAAAGTGCTAGCGAATGGGACTAATTGGATAGCTCTTTCAAAGAGCCGGCAAGTCACGGTGGGCTGAATGGCCTCCTTCTGTGCTGTATGATTCTACGATTCTATGATTTACACCCTCGCCGAAGTTGAAATTTCCACCCAATATAAAAGTATTGGAGGTTCTGGTCCAGGCGATGGACAGAAGGAGAGAGATTCTGTTCCCTCCAGGAAACACCTCCACCCCCAGTGGGAAGAGGTCGCTGAGGAGGTCAATACCAGGAGCTTAGCTCCCAGGCCATAGCTGCAATGCCAAAAGAAGTTGAATGACCTCACCAGAGTCATCAAGATAAGAATACTGCTCTCTTACTCTCTGCTCAAACCTCCAGCCTCATTATTCACAAAACTTCCTTCCCTTCACTCTCCTACAAGCGTTGCACCACACTTCACTCCACCTCATACTCACACACTCACCACTATTCTCCACACCTGACATCTTGCACACCAACTATTCTCTCATGACAGGCACGTTCCCTAAACACCTCATAAGAATGTCACTAGCACACTTCCTTCTTTCTTGCAGGAGAAGGTTGCGCACAACCTGTGCCAGGAAGATGCCACCAAAAGGAGGCTGAGCCTGCCTACACATCCTTTCCCTTGTGGAAGAAAACATGCTGGCTATCATGGGCAGGGGCAGAGTTGAGGACATGGCAAGTGACGAGGCTAGAGGAGATGTCCCTCAACGTTTCTTCAGATCTTATCCTCTTTTTCCCGTCTTACTTCTATCTCACCTTACACACGCTCCATGACAAACTGCAGCTGCTTTCAACGGACACTTCTTACTCTGCTCTGCCTTCACACTAATATCTAACTCTCATCCCTCTCTTTCATTTCACTGAAAATGTGGAGATCCCTCTGCCATTTCAGGAAGAGGATGCCAGCCTTCCTGAACATGCAGCATCACTCGATCTGACCCTAGCAAGCACCAGCTCAGAGATTGGCACCACACATACCTTAGAGGCTAGGCTGGAGGACAGGCCCTCACCCGGTGAATCACCAGGCACAAGTGTGCAGAAGCTAGGGCAGGGGGATAGGACGCCACAGGTGCTAACTCGCCGGAAGACGAGATCACATACTAGCTCTGCTGCAGAGGACTCAGATGCTGACTTTGAAGGCCCAGACTGCCAAAAAAAAGGCTGATGGGCATCACCAGGAAATGCGATATGCACTGGGCAGCCTGCCAGCAAGATTGCTCAAAATGGAGGAGGCCAGCTCCATCTTGTGTCAAGGCTTCGCGCAGAGCATGGAGACCATTCTGCCCAACATGGATTGAGTGGTCAGCTCCATGAACACGGTAATGATGTGAACCATGACATAGCCTCTGCTGACAGCTCTAATAACTTCCATGTCGCAGGCGCGCACTTAGACAAATGATACGCACGCACGCATTCATACATACATATTGGAACTTACGCTCGATCGAACGAACGCTTGAATGAACGAACGAACAATTGAATGAATGATCGAATGATCGAACGAACAATGCCAGTAGGACTGGCGTAAAACGGGTTTTTTCTTGGTTTATTGGAATAAGTGTTACCTGTAGCATTTAATTGGATTATGATGGTGCTATGTGTTTGTACACTGTGGTGTTGAAATGGTTTTTGTTTTATGTGGAGTTAACTTTGAGATTTATTATTTTAAATCTAAAAAGTTGTGTGGTATTGTTTAAGGTATTTGTACTGTAAACATTATTAATTATTTGTAAAATTAATTTTTAAAAAATGACAAAATCGGAAAAAAAAATAACTTCCATGGCAGCTAACACTGGGTATTATGATGCCTTGGAGGCTCCTGGTCTGTATTTTCCCGTGGACATTGTGTTTAATACATAGCATTACAATGGCACCCTTACTAGGAGCAGTGGTTTACCACCTATGCAAGTGGAAGCAAACAATAGGGGTTCACTGTGTAACTTGTTGCTCGGGCTTGTGTGAGAGAGTGGCCTGATTTTTTATGCTGGAAAGCCTCCAGTTCTATGGCAAATCCGCCCAAATAGCACAGCACATTGGCCCGTATTTTCCGATGCCTACGGGTGTGTACGAGCTGCATACACACCCGTAGGGACATCGGAAATGCCGGTTTCAGGCATGTGAAGCGCATGCGCTGAAAACTGGCATTTCCGATCTGTCAAGAATCCTCTGGATAGATCGCACGCCTGCCCTGGGGAAGGGCCTCTGCGGGTGGAGAGTTCCGCTTTCTGCAGAACCTCCGCCCGCTGAAAACCCTTAGAAATCTTACGCCTGGTAAAAGCAGGCATAAGGCTTGCTTTTACCAGCATAAGAGTTTAAAAAAAGTTAAAAAAAAAATTTCACTCATTTATAATTTAAAAATACTTTAAAAAAAGGTAAGTTTATTTTTAGCCCCGTAAAAAACCTTAATTATTTTTTTCAAAAGATTAAATTTTTGTTTAAAATATTTAATTTAATGTAATTTTAACTCATTTTAAAAATGTGATGGTTTTTTAAAAATGTATTTAATGTTTTGATGTCTTTTTTCAGTGATCCCCAGTCATACTTTTGACAGGTCTACCTGTCTAAAAGTAGTCATGATGCGGAGATGCCGGCGTTGGACTGGGGTGGACAAAAATGAGAAGTCGCACAACACCAGGTTATAGTCCAACAGATTTATTTAATATTACAAGCTTTCGGAGCTATCGCCCCTTCTTCAGGTAGAGTTACAATGAGTGAATCTACAAAAGTTCACAGAATATAAACAGAAAATGCAGAGATACAATCTTTCCTTACATCAAAGACACACCAAGAGCACAGACAAGACAATGAGATGTGTCCCAGGGGGTCCAACGTGTCAAATCCTGCTGTCTGTAGCAGATCTCTCTCCATATCCCTTCCTCTCTAAAAGTATGAAGGGGGATTCCCTTCTTTCATTGGCTGGCCTGGCCCATGTGATCCTAGGGACACTTGTGAACCGCCTGCGCCCCTGGGATATGTAGGCCCTGCGCATTTCGACTGTGAAGAGGCCCAGCATCGGAAGTGTCCGGACCTCGGAAGCCCTCAGGTAAGTGCGTAGATTTTTTTCCGATAGGAGGCATCCGCACGCAGGAAGCCTCCTATCGGAAATTGCGGGCCAAAGAAAGATGCTGGGCCACTCAAACTTTACCTAAAGATGCAATAACATTTTACAACAACAAAAACAACAACTTGTATTTATATAGCACCTTTAACGTAGTAAAACGTCCCAAGGCGCTGCACAGTGTAAGGGGTTCGGGTTGGCTCTGTGCTTAGCCTGGGTGCTAGTGCGGGGTTAGGCCTTGTTGCCTGTTCTGGTCTCCAGCCAGCCTGGTAACACTAGACACCTGTGAGTGGTTCGACCCACTCGCCCTTACGGTTCTGACACTGGACTTAGGTGCGAGAGCAATAATGCAGAGAAAACTCAGGTAGACCCAGTTGAATAGTACGAAATGGAAAATCTTTATTGCATATTATTCAAGATTACGAAATACGTGTCATAAGCACAGATTAATGACAGTACAAACTTACATACATTTATGCAACTAGTTTTAGGGAAACGAGGAGCGCACGACACATCGTAAAAGGGGACACACATTATAATTATCCTTAAAACATAAACCCTCCCCTATCAATACCTGTCCTAATCTAGATCTGTAGGATCGAGACTCATGCTCACCACTCGTGATAACTCGGAGAATTCCGAAACGCTGCTCGGATGTTTTCACCACAGCACCTGACTATCCACGTGTTGATCAGAGGTCTCTGTACCCCACTTGTTTACTCGCTTTGCTCCGGCTAGCAGGCTGGACCGTCTGTTGTCATGAAGATCTGTGTTGACCTCGGATTCCCGATCAAAACCTACAAAGTTCACTTATTTCGGGCACGGTCGGGGTTTACTGACCGCGGCGGCACGTGTAGTCGTCTTCTCTTCTCATCTCATCTCATCTCATCTCCTCTCGGGCCTTCGGTTCCAACACCGTTTACCGACTTCTCGGGATGGTGTGCCCGCTTACAGGCCTTCGCAGACCAGCTCTCCACAGATCTTTGCGGCAAGCCACGAGGTTGACTCCCGGAAAATCAACGGATCAGAGGAGCGAGTCAAAGGAATAAGAGTCGAGCGAATAAGAGCGCGAATAAGAGAAAGATGGACGTTTGGACACTACAGTTATAGTACTGTAATTCCTTATCTCCCGCCCAATCTTAATGTTCATCTTTTGTCAAGTTTTGGCGCTCAAACTTCTTGTATGGGGTGGTACTTGTCGTTAATGGGTCTCGGTGATACTTGTAACTGTCTGAGTACCCGTTAATATTTCTCCCATTGTGGAACCAGCTAGGAGTCTCCCTGGAGGGGTTTTGGGGGCCTCCGATTCTTGTTGTGAGTACCCGCAAACGGCTCTCTCATCGTAGAGCCATGGGGAATTTGCGTATCAATGTCTTTTGGATGGGCCCCTTGATTGCCCAGTACAATAGCTCTCGTTTGTGCATGGAAAACCCGATTCCAGCACTTATATTCCTTGCTTGGGTGTTAAAATGCAA
Organism: Squalus acanthias; assembly: GCA_030390025.1. NCBI lineage: Eukaryota > Metazoa > Chordata > Chondrichthyes > Squaliformes > Squalidae > Squalus > Squalus acanthias. Next base: position 12,494,193 of record CM059437.1, read on the forward strand.
AACGATCTCGTCTTGTCTTATCTCAATATGCTGAGTCCTGTCCGATCTTGCTGAAATGTTTATTGAAACGCCATCTTGTCTGCCTGCTGAAAATCTAGAACCTTCTGCCACGAGGCGTGGCGGCCATTTTACAGGCTGTTTGTGTCCGTTTTGAAACCTGACAGCATTTTGCTGAAATAAAGCTGTGTTTACGAAACTGTATGTCTCTTTCTCATTATTTTTAAATCGCGATAAATTGCGAATTCTACAACAGGAGTGTCATAAAACAAAAATTTGACACCAAGCCACATAAAGAGAAATCAGGGCAGATGACCAAAAGCTTGGTCAAAGAGGTAGGTTTTAAGGAGCGTCTCAAAGGAGGAAAGAGAGATAGAGAGGCAGAGAGGTTTAGGCAGGGAATTCCAGAGCTTAGGGCCGAGGCAACTGAAGGCACGGCCACCAAAGGTTGAGTGATTAAAATCAGGGATGCTCAAGAGGCCATAATTAGAAGAGCACAGATATCTCGGGGGGTTGTGGGGCTGGAGGAGATTAGAGAGATAGGGAGGGGCGAGGCCATGGAGGGATTTGAAAACAAGGATGAGAATTTTAAAATCGAGGCGTTGCTTAACCGGGAGCCAATGTTGGTCAGCGAGCACAGGGGGTGATGTGTGAATGGGACTTAGTGCAAGTTAGAAGTTAGTGTAAAGTACAGTTACAAGTCCCCTGCAAGGCAGTTTACGATGACAATGCCCTTTTAACTATATATTACAAAACATGTAGATAGATGTTTGCTGCATTGTTTCCAAAATATTTGTATAATTGCCACAGTTATGCTGAAAATATGTTAAGGAATATAGCAATGTGATAAAGCTTAAAGGACGGAAAGACTAGACGAAGCAAATGTATTTAATAAATTCAGCATTGAATGGCAATGAGTCACACCTGCTGTGTTCATATTGCAATCACAGCCAGCTGAACAGGTCTGTCCTCAACATCACGAGACTAATTGTGCTAGCTCTTGTACAGAGACTGGCGCAAACAAAAATGAATCACAGGCTCAATGCCCTTTGCTGGGATCAGACCAACTCTTCACAGAGCGGGATTGTAATATTATACGCGTGCATAATCTGTACTGAAAACCATTTCAATGCAAAAATGTTCGACTCCACAAGAGTTAAAAGTTACAGTACTGACCACCAACAGCTTGTGTACAGAAGGTAGGCCAGGAATGTGTAACTCAGCCTAATAGTTGACCCCAAACCCATTATAAATGGTGATGTAGCTGCCAAACAGTGATCAAGCATCCAACTGCAAAAGTCTTGATTTCTGGACAAGAATTTATGTGTGAGTGGCCTCACAGCTTGTGTTATATTGGCCACAAGGTGAGATTTCTCCATTTTTCACGTGCAAGAAAAGACTGCGAAATATTCTTGGATGCAAGTACTGTATAGAATTCCAGATTTGGTGCCCTTTTGACCCGAGAATCATCTCTGTCTCCAGAACTCCTGCAGTCTCCAGTGCATATGATCTCTGAACATTTGACAATGAAAACCTTTTTAAGACGCTCCTTAAAACCTACCTCTTTGACCAAGCTTTGGGTCATCTCCCCTAATATCTCCTTATGTGGCTCGGTGTCAAATTTGGTTTGATAACACTCCTGTGAAGCGCCTTGGGACGTTTTGCCACGTGAAAGGTGCTAGTTGTTGTAAATTTATGCCCCAGTGCAGAGACAATTTCTGCCTGAAAAGAATACCAGAAAATCTTGGGCATGATCTTCTGTCCATTAAAGTTATTAATCTTGGCCCGTAATTTGCGGTCAGCGGCAAAGCAAAGCCGTTGGGCGCTGACCCCAGGAGTAAGCTGCCCCACAACGATCTCGCGATCTCTGTGGCCAGAAGTTTGGCTTTTTCGCGGTTCAGTGGCGATCAGTGCGGTTTGGTGGGAATCCCATCGCACGAGCTGCTGTGATGTCAACAAGTGTGTCCAAGCAGCCAATCACAATGCAGTATTCTCAGAGACAGCCAACCAGGTAGTGAAGAAGCTCCTTTTATTCTGAATTTGTAAAAACAAAGATTGGGGCTCTCACATGGGGAAAAGGTAAACCTGAAATAAATATGAACAAACTTTTAAAAAATATAAAAAATTTTAAACTTTCTTAAAAATTGTAATTTTTATCATTATGGATAAATTTGACACTTCACAAAATTAAAATTAGTTTCTCAGGGCCATAACATTTGTTTCACAGTCAATACGCTGTTAAAACCCTAGTTATACCTAATCCAAACAAGGTCTAACGTTCTGACAAAGGGTTTCGACCTGAAACGTTAACTCTGTTTCTCTCTCCACGGATGTTGCCTGGCCTGCTGAGTTTTTCCAGTGTTTTCTGTTGTTGTTTCAATTTTCCAGCATCCGCAGTATTTTGCTAAGGTCTAACTTTTAATGGGGCATTTAACAGCGATATTACCGCGGAAGAGCCCACGGTTTCGTCAGTTTCACTGATTTTACTGATTACACTGATTGCCGGCTATGTGTTGGGGAGGGGGGTGGGTCCACAGCCCAGCCAGTGTCGGAGCTGTGAATGACTGACTGCAGCTTCAGGATTTCCACGTTAGGATGCTAAATCCTGAAGTGGCGGTCAGTTTCAAAGGGGTAATAACAGCAAGCGTTGTTCGTGTGCTGTGGCTGCCCACCGCAAGTTTCGGGCCATTCTGATTTTACACTCCTAATGGGATCCATTTTGTTCCGGGTGTGCACATTCATGAAGTTTACCCTGTAATCTATTAACTCCTTCAAAGTCTGGACAATACACTTGGATTAAACCCAATAACTGGTATAAAGCTATGTACAGGTTTAAACTAAATACTTCCAGGATTCCAGAAGTTGTGTGGGTGGAGATTCTCCTGTATCCGCCATTGTTAAGCAGGCACTAACCTGTGCCTGAATTTAGGAAACATGCTGGTTCCACTTTGCAAATATATTTTCACTGCCATTAGTGAGACTGGTTGTAGTGTCGTGATGAATTGGCACTTATTATGATGTCTAGCCGTGCGAACGTGTGGGGGCAAGCACACCCACCTCAGCGTGCCTCAGTACCCCATCACCAACTTCTCCATGCAGCTGTGGTGATACTCTGCCAGTACAAGTGTAGCATGGTTTTCAACACCAGCTGCTTTCACCATTTACCCCAACACAAATATTATCCAGTTGCCACAAATAGTGTTTACACCACCATCGGAATATACTTCAGTTTATGTAAGTCAAACAATTTTGAGAAATTGGATGTTTGTTTTCCGCAGGCACCCATACTTCACACTGCAATAGTGTGTTCTGTCCGAATAAGCGCTCGAATTGATGTGATAATAACGAGCTGCTTTTATTTCCAGACCCTCTCAAAGATTCAGTCAAGGAATAACAAAGTGATACAAGAGAAAGAAAGAAAGGAAGACTTGCATTTATACAGCGCCTTTCATGACCACCGGACGTCCCAAAGCGCTTTACAGCCAATGATGTACTTTTTGAAGTGTAGTCACTGTTGTAATGTAGGAAACGCGGCAGCCAATTTGCGCACAGCAAGGTCCCACAAACAGCAAAATGATAATGACCAGATAATCTGTTTTTAGTGATGTTGGTTGAGGGATAAGTATTGGCCAGGGCACCGGGGATAACTCCCCTGCTCTTCTTTGAAATAGTGCCATGGGATCTTTTACGTCCACCTGAGAGAGCAGACGGGGCCTCGGTCTAACGTCTCATCCGAAAGACGGCACCTTCGACAGTGCAGAAGACATTGGAGTGCAATTGCTACAATGTGGTTGGTCCCATCAGTGGAGCATCTCATGTTCAGTTAACAATCTGCAAGTACTGTATACATCATGCTTTGTAATAAAAGTTTTGACTTTGGAAACTTTTCACATCTGAACGAATTAAACTACGCTCCCATCTATCTGGCTTCAACTTATTGCTTCATTTTCCTACAGGAAAATTGACACTCGGATTATCTGTTATCTTTTAAACAACAACAACAGATTCCATTTATATAGCGCCTTTAATGTAGTAAAATGTCCCAAAGTGCTTTTTTTTATTCGTTCCTGGGATGTGGGTGTTGCTGGCAAGGCCAGCATTTATTGCCCATCCTTAATTGTCCTCGAGTAGGTGGTGGTGAGCCGCCTTCTTGAACCGCTGCAGTCCGTGTTGTGAAAGTACTCCTCTAGTGCTGTTCGGGAGGAAGTTCCAGGATTTTGACCCAGCGACAATGAAGGAACGGTGATATATTTCCAAGTCAGGATGGTGTGTAACTTGGAGGGGAACTTGCAGGTGATGGTGTTCCCATGCGCCTGCTGCCCTTGTCCTTCTAGGTGGAAGAGGTCGCGGGTTTGGGAGGTGCTGCCGAAGAAGCCTTGGTGAGTTGCTGCAGTGCATCTTGTAGATGGTACACACTGCAGCCATGGTACACCGGTGGTGGAGGGAGTGAATGTTTATGGTGGTGGATGGGGTGCCAATCAAGCGGGCTGCTTTGTCCTGGATGGTGTTGAGCTTCTTGTGTGTTGTTGGAGCTGCACTCATCCAGGCAAGTGGAGAGTATTCCATCACACTCCTGACTTGTGCCTTGTAGATGGTGGAAAGCCTTTGGGGAGTCAGGAGGTGAGACACTCGCCTAGAATACCCAGCTTCTGACCTTCTCTTGTTGCCACAGTAATGGTGACCCCCCTCAGGATGTTGATGGTGGGGGATTCGGCGATGGTAATGCTGTTGAATGTCAAGGGGTGGTGGTTAGACTCTCGTTTGTTGGAGATAGTCATTACCTGGCAATTGTGTGGTGCGGATGTTACTTGCCACTTATCTGCCCAAGCCTGAATGTTGTCCAGGTCTTGCTGCATGCGGGCATGGACTGCTTCATTATCTGAGGAGTTGCGAATGGAACTGAACACTGTGCAATCATCAGCGAACATCCCCACTTCTAACTTTATGATGGAGGGTAGGTGATTGATGAAGCAGCTGAAGATGGTTGGACCGAGGACACTGCTCTGAGGAACTCCTGCAACGATGTCCTGGGGCTGAGATGATTGACCTCTAACCACCACAACCATCTTTCTTTGTGCTTGGTATGACTCCAGCCAGTGGAAAGTTTTCCCCCCTGATTCCCATTGACTTCAATTTTACTAGGGCTCCTCGGTCAAATGCTGCCTTGATGTCAAAGGCAGTCACTCTCACCTCACCTCTGGAATTCAGCTCTTTTGTCCATATTCGGACCAAGGCTGTAATAAGGTCTGGAGCCGAGTGGTCCTGGTGGAACCCAAGCTGAGCATTATCAAAGACTGAGCCACGTAAGGAGCTATTAGGACAGGTGACCAAAAACTTGGTCAAAGGAGATTCTTAAAGGAGAAGAGAGAGGTAGCAAGGCAAAGAGGCTTAGAGAGGAAATTCCAGAGCTTAGGGCCTAGGCAGCTGAAGGCTTGGCCACCAATGGTGGAGCGATTAAAATTGAAGATGCGCAAGAGGCCAGAATTGGAGGTGCGCAGAGATCTCGGAGCGTCATAGGGCTGGAGGAGGTTACAGAGATAGGGAGGGGCGAGGCCATGGAGGGATTTGAAAACAAGAATGAGGAATTTTAAGTCATGGCATTGCCAGACTGGAAGCCAATGTAAGTCAACGAGCACAGGGGTGACGGGTGAACGGGACTTGGTGCCAGTTAGGATATGAGGTAGCAGAGTTTTGGATGAATTTTATGGCGGGTGATGAGCTGAGGCAGAGGCGGCGGCAGGCGATATTACAGAGGTGGATGTCGGCGGCCTTGATGATGGAGTGGATACGTGGTCAGAAGATTATCTCAGGGTCAGATAGGACGCCAAGGTTGCGAACGGTCTGGTTCGGCCTCAGACCGTGACCAGGGAGAGGGATAGAGTTGGTGGCTCGGGAACTGTACCATTCATTGGACACCTGTCATAATTAATGCTCATTATACAGTGGAAGGAAGGAAATACTTGCATTTACATAGCACATTATCGCAATCTCATGGCCCACGTGCTTTCGAACCAACAGATCATTACTGAAATATAATCACTGTTGTTATGTAGATAATGCAGCAACGAGTGTGTGCACAGCAAACTCCCCACAAACTGCAAATGAACGTATTACCAGAATTTGATTTTGGTGGCACTGGTTCAGGGATAATTGTTTACCAGAACACCGGGAAAGCTACCTACTGTTCTTCGAGTAGAGCCCTGGGATCTCTTACATCAAAAACAAAGAGAAATAGGATATATAAACACCAGGCTCGGGGGCTGCTGAGGAAACCGAGAAGAGAAAGAAAGACGCAACATGGGAGAACCTCTGGGAATGATCGTGTGCAGGAGTGAGAGACAGCGTGATCAAAAAGACCATGATACCGCTTGCTGCTGAAGGAGCAGAGTGCGTCAAAGATCTCGGGATCAGTTGCTAACCTCTGTGTAAAATTGTGGCATTCTGTAGCTGCTCTTACTTGTTAAAAGTATTCTCAATAAAGTTCGTAATTTAATCTGGAGCCTGAAGTTGACATGACTTAGGTGCCTTGATATTTTCCGGAATGACCAGGTGTGAAGTGAAAGCACTGGTTATAGGATCCGTACGAGTCCAAAGGGCAGGAGATCTTTGCGGGGGTGGACATTTGATGGACTGCAGCTTCTGGTGGGGTGATGAGAGGTCAGTTTTCAGGGAATGCAGTGAGAAACGGCATTAGAACGACTCATTGAAAGTGCCTCAACTCCCATCACAACAAGTGGGGGGGGGGGGGGGGGAAGTGGACTTTAAAAAAAATTAACTTTTCACTAATCAAATTTTGGAGGGAGTAAGAATCCTTGAAACAGCAGATTATTGCTTTCACGCAGTTTTTTTTAAAACTCGCAACTTTTTTTTTCCGCCAAGGGAAATGTTTCTCCGAGCCTGGGCCCCAGCAACCAAATAATTGCAGATCCACCTTTAGCAAGGTGGACCTTCTCTCACATCCTTCAAAAGGCTCATCGCCAATGTTTCCCCTTAAGGTGCGCGGCCGCTGAGAGGATACATTGTGCAGCAAATTTAAAGGGGCCGCACACTTAGAGCGCAAATTAGAGGGAAAATTGCTCATCATTCCCGCCATGAAACACCTGCCAAATAGATCAGCAATCTAATTACAAAGCATCATTTTAAAAGACTCACTTGATTGAATATACAGAACACATGACTGTGGTGCTCCCGGTGACGTGAAGAAACAATGACATTATTCAATTTTTAAAATTTTATTTTGCATACAGTAAAACATAGTGAGGTGGCCCAAGAGTTTAAAGAGAGACTCTTAGGGCTGGATTTTGATACTGGGGCGGGTTGGGGTCGTGTTATCCACCCGACTGCAATTGGATGTGGGAGATTGATGCAATTTTCACCTAATTGGGCAATTGAGTTCTAGCATGTGGGAACCCATGACCCAATTAGTGTTTTCAGTCTGAAAGTTGCCTTTGATGATGTCATCATTGCTGCTGCATTGAAGGTCTTCAAAGACTGCCTGGCCTTTGCGGTGAGAGGACCTGGATGCAAAATGAGCAGCAATCCTAAGTCTGCTCCCAGATATTTTTACACCACCACTCCCAGATATGTCTCCTCTCCATCCATCCACATATGCATCCCCCACAGCCAGCCAGGTTTCACAATCATGGTTCAGAACTGACGTGCTTCACGTAGAACAAGGGCCTTTCAAAATGGCATTATAGAGGCAATTTAGTGCTTGTTAAGAGCCTTAACAGCCTATCCCGCCTCTTACAGGCGGGACGGAGTCGGGACCAGCAAACACGATTTAATGAAAATTGCATGGAGGCGGGATGGAGGTGGGCTTGTGCCTGCCTGCCAGTTTTCGCAATTTTAACCCCCCACACGCCTCCAAACCTGCCTCCACGGGTCAATGAAAATCCAGCCCTTATAATGTGTAGCTTTTATAGCCTGAAGCATGCCCATTGACACGTATCCTATTGCGGTCGAGGGGGTCGTTCGGCCCGACTGCCCCGCCTCTCTTCCGTGGCCACGTTCGCGCCCGGGTGGCCCTGGAGATGGAGCACGCGGTGTCCGCCGGCACGCTCGAGGCCTTCCGCGACCGGTGGGTGCCGCAGGGACTGGAGCGCATCATCACCCCCGGCAACCAAATCTTAATTTAGTTTGTTAAGTTTCATTTAACGTACTTTTGTTAAGTTACAGTTTATTTGTTTTTGTGTGCACTAAAAGATTACACGTATCCTGTTAACTGCAGGTAGTGAAAATGTTAGGTTCCTAATGAAATTACATGCTTGTTGAGGGTTCGTGTAAATGCCTAATGGATATTGTTGATCAGTCGTTCCAAGATTTCACGGGATTAAGCCACGTTGTTGCATTTCTATGTCTGTAAAACTCATTAAAACCCGAGAGATCAAATAACGAGAGCTGACTGGGGACAAGGGGACCATTCAGATCATTTTCCAGACATGATGTTTTCACAAACTATTTTTCACTCTTTAACAGTGCTTCTGACAAAAGTTCAATTTTTCCATTCTTAAAATCACTCTCTCATAACGAAACAGAAAATCCTCACCAAGCAGTTCAGGAAGTGTTAGGAAGGACCAAGGGCCCACCCGCAAATCTGAAGCGTTTACCTGGTCCTGATGGCTCAGCTGATGAGTGCACAGTCCAGTGCGGGATGGAGCCATACAGGGCAGGAAGGACTCGGATTTGGTCTCTGGATTCGCTGCTTTCAGCAGGAGTGTGTTCGCAAGGGTGCTGCCATTAGACTTCTAAGGAAGCAACAAAAAAAATTCAGCCAGGGATCTCACTCCTGTTCACTATTCAGTGATCCCCACTGGAAATCTATGGCCTGGAATTTGCGGTCAGCGATGAAGCGACAGTGCTCACCGCTGACCTTGAAGAAAGCTGGCCACAAAGATCTAGCGATCTCTGTGGCATCGATTCTGCTCTCCCGACCTTTGTTTGGATATGGCGCCAAATCAAGCGAATCTCTAGCAACGGTGATGTCATCAAGCTGGCTAAACAGCCAATCACATTGAAGAATTCTCACAGACAGCAAACCAGGAAGTAAAATGCACAGATTCTAATTGAACTTTTTATGAATTGCACAGAGAGCAAAATAAAGATTGGGACATGCACATAGAATTAAGGTTAAGCTGAACTATCATAAACAAACCTTTTTTTAAAATATTATTTCAAAAACTTGTCATCATATTAATGGAAAAATTTCACATTCCACAAATATAAAATTAGTTTTTCAGGGCCAGAGCAGTTGTTCAGCAGCCAATACGCTGTTAAAACCCAGTTACATCTTTTTCAACAAGGCTTAACTTTCGGGGTGTTTTAACTGCGATATTCCAGCGTAATAGGAGAAGTTTTCGACCTTATATGTGATTTCAATTGATTGCCGGCTCTGGGGAGTTCCACAGCGCAACCTGTGGCGGAGCAGGGAACGTCTGACCGCAACTTCAGCATGCGCTGAATCCTGAAGTTGCTGTCAGTGTCAGAGGGGTAATGACAGTGAACGCAGACAGTTTCACCGTCATTACCCCTGCAAAATCCGGGCCCACATGTGTGGACATTGGAATGAAGACAGGATCGAGGTTGGCTGTGATACCCCCCGTGACCAAATAGCCCAACACTTACTGCCTAGGCTCGCACAAGATTGGCCCTGGGGCGAGGCAACAGAGGGCCGCCATTCAGGTGAAACGATACCCAGTATGAGGTATTGCTTCTGGGACAGAAGGGTTAAAAATCGAGAAAGAAATCTGAACAATTTGCCATTTCTCATACTGGAGTATGTTGAAGCAGCAAAAGCAAAATCCGGCATATATCAAATAATAAAATATATTAAGCAAGACATCGAATAAGATACAAACTGTGAGAGTCCAGATTCAATCCAGAAGGTCCACAAAGGAAGAACCAGGTCTGTCCCAGAGGGTGAAATTGTAGGAATTATACATGCACCTTTGAAATGTTTGCACATAAATAAATAGCTGGGTGACAGAATTGAGTAGCGTCCCATGCCTTTACCACTGGGACCCGCACACTTGCTACAAGAGTCCTACTTGAAAGCAGCTCGGGCAGCATGAACCCAGTGTCTTATTAAAATGAAGACTGCCACTAATTTGAAGATAATTGGTGATCTCACGGGGTAGCTGATGTAGAAATTGGAAAACATCGCACTGATGCAGCAGGGGGATGCCCTTCTCTGGTTGCTATTGAGATATGTTGTGCATACAATGGAAATGGGGCTTTACTCTGCTGCTTAACCTATGCTATGTTGGTCCTGGAAGTGCTTGATGACGACCCTATACGGTAGATTTTCTGCCAATGTTCCTGTTAAGTTGCGCGGCCCCACAGCGGTCTGGAGGTCCCATGCAGGCCGCTTGCCAGCGTTACAATGGAAAAAACGCACATGCACGGAAATTTGAATGTGCTGCGCAGCCCGTTAAAGGGGGCGCGCTCTCAAAAAAAAATGTAGAGGGAAATTGTTTTCTGCTGCTTGTGTGTATTGGAAAATTGCAGGCACACCCTCCCCCCTCCCAATTTGCTGAGACATGTTGGCAGCGGGCGAGGGCAATGACTTGGAAGATCCAGCCTTGTGTGATCTGAACGGCAATAGATTGGGAAAAGGGGAAGTGCAACGAGACCTGGGTGTCCTTGTGCACCAGTCGCTGAAGGTAAGCATGCAGGTGCAGCTGGCGGTTAAGAAGGCAAATGGTATGTTGGCCTTCAAAGCGAGAGGATTCGAGTACAGGAGCAAGGATGTCTTGCTGCAGTTGTACAGGGCCTTGGTGAGACCACACCTTGAGTATTGTGTGCAGTTTTGGTCGCTTATCTGAGAAAGGATGTTCTTGCCATGGAGAGACTGCAGCGAAGATTCACCAGACTGATACCTGGGATGGCAGGAATGACGTATGAGGAGAGATTGGGTCGATTAGGCTTATATTCACTAGAGTTTCGAAGAATGAGAGGGGATCTCATTGAAACTTATAAAATTTTAACAGGACTAGACAGACTAGATGCAGGAAGGATGTTCCCGATGGCGGGGGAGTCCAGAACCAGAGGTCACAGTCTAAGGATAAGGGGTAAGCCATTTAGGACAGAGATGAGGAGGAATTTCTTCACCCAGAGGGTGGTGAACCTGTGGAATTCTCTACCACAGAAGGCAGTTGAGGCCAATTCATTAAATATATTCAAGAAGGAGTTAGATATATTTCTTAAGGCTAAAGGGACCAAGGGATATGGGGAGAAAGCAGGGACAGGATACTGAATTTGGATGATCAGCCATGATCGCATTGAATGGCGGAACAGGCTCAAGGGGCCGAATGGCCTACTCCTGCTCCTATCTTCTATGTTTCTATGTTTCTATCTGATAGAGGTCTTTAAGATTATGAAGAGGTTTGACAGGGTAGATAGACGTAGAGAAGATGTTTCCACCTGTGGAGGGAGAGACCAAATTTAGGGGCCATAAATATAAGATAGTCGCTAATAAATCCAATAGGGAATTCAGGAGAAACTTCTTTACCCAGAGAGTGGTGAGAATGTGGAACTCGCTACCACAGGGCGTGGTTGAGGTGAATAGCACAGATGTATATAAGGGGAAGCTGGATAAACACATGAAGGTTATGCTGATAGGGTTATTTGAAGAGGGATGGGAGGAAGCTCGTGTGGAGCATAAACACCGGCACAGACCTGTTGGGCCGAATGGACTGTTTCTATGCTGTAAAATTCTATGTAAAAATGGGGAAAATGTTTTATATTCTCAAAAAAATACCCATACTGTTGCTCTCATTGCTTGGATCCATTTTTCAAAGGATTTTTGCTAGCTAAGTGTATTAAGGGATATGGAGCCAAGGCGGGTGGATGGAGTTAGGATACAGATCAGCCATGATCTCATTGAATGGCGGAACAGACTCGAGGGGCTGAATGGCCTGCTCCTGCGCCTATGTTCCTATGTGTCACTAAACAGCAAGAACTCTCATTGTAAACTCATATGTCAGATTTCATCGGGAACTCCACTCGGCCTTTCATTGTGGTTCCTGTGAGAAACTGCACTGTGATGCTCACAAAAGATCCCACTGTGGTCTCCATATCCGCTTTCACAGTGATCCTCACAACAGCTTTCATTGTAATACGCAAGTATTTACCCGCCATCATTAAAGGGACATGGAGTGAGGCGGCGGTAGGTTTGAGGGATTTGCAGCACCCAGCATGAAAACAAAACTAAAAAAAAAAAAGATTACGGCACACAGCAACGGGGAACGTAACAATTATAAACCCAAAAAGCCAAACAGAACTATGACTGGGCTCTTTGATGGTCTCCCACATACTTTAATGTCTCAAAGCTTTTGCGGTAGAAGGTATAGCATGACCACTGTATGAAGCATATCGTCTGTCAGTGGTGCTCACAAGAGCCAGAAAGACTATTGCTGATCCTAATGTGTGGACACTGCCATTATTAGGTGACAATAGAAGTCGTGCCACCCTCCCCCCAGGCCCAACATTTTATAGTCCTTGACCGTTCATCCGTCATGTATCAGATTTGGAGTCTCTGTATGCTGAATGCAAATGTGCCTTTATTGCAGTGATCAAACGCTTAGGACATTTGTGCAGAAGGTCAGGAGCAGGTATTCATAGCTATCCATCAGCAACTTCAGTGCAACACGAACACTTTGTACATAAAAGCGCATTGGATATTTTGCTACTGTAACAGCTTAAATAGTTTGAACAGAAATTGTAGTTTGAGGAGACCAACTTTTTATATGTTTTAAATTTATGCATTTAAACCTTTTTCAATGGCCGTGCCTTTAAAGGTAATTTTCTTGCCCTTTAATCTTTATAATGAAGCCACCAGAAGTTGATGTCTACTTTCTAGACACCTTGAAGGTGATTTCGCCACCGCCCCCCACCCCCCCGCGCCCCCCCCCCACCGCCTTGTGCAGGGTTAAATCCCAGTTATTTGTTACTCAATGCTTTCAGATTATGCTCACACCAGCACACAGCCTTCTCACATCAACATCGCCTAGTAACTGACAGGTGGCAGGAAGTTAAACTGCTGGATCAGTTTAACAGCTTATTAAGCAGCAAATGAACCTACAGGCTCCAGATCACACCAGGAGGGTGGTAATCCAGATGTGCGGAGTTGAAAATTACATTACATAGAATTTTACAGCACAGAAACAAGCCATTTGGCCCAACAGGTCTATGTCAGTAATAAAAACAGAAAATGTTGGCGATACTCAGCAGGTCAGGCAGCATCTGTGGAGAGAGAAACAGAGGGCTGAATTTTGAATCTGGGGTCGGGTTGGTGTCGGGAATCACACATTCTGGCTTGTGAACCCGCCTCCATCGAGATGTGGCCAACCCACTGTATTTTCCCTTGATTGACCTTGTTGAGCCCGCCCACCCAGTGGGCTCAGCAGGCCAATTGAGGGCCACCCGGCAACAGGTGATGTCACAGATTGACATTTCATCTGTCAAGAGCTTTTGACAGATGAAATATCAGTGTTTGACAGCTCTGTGAAGCTGTCAAACACTGACAATATGATTTCTAACTTGAGTCCTTCCTCTCAGGCTGAGTTAGAAATCATTCCACCACACAAAACAGAAGGCTGCAGTTTTTGACAGGACCACAGCTTTTCTGCTTTCTGTGCCGGTGAGATTTCTGACTCCCAAGAACTGAAGGGCTGCAGGAGGAAGTTAAGGTAAGTAAAACTTTTTCCCACACTTAGCACTTACCTTACACACTTACCTCTGCACACATGCACCCATCACTCACCTGCCCACCGGACATATCGACCCCTCCAACCCCTGCAGACCCATGGTCCGCCTCGCTAACTTGGCGTGGTTGCCACCTGTCGGGAAACCCACATTTCAGCAATGAAAATAGGGATTATGCAAAAAACTGCCTGTTAACTACCTGTTAACAGGCAGTTAATTGTCACTAATCCCTTCCCGCCTCAGGGAGTCAGGTCTCAGCACAGGTCGGGTACCCGCCGCCAGAGAAACTGGCATGGAGGCGGGATGGGGTCGGGACCCCCGAATCTGCAACTTTAACCCCCCCCCCCCTGCCCCGCCCCGCCGCCTCCAAACCCGACTCCACGGGTCATTGAAAATCCAGCCCAGAGTCAACATTTCAGGTCGGTGACCTTTCGTCAGAACTGGAAAAAGTTGGAGACGTAACAGATTTTAAGCAGGGGCAGGGAAAGGGGGGAGGGGAGGAAAGAACAAAAGGGAAAGTCTGTGATAGGGTGGAAGGCAGGAGAGATTAAATGACAAAAGGGATGATGGTGCGAGGCAAAAGGGAGTGTTAATGGGACAAGTAAAGAAACAAAATTTGGGTCTAGAAGAGGTGTAAATGGGAATAGCAGAATCATCAACAGTTGTCGTCCGAAAAACAGTTGATTACGGAGAAGGTTGGTGTGGATGTTGGTGCTGCTGCTGTGCCTGGTGATGCTGGTGTTGGGGCTGATCGTGGTGGGATTCTGAGGACCAAGGTGAGATTTTTTTCAAGGGCAGTGATGCTGATGGAATAGATGGCAGGTGAGGTTGAGATGACAGAAGTAATCTGTCATTGTTGAGATAGGTTGTACCAAGGAGGTGACAGTGGATAGAGGGATTACTCCAAACACTTCAAAAGTGCATAAAGCTCAAAAGTGGGTTCCAAATCATTAATGCTCCAGCTTAGGAAGTGAACAGCTGTGAAATGGTAGGTTTTAGACCACTTTTGCAGCTTTCGCCTATTCACAGCAATCCAGTCATTGAGAACCCGCCATACTTACCTGACGTGATAGCCACTCTCCAGGAACCTCGCTGAAAACCTGGGAAAATGGTAAGTACATGGGAAAATGGTTCTTAACTACCTTTTAATAAGCTTTTAACTGTCAAAATTGGCTGACCCGCCGCTTGGTGTCGGGTCTGTTCAGGGATGACAGACCTGACACTTGGGAAACTGACAAGGAGGCGGGTTTACAGCGGGATACCGACCCGCTGTCAATCTTTGTGATTTTGACAGCAGACCCGCCTCCAAACCCGCACTCTGAGCACCGGCAAAATTCAGCCCTAAGTGTGAGAGGTGGATCTCACTGTAGATCACGAATTGTCAAGGAGGGTGTTAATCTTCAGCTCAGGAGTATACTTGCCAAATGACACATCAGGAAGCAGGCCTGGGACGAAGTGACAAGGCCGATGAATGGCACCTTGACCAATTGATGACTTGCTGAGGAGATATGAAAACAGGTTTGGTCATGTGAAGAAGGTCCTGAGGTAGCTCAAGAAGATCCCCAGATATGCTTCCCACAACTGGCAATGGACATGTGGTCAGGAGGCCGACGGAAAGCTAATCACGTCCCTTGATTTCAAACATTGCTTAAATGTGGTGGAAACCTGGCAGATCCAAGTGGGACCTGCCTGCACCCCTACCTCAGCCTCTCAGTCGTTGAAACCTTTATACCTCCTTTTGTCACCTACAGGCTCAAGTACTCTAGTGCTCCCCTTGTTGGCCTCCCATCCTTCACCCTCAATGAACTCCAAAGAAAAGATATTGTTCAATGGCTGAGCCAGCAGGACCATCAGGGCAGGAATAATCCAACAGGAGTTATTCACAAAGTCAGTAAAGTTGTGCCCAAACCGTTTGGCCTAGAGACTGGAAGGGGTGGCTGAGGCTAAAATGGGGTTATCCTTCAGTGAATCTGGTAAGGGTCTTCCCTGTTATTTGATGTTGTTTACCACAAACAGATGCCAAACACTAGTGGACTAAGTTGGAGACTTCAGAAGCAGGGCATTGGAATTTTGGACAGTAGCGGGTCTGCGAACTCAGGTCACACACCTTTCAGATGCTCCACCTGAAGGCAATGATTCCTTCACAGCAACTACACAAAGTTCTGCTGCTTCCACCTCTGATAAAAATATCTCCTACTTCAGCCACAAGGCGATCACAGAGGGCACCTACATGGGCACAGGGTAAGAAGTATATAGTTTCATGAAGGAAGAAAGCAAAGCACACAGAGTAAGCATTCAATAACGACAATACATTAACTTAAAATCACCATTTTCTTCCCTGATCCCTATCACATAGGACTTTTGACTAGGCATAGAGGTGGCAGTAGGTTTAGGAAATGAGAATGAATGCAGGTGTGACAATAGGAAAAAGACAGACTATCTCATGGTAGATATTTTATCCTGCAGATATTCTGTGTAGTCTGTAAGTTCAAGGTAGCTATGCTGGTTCAGTATATATGACTTAATATCAGTTTGACTGGTATTTAAAGCTTCTTGCATTGTCACTGGAGGTTCAGTTAACTGAAATAGTCTCTCACCACCACCCCCCGCTCCTCATTTGTCCCATTCCTCCTCTGAAAGAATGCTGGTTGACATGGTGGTAACAAATATCATGCTGTATTTCTCCGATTGGGTTTATTGCCCTATGCACCCCCTACAGCTGTGCTCCGAGTATGACCTCAATGTGTTGACAGCACCTAACTGTTTGGGAAATGCGAAGGGACAGCAGTTAATTGAACCCATGAAGAGCTTCAGTTGATGTTTTCAATTCACTAGTGTAAAACTGTTACTGCAGTACTAAACCCATATCAGCACCGACCATGACTGTTCATCTGGGATTGCCAATCACCCATCCGTCTACAGGAGATGAGCCAGTGTAAATCCGATACTCTGAGCTCTTTAAGTAGTGCTAACCTGTTCCATTATTCCAAGTACAAAACAGAATGTTCCCAAATAGATAAATAATTGTATTTCAGATTATTTTATATGTATTCCTCCAAAGTGCATCCAGCTGATAACGATAGAAATATTGGCCCGGAATTTCCTGGGAGGTTTTGGCGTGTCTAAGGCGTATGAGTGGAGTTGAGCTGTATTTTTAGGCAAATGCTTAGGCAGGTGAGCTCCACAGGAAACTTGGGTGCAGTTGCCGTCAGCAAGGTCGGGGCAGAAATCAGTTTAATCTCTGTGTAAGTGCGATCAAGGAAATTCCAGTCCATCATGTCTGTACGAGAATGAGAGGGGGAGCACAAGCACAGCTGAGACTTTCAGGCTGTAGGGGAAAGCAAGACAGAGAACTCTGAATGCAGAGCTAAATGGAGGAAATACAACATTAAAGAGATGGTAATCTGAGAATACAGACAGACTTGGGAGAGGGAATACCATGCAGATTAAAAAAAGAGGGAAAGGAAAGAGGTGCTAAAGACTGAAGACTTTACGGTTACAGATGTTAGAGACAGATGTTAAAGACTGAGATCAGAATGTGGGGCTGCCTTTCAGGGACTGCTATTTATCCCAACATTTCGATATGAAAGTATATTGTTCAACAAGCATTATGGACTATTGGAGGTAATTCTGTGCAGTCCTCCCTGCAAGGGTGGCTCCCCATTGTGAGTGTAGGACTGTGAAATTATCCATTGTATGTCAGTGTTGAGATTATGCAATGATAAAGTTAAATAAATCAAACACAGTTGAGAGAGGTATTACATTGCTGCTGAGTCCAAGTGAGAATGTGGCCAATTCGCAACCCGTGGGAGTTTGGACATCATCCATTATTTTACTAGAAACATTTGGAATAATTGTTTTTCTTTTGAATATGGCCACAATATTCTACTTGGGCAAGTGACATGGAAACACTACCAAGAATGTAGATTCTGCGAATTTTCAGTAAGAATTTGCAAAAGTGAAAAGGAAGAAATTAATGATCAAAGGTTTCATCACAGAGCCTGTAAGTCATCAATAACATTTGCTCCAATGCTGGAAAATTAAGTGCACACACACACAATCAGCAACTGCTGGAGAGCACAACATCTGGATCATGAGGTTGGATCGCAATGTAATGAGCAAGTCAAGAAATCTGCAATCATTTAGAGCATTTACTTTGTATTTAATTTAGCATATTGCCCTTTTCTTTTGTTAACTTAAAGTCCCAGAATCTACAAGTAGTTCTTTGTTTCTATTGATTTGTTTCTCATCCCCAACAAGAAACCTTTATCCTAAAATGAAGGCTTTATTACAAAAATTCATGAAAATCAAAACTTTAACTGAAATTATTTCCTTAAATTGTGATTACACTCCAAACCCCTCTCAATTTGCTGAACTCTCCAACCTCATTATCATCATAACTATAAATTATTTAAAAAAATCATAAAAACGGAATTAAAACCAGAGGTCAAACACTCTAGACAACAACTTAAGCTCGAGACTTCAGTCTGAACCCATAGTGTGGGCTTGGAAAATCCAGCATGGGAGATGTAGGGTGATGTTCTCATCTCTTTACATTTCCAATATCAAGTTCATTTGCACGTGGTATTTAAAATTATTTTGTATAAACAGAATGTTATGAGACATTTTGAAGATGTCCGTTAAGGATTTTAACTCGCTTGTAAATGCAAGTTATCTGGTTAGATATCTATAATGGGCCAGATTTTGCTGGAGCGGGGTATCTCGCGGCGTGCCCCGTTAGTTAGACTTGTTCGTGCACGTTTAGATTTTAACATTTTATGTCCACAAAGTTGCTGGAAGTGCGAGCTGATAGCGGCACAGCGAGGGCAACGGGGCATCTGGGACATTGGTGAACAACGGGACAAACAGCGCAACTCCTTAACCAATGAAATTTAAGGATTGAGAAATAACCAGAGGTAGGACTGAGAAGGAGGGCGAATTAGAGTGGGTGAATTCAATGTCAAATCAGGTACAGAATGAGAAATAAAGAGAGGGAAAGATTGGATTAGGAGAGAAGAGTGAAAGTGAAGCTAGGTTCCCTCTAAGATGTCTTTCTAACTCTCCTAAAAATAACTATTTTATCACAATCCCTACAGATGATTGGTCACCTCACCTGGATAGGTACATTAATGTAATGGAGAATGTTTAGAGATGAACTACAGGATGAATGCAGCACTTAAGGCACTAAGTTATGTAGAGCAAGTCACAGAACTGAAGTTTTGAGGAGACGAGCAAAATGTTTCAAATACTGAGAGAAACGGAGCAAGGCGGGTGTACCGATAACCAATGTTCCCTGTAATTTTTGTTTGGGCTACGCGGCCCATTCAAAATTCCACACATGCAGTTTTTTCTAAATTTAAAAGAAGGCTCACCGGCTGCGCGGGACCCCTGGAGCACTGCGCGGCCACGCAGCTTAAAGGAACATTGCCTATGACTCTCAAGGGTTTCTTGGTCGTAGTGAGTAGTACCACCGCATGGTCCCACTGAAGCAACTTTGTCGCCAAATCAACTTCTCAAAGAAATCCAAGTGCCTTTTTATCTCTTTTGGAGGTGTTCTGATACCTTGCAATGTTGATCTATATTCCACGGTCAATTGACAGTCATCTGCACCCTCCATCTTTGCAAGTAGAGGAAAAGGCTGGCTCCTTGCTGATTATGGATATCCATTGGGGCTTTGGCTGTTCTCTCCCTTGCGACATCCCTGCTTACCAGCTGAGAGAAGATCTGAGATCCATGTCTGCACACGATCATCATAGAGCACACCATCAGCATTCTGAAGCAGGGCTTCTGGTGCTTGGGTTGGGTGGGGTTATGTTGCAGTACCAATCTGCCAAAGTCTCCTGCATCACCATTGCTGCATCCTTCATAACACAGCTGTTGGAAAGATCAATTCATTTTCAGGACCATCGATAGGATGCCAAAGATACTAGATGCAGAGAAAAGAGTCCTCACAGACCCGCAGCAGCTGCAAAACCAATTTGTGAAACCTTCAACACAGAACGTGTTCCGGATCCATTAAAAATACTACCGTCTCCCTATACCGACACCACTATCTTCACCAAACCCAGCAATAAACATGGAAAACCATGCATCACTTACAAACACCTACTAGCCTTCCAGAAACACCTTACATCTTCTCTGCTGCCTACTCACCAAATCCACCTAATAATACCTCACTCCACACTCTGCAATTGCAGTGCCAAAAGCTATTGTGAATACTTACAAAATGTCTCTGGTACCTATTGCTTGCCACCATGGTGCTTCTCCCTCTTGCTAGCTAGTGAGTGAAATGCTCGCCTGGGTACTCCACTAATTCTTCTTAGTGGAGGCCCTCTGTCAAGAGTATGTGGGCTGGCTGCCAGCGGTATTTCCACAAGAGCTACTTGGGACTGATGAGGCTCTCAATCTGGGTCAGCCTGATGCCCTAAGGAGCTTGCTTCAGGCTGTGGTGCCTCCACTGCTGAAGGTTCAGCCTGGCCCTGCCTGCTTACTGGAACCTGCGACGTTCTTGGAGGCTGGGCAAGGACTGCAGTGGTAGGGAGTCCAGGGTGAGACACGAACCTCATCTCTCTGCAGTTCTGTTCAGAGCCTGCTGGAAGCCTCCTTGTCACTGGGCCTAGCTCTCCGCGTGGGAGCAGATCCCCTTGCAGCAATGATATGCTAAAGCCCCTATTCACAGCTCTCTCCGTCCAGTCAAGCTAGTTTGATAATCTGCTCAAGGAGGAGATTACATTGTGTACACCATTCATCTATTAGGAAAAACATACCAGATGGGATGAAGCCCAGGTGAAAAGTGTTCCCATCAATGTGCTTAAAGCAGTAGTGCCCGACACTTGGTCGATTAGCAGCTTACAAATGATACCTGTTCTTATGAATAGGATTGACAAGCCTGCCATTGCTACCCAAACCTGGCTGAGTTGGGTCGTGGAGTTTGTTGTTGAACAGCCTGCCTGGTTGGAAGCCCTTACCGTTGCTCATATGTATAACACGGATGGTGGATCCAGGGTGATATCTACTTTGGATCAGAGAACCTTGGTCACAATATCTTACCTTGAGGCCTCAAGTGGACATCAGAACACTTTGCATTCTGACTAACATTCCGTAATTCGGCCTTAAATATTTTTTAGGAATGCTGAAAATGCTTTTGGCAAGTATGCCAGAAACCAGTTTTAAGAAGGAGTAGATGAACGTATCTATATTGGCATTAGAAACTCCTCTTAGGATTTCCAGTGAAATACTCTGGATGGTTTTATTACAAAATTTGCAATGAAATACATCCAATGGTTGCCAGGCTTACGAAAGGCGTGGCACATGTGGTTTTAATATAATCGGCACCAAATGTGCTAAAAACAGAGGCTTTCCACTATGGAAAAAGCAAATCAAGACTCATTGACAATCTGGCAGTTTGTTTGCCAACCATACTCCACTTACAAATTAAGTTCGGGCCAACACTTAAGGCGCAAGCATCGGTGCTGTGTAATGAGAGAAGGATCGAAGAGTGGTGTTGGAGAAGCCTCCGACAAATTCCTTGTGGTAGATCTTGACTTTGTGCGATAGTGCAAAACGAGCGATAGTGTGTTGGCAGTCTGTTCAATGGAAATAAAACTCGGGGAAGATGGAAAACGGGCTGGCAACTCACTATGTTGCAAGTCAAGGTCTACTGTGTCAGCTGAGGCCCAGTTGGTAGCACACTTGCCTCTGAGTCAGAAGGTTGTGGGTTCAAGTCCCACTCCAGGGACTTGAGCACATATAGCTAGGCTGACACTCCAGTGCAATGCTGAGGGAGTGCTGCACTGTCCGAGGTGCCGTCTTTTGGATGAGCCGTTAAACCAAGGCCCTGTCTGCTCTCTCAGGTGGACATAAAAGATCCCATGGCACTATTTTGAAGAAGAGCAGGGGAAATTATCCCCAGTGTCCTGGCCAATAGTTATCCCTCAACCAACATAACAAAAACAGATTATCTGGTCATTGTTACATTGCTGTTTGTGGGAGTTTGCTGTGCGCAAATTGGCTGCTGCATTTCCAATATTACAATAGTGACTCCACTTCAAAAAGTACTTCATTGGCTGTAAAGCGCTTTGAGATGTTCGGTGGTTGTGAAAGGCGCTATCTAAATGCAAGTCTTTCTTTTCTTTTACCCCAATATGTTCTGTGGAGGAAGTATTTGGCTTTGTCAGCTAGAGAAGCCGTATTCAGAGAGGTATAATCTTAATGTGCTGATACCCAATGAATTAGGCCCAAAAACAAACAAAGCAATTTCTGATAAAAGAAGGATTCTGAAACCCAAAGCAACTAGTGTGTCTACAGTCAGGTTGGCCCAGAGTGCTTTAAACTTCTAAAAATAATGGCTTGGATTCTCCCAAGATCATCAGTAAAATGGTGGGGTGGGATTCCCCCTGCCCACACTATCCTGCCAGCACCTGATATTTTCTTTGGCGAGAGCCGGGGTCGGGGGTTGGGGGTCAGGGTTGGGGGGGGGGGCGCGGGGGGCACATTGAATATGCAGAACGGGATTTCAGTGAGAATTCTGCTCGTGACTGAAACTCCATCTAGCTGCAACAGTTAACAGGCTGCTGCAGCCAAAATGGCCAGAAGAGACAGAGCACAAGATGCTCGTGTACACGTGCACTAGAGCTGCACTTGAATGTTGAAAAGCAAGGCTAGAAGGAAGAGCACCATCTGATGGGTCTGCAATGACAAAAGCCCCAAGATTCTCAGAAGCTGTGGTGGAGATAATGCTGTCAATGATAAGGGCCAGAAGGCTCTTTAGCACCCAGGAAGTTATGGCCCAGAACAAGGATGTGCAGGCAGTTTGGAAGGAGGTGGCACTGGCAGCAAGTGCCAACCCTACATGCCATTGAGCAGCTACCCAGTGCCAGAAGCATTTTAAATGATCTCACCAGGCAAGTCAAAGGCTCTCATCGAAGCATCAACAGCCATTCTGAAGCCACTGGGGATGGTGCGATAGGCAAGAAACCACTTAGGAAAAGCATTATGGGTTAACACATGGGTAAAAAATATGTATGACTTTTTTGCCAGCCATTAACAAATCGCAGCTTTTGAGTTTGCAACTTTATCTGCAGTGTGGTTTCTTAGTAGCTACTGAGCCTGCAATGTCAGGTGGCCTGTGTATGAAAGATGATTAGAGGTTGGAAGTTCTTTGTTGCATGGTTGAAGGACCAGTAGCTGTGGTATTGAGGAGGTTTAATGCAGTGGTGCGGGTGGGTTGAGGGCTGGAGTGAGGGTGGGTGGCGGTGATCAGTAGATCAGTTGAAGCGTTGGTCAATCAATTGCTGGAGAAGATGTCTGGCTGCAGGCTGATGCTGTCACCCTCCCACTTCTGCCCTGGCCTTGCTGTCATCGTGGTCTTCTTCGTCAGACTGTGGTAAGTCTTCTTGCTGTGCAGGCTCCACCTGCTGCCCCTGCTGCACAGAAAAATTGTGCAGAATGCAGCAGACAGCCACAATCCAGGGGACTATCTGTGGGCTGTGTTGCAGAAAGCCCCCAGACCGGTCCAGGCAGCAATAGCATTGTATGAGCAATAAAATGGTGGACTCTATGATGACTTTAGTGGTCCCATAGCTCTGGTTGGATCTGTTCAGTGGGCAAGTATAGGTTTTATAGAAATGTCCTGATCCAGGTATAAAGAGGATAGCCCTTGTCCCAAGCAGCCAGTCTCTGATATGCTGAGCTGGGTCGAAGTGATGGTATACTGGCACAGTATGTAGGTGTCATGACAGCTGCCAGGAAACCGGGGACAGACCTGCATGGTACACTGGTGGTGATCACTTGCCAGCTGAACATTAACGGAGTGGTAGCCTTTCCTGTTCATGAAGGCTTCTGGCATCTTGGGAGATACCCTGAGAGCTATATGGTGCAGTCCGTCAATAACTTGCTGTGGCAGCAAAGCCTACAGTGCCTTTCTGCTGAAGTCTATGGGGAATTCCTTGGTATAAAGGGCATCAGTGACCTGCTTGTATGGTAATGTGATTGACGTCACCTGCTGCAGCCTGGATTTTCTGATGTGCCTATGCAAAGGGCCCAACGCCTGCTTCAGGCATGGTTAAAGGACGCCTCTTGTTTGTCCTTACTCAATATAGCGGGCGACGCACTTCTGGCCTGAAACGGGTGCACGCTTCCTGCCTGCCGTATTGGGGCCTTAGACATCTGAATAGCACCGGAAAAATGGGCACGGCGTTGACCAATTTCTAGGCCTCGATCTGGAGAAAGCTAGAATCCTCTGGCTGCCTGTACAGAGTAACGTCAACACTAGGGAAATGCTAGAGTGAGATTTACAGTCAAAACTCAACAGAGAGCAAAACTATTTATTTTTCAGGGCAAGATATATCAAAATAGGGTCACATTTTAAGCCAAAAATTAACTAGGCCGCCCTCCAAGTGAGAGCAAAGCATGACAGATTTGTCTCTCTAGCCTGCCATTAATGAGCCACTGTTTAACTTTGTTTCTATCTCTGGGAGGAAAGGGCCTGACTTCCATTTTGAGATCTCCTGTTGACTGTATTAGTGGGAACTCACCCAGTGCGGAACCGCAAAGTGAACCTGCACCTACCACTTTGGGGAACAGAAAGCCGCACGAGTTTTATTCGGATTAGGATATTTGCAGGCTAGCATCTTAAAGTACACCTTGAGCGAACGCCAGTGTAGAACAGCGTGTTCCATGGTCCCTGTGTTCGTACCGCTAGCTGGAACATTCAAGTAACGGCGAGTAACTGCTGCACAGAAATGACTGGGAAGTAGAGGTCAAAGTGTCCTTGGCCTTCTCGTGCAACTGTTACTGCCCACTCCAGAAAAATACTGGGAAAAGCCCAATAGGAGATTATCTATCGACCTTTTCGGTTGGAGAATCAGGCAAATAGGCGCCTAAAGAAGGGAAAAACAAAAAAATGTGTGGGGAGGGGAGGGAAGTTAGTTGTTAGATTACCTGTTTGTGGGATCTTGCTGTGCACAAAGTGGCTGCCACTTTTGCAAACATCACAGTGACAGCACTTCAAAGTACTTGACGTGAAGCATTTTGCGATACTTGAGACATAAAGCAATATACATAAATGCAAGCTTTTTTCTCTCTTCGTAGATACAATATCCGTTCACTGAAGCTTCATATATCTTGCGTGATATCAGTTCCAGAAGGTCGAATTCCATTCAAGATCAAAACTGTTCAGATCATTTTACTGTTTTCAGAAGCAGGAAAGGTTTACTGTTATTCAGATTTATTTGCAGATAATGTACGGCTTTCTATATATCAGTGACTGACTTGACTAAATCAAGTTCTGAGCTACTACTTCAATCACTAATGAAAACAAAGTGTGTTGTCTTTAAACAGCTTCTGACCAGTCTTAACAAAAAATCATCATTTTTTTATGCATTTCAGCACTGATTAACTCTGAAAGGATAGCACAACAAAGCTTCTGGGACTTGAGATTAATAAATGTGGGGGAGTGTTAGTGAGAGGGAAAAGATAGACGTGAGAAGTGAGAAGGGGAGGGGTCTGACGTGAGAATTGATTGGCTCTAGTTGTACCAAGGATACAGGAGTTGGGGCTAACTAGAGGGAGAAGATGCAAAAAAAAATAGTTGAAACATGAGGCAAGAAGTCTTCCCATTTATACTAAACGCTTCCTTCTAGTTTAAGATCAAATTCCCTGCCATGCTTCACTTTCCACAATAGTTTTTTAATCAAATCACTGTGTGATTCATGCTGCGAATCAAACCTTTCACAGCCTGGCCAGCTAACGTGAATAATGGGCATTTGTCATCTCCTATTTTGCTGATGTTCCGAATAGCGGAGCTGTTTGGTTTTGAGTTTCTTGCCCTCTGCCCCTCTCGCTGAAGGCGGTGACTCATACTGGGGTGTGGTCCCAGCGCTGCCAGGACCACCACACAGTGGAAGATCATTCTTCAAGCGTGAGCTCCTACAGTGAGGCTTCACCACATTACTCATGGTATCACAGCTAAACCCAATCCTGTCCTCACTCAACATCTGCCCGTGTACGGTGCTGGAGGGGGTGGGGGGGGGGGGAGCGGGGGGAGCTGGCTAGATAAATCAAGGCAAGAGGTTTGAATTAGCAACCCGCCCAGGATGTATTGAACCACTCCGGGCCTACTGGCCAATGAACGTACATAATACAGCTGCGAGCCAGAGAGGCCATGGAAATGGCCCGGGGTGGGGGGGAAGAAAAACATGCGCATTTGTTTCCTCTCAGGTGCTGCATGTCTGAGGTGCAGCCAGAGAGGAATCAACCCTAAGATTTTTTTAATTCTATGGGGTAGATTTTAATCCCTCCCCCCCCAGCCCAACAGGAATGGTGCAGGTGGGGAGTTAGTATTGTGGGGAGGGAGGTGTCACTCCACGTTTTCAAATCGATCCCACCCCCCCCCCCCCCGCCCCCCCCACCGTACTTACTGTAATTCAGGCACAGGAGGGCTGTCAGCCAATGGCAGACAGGGGCCTACTTTACATCGAAAAGTTGCAGATAATAACGACACCATTTTGACTTTTGGAGTCGGGAGGTCCGCACACGGGGCCGACCCCGACAGCGGAACCACAGCGAGAGTCACGGAGTGGGCCAGAAGAGGCCAAGGCAGCTTCAAAACAAGCATCTTTTCTGTGGAATCCTTGTGGGCCAGGAGAAGCAGGTGCCACCGCTCAACCAGACCCCACAATGAGCCCTTGGTCTTCTCCAGCACCGGCAGCAGCTTCCTAAGCCCTTGCCCAGGCCGAATTTTATTCCTTTGGGTCCCCGGTGTCTTCAAGCTCCTGACCCAATTTTTGCACCCTGCAACCCCCCACCCCCTCCCCCACCCCCCACCTTTTGGGTGGGAGACTGTCTTGGATTGTTTAAATGAGGCCCGGGAGATAACAAGGCCTGAACCTCACGCTGAACTCACCTGCCCCACATCCCTGTCCACCCCAGACCTGTTCTTAGTTAAAATCCATGATGCGGAGATGCCGGTGTTGGACTGGGGTGGACAAAAGTGAGAAGTCGCACAACACCAGGTTATAGTCCAACAGTTTTATTTGAAATCACAAGCTTTCGGAGCGCTGCTCCTTCGTCAGGTGACCATCACGAGGATTTCAGCCTGATATGTAAGAACATAAGAACATAAGAAATAAGAGCAGGAGTCGGCCACACAGCCCCTCGAGCCTGCTCCGCCATTCATTAAGATCATGGCTGATCATCAACCTCAACTCCACTTTCCCGCCCGATCTCCATATCCCTTGATTCCCCTAGAGTCCAAAAATCTATCATCTCAGTCTTGAATATACTCAAAGACTCAGCATTCACAGTCCTCTGGGGCAGAGAATTCCAAAGATTCACAACCATCGTCACTTCACCTGACGAAGGAGCAGCCGCTCCGAAAGCTTGTGATTTCAAATAAAACTGTTGGACTATAACCTGGTGTTGTGCGACTTCTCACTTTAGTTAAAATCGACCCCGATCTCAGCAGCACAGAGATTAACTTTTAGATCCTATATTTACCTGTGCAGATGACAATGCACAGATATTTAAAAGAGAAGGGGGTAGAAATTAGGTCGCGCCCCATTTGGGGCGCAAATATCGTCCGGACGCAAATATTAGCGCCTGGCGCTAATTATCGGCACTGACAGGAAACTTCACTTTTACCGCCCCGGGAGGTGAGTGGAGCGCTAAAGCAGGCGCTGCACACCTCTCTTAAGGCGCAAAGGCCGAGCAGTGAGGCGCTACCTCAGAGCGCTGGCGAAGCTCATGTAATGTCAGTCAGCAATGGAACACACACACAATGGCACGGGCCAGTTCTTAAAGGGGATGGTTAATCTTGCTTTCCATCCACATCCTGTTCATTGCAGCCTTGAATCTCGGCCTGGAGAGACTTGCACATCAAATGTGCTGGAAAGAACAATGGAGAGTTCCACGCAAAGAGCTCAGAGTGCAGCTCCCACAGTCTCTGCTAAATCGATACAAGGAATGGCAAATCAAAATGAATCTGCAAAGTGCTGCTCAGTACCCAAAACTCCTTCACACAACGTTGAATCTCTCCAGAAGTCTCTCCCTCTCTCTCTCAGAATGCGTAGTTCAAAAATGCCACCAACAATAAAAGACAGGAAGAGGCCCCCTTTAAATAGCGCCCCCCCCCAGCCCCACAGCGATTGATAGCGTTCCAGTCTTCTGGTCGTTGGAAGCGCCAGGCGGTAAGGCAGGGGGCGCCACTCAATTTCCGCTACGGGGCGCCACAAGGGCGTTGCACCATGGAATGACGTCACAATCTGCGCGCGCAGGTGGTCGCAGCGGTAAGTTTTAGCGCCGCCGCACAATCTCAAGTTAAGTTCTCGAGCGGCGCAAACATCGCTGCACCCGGGCGTTAGCGGCTTTGCGCCCCATTAGCGCCCTCTTAAGGCGCTAACGGGAGGCACAACCAAGTGAATTTTTACCCCAAGGACTCTCTACCTTTAAATATTAATAACGACCCATAGAGCAGCTTCCTTACTTTACTTTAAAGCTTTATCTGTTTAAATAACCTTGTTTAAAATGTGTCCCCTGTGGAGCTATGTATATATTTCCTTTAGTGCCAAGTGGGATTGATGCAAAGTAAGGGGATTATCCGCACTCTTTAAATTACCCCTTTAAAGACTGATTACAGGCCAGTTATTGTTTTTTATTTCCCAGCTTCTACCGTGTGCATGCAGTTCATAAAATCTCAAAACACAAACAGACAAGTCGGATGCATTCCTCATCTCTATTCCTTCATCCTTTATTTTAAATACTGCAGAGCCATTCACGAAAAAAAAAATGATTGGGATGTTCAATGGAGGAGCAACTTCACCATCAACAAAACTGGTTGTGAATGAACTCCTTCAAACAGGAGTTGAATAAATACCCAGCTAGAACAGGGTTAAAGAGAAAGGAGTAGGTTGAGATGATCAAATACATTACAGGGCACAATGGTTCCTGTGCTACGGGTGGTGGAGGGGGTTTGGAGGCAAGAGAAGGATGGTCGGAGGGCGGCAGCTCAAGATATGAAGAAATGATTTTGGAGTTTTGCTTGGTTCCCTTTCGAGGGTTTATGTGGAATGCTCCATCTGGAGGTTGAGGCCACAGTAGGATAGATTGGATTCAAGCTGTGAGAGGAGTGGGCCCGATGAGCCGTGTGGGTTTTTCTTGTTTCTCTTACAGTTCTCATAGTCTCAGGATAAGGGGTCGGCCATTTAAGACCGAGATGAGGAGGAATTTCTTCACTCAGAGGGTTGTGAACCTTTGGAATTCTCTGCCCCAGAGGGCTGTGATGCTGAGTCTTTGAGTATATTCAAGGCTGAGATGGATAGAATTTTGGACTCCAGGGGAATCAAGGGATATGGAGATCGGGCGGGAAATTGGAGTTGAGGTTGATGATTAGCCATGATCTCAATGAATGGCGGAGCAGGCTCGAGGGGCTGTGTGGCCGCCTCCTGCTCCTATTTCTTATGTTCTCACATGTCAGGCTGAAATCCTCGTGATGGTTGCAGGCGACTGCAGAGCTGGATTTTTGTATCACAAGGTAAACAAATTGCATGGTAGCCAAACACAAAACTATAAAAAATGATTGTAAACATGCCTAAAAATAATTTAGCAGTGTCAGAAATATCATAGAGCTGGGCTCAAATAAATCGGAACAAAAATATCTGAATGGGGTGGAAACTTGGCAGTCAAAAGAGGAGAATTTCAATGAGACCGCCGAAAATGATGGCGTATACATTTCAATGACATTGGGTGAAAAATTCGGTTGGTTAGCGCCTCCTGTTAGCGCCTCCGGGGGCGCTAGGAACTTAGTGCCCGAGTGCGGCGATTTTAGCGCCGCTCACGAAATTGACCAGTCATTTCACGGTGGCGCTAAACACTACCACCATGATCTCCTGCGCCCGCAGATCGTGACGTCAGTCAAGCGTACAACACCCCGGTAGTGCCCCGGACCGGATATTGAGTCGTGCCCCCTGCCTTAGCAACTGTTGCTAGGAACGACAGGCAGAGGGGAAAGTTTTCAAGTCTGGAAGGGGCTGGGGGAGTGCTATTTAAAGGGTCTTCCTGTCTTTTCTTGTTGGCAAAATTTTTGGCACACGCAGATTGAGAGGGAGAGAGACGTCTGGAGAGATTTAATGCCCTCAGCACCACTTTTGAGGTTCCTAAGCACCAAGCTCTTTCCTTGGGCCTATCCATTAGTGCTTCCAACACAATTGCTTTAGAGGTCTCTCTAGGCCGAGATTCAAGGCTGCAATGAGCAGGGTGTGGCTGGCCAGCAAGATGGCCCCTCCCCTTTAAGAACTGGATGGTGCCAGTCTGTCTGGCTTCCATGGTAACTGACATCGCCTGAGCTTCGGTGACGTTCTGAGGTAGCACCTCGCTCCCCGACGTTAGCGCCTTAAGAGAGGTGTGTAGCGCCTGATTTAGCGCTCAAATCACCTCCAGGGGGCGATAGAGGTGAATTTTGCAGTCGGAGGCGATAATTAGCGCCGGATGCTAAACTTTGCGCCCGGCCGATATTAGCGCCTCAAAATGGGCAATACCGAATTTTTCCCCACTGCATCTTAGCAAGTTCCATTGTGAGGCACAAAACGTTCAATGAAGCATTTTGTAAAAAAACCATGGCTGCTGCATAAGTCTGGTCATTATTTCCTCACCCAGTTCTTCTCCCTCACTCAGGACCTCACCACATCAGGGCATTTGATTTCTTGTTAAAATGCTAAGCACAAAACAGAAGAGCAATGGAATTGTGTTTTCAATTTGTAATGAGTCAAGAATTAATTAGAAAACATGAAATGAGAGAATGATGTGGTGCAGAGCACTGGGGCTCCAGCACCCTGTGCAATGGACCCGTTAGACCAGGGTTTTTATCAGTCAATTGACCCAGCAGCCACAGCCTTTTGTGTGGGGGTCGGGGGGAGATCTGGTGAATCTGCCCCGTACACCTTCCAAGGTCACTCTAGATTCCGAAGCTGGACATGTCTGGTGCCACTCTACATTATGAAGAAGCTTAAGGATACAGGATAGTAATACGCTGCTGCATGATGCGGAGATGCCGGTGTTGGACTGGGGTGGACAAAAGTGAGAAGTCGCACAACACCAGGTTATAGTCCAACAGTTTTATTTGAAATCACGAGCTTTCGGAGCTCTGCTCCTTCGTCAGGTAAAGTGACGAAGGAGCAGCGCTCCGAAAGCTCGTGATTTCAAATAAAACTGTTGGACTATAACCTGGTGTTGTGCGACTTCTCATTTTTGCTTTGGAGAGAGGAAAAGCTGCAGGTGGATGAGAAGGGGAAGAATCTGGAAAGAGAGAATGAAGATCAGGATAATGTGGAAGCTTCAGGGAATGCTCCTGCATCTGGATGAGAAACGTTAGAAATGGTTTTATAAGAGGCAACTTTTCAGGTGAACTAATACTCTGATGCACCTTTTCATGAGAAAACCCAGACCCCCCACCCGCCCACATCAGTTCATGGCTGCACTTTCCACGAAATTGAATGATGCGCCTATCTTTTGTGGGAATTTCACAACACTCAAAAATATCTCAGAGAAAAGGTAGCACTCTCGCCTCTGAGTCAGAAGATTGTGGGTCTAAGTCCGACTCCAGAGGCTTGAGCTGAAAATGTAGGCTGACACTCCAGTGCAGTGCTGTCTTTCAGATGGGACATTAACCCGAGGCCCCTGCCTGCCTGCTCAGGTGGCGTAAATGACTCTATGGCACTATTTCGAAGAACAGCAGGGGAGTTTTCCCTGGTGTCCTGGACAATATTTATCCATCAACCAACATCACTAAAATAGATTATCTGGTCATTATCACATTGCTGTTTGTGGGACCTTGCTGTGCACAATTGGCTGCCACGTTTTCTACATTACAACAGTGACTACTTGGCTGTAAAGCAATTTGGGAGGTCCTGAGGCCATGAAAGGCGCTGTATAAATGCAAGACTTTCTTTCAAGATTTATTATATATGAATAAAAGTAGAACGACTGTGTCGCATTCATTTATTAAACAGACATCTGTGCGACAATAAATAATGGGGGAGAAATTCAGTATCGCCCCATTTGGGGCGCAATTATCGGCCGGGCGCAAAGATTAGCGCCTGGCGCTAATTATCGCCACCGACTGCAAACTTGACTTTTATCGCTCCTGGAGGTGATTGGAGCGCTAAATCAGGCGCTTCACACCTGTCTTAAGGCGCAAAGGCCGAGGAGCGAGGCGCTACCTCAGAGCGCTGGCGAAGCTCATGTGATGTCAGTCAGCAATGGAACACACACGCAATGGTGCCGGCCAGTTCTTAAAGGGGAGGGTTGATCTTGCTTTCCATCCACATCCTGCTCATTGCAGCCTTGAATCTCGGCCTGGAGAGACCTGCACATCAAATCTGCTGGAAAGAACAATGGAGAGTACCAGGCAAAGAGCTCAGAGTGCAGCCCCCACAGTCTCTTCTAAATTGATACAAGGAAGGGCAAATCAAAATGAACCTGCAAAGTGCTGCTCAGTACCCAAAACTCCTTCACACAGCGTTGAATCTCTCCAGAAGTCTCTCTCTCTCTCTCTCAGAAAGCATGGTTCAAAAATGTCACCAACAATAAAAGGCAGGAAGCGGTCGCCTTTAAATAGCGCTCCCCCAGTCCCTTCCTGACTGCAAAACGCTCCCCTCAACCTGTCGTTGCTAGCGGCAGGTGGTAAGGCAGGGGGCGCCACTCAATATCCGCTCCGGGGCGATACTGGGGCGTTGCGCACTCGACTGGCGTCACGATCTGCTGGCGCAGGAGATCGTGGCGGAAGTGTTTAGCGCCACCGCAAAATGTCTAGTTAATTTCGTGAGCGGCGCAAACATCGCCGCGCCCGGGCACTAGGTGCTTTGCGCCCCATTAGCGCCCTCTTAAGGTGCTAACGGGAGGCGCAACCAACTGAATTTTTCCCTCAATATGCTTGATCATCACCATAGTGCCTCCCTTTGTGACTCTGGTTGTCTTCAAACCTTTAGCTAACCATGAACTTCTTCTAGGTGCTATCTGAGTACCTAGAGGAGGTTGTTAGATGTTCTCTATGCATTGGAACCTCATGGGACCAAGGTAGCTGATGTCTCCGGCAGCAAATGTCCTGAGCGAAACCAGTTGCAGGCTGCATCTTCAAACTGGTTGTTGGGTCACCCCAGTCCTGCTGTGGACCTTCATCTTCAGGCATGGGGGCGGGAACCCGATAAGTTGTCTGACTGAAATCGGATTCCCAAGAGAAAGCTACGTCCCACGAAGCCACACCTTCCAGGCCACTGGTGCTGGCCACTGGTGCTGGGTTCATTCTGTGAAGCGCCAGTAATTGGCTGGTGGGCAGACTCAATAGACGGTAACAGAGCTGAAAACCCCCTGTTTTATGCTTGTCTGAATCTGGACACCCACCGCCTCCATGGCAGCATTGTGAGCTTCCTCTCAGGAATCAGACATTGCTGCGGAGGCCTCATTATTAGTGGTGTCCTCTGACGACCGTCTCTGGGTTGCCACCCTCGGCAGAGAATGTTGTATCGAGAAGAAACTCTTGCTGATCGTGCTTTTCAGGCTGGTGACAGATTTTTCTAGTAAACCAGCAAATGGCTCTGCCTGAGCCCATATCGTGGAGACCAATGTTAGGCGGGCAGAGGAGAGGGAGAAGGGGTCGGGATTAGGTCCTCTCCCTCCTTCATTGGCTTCAATGATCTTCCTACTGCTGAAAGTCATCCTTGCTCTGTTCTTACTGAGCATCAGTGCAGGAAGGCAGAAATGGACAGTTTCCATAGCCCTACCATTGTTTAAATGTGGTGGGTGGTTAAGGGATGGGTGACCTAGATCCGTCTTGGGGAGGAAAATCTAAAATGGCAGACACAAGGGCATTAGCCTCCCCACCTGCTCATTTATTCCTGGCCGTCTCTCTACCTCTCTTTCCTCCTTTAAGACGCTCCTTAAAACCTACCTCTTTGACCAAGCTTTCGGTCATCTGCCCTAATTTCTTCTTATGTGGCTCGGTGTCAAATTTTGTTTTCTAACACACCTGTGAAGCGCCTTGGGACGTTTTACTACGTTAAAGGTGCCATATAAATGCAAGTTGTTGTTGTTGCACTGCTGCTCTACCAGCTGAAGTTGGGTCATACAGTGGGTGGAGTGAAATCCAGCCTGACACATTCATGTTTTTCTTTCTGGATCATTCCATTAATCTTTGATGTTGCTGAAGACAGTATGAATGCTTTATTCTGCAATGTATGTGTTAATTATTTAATTGAGGTTCTCGTCTATTTTGAACCATTCCAGAAGATTAGTGAGATGTTACACAATTGTCTGTCACTGGATGTTAAGTGTACCATCTTCAGTCCTGCCATTTTTTACATTCAGAATGCACTAAAAGAGAATTAGCATTCCATCTGGGAGCAGTTAAACATGGGAACTAAATGCCAAGTCATTCTTATTCACTTTGTTGTGCATTGCACTTTCATTTAGGAAAAACAGTAATTTTTTTCCTCTCTTGAAATGAGTGCTCTCTTTTAGCAATATATGTAATTGGAGAATTAAATCACAAGACATAACACTGTAAGCATCCTTTTGCAGAGTGCAGGAGGATGGTCAGGACCCATTGCACTCGGCCATCAAACAGAAGAATGACAATATTAAAAGGATTTTGTGAAGCAAGTATTTCAATAGTACGCCAAAGCTGTAAACCACCGAAAATATGCTTGATCAGAAAGGAAAAACAACACTGAGCTTTTGTGTGAGGTTGTAGTCGGATCTGCAATAGGTGCACAGAGGAAGTCTGTTCTGATGTAATTTGTTAAATGAGGACACTGCTTACTCCATGTTGTTGGAGATGTAATGCGGAATATGTGCCCACATCCATTATTGAATACTGGGAGGGCTGGAGATGAGAAGGTTCGATGAACAGCTTTTGGCAGTGATTAATCTCCAGGCAAAACGACATGTTCCAAAGCCTTGAATACTGGGAAAGATGTCTTGCAGAACAGTGGCTCTGCTTTGACTAAGATCATTAGGAGAAACACAAAACAGTATTTAATGCACTTTAACATTAGTAAGCAAACACTTCAAATCATTGCAGTATACATTCGAATCTCACAGCTTAAGTTTAATTATCAATTGCTTGTCTTACTTATAGCTAAAGAGCTTATTACCAAGCACATACAATCTGAACGAAATACAATATAGGAAAGCAGATTATTGAAAACAACATCCAGAATATTTATTTTTTATTCCCTCTTTATAAATCAATGAACATTAACGCAGTTCTGTGCCTCGACATATTTTATGATTGTGATATTGCATTTGGTTGAGTGTACGTGTGGCCCAGTTCACCGGTCAGTTTTTTTCCCCTTCCTATTTCCTCCTCTCCTGAAGGTGCTGACTTTGTTCCAGGGGTACCAGCCACTCTCCAACACTTCATCCAAGTGGCCATTCTTCAATCTACAAGTCTCGACAGTTGAGAGTCGGCAGGTTATTTGACCATGGGAGCATCACGGCTGCACCCAATCCTGACCTTAGCTGATGTCTACAATCATGCGCTTCCAGCAGGGGTGATCTAGTCATTCCTCAAAATTAATAAACACATTTTGAACAAGCTTTAATTAAACTAATTTTGAAGACGTCATTTGACAAAAAATTTAATTTTGCAAGACCAAATGGCTATGCTAAATTAGAGACTATGGGCAATCCAATTTGTGAATGGAACAACAATAAAGAGACCCAGGCCTCTGTGCAGTGTGATTGATCTCGCTGGATATCTCTGTCCCCTGTCGCTGCTCCTCATGTATCATTCACTTGAACCATCGCAGCTGCACAAAGTGCCTCTTCCATCACTCTGTCTCCATGGTAATATCATTCACCTGAACCAGTGCGGCCTTTCCAAACTATTGCTAAAACCTTCTATTGACCAGTTTGTGACTACCTCCTTTCTGTTCTCATTTAACGTCAGGTACTGCATCTATACCCAGCCTCGCAAACAGGGTGATACACGGGCATGTGATTAAGTAACAAAGTCAATTTATTAGAATCGGTCGATAATTCTATTGAGCACTGAATTCTGAGTTGGCCGTGTTATTTAAATTTTTTGGGGAATTACTGGATAATTAGAACTTAAGTGCATAAAAGAAAACTTAATGACAAATAACTAAAAATGTCAACAGCTAACATTTCATTGACTTTTTAAAAATATTTTATGAAGTGTCAGGCAAATGATTATTAATTTTTTATATTAAAGTTTACTTTGTACCAATTAAACAGCTGAAGTGGTAAGAAACGCACCATCCAAACTGAATTGTGTCACTAAAAATGCCAAAGTGTGTGGTCTGCCTTCTCAGGTGGAAGTGGAAGATCCCCTGGCACTATTTGAAGAGGAGCAGGAGAGTTTCCCCTGGTACCTGGTCAACAGAGGTAATAGAGGTCTTTAAAATTATGAAAGATTTTGATAGAGTGGATACAGAGAGAATGTTTCCACTTGCGGGGAAGAGCATAACTAGAGGCCACCAATATAAGATAGTCACCAAGAAATCCAATAGGGAATTCAGAAGAAACTTCTTTACCCAGAGGGTGGTGAGAATGTGGAACTCGCTACCACAGGGAGTGGTTGAAGCGAATAGTGTAGATGCATTTAAGGGGAGGCTAGACAAGCATATGAGGGAGAAGAGAATAAAGTGTTATGCTGATAGATTTAGATGAGGAAAGACGGGAGGAGGCTTGTGTGGAGCATAAACGCCGGCATGGACTGGTTGGGCCGAATGGCCTGTTTCTGTGCCGCATATCCTGTGTAACATTTATCCCTCAATCACCTCATTAAAAACAGATTCTGGTTGTTGATCTCGTCGTTGTTTGCGAGACCTTGCTCAGTGCAAACTGGCTGCAATGTTTGCCTGCATTACAACAGTGGCCAACGCTTCAGCAGTACATCATTAGCTCTGAGATGCTTTGGGAAGCTCTGAGGTTGGGAATGGTGCTAGAAAAATGCAAGTTCTATCTTTTCTTTAACTGTGAAGTCAATGAGGGTGAAATTGGTCTTCGGCCGTAGCGCAAAATGGGTGATGGTGAATCGGCAGCTCGTTTTACAACCCACCCGATTTTCTATTCCATTGAAATCATTAGAAAGACCATCGCCCGTTTTGTGCTACCAATTTCTTCCCCCGAAAGATGCAAAAAGTCATATTTGAACTCTGAAGGGATATGCTAATTGAAACATATAACTGATCTACACAAACGTGACATTGTTCATGATCTCAGTTGGTCGAATTCACTTTTATAATTGCATTAAATGACTGTAATTCGAGTATATCCAACAGACGATGTATCTATGATTCCAAAGAGTTCAAGTTAAAGGGCGCCATCTTCACAATACTCTGCCTGGGAAACCTTTTTGCTGCTGGTTTACAAACGCCTGATATAATGACATAAGCCACATTGAAATGTGTCATCAAGCTACTTGCGTTTGACATCATTGTAATCAAATTGATACATGACTGTTCAGGCGCTTCTCGATATTCCTGCCCACCAGCCCCCTCTCCCAAAAGGAGGGATTTGTTCAGTACTTTTTCAGAAAGGTCATGTCCCGAAACTTTCCTTTATTCAGAGTATCAGGATTATTGCAAACCCATTCCATGTTAAAAATGTACAGAAGGTCAATTCTGTAGATGTTAGACCATAGCAGATTGTACCTACTGGTTGAAATCTTTAACAGAAATGCTACAGCAACATCTGAAGATTATGGATTTCACTTCTGCACTTGCAATGGAGCATGTGGGTCGGGGTTGGTGGGAGTGTGGGGAAGGCAAGGGAGTTCCTATTTTTCATCTAGTGCCAATTCTTCTATAGCACTGGGCAGGATTAATAAAAGATTCATACCTTTTTGAAGACAACTGTTTACAGGAGGACATTGAGGAGCTGACAGATGAAACTGCATTATTAACCAGGGGCTGTTATGATGGAGGCAGACTTGAAGAGTAATCAATGAGGAAACACAAACAAAAATCCTTTGCATGAATGTTTCATCTGTGCAACATCTACTCCAATAGTAAAATAAATAGACGAAAGGTTGCTTGTGAAATTCAAAACTTTTAGACGCTTGGCTTTTCTCTTCCCATCAATTTACTAAAAAATACAAACACTATAATTGCAGGTTTGCATTAAACCAACAACCAAAAGTCATCGACAACAAGTTTCCATTAAACAAATCAGGCGATTATGATCCTTGCTGAAAGAAGATCAAGGGAAAGACAAAGTGGATCTGCAGAATAAAGATTTTTGCAGATCGCGACTCTGAATATAAATGATATGCTTATCTAGAGGTGTTGTTATACTAGGCTTCAGACACTGGAACCTAAAAATTGCAATGTGACCTTGTCAGGCCGAAGTTCCACTTCTGGGTCCAACATAATACTTTCTCCCTGGGACAATGGAGCTCAGCTCATGGGTGCTTGTACGCATGCACAGAATTTCTCACAACAGCCTGTAAGGTTTTAATATTTGCATAGAGCATTGGCTGTCTAACATTAGGAGCCTTAACAATTGAGTTTTCCGAGGTGGTCCCATGAACTTTCAAATCTTGACTTCACGCCAGGTTGCAGTTATAATTCAGTAGGTGCTAAGCCCATCTCCTGCAGGTAGTCTCACAGCTCTCACCCACCTGAAGAACATAACACAACTTTGGTCAGTGTGAAGTCAAAACTGCTTCTCATCAAAGCAAATGGCATAGTATAACTGCCCCATAAAAATGAAAAAAATCTATTTGGAATGTCACCCCAAGTTAGCACTGATTATTCTTTCAGACAGAGCGAAACAAGTAGTGAGTGGGATAAACAAAGGAAACCAATACTGCATCAAATTATGGTAAACTCACCAGGTAGTTCTACTTCAACAGGACAAAAATATATGTTCTTAGTTTGTTTTTGCCCAAGTGGTGTAAATAGTACATTATAACAGCACTTGCCAATATTTTTCACATTATATATCCCAATCAATACTGGCTGCTTTAGATAGGAACTAGATTCACAAGGCAACATCATTTAACATGATGTATGCAGTCCCTAACAAGACTGTATTTGTAACTAAGTCCCTGTACACCCCTCAGTATTGTGCAAATCTGTAGCCGTGCCTCCTTGACCCAGTGCATAAGAAAAGACACAAGAGGCCGTACACATCTTGACCTGATAATGGTAAGTGACCCCGACAACAGAGAGGAAATGGAAGGCTTGACTTCCTTGGGCAATAGCGACCACAGAATGATCAGGTTCAACATGACATGGGACTCAAATACCAGAAGACTGGGAAGCAAATGTATAATTTTACAAAGAGCTCACTTCAAAAGAAGGAAAAACTCCAGCGAATGAATTTGGTAGTGAGGGGTTCATAGATCACTTTTAAAAGCATAGTGCAGAATAAATACATACCTAGGCAGGCAAGTGTAAACTAAGCAAGCATGACCCAAAATGGATTAATAAATTAATCAGAAGTGAGATAAGTTATGTCTATAAATCCTACAAGGAGAAGGGTGAAAGGGTTCACTGGGAAGAATATAGGAACGTACAGAAACTAATTAAAAAGATTGTCAGAAGGGCAATAAGAAACCTGACACAGCTGCAGACTCAAAACTTCAGTACTTTAGCAGTGAGAGGGCAATCAGAGAAGAGGCACGAAGCATAATAGATGCAAATTGGGCTGAAACAGGGGCGCAGTTAATTTTGTTTTTAAATGATTTGTTCACGGCATGTGAGTGAAGGTGGCAAAGCTGCATTTATTGCTCGTCCCTAGTTGCCCTGAGAAGGTGAAGGACAACCTTCTTTATGGTCTAATGCAGTCCTTATGGTGATGGTGCTCTCACAATGGTATTAGGTGGGAATTATAGGCCCGCTGTTTTTTTTTTATTATTGAACTTTGTAGCGACTGTTTACAACTTAATGGCTTACTTGGCCACTTAAGAAGGCATTAAGTGTCAAGCACATTGACCGGAATTTTACCAGCGCACAGAGTGCGGGTTTGGAGGCGGGTCCGCTGTCAAAATCAAAAAGATTGACAGCGGGTCGGTATCCCGCTGTCAACCCGCCTCCGTGTCAGTTTGCCAAGTCATCCCTGAACAGACCTGACACCAAGCGACAGATTAGCCAATTCAGATACTTAAAAGCTTGTTAAAAGGTACTTAAGCAGCATTCTACCATGTACTTACCATTTTACCAGCTTTTTCACGAGGTTCCCGGCGCGCGGGGATCACCTCAGGTAAATATGTCGGGTTCTCAATGACTTTCCATTGTTGTGAATAGGTGACAGCTGCAAAAGTGGTATAAAACCTACCATTTCACAACTGTTCACTTTCCATTCTTAGAAGCTGGAGCATTCAGGATTTGGAACACACTTTTGAGCTTTATGCACTTTGGAAGTGTTTGCAGTAATCTCTTTATCCACGGTCACCTCCTTGGAACAACCTATCTCATCATTGACAGATCACTTCTGTCATCTCAACCTCACCTGCCATCTATTCCATCAGCATCGGTGCCCTTCAAAAAATCTCACCTTGGTCCTCAGAATCCCACCACGATGAGCCCCAACACCAGCAGCACCAGGCACACCAGCAGCACCAACAAAAACACCAACCTTCTCTGCAATCACCTGATGCTGGACAGGGCACAGGGCATCAGCACCTGACCACATTGCTGCCCGGGAGGCTAGGGATGGCCTCACCATGGCCAGGTTTACTTCACTTAACACTGTACACCCTGGCTGCCACATGATGCGCCAGGTTGGCACCACCCCACACCAGCACTATAACGCATCCCTACAATGACCAAGCCATTCCTTTCACACTCAACCCCATTGCGGGGGGTGCCCTTATGTCTCACCATTCACTACAACTCACTAAGCCACTTCCAAAGGTGCACAAGAATGCAAAGTGTTCAAAATAAAGATTTCAATGTTTGATAACACATTAGCAGAAACTCTACATGAACATTGGCTAAAAGACCCAAGTGCCTACCCTTGTGTGTTGTTAGTTGGTATGATTGGACAAGGAGGAAGGTGAGTGTGAGGGGTGGCTAGTGAGATGGGGATGTGATAATGTAGATAAAGAGAGGGATGGGTGGAGGTGCAAGGTAAGTTGGTGTGTGTAAGGATGTGCAGGAGTAGGTAGGGAAGGCAGAGTGATGGGGATGTGATGAGTGGCACAGCAGGATGAGGTTGAGTGTGGCTTTGCAGTAACGTTTTGTGATCTACTGAGATCATTGAAAAGTTGGCGCCACTGCAGCCTGGTCCTCCTGATGACATCCCTGCTTGTGTCCTCCTGTGCAATGTGGAACCAGGCTGCATTGGTGTCCTGGGAGATCTCTTCCACCCATTGGAAGGGAAGAGAACCTCCCTGTGTGCTGTGACTCCCTCCATAAGCATAGGGAAGGAATCATGGCAGAGCCTGGGTGCAGCCATGCACCTTTGTGCAGTGCTTGTCAGTGTTTGCAGCACCTCAATGTTGTAGAACACTGAGCACAACTGTCAAAATGAATGTGAACATGGTCCCTTTAAGGAAACCGGCTGATGACGTGTCATCAAATGATGTCATCAGACCCGCTTCCTATTAATTGGCTGGGAACCTCGCAGGGCGGGCTTAACAAGCCCAATCTGGGTAAAATCACTTCAACAGAGCGCGATGGAACCGGGAGCAGGGTCGGAGTCCGCCAACTACCTCGCCCGCACTTATCCCGCCTTGTTAGGCGAAATCGCGGCCATTGTGTGGGACTGTAGTCACGTGCATGATCTAATTTTACACACTCTTTACCCATTTAAAATAAATAGGTTAATCTGTGCAAAAGGTTTCTCACACAGGAATATAATACAAGCACGTTAAGGATTTAAAAATTCTCATCCTTGTTTTCAAATCCCTCCATGGCCTCGCCCCTCCCTATCTTTGTAACCTCCTCCAGCGCTACAACCCTCCGAGATCTCTGTAGTCTTCCAATTCCGGCCTCTTGAGCATTCCCGGTTTTAATCACTCCACCATTGGCGGCCGTGCCTTCAGGTGCCGAGGCGCTAAGCTCTGGAACTCCCTCCAGGAACCTCTCCGCCTCTCTACCTCTCTCTCCTCCTCCTTTAGGACGACCTTAAAACCTACCTCTTTGACCAAGCTTTTGGCCACCTGTCCCAATATCTCCTTATGTGGTTTGGTGTCAAATTTTATTTTATAATGCTCCTCTGAAGCATCTTGGGACGTTTTACTACTGTTCAAGGTGCTATATAATTGCAAGTTGTTGCTGTTGCATGTGAACTTTGCCAAATAGGAATTTCTATCTTCTGAAATATGTTCTGAAAATCTTCTGAATTCCGCTTTCTCTTTT
The DNA here is from genome assembly GCA_030390025.1 of Squalus acanthias. Taxonomy (NCBI): domain Eukaryota; kingdom Metazoa; phylum Chordata; class Chondrichthyes; order Squaliformes; family Squalidae; genus Squalus; species Squalus acanthias. The sequence goes on from CM059437.1 coordinate 12,536,219, forward strand.
TTCCCTTTTGGTGTTTAATTATTTGTTGTAGAACAGGAGATTCTCCACCAAGTCTCCTCTCAAAATACATACTCTAAGTGGGGTTTTTCCTTCTAGTCAAACAACTTGGATTTATGAACGTCTCTAATACAGAAAAATGCCCCAAGGTGCTTCACAGAGGCATGACCATATTGATCTGAAATCCAGGATTTCTTGACCGATTCTTCATATTAATCAGTAGAAGGTCATCGGGTACCAACCTTCAGCCACGTGTTTAAAAATACACAAGAGTATACACTCAAGAGGTTAGATCTAGTTCATGAAGAGGAAGATGCTGAGACAGTATTCAGTAAGCAGAATTCTGCATAAGTTGCACTGCCATAACACTTGTCACTTGAACAGGAAAAGATACAGAAAATATTTAGTTCCACCCTCAGTGCAGAAAACAGATTTCTGTTCTATGCTGGATAGAATTCCAAACTTAAGTTAGCATGGGTCAAGGGTCAGAGATAATTGTAGCATAATGAAATGAAGATGCTTAACTATTTAGGACACAATTAGACTTGACATTTGATTTCCAGCCAAATGTCTTTCTAACTGCCTCTCAAGGTGTCATGGAGTAAATAGAATGATGTAGTAGGGAAGTGCACAATTGAAGATGAATTGCATACAGTTCAACTATATGGTGCTTTTATCTGAACCCTTTTAAAGTTCTTTCATGCTCTGTTTATTTTTTTTAGCACACCAACTGCTGGGACTACTTCCTAGGAAAAGGGTTGAGCTTTGCTCTCTGTTTTTGACATGAACTGAACCAACTCAATTGTTCCACCCTCTCCAGCTCACCACTGGTTGATTGCTCGATTCACCCCATGACACCTTGACAGGAAGTAACATTGGCCTCAAGTTGGGCAAGGTCAAAGGTTAGGCAGAATTTGGGTGTCATAAATAGCTACTCTATTCATAGTCTCATATAATAGAAACCATGATATCTGATAGAATCAAACACATTTTTAAAAGAGATAAAGATTAAGTGATGTCGAACAGGTGCTCCCTTGATTAGTCCTTACAGACTGCCGATGGTCAGAGTAGTTTCTAGTTATACAAAATCCTGACTGCATTTTCCAGAGAACTGGGTCAATGGAAAGCCTTGTTCTAATAAAGAGGAAGCCTTTTGTAAGAATGCACACAGAGTGGATTCCTCTGTCGTTTCCTCTTTCACTGGTTTAGCGACCAGTTGTGCTCTTTAATATCAGTTATTTATTTTAGAACATGCACTGCTTGGGGTGGGGATTGTCTAATTCTATGCATAATTTATGCTGATGATCCCCAGCAGCAAATAATTAATGCATGACGACATTCACAAAAAGCGACTACTGCTATAATCATCACTGCTGCCATACAGCAACAAAAACAACTTGCATTTATATAGCACCTTTAACGTAGTAAGACATCCCAAGGCGCTTCACTGGAGCGTTATCAAACAAAATTAAGGACGCGGTAACAGGGCACCTGGAAAATCACAATATGATTAGGTAGAGTCAACATGGTTTTATGAAAGGGAAATCGTGTTTGACAAATCTATTAGAGTTTTTGAGGGTGTAACTAGCAGGGTAGATAAGGGGGAACCAGTGGATGTAGTATATTTGGATTTTCAGAAGGCATTCGATAAGGTGCCACACAGGAGGTTGTTACACAAGATTAGGGCTCATGGGATTGGGGTTAATATATTAGCAGGGATTGAGGATTGTTTAATGGATAGAAAACAGAGAGTAGGAATAAACGGGCAATTTTCGGAATGGCAGGGTGTAACTAGTGGAGTGCTGCAAGTAGCAGTGCTTGGCCATCAGCTTTTTACAATCTATATCAAAGATTTAGATGAAGAGACTGAGTGTAATATATCCAAGTTTTCTGATGATGCAAAGCTAGGTGGGAAAGTAAGCTGTGAGGAGGACACAAAAAAGCTGCAAAGGGATATAGTTAAGTTATTGGGCAAGAAGGTGGCAGATGGAGTATAATGTGGGGAAGTGTGAAATTATCCACTTTGGTAGGAAAAATGGAAAAGCAGCATATTTTTTAGAAGGTCAGAGACTAGTAAATGTTGGTATTCAGATGGTCCTTGTAAATGAATAACAGAAAGTTAACATGCAGGTACAGAAATTTCTGCTCATTCATCCAGTACTGGATGGCAGACAAGCAGTCTGACAATTTAGAGACAGTGAAGGAGTTGAGAGAAGTGATGCTGAGGTAGAGCTGGGTGTCGTCAACCTAAATGTGGAAACTGACGCTGTATTTTCGGATGATGTCGCCGAGGGGTGGCATGTAGATGAGAAATAGAAGGGGGCCAAAGATAAATCCTTGGGGGACACCAGAGGTAATGGTGCGGGAGTGGGAAGAGAAGCCATTGCAGGGGATTCTCTGGCTGCGATTAGGTAGATAAAAATGGAACCAGGCGAGTGCAGTCCCACCCATCTGGACGACGGTGGAGAGACGTTGGAGGAGGATAGTGTGGTCAACCGTGTCAAAGGCTGCAGACAGGTTGAGAAGGATGAGGAGGGATAGTATACACTGTCACAGTCATAGGATGTCATTTGTGACTTTGATGAGAGTCATTTCAGTACTGTGGCAGGGGCAGAAACCTGATTGGAGGGTTTCATACATGGAGTTCTGGGAAAGATGGGCACGGATTTATCTAGTTTTATTTTGCAGCTTATTAGCTAGAATTTAGTGTCTTCAGGATATTATAGAATTTTAAAATACCTTTTTCTTTTCTTTCATCTGAAGTGCATCACATAATGTCAGATAGCACAGTTAAACTGAAAAGAACAACGCCAGAGTCTGAATCATATATCGAGTGCAATACTGAGGGAGTGCTGCACTGTCAGAGGTGCTGTCTTCCGGATGAAATGTTAAAGTAAGGCTCCTTCTGTATTCTCAGGTGGATGCAAAATATCCCATGGTACTATTTCGAAGAAGGGCAGGGGAGTTTTCCCCAGTGTCCTGGCCAATATTTATTCCTCAACCAACATCATTAAAACCATCTGGCCATTATGTCATTGCTATTTGTACAACCTTGCTGTGCGAAAATTGGCTGCTGCATTTCGCTACATTACAACACTTCAAAAGAAAGTATGTCATTGGCTGTAAAGCGCTTTGGGACATCCTTAGGTCATGAAAAGTGCAATATAAATGCAACTTCTTTCTTTAAATAAATACAATTATTTATCAGTGACAGAAAGGCAGTAATCCAAATCAATGGATTCAGAAATTTTCATAAACAGCAAGAGTAATCACGGAGTGCAGATCGGAACAGAGTGTCAAGCTGCGAGTTTGGTGAGTGAGGGAGTAAATCTTAAAGGTTAATCTCTTATTTTTATAAATTCTAGTCTTGTGTGCTTGCAATTAGCATTTAAATTTACTGTTTCAAGTTTTAAGTTTCTTCCAGACTTGGGCAGGGCTAAGCAAGCTCTGTGCTGGAGAGCAGGTGAGAGTAATTAATTAATTAATTAAGTGGTCTAATCTGGTTCTGTAACTGCCAGAGAGCTCACTTATTTAAATCTCAGCAGTCTAAATAAGGGAGGCTAGAGTGCAGATTGGAACAAAGTGTTAAGCTATGAGTTGTTCCTTTCTTTTTCCATCTTTGTCAGCTTCCAGAAGAGCAGGAGCTAAAAAGCTACACAAGAGGGGACAGAGAACCAGCGGTGAGTATTTCTACATTCCAGTCATTAAAGTAAAAGTAAGGTCTCTAGTTTAGAGTAAGTAGTGTTTAAAGGGAAGTAAGGTCCCTAGTGTATTTAATATTCTTTAATTTAAAGGGAGTAAGTTAAGGGTAGGACATGGCAGGGCAGCTCGGCAGGGTGGAGTGTTCCTCCTGTGCTATGTTGGAAGTCAGGGACACTTTAGGTGTCCAGGGTGAACACATGTGCAGGAAGTGTCTCCAGCTGCAGCTATTTGAAATCTGTGTTTTGGAGCTGGAGCTGCGGCTGGAGTCACTGGGAGCATCTGCGAAGCTGAGATCTTTGTGGATAGCATGTTTAATAAGGTGGTCACACTGCAGGTAAAGAGTGCACAGGCAGACAGGGAATGGGTGACCACCAGACAGAGTAAAAGAACTAGGAAGGTAGTGCAGAAGTCCCCTGGGTCCATCTCCCTCTCTGACAGATTTCTGTTTTGGATACTGATGGGGGAGATGGTTTCTCAGGGCTACAGGATGATATAGACGGGATGGTTAGATGGGCAGAACAGTGGCAAATGGAATTTAACCCTGAAAAGTGTGAGGTGATGCATTTTGGGAGGACTAACAAGGCAAGGGAATACACAATGAATGGTAGGACAGAGGATCAGAGGGACCTTGGTGTGCATGTATATAGATCCCTGAAGGCACCGGGACAGGTAGATAAGGTGGTTAAAAAGGCATATGGGATACTTGCCTTCATTAGCCGAGGCATAGAATATAAGAGCAGGGAGGTTATGATGGAGCTGTACAAAATGTTAGTTAGGCCACAGCTGGAATACTGTGTGCAGTTCTGGTCGCCACACTATAGGAGGGATGTGATTGCATTGGAGAGGGTGCAGAGGAGATTCACCAGGATGTTACCTGGGCTGGAGCGCTTCAGCTATGAAGCGAGACTGGACAGGCTGGGATTGTTTTCCTTAGAGCAGAGAAGGCTGAGGGGGGACCTGATTGAGGTGTACAAAATTATGAGGGGCATAGATAGAAAGGAACTTTTCCCCTTAGTAGAGGGGTCAATAACCAGGGGGCATAGTTTCAAGGTAAGGGGCAGGAGGTTTAGAGGGGATTTGAGGAAAAACTTTTTCACCCAGAGGGTGGCTGGAATCTGGAACTCACTGCCTGAAAGGGTGGTAGAGGCAGGAACCCTCAACATTCAAGAAGCATTTAGATGAGCACTTGAAACGCCATAGCATACAAGGCTACAGACCAAGTGTTGGAAAATGTGATTAGAATAGACAGGGCTTGATGGCCGGTGCGGACACGATGGGCCGAAGGGCCTCTTTCTGTGCTGTCTAACTCTATGGGGGAGAAATTTAGTATCGCCCCATTTGGGGCGCAATTATCGGCCGGGCGCAAAGATTAGCGCCTGGCGCTAATTATCGCCACCGACTGCTAACTTGACTTTTATCGCCCCTGGAGGTGATTGCAGCGCTATATCAGGCGCTTCACACCTGTCTTAAGGTGCAAAGGCCGAGGAGCGAGGCGATACCTCAGAGCGCTGGCGAAGCTCATGTAATGTCAGTCAGCAATGGAACACACACACAATGGCACGGGCCAGTTCTTAAAGGGGATGGTTAATCTTGCTTTCCATCCACATCCTGCTCATTGCAGCCTTGAATCTCGGCCTGGAGAGACTTGCACATCAAATGTGCTGGAAAGAACAATGGAGAGTACCAGGCAAAGAGCTCAGAGTGCAGCCCCCACAGTCTCTGCTAAATCGATACAAGGAATGGCAAATCAAAATGAACCTGCAAAGTGCTGCTCAGTACCCAAAACTCCTTCACACAACATTGAATCTCTCCAGAAGTCTCTCCCTCTCTCTCTCAGAATGCGTAGTTCAAATATGGCACCAACAATAAAAGGCAGGAAGCGGTCACCTTTAAATAGCGCTCCCCCTTTCCCTTCATGACTGCAGAACACTCCCCTCAACCTGTCGTTGCTAGCGTCAGGCGGTAAGGCAGGGGGCGCCACTCAATATCCGCTCCGGGGCGATACCGGGGCGTTGCGCACTCGAGAGACATCATGATCTGCCGGCGCAGGAGATCGTGGCGGTAGTGTTTAGCGCCGCCGCAAAATGTCTGGTTAATTTTGCGAGCGGCGCAAACTTCGCCGCGCCTGGGCGCTAGATGCTTTGCGCCCCATTAGCGCCCTCTTAAGGTGCTAACGGGAGGCGCAACCAACTGAATTTTTCCCCCTATGACTCTATAATTGGCATTCAAAAATTGAGATTAGGTTACTGATTTGCACGCACTCCAGATAGATCTTATTTCAGTTTCATTCAATTTTGGGTCAGCTTTTGTAGCAACAATGGCCGTCAGTGTTGCACCACTCATGAACCATTAATAATTGTAATGTAATTACTGCAAGATTACAGAAGAATCATTTGTAGATGATTCCAGCATTGAACCTCAGGTAAGTCTTTAAAGGGGGCAATCGGGAGGAACGGTTGCAGTGATAGGGAGGGCAGCGGTCGGTGGCTATCGGGCGGGTCGAGGCTGGGATCGGAGAGGGTGGAGGCTTTGACTCTGGGGGAGAGCATGCAACCACAATCTTGGGGGGAGCACTCCTGCTTCTTCCAGATCCACATTTAGGTATCTATATTTTAAACACTTCCCTTTTTAGTTATGGACTGTAGCGGTCCATGTAACAGTTGTTTTAGAGGGGCCCTCAAACAGGCGTTAAGCCCTTTATTTGAATATGCAAACTACCTAACACCTGTTTCAGGCGTGGACCTTGAACACCTATTTTTTTTTTTGCCTACATCAATATGGTGGGCGGCACATTTCCAGATCATAATGAGCTTCCTGCACGCCATATTGGAGGCTTAGGCACCCGTTAAACGCCTGAAAAGCAGGCTTGATGTCATCCAATTTCCAGGCCACTGCATTGGTTATTAAGGCAAGTATCAAGGTCAAAGCATAAGTTGCCCACCCAAATTCTTGACAATACCGAGTCATTATCCTACGGTCTTGTGAAGATAAAGAAACAAGAAAGAAATTACAACAACAACAGAAAACGCTGGAAAAACTCAGCAGGCCAGGCAACATCTGTGGAGAGAGAAACAGAGTTAACGTTTCAGGTCGAAACCCTTCGTCCGAACTGAGAAAGCAGGAAATGAAACAGATAAAAAAAGCAAGGGGGAGGCTGGAGGGAGGAATAAAAGAACAAAAGGGGTGGTCTATGGTAAGTAGAGACATTAAGAGATGCTCAAGGCAAGGCGAGATGGTAATAGGACAGGTTAAGAAACAAAAGGTGGCTAGAAGTGTGAAGAAATTACATTCATCTGGTTTCAGGTTAACCCTGGTTATCATGCAGGGTAGCACGTGCTTACTCCTTTTGATGTGAGCAACTGTTGGTGTTTGACGTTACTTGCCCTCAATCAACATCACTAAAGGAAAAACAGATTATCTGGTCATTATCACATTGCTGATTGTGGGACCTTGCTGTGCGCAAATTGGCTGCCGCGTTTCCGACATTTCAATAGTGACTACCCTTCAAAAGTACTTCATTGGCTGTAAAGCACTTTGGGACATCCTGAGGTCATGAAAGGCGCTGTAGAAATGCAAGTCTTTCTTTTGTTCCAATCTGCCGACTTGTCACTACTTAGCACATTAGATGTGTTTAATTGCAGGATTCCTGCGTAGACATTTTTGATTGTTGATAATTGCTCTGTACCTGTAATTGGAGTCTTTTGCACAAAAACTAGTGGAACGACCTAAATTTATTGTACTAATTTTATACTTGAAGCGAGTGGAGTAAACCTAACTCACCTTTTGATACTTGAATATAACGCTCCTTCGTTGGTAGAGGGACCTGTGTTTGTGGCGCTCACTCATTGACTCTCCACACATGCTGCACCCACTGTATTTGGTGATCTTAGGTCAGCTGTTGTCTAACAATGCAGACCCCACTGTTTGTCGGTATTTTGACTGCGTCTGTGCACAATGTAGCTATGTCACGTAGGAGCAGAAAAGGCCGCTAATTATGCCTGAACATTATAAACTGCTTCGAGAGCATACAGCAGCTGTAAAAATCAAAGTCATTTCAGAATCTCTGCCCCAAATTTCATCTTGGAACGGTGCTGTTTTTAATTAGAATTTGCTTCAAATGACAAAGCCCATGTGGTTTTCATGATGAAGTCTAACTGCGAAGGGTGGGCTTATTCCGAATAAATCCAAACAGAAAATATTGTTTGCTCAGGGATTCACTTTGATCTCGGTACACAAGCAGTAGATGGAGCTGGGAAATAGCTTGTTTGTAGACAAAGTAACGATACACTTTAATTGCACGCTTTAAATTCTTGTATTCATTCACAGGATGGGGGCACTGCTGTAAACTTAATTTGTAAAAGAGTTAATTGAAAATGAAAATCGGTTCATTGCTCTGGGCTTCACCTCACAGCTCAGAATGCAATGTCCTGGCAACATCCTTGTTGCTCTACTCTGATCCCTTTTCTATGCATCAGTATCAGGTTGAAGGTAAATGTGGCCACATCAATGGCTTTTCCAAGGTTAAAGCAACCTGTTTTGATTTATAATCAAATGCCCTGGAGATGTGTCCCAGTACTTGATTAGCCTTGCTGACGGCAGCTTCACATTCACCAAATACTTTCAGTATATGGTTGATAATCACACCCAAATGTCTTCCTAATTCACCTTTGCCACTGAGCGCCCATCCATTTTGGACACGTGTTTTGCGTTTCCTCTATCATTGTGCATCATCTTACACATACCCACACTTAAGTTCCATCTGCCATTATTTAGCTCATTTAATTTGTCCAAGTCCTACACTTGTCTACATAACCTTGTTGTGATATCATCAGCAACCCTCGACATAGCGCTAGGAACATTCTACTTCAGATCATGCAGCAGTTGTCTAAACCAGTGTTGTCCAATAGAAATCACTGACTAGGCACAGGTATGGCGACAGTGACACCGTTTTAGCCACACGCACTAAGCTTAGTAGAAAAGGCTATACACACACACACACACAATACAGGTACATGTACTTCACATGTATGCATTTACTTAACAAATGTCTAGCACCATTTAGTAACCATGCAAGTAAAGCACTTACAATGATTAAAAGCACTTGCACACTTTGCTTTTCATCTTACCAGGCTAACCAATAAATGCACAAAAAAAGTTAAAGTACACATGCAAATGCTGTGTGATTGTAAGTATTGAGATCACATGCCCAATTACTCTTTTTTTACTTACTAGTCAGAAAAGCCATATCTGGATTCCCAATTAGCCACATGTGACTAGCAGCTAATATATTGGCCAACACTGGTCTAAACAACCCAGAAAAGATCCCTGGGGAATTCCACTGGCTGCCTGCCCACAGGAGGAAAAACTTGTTGCACTTACACTGGCATTTGTTTTTGTCAAAGAAGAAACCTTTTTCCATTCTGTTAACGTAATGGGAGGAGCGGAGTCCGGGCTGGTCTTTACTCCTATGAGAAGAGGTCAATCACCCTGCAATTATCGAGCAGGCTCCGTAGGAAGGCAAGAACTGTGCTGAACGGCTCCCAGTGCTTCGCTCTATATTGCTTTTCCCCTTAAAAAGGCTCTTCTTATAACTGGTTACTGAATGCCAAATCAACCTCACTTTGTTCCTGACTTAATTAGCAATGCTCATTTTTATGCACAAGATTGACTTGAAGCAATGCATAGGCTGATTATATATTATTTTTATAGCTCCATCCCTGCAGAGAATGATGAGAACATTAGAGAGGCTGTAATGATTTAAAAGAGGCTCAGATAGTGGCATAAACAAGGAAAATTGTGTTCCGGACCCAGAGATAAAATTGCAACCTTGAAATGGTGAAGTCAGTGTTGAATTGCTGAGATGAAAGGTCTGACGACAGGTCATTGACCTGAGATGTGGGGGGTGATTTTATCAATGGGGGGGCGCGTTGGAGGCGGGACTGCTGCTTGTCGGGTTTTAGTCCTGCCTCCATCGACGTCTGGCCAACCCACGCTATTTTCCCTTGATTGACCTTGTTAAGCCCGCCCAGTGGGCTTAGCAGGCCAATTAAGGGGAAGCCGGTTACAGAGAACGTCGGCATATGACGTTTCATCTGTCAAAAATTTTTGACAGATGAATTGTCATCATTTGACAGCTCTGTGAAGCTGTCAAACACTAACATTCTCTGTAGTTTGAGTTCTTGTATTCAAGACTCCAAACCTCTTTTGTGAGCAGAAATTAGATGGCTGTTGCATCGGAGAATGCAGCAGCCATCTGCCATCTCTGCCGGTGAGATGCGAGACTCTCCACATCCCCAACTGTTGAAGCCTGCAGGAAGAAACAAAGGTGAGTAAACATTTTCTATCACTTTCAACTTACCTCTCCACATTTGCACCCATCACTTACCTCCACAGCACACCTTTGCACCCCGCAGACCCACTGCTCGCCTCGGTGACCCTGGCGGGGTTTCCCGACATCGGGAAGCTCGCGCCTCTGGTAGAAAAATGGGGATAATCCTCTTAACTGCCTGTTAACTACCTGTTAACAGGCAGTTAATTGGCTGTAATCCCCTTCCCGCCTCCAGGAGATGGAACCCAGTGCGGGTCGGCTACCCGCCACCTGGGAAGATGGCTTGGGGGTGGGGTGGGGGCGGGATGGGCACCCACCCCCAGATTCTGCCATTTTTCCGGCAGTCCCGCCTCCAAACCCGCCTCCCCAGGGCTGGCAAAATTCTCCCCGTTAACTCTGTTTCTCTCTCCACAGATGCTGCCAGCCTGCTGAGTATTTCCAGCATTTTCTGTTTCTCTTATTGAATTACTGAGATCCATTCTGGGTCTTTTTCTCCCCCTGTAGTAGATATTTTGGTGTGTGCATTCATTGTGGTTGATACATGGTGGATGCATTGAAAGAGAAATTGTGATGTAATTGCTGGAAATTTAGCAAATTACAATAAGGAATTAGTTTCACTTCAGTGTTAATTTTCGGTGTCATGTAGAATGTCATTTACTAAATTATGGAGCAGTTTCATTTTAGCGAATTGTTTTGATCACATCAATCAAACTATCGCACATACTTGGAATTTATCTAAATACTCCTTTTAAACAAACTTTTCCATCACAACTGAATGGTTACTAATAGGCTTTGATTGTAACTGGATTAGAATCTCTGCAGATTGGAAAGGAGTGCCTCCAGGATGGATCGACACTAAATTTAGATCCATGCTGTGCTTTGTCATTTTTTTTATATATATATACACAGTCAAGACATCTTCACATCTGTAAGGCATTTTGTGAGTAAAGACCACATGAAACAGACAGTTCAATAAAGATCAATCAAGATTAGTCCAGTAATTAGCCAAATCCGACTTCATGGCCCACTTCACAACAGTTAGAATTTCCACATGGAAGCCTTAGAGAAAATACGAGCTAGTGACAGAGTGAAAGTAGGACAAATGTGACAGCGGAAGAACATGTTTTCCTTTGTATTGTGAACAACAGACAGCATATAAGCTTTGGTCTGATTAAGTGTAAATATGCAACTGATTCTACATGATTTCACAGTCTGCATCTGTGCAGTTTATTGATATTCCTTCAGGCAATAATTGCTTCTAATATAGAACACACTGCTTTGCTTGAAGTTGCGATGCATTTAATGTAGATCAAAGAGTTTCTCCTTTTTATTGAGGGTCCTTAAGTATCATCATCACTCTGCACAGGTTTACTTCATTGCACTTGGTGTAGTCAGGTTTCAATATCATTTAGCAAACCTATCTTTGCTACAACCACATTAGCCACTGATGTGGCACCTTTTACGTAGAGAAGGAGCCGTCCAGAAACAGACGCCAAGCACGAGGAGAGAGCAACTGGAAGCTTGGCCAGAGGTGGGTTTTAAGGAGGGGTCTTGGATGTACAGAAGCAGATGGGGCTTTAAATGAGGAAATTCCAGAGACTGGGGACCTCAGTGGCTGAAGGCAGTGGTGGGGCAAAAAGGGTGGGGGGGGGGCGCAAAAGAGGGAGAGGGGCGCAAAAGTGGGAGAGGGGTGGTGGCAGTGCAGAAGGAGCCAGAGTTAGAGGAAGGCTACCCCTTTCCCATTTAACCTGTCTACTGACTGAATAAAATTCACTGATTACTAAGACACCTTTTGTGGATTTCAGAATTTACAAGTATTACATTAACAGTATCATCTAATATCAGCCTTTATCATAAATTTGATCCAATAGATAAGTTATCTATTTTGTTGGGTATATTTCTGCTAAACCACACCACCACCCCCTCCCCCCAACATACTTACTTGTAAAATACATTTTTGAATTGTAATTATTTTTTATTCGTTCATGTGATGTGGTCGTCGCTGGCAAGGCCGGTATTTATTGTCCATCACTAATTGCCCTCGAAGGTGGTGGTGGTGGTGAGCCACCTTCTTGAACCGCTGCATTCCGTGTGGTGAAGGTGCTCCCACAGTGCTGTTAGGGAGGGAGTTCCAGGATTTTGACCCAGTGACGATGAAGGAACGGCTGATATACTTCTAGGTCAGGATGGTGTGTGTGACTCGGAGGGGAACTTGGAGGTGGTGGTGTTCCCATGCGCCTGCTGCCCTTGTCCTTCTAGGTGGAAGAGGTCGCGGGTTTGGGAGGTGCTGCCGAAGAAGCCTTGGCGAGTTGCTGCAGTGCATCTTGTAGATGGTACACACTGCAGCCACGGTGCGCCGGTGGTGGAGGGAGTGAATGTGTAAGGTGGTGGATGGTGTGTCAATCAAGCTTTGTGTGGTGATTAATTTGGTGGTATATTCCTAAATTCACTTTCCTTTTTGCAAACACAGCGCTATCTCATTTCATTAGTACAGCACATCCCAATAAAACACCACAGAGTGACTGAATCCTGTTCCCAAGCCCTCACCTTGCCCACCCCACTCCTTTTAAGAATGGTATCCGTCACAATTTTTCCTGCATCAGTCTCCCCCCTTTTTTATATTGTGCTTATTCTCTGACCTCTTCCTGCTAAATCTCTCTTTCTTCATGTCTCTCTCTCTCTCTCATCATTTTAGTAAGCTGTTTTTCCAGCTTTTGCTCAGTCCTAAACTATAGGGGTCAGATAAATACAGAAGCAAGCTTCAAGAGGGTGACAAGGCAAAATACAAGCCAAGAGAAAAATGGCAGTCAATGGCAACTTCAGCAAATTATATTCCTACTAGTTGACCTCCTGTGATATTGTACATGGGGAGCCAAGATCAAGAATCACATTTCAGAATATTTGGTCACTTTTTTCTTAAAAGGAAGGATTTTGGGATTGAGTTCTGTTTAAGTGTTGTGATTTCATGTCTGTTTATAAAAGGCCACAGTCATTTCAATGGCATGCATTCTGATCTTGCCACTGCCAGCAATTGTTACAAGTTTCACGTCTGCCTTGGGTATTCTTTCAGGTACGGCAGTGCGTCTTATTTTCAACGTAACCCAGGGTATAACAAAAACGATCCTCCTGCGATCCGAATCGGATATACAAGCCCCGATTCTAACCCCCCTCATGCCTGAGGAGAATGGGGCGTGTGGGGGGATTGAAATATAGGCAGCACGGCACTCACGGGATCCACGTTGCGCATGCGCCCCACGCCGTTTCTAACAGGCGCGTTGCGGGCAGCATGAGGCCCAGGAAGTGAGGGCCTAATCAAGATTCAAAAGGTGAGATGTGAGGAGTAATGTTCCCTTTAAGCTGCGCAGCCACACTTCCCCGCAACGCTCCAGGGGTCCCGCGCAGCCAGCTTTTAAATAGAAAAACCGCGCATGTGCGGTATTTTGAATGGGACGCGCAGCCCCTTAAAGGGGTCACGCGGGCACAAAATAAATTACAGGGATCATTGGCTATGAGGTATTTCTTTTCACAGAGACTGCTTTGGTTTTGGTCCACGGGGTACTCTCGTCCCTTGTACTGTGCTAGTAACAGACTTTCTGACGGCTTCATGACCTTTCTAGTTTCACCTGTGTTCACTCAGCAAAAACAAGTCAGGTCTTCCCTTAGCCTGGGTACATACCCAGCCATATTCCTTGTGTGGGACCTTTCCCACCCAGGACTCATCGATTAACATCAGTGGACTGCATACCCTGCCTCTGTAAATCAAATCAAAGGGTGAGAACCCTGTGGACCTCTATGGGGCCTCCTCTGTTTGCAAACAGGGAGGTTAGATGAAGAAGGGTGGGAGAAGGCTGGTGTGGAGAATAAACACCAGTATGGACTTGTTGGGCCGAGTGATCTGTTTCTGTGCTGTAAATACTATGTAGTATTAGGGGCTGGAAGTGTGCATATGTGGACATTATCAGGCTCAACTATGATGCCAACCTAGACTTAAATATCCTGCTGATATACACGGTCTGGGCTCAAAGAATAACCTCTTGGCACATGGTACCAGTGAGCAATTGACACATCTAGTACCGTAGGCCAACAGGGCCATGTATACCAACAAGGGCCTTCAGGAAAGGAGAGGTGGAGAAATGAAAAATGTCCCCTTCACAACATATTGGCCCTGAATTTGCAGTCGGAGGCGTACCAGAAGAATACGCCTCCGAACCGAAAAAAAAAATCCGAACTTACCTGGTGTCTCCCGAGCTTTGGACTCTTTGGGTCCTGGGCCTGCAGGCGTAGGCCTGCGTAAAGACCCACACATCCTAGGGGCGCAGGTGGTTCGGATGCATCCCTGGGATCATGTGGGCCAGGCCAACCAATCAAAAAGGGAATTTCCTATGATGCTTATGGGGATTCCATTTACATATGGAATCCCCATAAGCATAATAGGAATCTCCAAATAAATAAGAGTTCACACCACTTAAATAAAAATAAATGATCCCATGTTCAAAATTAATTAAAGATCCTTTAATTACACTCCAGTGCAGTGCTAAGGGAGTGCTGCACTGTCGGAGGTGCCGTCTTTCGGATGAGGCGTTAAACCGAGGCCCCATCTGCTCTCTCAGGTGGACGTAAAAGATCCCACGGCACTATTTCGAAGAAGAGCAGGGGAGTTCTCCCTGTTGACCTGAGGCCAATATTTATCCCTCAACCAACATCACAAAAACAGATTATCTGGTCATTTTCACATTGCTGTTTGTGGGAGCTTGCTGTGCGCAAATTGGCTGCCGCGTTTCCTACATTACAACAACGACTACACTTCAAAAGTACTTCATTGGCTTTAAAGCGCTTTGAGACGTCTGGTGGTCATGAAAGGCGCTATAGAAATGCAAGTCTTTTCTTTATTCCTTTAATTAAGCATTTAAAATAAAAAATTTATTTTTTGAAAATTAAATTTAAACATTTTGAAATGGGCCAAAATTTATCTAAACTAATTTTAAGTGGATGTGTATGTTTAAATTACTTTTAAAAAAAAATTATTTTAACATTTATTTTAACCCTTACACTGGTAAAATAAGGCCTTACGCCTGCTTTTATCAGGTGTAAGGGTTCCGTGGGCATTCGCTGGGCAGTAGTTGGGCAAGTAGTCCAACTCTCCACCAGCAAAAGTGATTTTGTAGCGGACGCGGTGGATCTGTCCAAGCAAAACTTGACATCGCAATTTCTGGGAAACCTGGAACTTGCGGGGCCATTCTGAAGGCTTCCGACAGCGTACGCGGTGTGTACACTGTCGGAAGCACGTAATTTCAGGACCAATATATATAGTTTAGAGTAGCTTTAGCAGACCACACTCGCTGTAATTACTGGGCAAAACTCATACGGCTGGATTTTCCAAGCCCTGAGGATGTGGGCATGGAGGCGGGACAGCCGGTAAACTCGGAGAAAGTGGGGGCGGATGGCAAACCCGCCCCCCATCCCGCCTCCGTGCCCTTTTGCCAGGAGGCGGGAAGATGTGCAGCTTCGGGTCCCGTCTCCTGGAGGCTGGAAAGGTATTTAATCCTTTTAACTGCCTGTTAACAGGTAGTTAGGTAGTTAACAGGCAGAAAAAAGGATTAGTGCCATTTTACCTTCACAGGTGAGGGCTTCCCAACCTCGGAGAACCACGCCGGGTTGGAGGAGACGTGGAGGAGGTCTGCGGCAGTCGGAGGCACCTGGAAGTAAGTTGTAGAGGTGAGTGATGGGTGCAAGTGTGGAGTGGTAAGTATGCAAGGTGAGTGATACGTTTAAAAAAGTGTTCACTTACCTTGTTTTCTTCCTACAGCCTTTAGCCGCGGTGGATCGGGAGAGCCGACATCCTGCTTGTCAATTTCACAGACTGGCTGTTGGAACATTTGAAATTTACAAATTTGAAAGGTTTGATGAGTCCTGAACACAAGGCCTCATCGAACTAAAGAGAATGTCAGTGTTTGACAGCTTCACAGAGCTGTCAAACGCTGACATTTTTTCTTTCAAGAAGTCTTGACAGATAGCACGTCTGACGTTGACGTGATCTGTCAGTGACTTCCTCCCTAATTGGCCTGCTGAGCCCGCAGGGCGGGCTTAACAAGCTCAATCAGGGGAAGATCCCTCTGGTTGGTCAGGCGAGGATGGAGGTGGGACATTGACATGACAAGCAGCTGTCCCGCCTCCAACTCGCCTCCATTCACAAAATCCAGCCCATAGCATCCGAAAGTTGCTGTTAGTGCTACCCTGCTCCTCCATAGGCTGCACTGTTGCAGCCTTCGCCGATGGAATCAACATAAAAATCATTGTTAAGGTGTGCACTTATGCTAATTACCCAATATTTTCACACTAAAGACCGATTGAAAAAATCAAGCCTTGTTCAATCAGGAGTAAGTTTTTAATGGTGTGGTAATTCATAATTACTGCTGAATAACCTCCCTGGCCCTGAACAATTAATTTTACAAGTGTAGAGTCTCATTCCTTCAGAAGAAAAAATAATATTAATATCATTTTTTATGTCGTTTTTGTGTTTTGCTCTTTTATGTCTTTCCGTTAATCCCATGTGTATGACCCAATTTTTATATCACTTCCTGTTCAATGGTTTAAATGTAATTTAAATTTCCTGTTTTTTACTTCCTGCTTTGCCATCTGTGAGGATTCTGCAATCTGATTGGTTGAACAGCCTCCCAGCTGCTTGAGCTGCTCGCAGACACCACAGATCCCCTGTAGAGGGCGCTGAATTCAAACAGATGGCAGAAGAGTAGAAATCTCCACTGACAAGCCCGCTGTGGGCAGCTGTACGCGAGGGGAATGGCAACCCGTTCCTTGGCTGCTCACAGCAAAATCTGGGCCATCGTCTCTTAACTCTCCCCACTGCAGGTCCCTATCTTCAAATCTCCTCCTACATCTGGAAGACCAGGAACTTGAATCTCTGGCCTAAAGCCTTCTCCTCTATTGCCAGCTCCAACCAATAGCCTACAGTAATCAGGTAACTTTCCCCAACATCAGGTTTTTTAAGTCAATTTTTTTTTAATCTGCTTCTACAATATAGTGCATATAACTAACATAATGCAATTTTTGTGGAGTTTTTTCAAACCTTAATCTCCAAACCTCATCATCTGTGGTATTTAGCAAGTGCTTCAACTAAGTGTATAAGCAAACATAAAATTGGTGACATAAACTATTTAAAACCCGCTCACTGCACAATGAGATTTATATTCATGTGCAGCTGAATAAGCACAAAATGGAACATGTATTCATGGGCACTATAATATAGTGCCTATGTAATGCACACCAATATAAATCAATAAATTGGAAGGGATGACTTACCACTAAATAAATCAATTGATGATACTGGAAGGGGGCAGGGTATAGAAAACAGCTTTTCTTGAGAATTCTGTCAGCTGGTTTCCTTGCTGCCTTAGTCAACGTGTACTATCAGATCTGCGTTACTGTTAGCTCAACTAACAGTGTCACTTCCTTCAGCTATATTCTTGACCACTGATTGAAAAGTTTTCAGCCTTTGTGCGATTACCTTGAACTCTGTAAATAGTTCTAATCAAAAGGCCATAAGTTCAAAGGCTTTTCAACTGGGATCTATACTGAAGTCTGACTTGTTAAAATGCATAAAAGGGCACTCAAATTCCTTCTAAAATGGACCATCAGCATTTGGAGGAACAAGCGTTTTTTCAGGGAGTGAGGGTGCGGATGGTGATTGTTATCCTGTAATTTCAGTGAAACTACATTTTTTTTAAACTTGTCCATTTTAGATCCTCAGCTAATTCTATTCAGGATATTTCGGCATGGAACAACCATTATCTTCAAAGTCCTCAAGTAGCTTGCAATTTTTGTAGCAAAGCTGGTATTTTTTTAGGAAGCATTTTATTGACAAGTGTAAAAGGATTTTTGATGGAGAGATACGCAGTTGAATACAATATAGAATATAAGGTATCTCTCAAAGTCACTCACCTTATAGTTATGATTTTGAGGGATGCTCTCTTTGTTGAAGGTTAATTTCAGCTCTTTAGTCTAAGATTCTCAGGCACAGAAATGGCAGTAATGAGAAGAGTGTGCACTTGCTCCATATCCTTCTCTCCCACCCCTCCTCTGCCTGCACCGCTGTGAACTAGTCATTAGGACTTCTACATAAGTGGTTGAAGATGGACCTACATTATCAGGGTAGCTGCTCATGTGACTCCTCCCTCCACTTCCATTAAGAGATTGCTGGCCTTCTCTCAAGAGCTTCCTATGACAATATAGTTGAGATCAAGGGGGAAAAAACTGAGTCGCGCCCCCTTTGGGGTGCTTACTTAGCCGGGGCGCTAAAAGTAGCGCCCCGAAAAAATTAGCGCCTCCGCGGCCGAAATTGAGTGGTAGCGCCCCAAGAGGGAAGCGGGGCGCTACTGGAAGCGCCCCGCCTCCCTCTTTGGGCGCTGCGAGGGAATATCGCAGTGCTACGTGCCGCAGCACCACACGCTGCGGCACGTCACGCCGCGGTGTTGCAGGCCTTCCTCCCCTTCTTAAAGGGGAGGGGCCTTGCGCAGCACGACCCGGGGCCCAGCTGGGGATCGGAGTGCCGGCAAAAGAGCCCGGCACTCAAGAGAAGTGCCGGGCTCATGGAGTGTAGCCGGCACTCCGCAGGGGGGGACGGGTCAGGAGGTCGGGGACGGCAGTGGAGGCAGGTGCTGGCAGGCGGCCAGCAACCAAAATGGCTGCCCAGCACCTCGCCTTTAAATAGCGCCGCCCCGGCCGCAGGTAGGCCCCCCTGACCCCATCAGACATAGCGTCCGGCGGTAAGTCAGGGGGCGCTACCGAAGATCGCGGCCGGGGCGCGAGCGGGGCGCTGCGCACGGTGATGATATCATCGCCAGCGGCGTAGCTCCACGAGGCGCTAACGGTTATCGCCGCCACTAAATTTCACGGAAGGCGTTGGCGGCTCCGCGCCCGGGCGTTAGTTGCTTTGCGCCCCGTTAACGTCCTCTTAGGGCGCTAACGGGAGACGCAAAGCAACCGAATTTGTCGCCCCAAGAGTTCAGTCTGTATGGAACTATGTGCACAAACCTCATTAAGCAGTGTAAAATGTTGGAGCACTCTCGATTTGAAGGGGTTAGGTGGGTTAGTTTCGGAAGGTTTAAAATAAATATTTCTTGACTATACCCATATTAGTTAGATCTTTCAGGTACGGACATTAATTTACATTGCACTGCTTTGTAACACACTATCTCAGGGTATCAACATGCTGCACTATTGGGTCACCCTTGCTCTTAAGATTATTTAAGACCTACATATTTTTTGGCAATTGAAAATATAACATTCTTTTATCCAAAAATTGATGCATGTCAACCTTAAGATCATTACAAGAAGAAGGAAAGATGATTCACGCGGTCAACCTCATTTTAGGATCTGCACAAAACATCTTTTATCATAACCTGCCTGGATCGATTTACACTCTCAATCACAAAGTTGACCTGTTTTATCATTGTCCATTGTTCTAAGTAGTAGTCAATCCCAGAAATTGATTTGTAAAGATGTTCCTTGCACTCAGCTTATGAGTTTCATCTCTTTATACTTCCTTTTCACTGGTTTTGTTTTTTTATGTGCCTAGACACACACAAAAAAAACTTTTTCCATATGCTTTGCATTAGTTTCCCTCATTTTTTTAAAGGCCAGTTCAGAAAGGGATTATCAGATTTGAAGGATTCAGTTTTGTAAATGATTGTAAAAATGATATAAATCCAAAGCAATGACTGCTCCCCCAGTAAATAGCTGTGCAATACACAAGACTGTCCCAGCTTTGATGCTCAGTCTTTACTAAGTTAACTGGTCTCAGTTGGGGTGGCTACATTTGGCCTCAATACATCTGAGTTAGTTGGGGAAAATATTGCTAAGGTTCCCACTCTTGGTGGCTATCCAGCAACCATTGCTGGAAGTGCACATGTGTAGATGTTGGGTAGAGGACAGAATCGAGCTTGCTGTGAATCTCCCCACAGTCGAGTAGCCCATCAACGCAAACTCTTAAGATGCGCATATGAATAATGGCTACTTGGACAATGTACAGGAGGGCTAACAGCAACCATGAAACCACAGCCAACAGCAGGAGGGGAGAAACATTTGTTTGTTTTTACTTTTGCCAGATGTTTTACCGTTCTAACTCATGATAGGGCCTATTGATTGTTACACAATTTCCTTCCTGGATTGAGCTGTGATCTTTTCCACTGCAGCTGTCAATGCTGCGCAGTGATCTTGCAGCTGGAGCCACACCTCCCAATATGTGCTCTCACCAAGATAGGGGGAACGCAGGTTCTGAGACTGACTCCCGATTGCAGTAGTGTTGGACTGACCCTGCAACTCCCAGGTTTGAAGGCAAGCATTAATGTCAAAAAATACCCATGATATCTGTGAGAAGGAAGGGGCTTTATACAGTACTAAGCCATACTAGTCCCTCGTAAGCTAGGTATTCTCAGTGGAGACAACTTGCCTAGATGCATCTGTAAACTGATAGAAGGGAATTACTATCCATTAGAAGGGCTCCTCGAAAGTATTAAATCACTGTGGTGGTTCAATGTATTTTTGAAGGGTATTTCAGCTTCCTTAGTTATACTGTCAATGTATCTCTCTTCTGTGATGAGAATCCCTAGTGCAGCCTGGAGTGAACTTAGCTGGGTCTATGCAGAACTAGTTCAGCAAATGTTGTTCCTTCTGACTAAATTACACTGGTTGCTTTTGATTGGGCCGTGCCAGGTATCTCTACCTGGCATCCAAGCATTGATGGTGCTGTAACATGAGTGCCAGAGTAAAACCAAAATATAGCCGAAACAAGAACTTCAACAGAATGATATCTGTTTCTAATGCTTTTAAGTCTGATATGCCATATTTACTGACTACCCAGGGAAGAAACATAACAGTGAAACTCATTGCAGTCAGTGGCTCAATGGGTAGCACTCTCGCCTCTCCATCAGAAGGTTGTGGGTTCATGGTCCCACTCCATGAGACTTAAGCACAAACATCTAGGCTGGCACTCCAGTACAGTACTGAATGAGTGTGGTGTTGTCTTTTGGATGAGACATTAAACCGAGGCCCTATCTGCTCTCTCAGGTGGATGTAAAAGATCCCATGGTACTATTTCGAAGAGGAGCAGGGGAGTTATCCCCGGTGTCCTGGCCAATATTTATCCCTCAATCAACATCACAAAAACAAATTATCTGGGCATTATCATATTGCTGTTTGTGGGAGCTTGCTGTGCGCAAATTGTCTGCCGCATTTCCTACATTACAACAGTGACTACACTTCAAAAATAAAAGCACTTCATTGACTGTAAAGCACTTTGGGACGTCCAGTGGTTGTGAAAGGTGCGACATAAATGCAAGTCTTTATTTTTTTACGTCAAAGATTTCCCAGTGGCATTCTTTACAAATCTATACAAAGCTCATTTCATCATCCCTCATCCCAATTACGGGTGGAGGATTTTCATAACGGATGACCACCCCACAACCCCCCTCCATCAACAAAATCTTTGTACTGCTGGGTAGGAATCAGCCTGGTGATGCTCACAAGGTCACTCCAGAGATGGACAATCAGCAGTGCTACACTGATATTTTGTACACACTGACCCGATATTGACAGGGTCGGGTTGCGTAGGTGGAGGGGAGCTTTGGATAAGAAACCCACAGCATGCGTCTTTTTTTTTTCCAACCAGTTCCCCACCCGGAAGCCAGCCTGATTGACAAGCACGACTTCTTGTTGGGAGGGGGATGCTCTGGAGGAGGCCGCAGCCACAGGAGCAGGCTGAGTTAGTGGGAGCATGGGAGGTGTTGCCAATCCCACCTCCCGGGGGGGAGGTGTCGGATCCCAGGGATGGGGGGTTGGATCCGGGGGCGGTGGGGGGGGTGGTGGGGAGGGCAGGATCTGGTCCAATTCTCGATCCGGGAGGGTCTTTGGATCGGGTATGGGTCCGATGGTGGTGGGGGTAGTCCGCTGGTAGGGAAGCAGGTAGCTTGGTGGGCTGGGAGGAAGCACTCCTGCTCCTCCTGGCCCACAAGCAGTGCTGTAAGGGCACTTAGCTTTTCCCCGAAGATGTCCTCGCCTCCCTTGAGCTGCCGGGTTCCCTGAGGCCCAGGAAACCTGACCGGCCAGGGTTAAACCTGTAAGTCGGGTTGAAGGTGTGGCTCCCAACCTCATTATAATATTTAAATGGCGGGTTGGCTGCCCGCCGCTTGTCCCGCCTCCATTAAACCCGGTAGTGGGTTGGTTGGAGGCGGGCTGTGGTTGGGTTTGAGATTTTTAAAATTTTTACAACTCATCCGACCCCAACCCACCTGTTTTTGAGGGTTAAAATTACCCCCGCTATGCCATAAGATTAGAAAACATTAAACCCAACATTGACAGCAAAAATCTAATCTTGTTTCTCCTTAGTCCTGACATAGAGTAGCTCTGTCATGGTCATGATTTAGAGTGACCTGAGCTATTATAGTAACAGAAACTCGCATTCATTTAACATCCGGAGGAAAATCTGGCCTACATCTATCAAGACAAAACCCTAATTGTGGAATCATCGCTTTCATTATTTTCTTTCTTTCACCCACCAAATATCTGACCCCCTCTCTCGAAGTTACTGATTCATGTTTCAGTATTCAGCGAATTTGGCGCACACCAGGATTAAACTTGAGACCGTCCCAATCTGCTCGGCACCGTTGCTCACTACAACTACCAACTGTGCTATTGGGGAGCTAATCACTCACTTTCACCTTCTTCTACCCTCCATAAACCTGAGTTCATCCAAAACCCTGCTGCTCGTATCCTGACTCCCATCAAGTCCCGTTCACCCATGTGCTTGATGACTTACGTTGGCACCCGGTCCGGCGAAGACTCGGTTTAAAAATTTCTCATCCTTGTTTTCAAATCCCTCCATGGCTTCCCCTCCCTATCTCTGTAACCTCCTCCAGCCCTACAACCCTCCGAGAGCTCTGCATTCATCCAATTCTGGCCTCTTGTTCATCCCCGATTTCCTTCGCCCTTCCGTTGACGGCCGTGTCTTCAGATGTCCTAAGCTTTGGAATTCCTTCCCTAAATCTCTCTGCCTCTCTACCTCTCTCTCCTCCTTTAAGACGTTCTGATTTTGCCTGATATTGCTCCTGTGCAGTGCCTTGGGACATTTTACTGTGTTAAAGACACTATATAAATGCAAGCTTTTGTTATGAGCACAATATTGCAATTAATTAACAGAAAAGTTCATATTTTATGGTGACCAATTGTCACAAGGTACTGGCAACGCTGTCTCTTTAAGAGAATAGTCGCTCTCCTACAGAGCGCAAACACCATAAAACCTTGAGCCGAAGTTTGTTTCTAGCTTGCTGTATCAGCTGCAAAAGCTAAAGCATCTCTTTAAAGCAAGCAACAGACGGGCTCGTATCATCTGGTGTCCATATTGGAGGCGGGCTGTCTGAGCTGCCAGCTTCTCAGAAGGAAGAAACCCTCTCAATTTTGAAGTGAAGTGGAGAAAAGAAGTTTCATTCCAAAAGGGAGCTGCTGTGGAACCTGGCCAACAGCTGTTCCGAAGCACCTCAGTCTCTCCCGTGTGATCCCAAGGAATATTTTATTTTTTTATTTAACTGAATCCTGTCACGTCCAAAAATGGAGCCAAATAAGCTTGATTAGAAATGCTACGCTCGGTCGGTCTCAGCCAAATATTGGAAACAGAAAATGCTGGAGAAAGACGACAAATGGCAGATGGAATTTAACCCTGATAAGTGCGAGGTGATTCATTTTGGTAGGGCAAATTTGAATAAGGATTACAGGGTCAACGGCAGGGTTCTGAGGAACGTGGAGGAGCAGAGGGATCTGGGGGTTCATATCCACAGATCTCTGAAGGTTGCCACTCAAGTGGATAGAGCAGTAAAGAAGGCCTATGGTGTGTTAGCGTTTATTAACAGAGGGTTTGAGTTTAAGAACCGTGAGGTTATGCTGCAACTGTACAGGACCTTGGTGAGACCACATTTGGAATATTGTGTGCAGTTCTGGTCACCTCACTATAGGAAGGACGTAGAAGCATTGGAAAGAGTGCAAAGGAGATTTACCAGGATGCTGCCTGGTTTGGGGGGGAGGTCTTATGAGGAAAGATTGAGGGAGTTGGGGCTTTTCTCTTTAGAGCGGAGGAGGATGAGAGGCGACTTAATAGAGGTTTATAAGATGATGAGGGGGATAGATAGAGTGGATGTTCAGAGACTATTTCCTCGGGTAGAGGCAGCTGTTACAAGGGGGCATAACTATAAGGTGCATGGGGGGAGATATAGAAGGGATGTCCGAGGTAGATTCTTTACTCAGAGAGTGGTTGGGGTGTGGAATGGACTGCCTGCTGTGATAGTGGAGTCGGACACTTTAGGAACTTTCAAGCGGTTATTGGATAAGCACATGGAGCACACCAGAGTGATAGGGAGTGTGATAGCTTGATCTTGGTCTCGGACAATGCTCGGCACAACATCGAGGGCCGAAGGGCCTGTACTGTGCTGTACTGTTCTATGTTTCTATGTTTCTATGACATCTAAAAAGAGAGCTCCACACTTCAGGTTGAGACTCTTCCTCAGAACAGGTAAAGGAAAGTGGTCACGTGGGATTACCAATTTTGACAAAGGGCCTCAGCGGAAAATGTTAAACCTGTCTTCTCAAACAAGACTTGCTATGTATCCTTATTTATCTTTCAGATTTTTGGCATTGGCATTCTTTATCTCAACCTAATATTCTGAGTTTCTCTAACGTATCTCTTTACGAACACTGAAACAGCGACTCAAATCAATATCTATATTAAGATTCGTGGAACAAATTTGACATTGTTCCTTTTTACTATGAACTGTATAATATAGGGACTGCCTGAAAAGCTAATTCACAAACCACACTTCAATCCAAGTTACTCCTGAAACAATTACAGGTATGCCTTTTATATTTTATATATTCTTCCCTGTATATTTCTTCACACTAATTTACAAAAGTCTCAAAGGTTGGGGATGGGCTATTGATTGGGTTTATTGATTAATTCTTCTAGGATTCCTTTGAACATGGCTCTGATTTGTCAATATGATAAGATCTACCCATTTAAGAGAGTAAAAATACTGAAGTTACAGGAATAGCCTAAACTAAATGCCAGCAAAAATATTTGAAATCAATTTAAGTCCAGTTCTTGGTCATTCCATCCAGTTCGTCAGGTCAAGGAAGATTATTCAATATGGATAGGATAGCCGGTATAATGAACATACAGCCCAGATAGTAGTCCAATGCTTTGTAATATTAATGATCCTACAGATGAACTGCAGCCAAATATTACTTTATATGCTTACATTAGAGGAGAATGAAAGTAAGAGAGGTACTTCAAATCTAGTGTTTCTCCTCACTTTTAATAAGCTTGTGACTGACTTTTCAAGCAACATCCAGGCCAAACATCATGCCACTAGCTCTGACTTTATGCTACATCCTCTGGTGACCCCCAAAACTGATGGTCATCTCAGCAGTTCCCTGGAGAGTTTGAGGTGCAAAATGCTTGGTCAACACGAGCCTCTGGATTTAAATCTTTCTGCTCCTAAACGCGGTGGCCCAGGCTGGTTCATTCCGCAGCATTTTTGTACATTTTGGCCAAGTGTCCATTTGATGTGCACATTTGCGTTCCAGCCTAGCTCACGGGTGATTAGGAACAAGAAGGAGAATTTACTTTTTTTTCTTATTCTCCTTTCCTTTTTTCATTTCCTTTCCTTCCTCCTAGCCCAGGAATAGCGAGGCGATTTATAGCAATCCTCACGACCACCCCAACCGAAATTGGACCAGAGAGTAAATCTGGAGCTTTCCTGTTCACCATAGCACAATGCTATAGCTTCAATCAAAACTACAATAACAATTAATATCCAGTAGATGAAAAATAATGATCCGTGTACACTACGGTACTCTGACCTGTTTCTGAGCATCTACTGTTGAATATTTCTGAAATTTTTTGCCATTTTTAGGGTTTACCATCAAAAGAGAAAGAAAGAAAAACTTGCATTTATATAGCAGCTTTCACGACCACCGGACATCCCAAAGTGCTTTACAGCCAATGAAGTACTTCTTGAAGTGTAGTCACTGTTGTAATGTGGGAAACGCAGCATCCAATTTGCGCACAGCAAGCTCCCACAAACAGCAATGTGATAATGACCAGATAATCTGTTTTAGTGATGGTGATTGAGGGATAAATATTGGTCAGGACACCAGGGAGAACACCCCTGTCCTTCTTCAAAATAGTGCCCTGGGATCTTTTACGTCCACCTGAGAGAGCAGACAGGGCTTCAGTTTAAAGTCTCATCCAAAAGAGCATGGAAATAAGTTTTTTGAAAGGTACGGATTTGAAGAATTTACATTGAAAGCATTTCCCTTGTTTATCTTTGTTGAAGGTTTTAATCTAATGTACACAATTAAAACTCTTGCACCGAGCACATGACTGGAGGAAAACTGTGCACAAGACTTCAAAGTTTAGCACCTCCAGAGTGTCAGTCGCACTTGCAAGATAGTAGTGGAACAAAGAATTCTAATTGTCTCATAACATAACATAACATCATAATTGTGCCACAGCAAGTCAGTGGTAACTGAATGAGGCTGAGTGTCTCACATAATACCAACTCGGTAGAAATGCTACCAATGAACACGCAGCAAAAAAAAAAATACCAATAAGCAACTAGCAACAGGAAAAAGGCAGCCAATAGAATCTCTCAAAATAGTTTTTGAAAGTGTTGTCAGCCATTATCTCAGCAATCCAAGTATTTGACTACAATAGCAAAATACTGCGGATGCTGGAAATCTGAAACAACAACAGAAAATGCTGGAAATCTGAAACTAGGTACTTTTAGGCACTTTACAGCCTTCTGGACTCAACATAGAGTTCAACAATTTCAGACCATAACCTCGTCCTCTGTTTTCTTTATTCTCTCACATGGCAGCTGTCGATCATTCTGCCATTGCCATTTACACCTCATCTCGAGTCATCTTTTGTTTCTTAACTTACCATCTCCTTTTGCCTTGCACCATCATCCCTTTAGTCTTTTAATCTCTCCTGCCTTCATCCTATCACAGACCTTCCCTTTGTTCTTTCCTCCCCTCCTCCCTCTCCCTGCCCCTGCACTTGCTTAAAAATCTGTTACTTCTCCAACTTTTTCCAGTTCTGACGAAGGGTCATCGACCTGAAACGTTAAGCCTGTTTCTCTCTCCACGATGCTGCCTGACCTGCTGAATGTTTTCAGCATTTTCTGTTATTGTTCCAAGTATTTAACTGTTGGTTCATTGATTTAGATTCTTTGTTGTTGGCCATAGTACACAAAGGGTGAATATTGGTTTCTATTTTATGTAAGGTTACAGGAATGCATATTTTTCAATTGGGCAAACTGAAATCAATAAATATGCTTTTTTAGTGTCCACAGTACACACATAGTTAAGGTCAGTAATTGCTATCTGTTTTCTGCAAGCTGGAAGGAATTTACATTAAAGACCGATTCATTTTCACACCTCAGAGCAAGGCAGAGAAATGTGGCTTTGAAAACTTTTGGCACGATCTGATTGCTGCCATTGTACATGGATGGGGGCCCATCTGGCCGGTCATTCAGAGTATTTGACATGGATCAATGAAACTAGCCATGCCATTCCATTCCAAAGCTCCAGTTGATGGCCATCCTGGGATAGTGATTCTTGATTGACACCTGTGCCTGGAGTGAAGACATAGGTCAGTTCCATGAGTAGGGACAGGACCAATGATTTGCTGTAGTCTTTTTTGATGAACATCTCTTGTGGTTGGAGGTTTACAATTAATAGCTTACATTGGTCTACCTGAAGTAGAAAAGTCCTCCCAATCTGAAGTATCTTTGTTCATTTTGTTCTCGAGTTTCTTTGGGCATGAGAAGATGTCCAGACACTATTTAACAGAAAATAGTTCTTGGTGTGAAAATGAGTCAATTAACATCTAATTTGTTACATCACAGAGACCAGAAAAGTCTGTATCCCTGGTTTGTGCTAGTTAGTGGATTTGAGCTGGAAATCAGTGACATAAGAACATAAGAAATAGGAGCAGGAATAGACCACTTGGCCCCTCGAGCCTGCTCTGCCATTCAATAAGATCATGGCTGATCTTGGGCTCAAAGCCACTTCCCTGCCCGCTCCCCATAACCCTTCACTCCCTTATCTTGCAAAAATCTGTCTATCTCCACCTTAAATGTATTTAATGACCCAGCCCCCACGGCTCTCTGGGGCAGAGAATTCCACAGATTTACAACCCTCTGAGAGAAGAAATTCCTCCTCATCTCAGTTCTAAAAGGGCGACCCTTTATTCTGAAACTATGCCCCCAAGTTCTAGATTTCCCCACGAGGGGACACATTCTCTCTGCATCTACCTTGTCGAGCCCCCTCAGTATCTTATATGTTTCAATAAGATCACCTCTCATTCTTCTAAATTCCAATGAGTATAGGCCCAACCTGCTCAACCTTTCCTCATAAGTCAACCCCCTCATCTCTGGAATTAACCTAGTGAATCGTCTCTGAACTGCCTCCAATGCAAGTATATCCCTCCTTAAATAAGGAGACCAAAACTGTACGCAGTACTCAAGGTGTGGTCTCACCAATACCCTGTACAGTTGTAGCAGGACTTTCCTGCTTTTATACTCCAACCCCCTTGAAATAAAGGCCAACGTTCCATTTGCCTTTTTGATTACTTGCTGTACCTGCATGCTAACTTTTTGTGTTTCATGCACAAGGACCCCCAGGTCCCTCTGAACTGTAGCATTTTGCAATCTCATTACATTATATCTCTGCATCCCCTCCCACCTGAGAAGTCAGCTGGGATTCCTATTCCTGATCACTAGTCAGTGACCCCTACCCCATTAGAATTGTGGATGAACATAAGAACATAAGCAACAGGAGCAGGAGTAGGCCATACAGCCCCTCGAGCCTGCTCCGCCATTCAACAAGATCATGGGTGATCTTCGACCTCAACTCTACCTTCCCGCATTATCCCCATATCCCTCGGTTCCCATAGTCTCCAAAAATCTATCGATCTCTGTCTTGAATTTACTCAATGACTGAGCATCCACAGCCCTCTAGGGTAGAGAATTCCAAAGACTCACAACCCTTTGAGTGAAGAAATGTCTCCTCATCTCAGTCCTAAATGGCCGATCCCTTATTCTGATACTGTGAACCCCCTAGTTCTAGCCTCCCCAGCCAGGGGAAACATCCTCCCTGCATCTACCCTGTCAAGCCCCTTAAGAATATTATATGTTTCAATGAGATCACCTCTCATTCTTCTAAACTCTAGGGAATTCTGACCTAGTCTACTCAATCTCTCCTCATAGGACAATCCCCCCATCCCAGGAACCAGTCTGGTGAACCTTCGTTGCACTCCCTCTATGGCAAGTATATCCTTCCTTAGGTAAGGAGACCAAAACTGTACATAATACTCCAGGTGTGGTCTCACCAGGGCCCTATATAATTGCAGTAAGACTTCTTTACTCTTAGCCTTTATTACAAAAGGATTGGAGTATAACATACCATTTGCTTTCCTATTGCTTGCTGTACCTGCATGTTAACTTTCTGTGATTCGTGTACAAGGATACCCAGATCCCTCTGAATACTAACATTTCCCAATCGCTCACCATTTAAAAAATAGTCTGCTTTTCTATTTTTCCTACCAAACTGGATAACTTCACATTTCTCCACATTATATTCCATCTACCATGTTCTTGCCCACTCAATTAACCTGTCTTTTTATCCCTTTGCAGCCTCTTTGCATCCTCCTCACAACTTACTTTCCCACCTAGCTTTGTATCATCAGCAAACTTGGATACATTACACTCGATCCCCTCATCTAAGTCATTGATATAGATTGTGAATAGCTGAGGCCCAAGCACTGATCCTTGCACTAGTTACAGCTTGCCAACCTGAAAATGACCCGTTTATTCCTACTCTCTGTTTTCTGTCCGATAACCAATCCTCAATCCATGCTAATATATTATGCCCAATCCCATGAGCCCTAATTTTGTTTAATGACCTCTTGTGTGGCACCTTATCGAATGCCTTCTGAAAATCCAAATACACCACATCCACTGGTTCCACCTTATCTATTCTGCTCGTTACAACCTCAAAAAACTCAACAGATTTGTCAAACATGATTTCTCTTTCATAAATCCGTGTTGACTCTGCCCAATCCTATTATTATTTTCTAAGTGCCCTGTTACCACGTCCCTAATAATAGCTTCTTGCATTTTCTCTGCTACTGATGTCAGGTTAACTGGTCTATAGTTCTTTGTTTTCTATCTCCCTCCTTTCTTGAATAGCGGGGTTACATTCGTGACCTTCAAATCCGTGGGGACCATTCTAGAATCTAGGGAATTTTTGAAGATCACAACCAATGCATCCACTATCTCTGTAGCCACCTCTTTTAAAACCCTAGGATGTAGGTCATCAGGTCCAGGGGACTTGCCAGCTTTTAATCCCATTAATTTCTCCAGTACTATTTCTTTACTAATACTAATTTCTTTAAGTTCCTCACTCTCAGTAGACCCTTGGTTCCCCACTATTTCTGGAATTTTTTTGTGTCTTCTTCCATGAAGACACATACAAAGTATTTGTTTAATGTCTCTGCCATTTTCTTATTCCTCATTATAATTTCTGCTGTCTCTGCCTATAAGGCACCCACATTTACTTTTGCTAATCTCTTCCTTTTTGCATACCTATAGAAGCTTTTATAATCTGTTTTTATATCTCTTGCTAGGTTACTCTCATATTCTATTTTCTATCTCTTTATGAATTTCTTGGTCATCCTTTGCTGAATTCTAAAATCCTCCCGGGGAAAAGACATTATTGTGCTTGACTGTGATAGCTCTTGGTGTGAAAAAGCCCATCAAAACTGTCTTTATAGCACCTAGCCGAGCTACTAGAGATGGCAGGTCTGTGGTTCATACCGCAGTTTGAGTCTTTAGCTTGAGGATTAGGAGGTTAACTCTGCCTGGTACTATTAACATCGCAACATTCTGAGATTGAAATCGTTCTCCAGCAAACATAGACCATCTAGTTCCAGAGAGTTAGTCACTTTCTTGTAAATGGAGCCACTGTGAAGTTTTACTTTCCACCTAGGTGAGGACTTATGAAATGAGAAAGAACAGTGTGGCTTCCTGCAAGATTATTTCAGCCTGTACAAAAAATATTCGGATACACCAAAAATCCATAAAAATCATCCAGTGACGTGACACAGATGTCAGACATGCTCGAGTAATCAGACCTAGGAGATCTTGTTAAATCAGAAATTCAATTGTTCTCAGCAGTTCAGGGTTGACCTTTCCTCTGCTGTCATTCAATCCAACAACATGTTTTTTTAAGAAGAGAAATTTAAAGTTTATTCCTGCCAAAGCTTATCCCCACAAGGACGATTTTAACATTATCACCCCATTTGCAAAATCTGAGCGATCGTCTCACTGAGCTGTGCACTGTGGAGTTATTGCCACTTCTATTTGTTTTCTTTTTAAATAGGATTTTTTTTACTAATGAGCCATTAACAACAAAGGCTAAAAGGTCTGGGATCAAGAGTGATGAAATCCTCACGTAGACCTGAAAACAACTGATTCTCCCCCACCAGATGAGGTGTGCTGTGCTAAGAAAAAGGGTAGGTCTGAAATAAAAACAGAAAATGCTGGAATTTATTTCAATGTGCATCCATTTAAAGGCAGAACACAGCAGATTGAAACCATATTATTTAAAGCTGTTTGCTGGTTTCATGGTCTTGAATATGGTGTTTTTGCAAGCTGTCAAATATGCGGTACCTCAACGTTTAGTTCTATTTTTAATTTATATTCTGGAATCTGAATAAAGTATGTCAGCTTGGTTCAGTTGCTAGCACTCCTGCCTCTGAGTCAGAAGGTTGTGGTTTCAAGCTTTGCTCCAGGATTTGAACTCGCATAATCTAGGTTTATACTGCAGTGAATTACTGAAGGGGTGCCTCATTGTTGGAGGTGCAGTCCTTTGAATGAGACTTTAAAGCAAGACTTCTGTTGG
Organism: Squalus acanthias; assembly: GCA_030390025.1. Classification (NCBI taxonomy): domain Eukaryota; kingdom Metazoa; phylum Chordata; class Chondrichthyes; order Squaliformes; family Squalidae; genus Squalus; species Squalus acanthias. The sequence goes on from CM059437.1 coordinate 12,568,272, forward strand.
ATATGAAAGATCCCTTAGACTTACACAAAGAAAAGCACACAATTGGCCTGGAGTCCTGTGCAACAGACCAGTTACATGCGTTTTGCCAATGGGGAGCTTTTGGAGACGGGACTCCCACTTGTCGGGTTTTAGTCCCGCCTCCATCGACTTGTGGTCAACCCACGCTATTTTCCCTTGATTGACCTTGTTAAGCCCACCCAGCGGGTTTAGCCGGCCAATTAAGGGAAAGCCAGTTACAGGTGACGTCAGCGAGTGATGTTTCATCTGTCAAGAGCTTTTGACAGATGAAATGTCAGCGTTTGACGGCTCTGTGAAGCTGTCAAACACGGACAATCTGTCCTCTAAGTTGAGCCCTTCCACTCAGGCTCAGTTAGAGATCTCTCCTGAGCAGAAAGCAGAAGGCTGCAGCTTTTGACAGTTCAGCGGCCATTCTGCTTTCTGTGCCGGTGAGCTGAGGGACTCCCGAGACCTGAAGAGAGGAAGTCTGCAGGAAGAAGTAAAGGTAATTAAAACTTATTGAAACACTTTACACTCCCCTCACACACTTACCTCTCCACACGTGCACCCATCACTCACCTGCACACCGGACATCTCGACCCCTCCGACCCCCGCAGACCGACGGCCCGCCTGGCTGATCCTGGCGAGGTTCGGAGCCGTCGGGAAGCCCACACTTCAGGGTTGAAAATAGGGATTCTCAAAAAAAACCTGCCTGTTAACTACCTGTTAACAGGCAATTAATTGGCACTAATCCCCTTCCCGCCTCCAGGAGACGGGACCCGGCGCGGGTCGGGTACCCGCCTCCTGGGAAGATGGCATGGAGGTGGGTTGGGGGCGGGATGGGTACCTGCCCCCAGATTCTGCCATTTTCCCGGCAGTCCCGCTTCCATACCCGCCTCCCCAGGGCTGGCAAAACTCCCTCCATGGTGTCAGCCGTGGCTCAGTGGGTAGCACTCTCGCCTCTGAATCAGAAGGTTGTGGGTTTAAGTCTCACTCCAGAGATTTGGGGCTCGATTTTGCCATTGGGGTCGGGCTGGGGCGTGTCAGGTGGTTTTCATGTCAGGACCCCGACTCCGATGTGAAGTGGGAAAAAAGTGCGATTTTTTTATTTTTTTTTTCCCCCTAATTGGGCACTTGATTTCCAGCGTGTGGCAACCCCTGGCCCAATTAGTCTTCCCATCCTGAAAATCGCCTCCGATGATGTCATCAGTGCTGCTGGATTTAAGGCCTGCAAGCAGCCTTGCTTCTTCTGGAGACTGGAAACACTTTGGACATTGTATGAAGGATTTCATTTACCGACCGTGTCCACCAGCAAGCAAAAGTGTGCATCTCGTTTTGATGAGCTCTCCCTCCAAGCTCTGGTGCAGGGAGCAAGATCTAATAAGGAGGTGCTTTTCCCTTCCTCAGGGAGAAAAAAGCCACCACAACACCAAAAAGCTGTGTGGCTGCAAGTGGCCCAGGAGGTCAATGCCATCTCTATGTGCCGCAGAACCTGGCTGCATTGCAGGAAGAGGTTTGATGACCTTCTCCGCACAGGAAAAGTGAGTATGACTTTCTCATCACCCTCAATCTCATCCCCATCGCCTCTCCTCACCAGCAGTCTGCTTTACCAACCTCTTCCTCCACATCCCACTTGACACTGACATCCCTGCACCCTTACCCATTCCTTCTCTCTCTATGATCACATTCACTTAACTATTCTACCATGCAGCCCTCACACTCCCTATCAATGTGACACAATGACAACAACTTACAACACACAGGGAGGGCCCTTTTTCTCCTTCTAAGCATCTATGCTATGGATTCTCTACACTCACTCCTTCATTCTCACTCAAACTCCACTTGTGTCCCTCATTGCAGGAAAAGAGAGCCCACAATAAGAGGGAAAGAGCGAGGACAGGAGGAGGGCCACCCTCAGTAGCCCAGCTCACCACCTCAGAGGAGGCGGCCCTGGAAATCGCCGGGATCAAGGAGGATTCCCAAGTGGGGGATGGACAGACGGGCGGATCACAGCAAGCTGGTGACAGAATAGTTTGGCATCTCTCTCATTGACATTGCATGAGTGACTGAGAATGATTCTGATTGACTTATGATCATCTGCACAATTCAATGTGCATGCAACCGTTACCTCACATCTCTAACTCTTTCCTTTACTCCCCCACAGGACCATCGAAAGCCCCCGTCCCCACTGTCAAGGAGGAAGAGCCTGAGCTTCCAGACTCCTCAGAGGAAGCTGCAACCTCTGAGGGCGCTCCGTCAGCAGAATTAAGCGCACCCTGCACCAGCGCAGACACTCACACCTTGGTGGGACCTTTGGGACATAGAGTAGAGTTGTCACCTGGTGTATCACAGCTCACAAGTGAGCATCAGCAGATGGTGGAGACAGGGACAGCAGTGGAGAGTCCTCGTCGCAGTGGAGAGGACGCTCCCAGCTCGGCTCCGCTGCATGTCGACCCTGTGCCTCCGGGTCCATCCAGAAGGAGAGCGGTGCTGGAACTCCAGGAACAGGTGCAGGAGTCTCTGGCAGGTTTTGTCTCCAGGGTCGCTGCTGCGAGTGTGGAGCGAATGGAAGAGTACATCGCGAACATGAGCAGAGCGTTTGTGGAGGCGTTGGCGCATGAACGCATCACCACAGAAAGGATGGCAACCACCTTGGAAAGGATGGCTACCTCCATGGTAAGGCTGGCTACCGTAGTCACTTGGGTGTAATGTTGTGTTTAATTTTGAAAAGCCATCAGTTGCTTATTGTCATAAAAAATTCTGATGGCAAACTGTTGCAGTTGTGGCGTGGGTCATTTCACTAATGAGACTTCCACATTGAGGGCTTAGGGCAACTTGCAATTGTCAGTATGGTGGTCAGAGTGATAGGAATCCGCAGGTTCTTGGCCATTGTCGATGGTCTGATAAGAAGGTGCGAGGCAAAATTGTTTGATTGTGCAGGCTAAGCAAATCTGGCCAAGATGAGTGCGTCCCTTGCATCCCGGGCAGCAATGTGGTCGCTCGCTGGTGCCTTCTGGCCTGTGCAGCTTCAGGTGGGTGAGCAGCAGCTTGGCGCTCCTGTTGATGCTGCTGCTGTTGGTGGTGCTATTGTTCATGGTTCTGCTGCTGCCGCGGCTGGTCTTCGTCTGAATCTGATGTCCAGGAGGAAATAAATGGTTCCCGTGCTTCTGGTATATGCCTCAGTTGAGGAAGCGCTCAGTCAAGGTGGCGAGAGGGGTTTCCCAGGAGGTCACATTGGAGATGGGTGTCAGGCTCCAAACTTCCACAACAATGAGTAGGCCTGCTAAAAGTTCCCCCAGACCTGAGACAACAAAGTTCTGCCACCTGCAAATGATGATTGCTGAAAACTCCTTTTTATTGGTGGAGCTGCAGCTGTTAGTAAGCAATCCACTTGTGAGGCCGTCAGGATTCACTGGCATGTTCCAGAGGAGACGTGCAGGACGTGGGAAAAGTGGTAAAATCAGAAAGGCCTCTCAAAATGGGATTATAAAGGCAGTTAACTGGTTCTTGAGGCCTTAAGGGCCTATCCCGCCGATGGAAACGGGGTCAGAAAATACGTATCTGGGAAAATTGCTCGGAGGCGGGATGGAGGCGGGATCGGGCCCGCCCGCCATTTTTTGCGATTTTTACCACCTCACACGCCTCCAATCCCGCCTCCTCGGGCCTGGCAAAATCGAGCCCTTGAGCTCAAATATCTCAGCTGACACTCCAGTGCAGTGCTGAGGGAGTGCTGCACTATCGGAGGTGCCGCCTTTCGGATGAAACATTAAACCGAGGCCCTGTCTGCCCTCTCAGATGGACGTAAAAGATCCCATGGCACTATTTTGAAGAAGAGCAGGGGAGTTATCCCCGATGTACTGGCCAATATTTATTCCTCAACCAACATCATTAAAACCATCTGGCCATCTAAAACAGATCAACATCTAAAACAGATTATCTGGTCATTATCACAGTGCTGTTTGTGGGAACTTGCTGTGTGCAAATTGGCTACCGCATTTCCTACATTACAACAGTGACTACACTTCAAAAAGTACTTCATTGGCTGTAAAGAGCTTTGGGACGTCCGGTGGTTGTGAATGCAAGTCTTTCTTTCTTTCTTTCTTTCAACCAATCGCATCAAAAATAATTAACTCGTCATTCATTTCATTACTGTTTGTCTAATCTTGCTGTATGCAAAATAGTTGCTACATTTTGTCTACACAATAGTCACCGCACTTTAAAGTAACTAATTACATGTGACGTGCTTTGACACACAAAGTGCTATGTAAATGTTTTTTGCTTTCACTGTTCATTAAAGCCATATTATAATAATAAATAATGATAATTACATAGTGCCTTATTAGATTAAAACATCTCAAAGCGTTTCACACAATGAATTACTTGTTTGATGTGCATTGACTATTATTATGTAGGTAAATGTGGCAGCCATTCTCTGCCAGGAGTGTCCTACAAACACCAATGAGATGAATGACCAGCCGTACTTTCTGTGCATAGAAATGGAACCAACTCAAAGAGCTCGCACTGGCACTGATGGAGTGTATACATCTAACATTTGAGAGAGTAATGTAATGAATTAGATAGCGATTGAAGAGATTAGTTGAAAATGAGGTCATTTCCATAGAAATAGATGCTGCATATTCCACATGACATGACTTCACCACACCGATTACAGTCGTTCAAGGAGAAAGCCTACCAGCACCTTCTCAAGGGCAACTAGGGATGGGCAATAAATATAGGTGTTACCACAGATGCTCATAGCCTGAGAATGAATGGATTTTGCTATATGGTATCCTCCAGATTAAAATGTTCCTTCCCACTCAATAAAAAACCTCACTGAGTCGCTCAGCTAGTAAAATTCCCACCATTATATTCAACGCTCAAAATAAAACAGTTGATTTCCCAGCTAGGAAAATAAGATAGACAAACAAGCACCTAGAACAGGACTACACGTAGAAAACCAACAACTACTGATGGCTTTAACCATCCTTGTTTCCTTAAATTGAGATGCAGGGACACCAGAATATTACTCAGTTCAAGGTTCACACAAGGCTGCTAAGCCAAAATCTGACTGCACTCAACGTTCCCCCTCCCCCTCCCCCTATCCTGCCACAGACCACCATCTCGGCCAATTCTGGAACTCACTGGTTGTTGAGTTGGTAACTAATGGGCATGAATTGAAGATCATTACTAAATGAACAAAGGGAGTTGTGAGGAGAATGTTTTTATGCAGATGGTTGTTAAGATATGGAATGCCCTACCAGAAACAGTGGTGGAAGCAGAATCCATAATTGCTTTTAAAAGGGAACTGTATCATTAGAAAAAAAGAATTAAGAAAAATAATGGGTTATGGGGAAAGGGCAGGGGAGTGGGACCAAGTGGATAGCTCTTTCAGAGAATCAGCACAGGTACGATGGACCAAATGGCCTCCTTCTGTGCTGTAAAATTATATTATTCCAAATCAAAATGACAGTGGAAAGAAACAAATTATTGTTTAAAATGAATAGAATAAAATTGTAAATTTGTAACTTTAAACTTTAAAGTAAATTCCTGACTGAACCAGATACTTTTCCAATTCTGGCAGTTAGTGTTAGACGGCACCAAGTTCAGAATCTACACTTTAAATATTATCACCAATGTACAGTTGTTCCCTCCATTTCTGCATCCAACCATTTCTTCAATGACTCTTGTCTCTACCACCTTACCTGGAAAAGCAATTCTATGCAGCGAAGAGAAACTTCCGTCAGTCAACAATTCAGGTGGCGGGCCAAGAACAAACTCAACAGACACATTTTTCTTGCAAACCAGTCTACAATATCACAATCCGCTCTCCATCTGCTGCTGATTGTATTTTCTGGCCTAAAAATGCTATTAGAATAACAGAGAACAAAAATAGTGGAAAAAGTACCAAGCAGTAGGTAGCCTGATTTACTGCCTGGCAATGGTGGTAACCCATGACTACTCACAGATAGGACAACCAGGCCACTAATGGAGGGATTTATTGTACCACATCCTTCGTTCTGGTAAATTTGTTTTGTCTTTTACAATTAAAGACATGATGCCAATGACTCTGATCATTCTTCACTTCTGTTCTAATGGCATCAGTTTAATGGGTAAATGCTCTCCCCACAGATGTAAATGATTAAGACAAAGCCACAGTTTCTTTATTTACTGAAGTAGTGTAACTCCCAGCTGGATAATCTACAACTTCAGCTTCAAAAGGACTCAAAGGCAGTGAACTTATTAAAGATTTTCCCTAAATTTAAAGTTGTTTAGTACCACCCTTAAGGGCCGCATTTTATTCAATTTTTTTTTTAATTGCTCCATCCCTCAGCCAAGAGCGAGGTTCTAGGCCGCTGCCAGTGCAGCTTAAACTGGCCACCTGGAAGCACGAGACTTGTTCTGCGTGACCTTCTCTCTGATTTACTTTCACCACCCCCTCCACCCACTCCCTTGTAGGAATGGTCAGCCCCTCCCTATAACAGCACAATTGAATAACTCATTGTTCAGTGTACTTGATTCTCAAAAGTATTTTTTTAACTGATTAACCATGGCCCATAATGTAGAAAACCACTAAAGTTGAAGAGAGTAAATGAGGTAAATCAGGAAGTTTGATTAGATGATGCCAAGCTTTAGTTTCAAAAGGCTGTAGGAGAAAAAGAGACTGAGAGAGTTAGGAAGTTCACATCTTTGAGGTTCTAGCAAAGAATGTCTTGGAGTGCTTCAACTCCATGCAGCCCTGGGGCAAATGTATTTTATAGAAGTGGTAGCAACCACAGCCCTTGATGGCTCGGAGTGGGGGGCACATCAAAGGCCTCAGGGGGCGATCAGAAGGGGCAGGAGGGTGCCCGATCATGGAGGTTTGGCAAGGCAGGGACGCTGGATCCAGCAGGTAAGTGGAAAGGCACTTACCTCCTGGATCCAGCAGTCCTCGCCTCCCTTTAGCTGGCGGGTTCCCCGAGGCCCGGGAAACACGGCCAGCCAGAGTTAAATTTAAAATGGTGGATCACCATGAGGCACGGAGCCTCATTATAATATTTAAAGTGCCAACCCGCCTCCTGGGAGCGGTTGGCTGCCCGCCACGTCCCACCTTTGTTAAAACCAGAGGTGGGTGGGTTGGGGTCAGGGTTCAGTTTTTTAACACCTTAACCTCCCACCCGACTCCAACCCACCCATGTTTTGGGACTAAAATTCCCTCCAAAGTGTCTATTACACATTTTTTTAAATTTACTAATCAGAAATGCAATTAGCCACATCTGGATACCCAATTAGCCATATGTGCCTCGTGGCTAAGGTATTGGACAACATTGTCCTAAATTTAACCCAATACATTTGAGCTAGTCTTATTACACTTTGAACTTGAGATGCCCCACGCGTATAAATATTAAGTAATAGTCTTTTTTTTCTTCGTCCCTGGGATGTGGGTGTCGCTGGCAAGGCCAGCATTTATTGCCCATCTCCAATTACCCTTGAGAAGGTGGTGGTGAGCCACCTTCTTGAATCGCTGCAGTCCGTGTGGTGAAGGTACTCCCACAGTGCTGCTAGGTAGGGAGTTCCAGGATTTTGACCCAGCGACAATGAAGGAACAGTGCTATACTGCCAAGTCAGGATGGTGTGTGTCTTGGAGGGGCTCTTGAGGTGGTGGTGTTCCCATGCGCCTGTTACCCTTGTCCTTCTAGGTGGAAGAGGTTGCGGGTTTGGGAGGTACTGCCGAAGAAGCCTTGGTGAGTTGCTGCAGTGCATCTTGTAGATGGTCCACACTGCAGCCACGGTACGCCGGTGGTGGAGGGAGTGAATGTTTAAGGTGGTGGACGGGGTGCCAATCAAGCGGGCTGCATTGTCCAGGATGGTGTCGAGATTCTTGAGTGTTGTTGGAGCTGCACTCATCCAGGCAAGTGGAGAGTATTCCCTCACACTCCTGACTTGTGCCTTGTAGATGGTGGAAAGGCTTTGGGGAGTCAGGAGGCGAGACACTCGCTGCAGAATACCCAGCCTCTGACCTGCTCTTGTGGCCACAGTATTTATGTGGCTGGCCCAGTTAAGCTTCTGGTCAATGGTGACCCCCCAGGATGTTGCTGGTGGGGGATTCACCGATGGTAATGCCGTTGAATGTCAAAGGGCGGTGGTTAGACTCTCGCTTGTTGGAGATAGTCATTGCCTGGCACTTGTCTCTATTTATACTGGAATAATGACAGCTGAAATTCAGTTACTGAGTGGTGCTATCCAAGGGGAGCAACATCAAATTTGCTTCCGAGTCGGGTTCAACCCTCCAGCAGGGACCCACTTATTAAATGGATTCAGTGGAACAGAAGATATTCCATTTTCAGAAGAAGCACGTCAACTTTTCAAAGAGCCGAAGCGAGCCATGAGTTTTGTTGGATGGAGGCATGGGTTTCGTTTGGGGAGGGGAGAGGGTGCGTAGGTTTCCATGGGAGGGTGCAATAGGCCGAATGACCGTCATATCTTTGAGAGCTGCTGGTAATCTCATGGAATCAACCCAACCTAAAACGTTTTGAAGGTGCTTTTGTTGCTGCACTTATGGGAGATTTTTTTTCCCCTTAAAAGTACACTCCTCGCTTGAGGGCACTGCGTGGCACTGCCAACAAAATGGGCAGCTGGTGTATGAGTCAGTGCCTTCACCAGTCCTCAGTTATCACAAATATACCCATTTACTCTGCAGACAATTATTTCTTTTATACATTAAAATAAACCTGACATTGCAATAAAATTGGTAATTGTGGTGGTGATTCGGAAACTGAGGACAACTGCCAGGAAAAGGGCGGAAGCCAAATGTCTCCGTGGGAATTCCGTCTTTATCTTTTGGCACATCTGTCGAGAAATTCCAGTGGGAATCTAATTTTACTTTCCGCTGGTATTCTCCAATCAAGGATTATAAATCTATAGTGTCCAAAGACATTTGGTTATCATCATGACTAGTCATGAGACAGAACTTCAACAAACACTGCAATAAAATACACGTTTAAATTCATTTTTTCAGCTAAAAGAACCTGCTCTAAGTGTCTCAAATGTGGACAAACAGCCCGTGATGAATATTAACAATAACTCTCCTCATGAGGCGCCCCACCACGATTTTCTCACTCTCCAGTATTTAGTCTAGATTGCTTGTGGATTTAACGGGAGTGAAATTTGCCTTGAGGTCAATAGAAAAGAAAATTGAACAGAGAAGAAACATTGGGTGGGGTGTAAAACGGGCTGCTGATTCACTAGCGCTCATTTTTGCGCTACTGCCCAAGACCAAAGGCTGGCCGTCATCTTCTGGTTGTCCATTTTCACCACTGCTCGGATTTGTTCGGCCAACACCGATCTTCTACACGACTTTCGCTGCAAATCAGGACCCCCCCCCCCGCCATTAAACTACATCGAATGACGAAGCAAATGCAGATGCGAATTGGGGGGGGAGTTTCCGTTGGTTTCCGCTCGTTTCGCGCCCACATTCCAGCGCAAACTGGATTCCGGAATTGGCCGAACCAGCGCAAAAGATCTGGGAATTTAAACGCGGGTGAGCTACGCCCAAAATCACTTGCCCTCGTGCTTTCCGCGATCTTTGACTCTGGTTCAAGATTCAATTTGGCCGAGTCAGGCCCTGCCCACAGGACTGGCCACGGCCCCAGGTTGAAATTGCTAGATTTTGTCGATTGCGCCGGTTCGGGAAGGCTCTTCAAATTGCGTTAATTTTTTTTCGGAGCTCAGGCACTAGTGGCACTTTATTAAAAAAAAAATGTCATTATCAAAACATATTTAATTTACTTAGAAACTGACTAGTGTACATCAATGAAATTATCAAATTGTTCAGCACAGCCCTTTTTAAGTCCTTTTCAGTGATCTAAAATCAGGTTACTCACAGGCGGAGGACTGGACAATTATTAAAAATGCTTATTTTTGGTGATAACCCCATTTTCAGCTGTATTAAAACTGCGCTAGGTTACTACTCCAACTACATCAAGGAATACTTTTTAATGGAAAGAAAAAAAGGAAACGCTTATGTTCCATTACGCTGCCTGACTGCGCTGGTTCATGGAAAATTTTACGTTTGTGATTATGCGCTTTACAGCCAATTAAGTACTTTTTTTTGAAGTGTAGTCACTGTTGTAATGTAGGAAACACAGCAGCCAATTTGCACACAGCAAGCTCCCACAAACAGCAATGTGATAATGACCGGGTAATCTTTTTTAGTGATGTTGATTGAGGGATAAATATTGGCCAGGACACCGGGGATAACTCCCCCCTGCTCTTCTTCGAAATAGTGCCATGGGATCTTTTACAACCACCTGAGAGAGCAGACGGGGCCTCAGTTTAACGTCTCATCTGAAAGACGGCACCTCCGACAGTGCAGTGTTCCCTCAGTACTAGCACTGGAGTGTCAGCCTAGATTTATGTGCTCAAGTCTCATGGAGTAGGGACTTGAACCCACAACCTCCATGATCTAACAGAGTGCGAGGGTGCTACCCACTGAGCCACAGCTGACACTGAGAGGGGTAAACTAGAAGGCAAAAATCTTATGAAAGAGAGACTGGCTCAAGGCAAGTTACAGTGAGGCTGGGTAATATGGCTACAATCTATGGCACTGACTGCACGGCCCCACCACTCCAGCTGTGCTCTGCGTTAGCTGAAAGCTGCACTCAGCGTGGGCTGTGCAAATACACATGGCTTTGGGCGTTAATTTTTCCACGGCGCATGTTGCATCTACAGATAAAAGCTGTGGTATACAATTGATCAGGCAAGGCTCAGCATGTCAAGGACACAGCCTGCTATATTCAGGTGAAACAGGGTCATTTCACTCATGCCCAAGGTCTGTGTGGCCCAGCTGTGAGCATTCATTTATTCAGTCACTTCGATAAATGAGACACACTCAATGTCCTGAACCATGATTTTATCAGACCCCGGCAGACAGTATTACCTGGAGCCACAGTATTAACTGCTGAGCAAGCTAAGTGTAGAGGATATTAGAATGGAAGGTACAGTGATACATTTTATTCTAAGATTCTTGATGTAACATCAGCCAACACTGCACATGGATTCATATCCTTCCTAATGAGAAAAATGTGTTACTGGAAGGTGTTTTTAATTTCAAAAAATTCAATATTAATTTAAAATAGCAAAAAAATTCCTTTTTCGTAATCTACAAATTCTCTAAAGGACAGCCAAAAATAAGTTATCTGCAAATGCCTGGCAGAATAAACACCACTTTAGATTGCTGTGGAGTAGCAAAGACGCACAAAAATTGTTTTAAAAATGGCGCTCAGTTGAAAGCAAAGTAACACCACTTAGTGCAAGTCCTGTATCTCAACCATCTCCTCTTGATCCCCCAATCCCTTGCAAGTCTATAGGGTCTCCTGCCCGTATTTAAAATCTTCACTCAGAGGGTTGTTAATCTTTGGAATTCTCTACCCCAGAGGGCTGTGGAGGCTCAGTCGTTGAGTATATTCAAGGCTGAGATCGATAGATTTTTGGACTCTAAGAGAACCAAGGGATATGGGGATCGGGTGGGAAAGTGGAGTTGAGGTCGAAGATCAGCCATGATCTTATTGAATGGCAGAGCAGGCTCGAGGGGCTGTATGGCCGACTCCTGCTCCTAATTCTTATGTTCTTAAAATGCGTTCTCAAGTCCCAGTATCTCTTGTCTTTCCTCATAACTCTTGCTCTATCTCCCTGGTAACATTTCTCTCTCTTTCACTCTCTCTTTATTTTTTCCCACTCTCTTTTTGTCTCTCTCTAGTACATTTATTAGACACTGGTGCACCTACCCATCCTCTCAAGAATCACCTAGCCAAGTTGTCATTTCCTTGCGTCTTGATCATCATTGCCATCCAGTTATCCAGACTGCAACATCCCAACTTGTGACTCTGAATAAGCTATCCACAGAATGTTGTTTTTCTCATGATAATCTGCCTCATCACTGCTTCCTTTTATTGTGCTGGATAAAAGATAGACAGACTGTGGATAATTGCAAGAATCTAGCTAATGTGATGATTAAATCCTTTTACTGTTGGACAGCTCAGCTCTTTATACATCCTGATCCATCCCACTAATTACATACTTATCAGGAGTACTTACTGAACTGATAATCTGTTGTCAGATGAGTAGATCTGAGAAATTACAGGGTGTGGTTCTTTTACTGAGAATGGATGAGCTCAGACTTGATAACATTTAGTTAGTAATTTTATGCCTTTACTTTGATCATATTTAGTGTTTAATTTTATAAGAAAACGAAGCTTGCAGAATAAGGCAACTGTAGGATAAGGATTAAACCCATTAGCAACGGAATAGGGGAAATGTCAGTGCTAAATACTCTACTGCCTCCTACTGTAAGAAATCTGTAAAAGCATCCTTTGCATTTCAGTGCTGAGATTTAATAGGTTCCAATGCAAAGCTAACCATCACCTGCAGATCATGGTTTGGTTGAGCTTGATTTAGGCCAAAGTGCTTCCATATTTCCTTGTAGGAGCATTAACATAAAAGGGGGTCACCTTCCTGTTTGTGGAAAGACAATCAGCTCTCTCTCTAATTGCATTTCTAATAATGGGCCATTACCTCAATGTGTTTCAACCCTTATGAGACGACAGAACTTTCTTTTTCACATGTCAAGAATTATAAAGTGGTTGGAAATATTAATTATCTTTTAACTTCAAAGTCGGCCTTTTTATTTCTTTAACTTTTTGGAACAGAATTTGTGTTTTTTCTCCCCCTTAATATAACCACATGGTGTTTTCACTGAAAACACTATAGTTTTTAAGAGTCATTTTTTTCCTTTCATCCTTTCAAGAGCGCTTATTTATTTGAAGGTATTTAAATATGAAAGAGAGATTGTATGTTTCTTTACACTGGGGGCCCTAAGGTGAAGCTGGGTACAGTGAGGGATCGCTGGGAAAAGTACCAGCAAGAGCCCCAAAGCTACCCTATGTGAATAGTGCCATGGAGTCTTTAACAGATTTATCCCTGTAAAACCTTGTTTATTTTGGCTGTATTTGTGTCTCAGTGTAAAACATAGTCCCAGCTCTAGTTATTGTAATGGGTCTGAGATCTAGCTCAGTCATAATATAAACTCGCCCCTGTTAACTGCAAACAATTTGTGATCTGTCTAAGTATAGACCTAATCCTGAATCTTGTTGATTTATAGTCTGCCTCAGCGTAAACCCAGCTCTATCCATCTTTTTGGGCTTTATAACTTTGATTTTGATTTTATAAATTCATGGTTAACAATGGGCCAACCTCGAAGGGTACACAGGGAATGTCCAAAGGATCATGCCTCCACTATAGAAGGGTCAACAAGTAACAAAATGTTATTACAATGTATATATTTCCATTTTATTGTTTACTCTATAGGTCACAGTCCCTCATATTGCAAGCTTTTGTCTGCTGTGAATAGATATGGTATGTGTTATGATAGCAGAGCTAAGATCTGAAGGTAGGTTAAGCTATGTTGATAGAAAATGAACTGCCCCCTCTCATGTGGTCATTGACTAAAAAGAAAGGGCATAACCACACAAGCAGGCAGAATATACCTTGCCCTGGGAGGAATGGTGGTTGGATTCATAATTTGCCGTTTTCAATAGGAAAACAAAATATAGATGGAAGCTGTCTCCGTGACTGAATCACCTCCTAAATCCCTAGGCTATTTAAAAAAAACACTGAACTAACCTGAAGCCACGTTACAAAACACAGAGATGACAGAAAAACTGAGAACGTCGGAAACCAGAAATAAATGATCTCCACCTGAAACATTAGCCTGTCTTTTTTCCCTTTCGGATGCCGATGGACCTGCTATCTATTTCCAGCATTCTCTGTTTTTATTTCTGCTTCCCCACAGGATGAATTATTAAAGTCTCACTGAGTGAGGCACAGTCTTGTGACCTTTTCCTACATTGCAACAGTGACTTCAAAAGTACTTCATTGGCTGTAAAGCGCTTTGGGACGTCCGGTGGTCGTGAAAGGCGCGATATAAATGCAAGTCTTTCGTTTTCTTTCTTTCTTTGCCATGTGGTTGGAGAACCTCACCAGTCTTGCTGCTCAAGGTTGCAATCCTCTTCAGTCACAAAACTACAGCTCACTTGAGTCTGGTAGTCCAGTGTCCCACATAGTTAAAGCACAGAAATGCTGTAAAGCTTACCCACAATCCATGTACTTTTCCGATAGAAAAGCAGGGTTGCCAACTCTCGTTGGATGTATCCCTAGAGACTCCATCACGTGTGTCAGCTGTGACTCAGTGGGTATCTCTCTTGCCTTAGAGTCAGAAGGTTGTGGGTTCAAGTCCCACTCCAGGAGACTTAAGCACATAAAGCTAGGCTGACACTCCAGTGCAGCGCTGAGGGAGTGCTGCACTGTTGGAGGTGCCGTCTTTTGGATGAGATGTTAAACTGAGGCCCTGTCTGCTCTATCAGGTGGATGTAAAAGATCCCATGGTACTATTACAAAGAAGAGCATGTTTAACCCTCAATCAACATCACTAAAACAGATTATCTGGTCATTATCACATTGCTGTTTGTGGGAGCTTGCTGTGCGCAAATTGGCTGCCATGTTTCCTACATTACAACAGTGACTACACTTCAAAAAGTACTTCATTGGCTGTAAAGCGCTTTGGGATGTCCAGTGGTCGTGCAAGGTGCTATATAAATGTAAATCTTTCTTTCTTATGACCTCCCACCTCTAAAAGCCCCACCCCATCTCCAATATTTTTTTAACTTACAAATGAAAGTCTTCAAAGAAAATGAAGTAAAAGGAATTTTTTTTAAAGCCCCTATTACTTTTTTCTTCTGAGTTGCTCGTAGCAGTGCCCATGAGAATCATCTTTAATGCCTGAAGACCCCAGGACAATCCTGGAGGGTTGGCAACTCTACAAATGGCATAGAGCTCCTGTGCAATATAGCATTGCCTCAGATTGCCCCTCATTTCATGGGAGAGAACACCCGGGGCTTTGCTGAGCACCTTACCACTGACAGCTCAGTGTGTGATGTAGCAGAAGTGCCAGAATAAAATTATTTTACTTGTGATATTTATCACCATCAACAAGTAATGCTTCAATTAGTTGTCATTTCTATGAAAGATAAAACAACTTGAGCAAAGGAAAGAGAAAAATGTTCATTAGTGATAGTCATGCACATATTGATTTTTTAAATTCGTTCCTGGGATGTGGGCGTTGCTAGCAAGGCCAGCATTCATTGCCCATCCCTAATTGCCCTTGAGAAGGTGGTGGTGAGCCGCCTTCTTGAACCGCTGCAGTCTTGTGTGTTGAAGGTACTCCCACAGTGCTGTTCGGGAGGGAGTTCCAGGATTTTGACCCAGCGACGATGAAGGATCGGCGATATATTTCCAAATCAGGATGGTGTGTGTGACTTGGAGGGGAACTTGGAGGTGGTGGTGTTCCCATACGCCTGCTGCCCTTGTCCTTCTAGGTGGAAGAGGTGGCGGGTTTGGGAGGTGCTGTCGAAGTAGCCTTGGCGAGTTGCTGCAGTGCATCTTGTAGATGGTGCACACTGCAGCCACGGTACGCCAGTGGTGGAGGGAGTGAACGTTTAAGGTGGTGGATGGGGTGCCAATTAAGCGGGCTGCTTTGTCCTGGATGGTGTTGAGCTCCTTGAGTGTAGTTGGAGCTGCACTCATCCACTCATACGGTACAGCAAACCTCTGTTTAATTTAATAATTGAAAGGGAATTATATCTGTGTGGCGTACGTTGCCCTTGTGACTGTTGGTTGTTAATCATCCTAATTAGAAGATGCCATAACTTTGTAGCAGCAGCCAGCACGCACTGGGATATTTACAGTGATTATTAAACACAATGGTGACTGAAGTACATTAGACTTTTCCTGGATATGATATTTGGAAACTATTTCACCAGTATTTTTAGAGTAGCCACAAAGATTGGAATCAGAACAAGAAATATTCCATCCAATCTAAATCAATATTTGAATAATACTGAAGCGTGTGGTACAGTGATTAGAGACATTACAGAGTTCACAAAGCAAACAGAACAAAGTGCTTATTCTGAGTGTGGAATACCAATTATCCATTATTCAGCTTGGATGGTGTGACAGAGTCCATGGTATTGCACAGTGTAAAGGTAGATAAGAGGCAGAATTAACTTTGTATAAATAAATATAACATGAATCGTGCTCTGTATAAATTTGACGGGAAGGTTGGTTAAGGTCTAAGATGGCTTCCTGGCTCCAACATGTCTAGCTTCTGCAAGATGGCTTTCTCTTTGATTTCCAAAAAGTGTGAATGAGTTAATTAAGACAGGAAGGCGTTGTCTGGGAGGTGTGAACAATTCTCTCTGGCAGATCATTCAACCTGGAAGTGGCTGTGACTTTATTACGCATATTTTACGTCTGTCTGGAATTAACCATAGAGTCCATGAACTTCAATGGCAATTGGTACATTTAAGCCTCTGATGTGCAATTAATCTCCAGGATAGAGAAAGACTGAATCACTAAAACATGGCAAAACCAAACCAAATGCAGGAGAACGTTAAGGACTCTACATGGAGATGTATTACACTCACTATTAACAAGGGCAGAGTATAGCTTGAAAGATCAAGACCTTTTGCTGCTGTCATTGTAGATAAATCTGCGCTGTCGTGTATGTTTTTTAATTGTTTAAATTTAATTTCTATAAATAAATCACCTGAATTAATCTGGAATCGGAGTTCAACTGGAGTGTTGCGCGTCGATAGTCTTCTCTTAGGCAGTCCCTCGGAACCGAGGATGACTTGCTTCCACACTAAAAATGAGTTCTCAGGTGACTGATGAGTCCAATGCGGGACCTACAGTCTCTGTCACAGGTGGGGCAGACGGTGGTTGAAGGGGTGGGTGGGTGGGGTGCTTGGGTTGACGTGCGCTCCTTCGCTGTTTGCGCTTGGCTTCCACTTGCTCCCAGCGAAGAGACTCGAGGTGTTCGGCGCCTTCCCGGATGCTTCTCCTCCACTTTGTGCGGTCTTGGGTCAGGGATTCCCAGGTGTCGGTGGGGATGTTGCACTTTTTCAAGGAGGCTTTGAGGGTGTCCTTGAAGCGTTTCCTCTGCCCACCTGGGGCTCTCTTGCCGTGTCAGAGCTCCGAGTAGAGCGCTTGTTTTGGGAGTCTCGTATCGGGCATCCATCGGAGCTGATCGAGCGTGGCCAAAGCTTCGATGCTGGAGATATTGGCCTGAGCGAGAACACGGACGTTGGTGCGCCTATCCTGCCAATGGATTTGCAGGATCTTGCGGAGGCAGCGTTGGTGGTACCTCTCCAGTGCTTTGAGGTGCCTGCTGTACATGGTCCAAGTCTCTGAAGCATACAGGAGGGCGGGTATCACTACTGCTCTGTAGACCATGAGCTTGGTGCTGGGTTTGAGATCCTGGTCTTCAAACACTCTCTTCCTCAGGCGACCGAAGCTGCACTGGCACACTGAAGGCGGTGTTGGACTTCGTCATCGACGTCTGCCCTTGTTGACAGTAGGCTCCCGAGGTATGGAAAGTGGCTCACGTTGTCCAAGGCCTCGTCATGGATTTTGATAATCGGGGAGCAGTACTGTGTGGCGGGGGCAGGTTGGTAGAGGACCTTTGTCTTACGGATGTTTAGGGCTCGATTTTGTCAATGGGGACGTGATGGAGGCGGGACTCCCACTTTTTGGGTTGTAGTCCCGCCTCCATCGATTTGTGGCCAACCCACGCTACTTTCCCTTGATTGACCTTGTTAAGCCTGCCCAGCGGGCTCAGCAGGCCAATTAAGGGACACCTGGATACTGGTGACGTCAGCGATTGACATTTCATCTGTCAAGAGCTTTTGACAGACGAAATATCAGCGTTTGACAGCTCTGTGAAGCTGTCAAACACTGACAATCTGTCTTCTAACTTGAGTCCTTCTACTCAGACTCAGTTAGAGAGCTCTCCAGACCAGAAAGCAGAGGCTGCAGCTTTTGACAGCTCAGCGGCCATTCTGCTTTCTGTGCCGGTAGTTAACAGGCAGAAAAAAGGATTAGTGCCATTTTACATTCACAGGTGAAGGCTTCCTGACCTCGGAGAACCCCGCCGGGTTGGAGGAGACGTGGAGGAGGTCTACAGCGGTCGGAGGCACCTGGAAGTAAGTTGTAGAGGTGAGTGATGGGTGCAAGTGTGGAGTGGTAAGTATGCAAGGTGAGTGATACGTTTAAAAAAGTGTTCACTTACCTTGTTTTCTTTCTACAGCCTTTAGCCACGGTGGATCGGGAGAGCCGACATCCTGCTTGTCAATTTCACAGACCGGCTGTTGGAACCTCTGTTCCAACAGCCATGTGAAATTTACAAATTTGAAAGGTTTGATGAGTCCTGAACACAAAGTCTCATCAAACTAAAGAGAATTTCAGTGTTTGACAGCTTCACAGAACAGTCAAACGCTGACATTTCTTCTTTGAAGAAGTCTTGACAGATAGCATGTCTGACGTTGATGTGATCTGTCAGTGACTTCCTCCCTAATTGGCCTGTTGAGCCCTGCAGGGTCAATCAGGGGAAAATCCCTTTGGTTGGTCAGGCGAGGATGGAGGCGGGACATTGACACGACAAGCAGCTGTCCCGCCTCCAACTTGCCTCCATTCACAAAATCCAGCCCGGAGTGTCCACAGCGCCTAGTCTGCACTCAAGGCATCCATAATCCGCACCTGTGAAGAGACGCTCAGTCACTCGACCAGGAAATACCAAGACTGGTTCGATGAGAACGACCAGGAGATCCGGAGCTAATAAGCCGCAAGCGCAAGGCATTCCTGATCTGGAAACAGCAACAGAACTCGAGAGCAAGAAAGCAGCTCTACAGACGCCTGAAGGCCAAGGTCCAACAAAAAACTCGCGACCTAAAGAACAGATGGTGGGTGGAGAAAGCGCAGGAGATCCAGCAGCTAGCCGACAACCACAACATGCGTGGATTCTTTAGCGCAGTCAAGACCACCTACGGCCCAAGCACCCAAGGTCCTACCCCACTGCAGGGCCAAGAACGGAGAGGTACTCATCAAGGACAGAGAGGCAGTCAGTGCCCGCTGGAAGGAGCACTTCGAAGATCTCCTTAACCGAGACTCTGTCTTTGACACGAGTGTCCTCAACTCCATCCCGCAGCATGCTACCCACCTCCACCTCAGCACAACCCCAGCCCTGGCATGAGGTTGAAAAGACCATCCGACAACTGAAGAACAACAAGGCCTCAGGAGCAGATGGAATCCCCGCTGAGGCGCTAAAACATGGCGGAGAAGCACTACTGGCGCGAATTCATGAACTCATTTCTCTTATTTGGAAGGAGGAGAGCATGCCAGGGGATCTCAGAGTTGCCGTAATCGTGACCATCTTCAAGAAAGGTGACAAGTCCGATTGCGGTAATTACAGAGGAGTCTCCCTGCTGTCTGCCACAGGGAAAGTCATCGCAAGAATCCTCCTCAATCGCTTTCTCCCAGTGGCTGAAGAGCTCCTCCCAGAATCACAATGCGGATTCCGCCCACTAAGGGGCACAATGGACATGATCTTCACCGCGCGCCAACTACAAGAGAAATGCAGGGAACAGCACCAACCGCTGTACATGGCCTCCTTTGACCTCACAAAGGCCTTCGACACCATCAACCGTGAGGGATTATGGAGTGTCCTCCTCAAATTCGGCTGCCCTCAAAAGTTTGTCACCATCCTCCGCCTGCTTCACAATGACATGCAAGCCGTGATCCTGACCAACGGATCCACCACAGACCCAATTCACGTATGACCGGGGTCAAGCAAGGCTGTGTCATCGCACCAACGCTCTTCTCGATCTTCCTTGCTGCAATGCTCCATCTCACCCTCAGTAAGCGTTGATAGTACCATCTTTTGGACTAGCTTGGGGATAAGTGATCTAGATTATGTGAGTCCTGAGGGGTACAAGATCTATGCAGAGGTCAAAAATGCTGGGCTGCAGCACTGGGACATGGAGTCCACTAATGGGAAGTGTTGTGGACTATTTCAAGAGGGGATAGATCATTAAAACTACCTTGAACTTACATCATGTTGATGAGTTGTGAAAGATACCGCCACTGCCGCAGATGGCAGTTTGGGAATTGACTGCTTATTTCTGCATGTTGTCTATTGAAATGAGCTGATGTGCATCAAAATGGCGACATCAGCAACATAAACACTCACATCATACATAGCCCACTTATTTACATTTTTGCACAAAGGAATTCTCCATAATAATACACCATTTATATGTCAGGAGAGGAGATTAGAGACATCAATAAATCACTCAAACTCATCTCTCATTTTCTTAATTGTATTACATCCTTATGACGCGCTCCTAGCCATCCGGGTCCTACGAACACCATACTGTTAATCTTAAAAGGAGTAAGTTTGCCCCGTATTTTGACCCCACAATCAATACAGGGAAATGATAATTCAGCCACAAAATAACCTTTCCTGTGTGGTCTAAACCAACGATGAAAGATTTTTTTTGATCCAAGTAGCCACCTATAGTTGATAGCCGTGTACTGCCTTTTGATCATAGCCACTTTTCTTTTACTCTAGCTTACCTTCTTAAGACGAACAGTGCTTGAGTAATTATAGCGTTCTTCAACATTGTCACCGAATCTGTGAACACAAAGATCTGGGTCTGCGTTGCATTATCTGATGTGATTTATGGTCTTAGGGGAGCGCCATTAGCCTCTCGTTATTTTGACAGGAAATTCTGGGCCAATAATGCAGATTAAAAATAGCGGCCTGGAGTTTCCGCTCGATTGTGCTGGGGGGTTTTTTCGGTGCAATTTGCTGGATGTCGGCGTAACCGATGTAAAAGATTGTGGAATTTTAAGCGCAGATGGCGTTCAGCGCAAATTGAGTTTCCGTGATCTTTTGCACTAGTTTTAAAAACATTGCGATAGAAGCAGGCCCCGCCCACAAAACTGCCCACGGCCCCAGGGTGAATTTATCACCATTGGGAGTTTCTGCTATTTGCGCTCGAGGAGGCTCTACAAATTAAGCTGGATCATTTAGGCGCAAGGACATTAAGAGGTACGTTTTGAAAGGTTTGGAATGATTTTTTTTTAATTTACTAAGGAACTGACTACTCTACCCCAATTTAACTAGAAAATAATTTTGTATATCTTTTTGAAAGTCATTTTGAGTCATTTAAAATTTGGGTTACTCACAGGTGGTGGATTGACACTATAGCCAGAATTTTCCTTACCTTGGCGGGGCCGGTGCGGCCGGTGTCCGTGGCGACCCCGCTGCTGGCTCCATCCCGCTGTACAGAATGAACTTACCTGAATGGGGCCTATTAAGCCTGCCCAGCGCGTTACCCGGCCCAATTAGA
This sequence comes from Squalus acanthias, assembly GCA_030390025.1. Lineage (NCBI taxonomy): Eukaryota > Metazoa > Chordata > Chondrichthyes > Squaliformes > Squalidae > Squalus > Squalus acanthias. The sequence goes on from CM059437.1 coordinate 12,589,547, forward strand.
TGGAGCGGGTCTGGTGACGTCATTCATGACGCATTTTAAGTCAGAATCCTTAAAGGGACCCTGGCCATATTAAATTTTAACTTTAATCCATCATAGTGGTTGTTGAATCTTTACTGTACAATCATATAATAAAAGTTATATATGAGTGACTAAGAAATATTTAAATAAAATTATCATTAAGTAATATAACTCCATCTACAAATACAATCAAAAGTACATTAATTGGTAAGTTATTGGTACTTTGGTCGATAGACTTTTGTGTCAGTAACGGGTACAAATAAAAGATGTGTGTGAATAGGTAATACATAAAATTAAGCAGATTTTAAATGTAATTGTAAAGGGGTGGATTTACAATCTTATGCAAGTTCAGCAGAACAGCTGCGGATTCCCTGACAAACAATGTAAGTGGTGCTTATACTGGGCCGTATTTTCCGATCGGAGGCTTCCCGCGTGCGGAGGCCTCCAATCTGGAAAAAATCTACGCACTTACCCGAGGGCTCCCGAGGTGCGTATAGTCCCGATGCTGGGTCTCTCCAACTCCAAGTGCGCAGGGCCCATGTATCCCAGAGGTGCAGGTGGTTCGCAAGCGTCCCTGGGATCACGTGGGCCATGGGGAGCCAATCAAAGAAGGGAATCTCCCTTCATACACTTGACAGATAGACCTGGCAAATATATGAATGGAGATCACCCCAAAAACACTTTAAAACATTAAATACATTTTTTTTAAATTACATTTTTTAAATTAGTTGAAATTGCAATAAATTAAATATTTTAAACAAAAATTAAATTTTTTGACAAAAATAATTGAAGTTTTTTACGGGGCTAAAAATAAACTTACCTTTTTTAAAAGTATTTTTAAATGATAAATGAGTGAAAACAATTTTTTTTAAAACTTTTTTCAACTCTTATCCTGGTAAAAGCAGGCCTTATGCCTGCTTTTACCAGGCATAAGAATTCTAAGGTTTTTCTGTGGGCGGAGGGTCTCCAGAAAGCGGAACTATCCGCCCGCAGAGGCCCTTCTCTAGGGCAGACATCCGATCTGTCAAGAGCAATCTTGACAGATCGGAAATGCCTGTTTTCAGCACATGCGCTGTGCATGCCTGAAACCGGCATTTCCGATGTCCCTACGGGTATGTACACAGCGCGTGCCCACCCGTAGGGATCGGAATATCCGGCCTAATGTGTTTCTGGGATTTCTGCAGCTCTTCCATTGAAGTTAACAATGGACAAGTGAGAGAACCTCTGCAGAAATTCACCCCCAAAGTCTCAGACTGAAAAATTAAATTAGTCATATTCAGGGACTGAAAGCAAATTGAACCAGTGGAATGAGTGATGAGAATAAAATTGTTACGGTTGATGACTTGATTTAATGTGTAACTGAACAATCACAGTGTACTGTGAGAAAAACCTGACCAGAAACAACACAACCATTTATTTAAATGGTATATGTCATTTTTTATAGTGCAGGTCAATTCACTGCAATTACGGTTGAGTTGGAAGGCAACAGCCGAGAATGGCCAGTGAAAAAATTAACATTTACAAATAGCTTTTCAAGTAGAACAGGGTCTCCATCAATCTGTTAGCTAATGTGATCAACATGTTTTTATTTTGGTTTGATTTCCATGCTGTCAGGTAATCAGCTGGAGCAATGGCCACTGAACTCACGCCTCAGGTTGATAGATGTGGTTCCCGAGCTGCGTGAATCCCGTGGCCATGCAGGGAAATTAAAAAGTAGAGGGGAAAAGGCTCTTCAGTGCCTGTAAAGTGCCTCATAATGATTTCAATTGGGTCCCCTGCCACTGCTGGTCGGGTCGGCTCCACGCTGACAGACGCACCTGTGGGAAAGGTGCGTGGGAGCGAGTTGACAGCGGGTTCCCGACCTGCTGTCAAAAAAAACAACTTTCCCACCCAACCCGCCACTGATCGTGCCCGCTACCACCATGGAAAATTCAGCCCTATGATTTAAAATGCTTATTTTTTGTGTGTTAAACCCATTTTCAGCTGTATTGATCAAACTTTACCAAGTTACCACTCTTAAATATATCAAGGAATATTTTTTGAAGCAAATTTTTTTAAATTACATTTTAAAAGGCTGCCCGATTGTGCTAGTTCATGGCAGATTTTACGTTCAGCGATATGCAAATGAGTTTGAGCGGAAATTCAGGGGGGGAAAAGCATATTTCAAAACGGCCGCAATTTTGGGCTCAGTTTGCGTCGGAATCGCCAATTGCGCCCAAAGCGGAAACTCTACCTCCATAAGTTTAAAACTTACATGGTTTTATATATAAATGGTACTTATCCTTGTTCTGCTAAGTGTATAATAACATATTTCACAAATTATGATTTGAACACAAATGCACTTGCAATGTTTGGCAGGACTGGGAGGGTGCTGGGCAGATTGGCACTGTGTACTACTTGCCCAATAGAATAGCATAGAATTTACAACACAGAAACAGGCCATTCAGCCCAACTGATCAATGCCTGTGTTTATGCTCCATAAGAACCTCCTCCCACTATATTTTATCTAACCCGATCAGCATATCCTTCGAAATTCTAAATTATCGCTCAATATAATCTCAATATTGGCTCTTCACAAGTTCATTTGCCAGCGCTAATTTAAATAAATGTTTTATTTTGTTTTGATGTATAATTGCAATCTTCCTGGGGCATCCTTCATACATTTAATAAACACTGTACAATTAATCCAAAATTATGTGTTAATGTAAAGGGTTGGCAGGTGGCAACAGATCATAATAGTATTGCAATGTGTGGACGGACAACCACACACCTGACAGAAGCAAAATACATAAAAGTATCTTTGGGTGGTATTGTATTACTAAATATTTGTATCTCTTCCTTTCCTGTTAACATCTATTCATAAAATCATCGACCTAATTGTTACCCTATGTAAAATGTAATTAATCTCAGGCGAAATAAATTAACAGGTTGGATCTACACAAGGATATTCAGTTGTGTTTTTTTCATAGAAATAGTCCTCGAACTAACCTGGCAGAATTCTTATGTAACAATCCTGAGTAAGCCTGAGACAGAACATTCAGCTGCAGATTTGCTGTGATCACTATCAAGTCACAGCATGAATTACTGGTAAAACTGTTTTTTTATGTTAAACAAGCTCAGAAGACTCGAAGGATCCGCAATAGTGGTGGGTTGATCTGCAGGCCCCTCTCAGTACAGCAAAGGCTCAGGTTGCATAGATTTGAAGGCCAGCCTCAACGACAGTTCAGTTTTCATTACTCCTACTGGTTGAGTTTGGTCACTTCTTGTCCTGGGACTTTAGATGGAATGATCTATGATGGTAGTGGTCTTCACCTTTGGGGCAGGGTATACCAACCTTTGGCCCACCAAAAAAAAACTCACTTACTGGTAGCCAAGCAGAGTGGCATTAATAGTGGTTGCAATGATCATAGCTTAGATGATTTCAGTCCTCCTAACAGTCCAAAAATAAAACAGTACCTCCCGATTTAAAAAAAATATATTATATGGCCTTTACTGAATTCCCATATATCCAGCCAAGAACATGGGGATGTTACATCGAATAGCCAAGGGAATTTAGATGGATGCTGTCCTATTTCCAGTGTTATTTAGTCTGTACAATATACTTGAGGTGACTTTTCAATTATCATAAGTATCCAATATTGTGATAGCTCAATAAAGTGACAACCCAATGGCTTGGACCTTAAAGGCACATGATCAGCAGAGAACTGAGCATCTGTCTAAAGATCCAGTGCTCCACACAGGTATAAACATTAAACAGAGTAACTTTATTTAATTTTATCTTTCACAAGCCTTGACCCATATAATAGATTGAATGTGTCCACAAAGATACTGAGCCATAGGTTTCCTCCAATCATGGCACCTTGGCAACAGAGAAACATCTGAGAGTAAATCTTAAATAGTTTCAAGACTGTGATTTTTCATGAAATGACTTCCTTTAATGTTGCAGTTTAAAGCCACATGGAGCAGTGTGTGGGCAATGGCAGCTTTGATGGCAGGTGATAATACTATCAATAATTAAATATCATTTACATTTAACTAGAGTTTACTGTTAAAAGTAAAGTTTGTTGAGTAGGAAAGTACATCAAGTCCAGTGTATAAATGATAACTGAGCACAAGTTAGCACTGTTTGTGTGGTTGCATTTAAAAAAAATTAAAATGCCCCAGTTTCCATTTATTGTCGAGATTTCGGCAGCATACTATAGTTCACAGAGGTGGCTAAATGAACTGAAGTGTACAATTGCAGTTAAGTTAAAAGGAAAATCTCAAGTTGTACGCATGTCGTTTTGCAGTAGTTGTGACCATAGAGTCATAGGCCTAAAAATTCGGTTGCTTTGCGCCTCCCGTTAGTGCCCTAAGAGGGCGCTAATGGGGCGCAAAGCTACTAGCGCCCGGGCGCGGCGCCGCCAACGCCTCCCATGAAATTCAGCGGGAGGTTAGCGGTGGCGGTAACTGTTAGCGCCCTGCGGCGCTGCGCCACCGGTGATGACATCATCGCCGTGCGCAGCGCCCTGCTCGCGCCCCGGCCGTGATCTTCGGTAGCGCCCCCTGACTTACTGCTGGACGCTATGTCCGACGGGGTCAGGGGGGCCTACCTGCGGCCGGGGTAGCGCTAATTAAAGGGAAGGTGTCGGGCGGCCATTTTTGTTGCTGGCCGCCTGCACGTCCGTGGGCCGGGTGAAGTTGGGGGCGGGACTGGAACCCGGAAACCACCTGACCCGCTCCCAAGCCGCATCCATTGACAAAATCGTGGCCAACGTATTTGTTTAATTTCTCTGCCATTCCTTATCCCCATTATAACTTCTCTTGTCTCAGCCTGTAAGGAACCCCCATTTACTTCTGTTAACCTTTTCCTTTTTACATACCTATAGAAGTTTTTACAGTCTGTTTTTATGTCTCTCACTAGTTTACTCTCATATCCTATTTTCCCTTTCTTTATCAATTTCTTGGTCCTCCTTTGCTGAATTCTAAAATACTCCCAATCCTCAGGTTTACTACTCTTTTTGGCAGCATTATAAGCCTTTTCCTTTGATCTAATACTATCTTTAGCTTCTCTTGTTAGCCACCGTTGAACCACTTTTCCTGTGTGGTTTTTGTGCCTTAAAGGAATGTGTATTTGTTGTAAATTATGTATTAATTCTTTAAATGCTAGCCATTGCTTCTCTACCTTAGCCAACTCGCCCCTCATACCTACATAGTTTGCTTTGTTTAGATTTAAGACACTAGTTTCCGATTGAAGTAAATCACTTTCAAACTCAATATAAAATTCTATCATATTATGGTCACTCTTCTCTAAAGGCCCCTTTACCACAAGGTTATTAATTAACCCTTTCTGATTGCACAATACTAGATCTAAAATAGCCTGTTCCCGAGTTGGTTCCTCAACATACTGATCTAGAAAACTATCTTGCATACAATCCATGAATTCGTCCTCCACACTATTACTGCAAATTTGGTTTGCCCAGTCTATATGTAGATTAAAGTCCCCCATGATTACTGTATTACCCTTGTTACATGCACCTCTAATTTCCTGATTTATACTCTGTCCTACATTACAACTACTGTTTGGGGGCCTATAAACAACTCCCACCAATGTTTTCTGACCCTTGCTGTTTCTTAGCTCCACCCAAACTGATTCTACTTCTTGATTTTCGGAGCTAAGATCCTTTGGGGGAAAAATTCAGTTGGTTGCGCCTCCCGTTAGCGCCTTAAGATGGCGCGAATGGGGCGCAAAGCAACTAGCGCCCGGGCGCGGCGATGTTTGCGCCGCTCGCGAAATTAACTAGACATTTTGCGGCGGCGCTAAACACTACCGCCACGATCTCCTGTGCCGGCAGATCGTGACGTCAGTCGAGTGCGCAACGCCCCGGTAGCACCCCGGAGCCAATATTGAGTGGCGTCCCCTGACTTGCCGCCTGCCGCTAGCAACGACAGGTTGAGGGGAGCGTTTTGCAGTCAGGAAGGGACTGGGGGAGCGCTATTTAAAGGCGAATGCTTCCTGCCTTTTTATGTTGGTGACATTTTTGCACCACGCATTCTGAGAGAGAGAGAGAGAGACTTCTGGAGAGATTCAACGCTGTGTGAAGGAGTTCTGGGTACTGAGCAGCACTTTGCAGGTTCATTTTGATTTGCCCTTCTTGCATCTATTTAGAAGAGACTGTGGGGGCTGCACTCTGAGCTCTTTCCCTGGTACTCTCCATTGTTCTTTCCAGCAGATTTGATGTACAGGTCTCTCCAGGCCAATATTCAAGGCTGCAATGAGCAGGATGTGGATGGAGAGCAAGATCAACCCTCCCCTTTAAGAACTGGCCGGGGCCATTGTGTCTCTGTTCCATTGCTGACTGACATCACATGAGCTTCGCCAGCGCTCTGAGGTGGCGCCTCGCTCCTCGGCCTTTGCGCCTTAAGACAGGTGTGAAGTGCCTGATTTAGCGCTCCAATCACCTCCAAGGGCGATAAAAGCCAAGTTTGCAGTCGGAGGCGATATTTAGCGCCAGGCGCTAATCTTTGCGCCCGGCCGATAATTGTGCCCCAAATGGGGCGATACTGAATTTTTCCCCCTTTCTCTCTACTGTCTTTATCCTATCCTTTATTATCTGGGCTATCCATCCTCCTTTTCCATTTTGCCTATCTCTTCTAAAAGTTAAGTATCCTGGAATATTTAGTTCCCAACTTTGGCCACTTTGTAAACACGTCTCCGTTATGGCTATTAGATCAAACCTGTTAATTTCTATCTGCGCTATTAATTAATCTATTTTGTTGCGAATGCTTCACGCATTCAGATAAGTGCCTTTAGCTTTGACTTATTTCTATTTTTCCCTGAAGTCACCTTATTCACTGATGCCTTATTACCTTTGTTACTCTCTCTGTCCCTTCCTGACCCACTCTGCTTATTTTTACCCAAAACTCCACTCTGCTCTAGAGCCTTGACATTTTTCTCGCTGCTTTTAAATTTACTCTTTCCTGAATCCTCCCACACACTCCCTTCATTAGTTTAAAGCCCTGTCTACTGCCCTGGTTATTCGGTTCGCCAGGACACTGGCCCCAGCCCGGTTTAAGTGGAGCCCGTCCCAACGGAACAGCTCCCTCTTTCCCCAGTACTGGTGCCAGTGCCCCATGAACTGAAACCCCTTCCTCCCACACCATGCTTTGAGCCACGGATTTAAACCTCTAATCTGTTTTTCCCCTAAGCCAATTTGCACGTGGCTCAGGTAACAATCCAGAGATGATTACCTTTGAGGTTCTGCTTTGTAATTTGGATCCTAGCTCCTTAAACTCCCTCAGCAGAACCTCATTCCTAGTTCTACCTATGTCGTTGGTTCCTACGTGGACCATGACAACTGGATCCTCCCCCTCCCACTCCAAGTTCTTCTCCAGCCGCGAGGAGATGTCTTTAACCCTGGCACCGGGCAGGCAACACAACCTTCGGAACTCTCGGTCGCGGCTGCAGAGAACAGTATCTATCCCCCTGACTATACTGTCCCCTACCACAACTACATTCCCTTTCACTCCCCCCACTTGAATGGCCTCCTGCACCATGGTGCCATGGTCAGCTTGCTTATCCATCCTGCAGGCTTTTCCCTCATCCACACAGGCAGCAATAACCTCATACCTGTTGGACTAGGGCAAAGGCTGAGGCTGCTCCAGCACTGCACCTGGGGTCCCCTTACCTGCCTGAGTTGCAGTCACACCCTCCTGTCCCTGACCACTAACTAGACCTGTACCACTGCCTAACCTAAGGAGTGTGACTGCCTCCTGGATCGAAGTGTCCAGATAACTCTCCCCATCCCTGATGCCCCGCAATGTCTGCACCTCAGACTCCAGCTCAAAAACTCTGAGCTGAAGTTCCTCAAGATGCAGGCACTTACTGCAAACGTGGTTGTCCGGGATCACAATGCTCTCCACAAACTCCCACATGCTGCAGTTGCGGCACACCGTCTGCACTGCCATCCCTATATGACCTTGTTTTATTTAATTAAATTAAATTAAATTTGTAATTAGGTAACTTAGTTTACAGTGTAATTTCTTGACTACTTACTTGATCTAGATTAAGTTAAGGGTACTGAAATTAACTATCTACCTGTAACACAAAGCACCACAAGTAGTGTAGGCAAAAAGCAACAACTCCTTCCCCCTCTTCTCCGAATTCCCACTCTTTCCAAATTCCCACTCTTTCCAAATTCCCAAATAAAACACTCTGTTTAAGTACACTCCGTTTAATCCCGCTCTGTGCGACTTTCTTTCACCCCAAATGTGTTTGTTCTGATTTCTTTATCCATCACAGAGTCTGTTAAGGTAACTAAGGCAACATCTAGCTCAACATCCTGTCTGATAAATGCAAAGCCCAGTCAAAATTGTTCTTCAAGTTTCAAAGCAGCAAACAATGCACTTTAGTCCTTTTCAAGATAATTTTGGGCTTCACATCCTGTTCTTTTTTTTTAAACCAGAAGATAATGTTTCCATAGTTACAGACTTCTACTATGCACAATGGGGTGTCAGAATAAAAACAGACAGACACTGTGTTATTGTGGCAGTTTGAATATAAAATGTCATAATTCATAAAACTGCCACATCTGCCTGCATTTTTATAATTTAATGGCTATAAAATTCTACATGTTCCTCATGGTGAATACTAGCCACTGGAGAGTTCTAATGCATTTTGTTCCTATTATATTATTAAATAAGTAAAGTGGAAGTCTTTAGTTTTAGACAGAAATGTCAGCAAAGACCTAAAAGCATTATAGCCTAAGCAGTTAAACTTTCCCCCCCTCACCCTCATTGTTAATAAAAAGTAAATTATAATTCTTATCCCCTGTCAATTAAGAACAGAAAGTAAATGATTGACGAGGTGACTTTCAAAATAGTGGCTCTGATATTTTACTCTTAACTTGGTTATCAAACTGCAGTGTGCAATGTCACTCCACCTTGTGATATTTATTTAAGATTCTATATTAAGGATTTTAGTTACTTTTTACATATTTTGGTGAAATCTTTCTTCATCAACCTATGGAAAGTGAATCACTTTTCCACTCTGGGCACGCTGTGTTGGTATTGAGCGCTCCCAGGTTAGGGAAAGCGTGGCCAGATATAGAAAAAGCCTCCTCTACTAAGCTTCAACATTGTACCTTAATCCCAGCCTGGAAAGAATTCCCTCCATTGCACCAATGTGATAGCTGCATTTCCCACACCAACCGTGCTTACTGCCTCTACCTGATGAGTTTCTCAACTCGTGCCAATAGATATAAGCAGCCCCAGAAAGCTAACAAATACTGACAAACGGCTCCAAGAATAGTCGACAGCTATAAAACAGACCTGACTGGAAGCCTCACGACACATGAAGGTAAGGAGTTAGAGTAAAAGTGTAGGACATAGGCTTGTCATAATTTAAGTTGCACGTAGACCCTTATGACGGTGATCAATTTGAAACCCAACTGCTATTTAAAGGGATATGCACTTCTGAAAACATTCGCCTTGATTAGAAAACAACCAACTAAAGTCTGGGGGTGGACATTTAAGCAGGCTAATATCTGTCGGATTCCCAAGTTAAGGGAATTTCCGACACCCATGTACAATGTCAGGATGCTGCACCGGTTTGGAAAATGACTAACATAGATGGTTCATAAGCGAATCTTGAGCTAATGCACCTTATGGTGCACTCCAGGGAAAAGATGCATCTTCACTTCCAACAATTAGGGAAGCAGAGGTGGTGTTCAGTGTTTTCCTGAGTGAAATACTTGCAAAGTTTTATAAGAGGCAGGGGAGAAAAATAGCGAGCAATTTCCAGTGGCCCAGTTCAGGAGTGCCTCAGTGCATCAACATCCAGAGGCTTTCCCCACTTGTCGTCAGTTAAATATTAATCAGTCATTCAATTGCTTTGAGTCACAAATTAGAACAAAAGCACAAGAAGTACTCAAAAAATTACAACGCGATGATCCCAACCGATAGGTGCCAACCCCGATCCTTACTACTTTAGCATTTAGGGTAAAGTTTCAACCAAATGATAGGAAAGGCCGACACAACAAAGCTAGCTCTTCCCTGCGGCTATATATGGAAATGTGTTTTCTTTTAAGGCAGTCTTCTTTTTTTCTCATAATTTTTTCTCCCTTCCCACGTTGACACCTTGCTGGGGTATGGTTCTGACGAAAGGTCTTCGACCTGAAACATTAACTCTGTTTCTCTCTCCACGGATGCTGCCTGGCCTGCTGAGCTTTTCCAGTGTTTTCTGTTGTTATTATGGTTACAAGGAGCCCTGGTTACTCACTGGTTTGTGACCCAAGTGGACATTATTGATGTGTGAACCTTGGCGATGGATGTCAGCAGGCTATTTGACCATGGCAGCAGCCCAGCTGAACCCAATCTTGTCCCCACCTGACATTCGCACGCTCAAACTGCTAGACAGGGCTACTGAACTGTGATTGGGAGTGGGGCCCTTTCCTCCTAAGACCAGTTGTAGAAGCTCCTACTGTCGCTCGGTTGAGATCAGCTGACTGAGCACAGATTATGGATTGTACCTGGGCCCTTCCTGGTCTCTGTGGCTCAGTTAGTCACTGATTTAACCAGCTGAGCCATCATGGAAGCTGGCAATTCAGCGTTAGTGTCAGCCGTGGCTCAGTGGGTAGCACTCTCGCCTCTGAGTCAGAAGCTTCTGGGTTCACAGACCCACTCCAGAGACTTGAGCACAAAGATCTAGGCTGACACTCCAGTGCAGCACTGAGGGAGCGCTGCACTGTCGGAGGTGCCGTCTTTCGGATGAGACATTAAACCGAGGCCCCGTCTGCTCTCTCAGGTGGATGTAAAAGATCCCATGGCACTATTTTGAAGAAGAGCAGGGGAGCTATCCCTGGTGTCCTGACCAATATTTATCCCTCAATCAACATCACTAAAGCAGATGGTCACATTGCTGTTTGTGGGATCTTGCTGTACGCAATTGGCTGCTGCTGCGTTTCCTACATTACAACAGTGACTACACTTCAAAAGTACTTCACTGGCTGTAAAATGCTTTGAGACGTCCTGAAGTTGTGAAAGGTGCTATAGAAATGCAAGTCTTTCTTTATTAATAGTTGGAAGATATAACCAATGACTAAATTAAGATTTTTAATGTGATTGCCTTCCACAGTACTGCTGACCAGCATGCTTCCTGCAGACTCAGTTTCAGGGACAACAGTTTCCACCATATGAGACACATATAGCAAATTCACCCGCGCCATCATCAGCTGTTTTCTATTTAGCGGACCAACACAGGATTAATGTAGTTTTAATAAGAAACCTTAGGCATATTTCTAGGATTAATTTTGCACAGGTCGCCCACGTTTGTGCATTAGACCTCATTGTTATAGTGTGCAAAACATGTGTGTTGATATATAATGGACTGCTATGAAATTTCACCCTCCGAGGCCCAATGAAACTAATAAGTGTATTGTTATGTCTGCCATTAGGCATTGCACTTTGAGCTTCACACCTCAAAGGTCATCGAAGCCTAGTGCTAACATTCCTAGAAGAATGCTGAGTTTTTGCGGCAGAGCTGAGGACCTCCATCTGTGCCCAGCTCATCAGCCTGCAGTGTCTGGCACTCCTGTATGGGACATAGAACCTATTGAGTGGAGAACATGTGATGGCACTAGCAACATTGGAGAAGAAACATTGGAAGGAAATACATTCAACTGCAAACAACGTGCAGGAAGGTCTTCGAGACTAACGCAGTATCCAGGTAGAGACCTCTATTGTGTGTTATGCCCTCAGATATGTCAGGTTTGTAGCTCCTTTGTACACATTATTCTGTGCAACAAAATTTACAGAATCGAATCTGTGCAGTTGTTAGTTGAAGAAAAACAGGACATTGTTCTGTAAGTTCCTGGGGAATTCCAGTAGTCCCAAATTCCAGAGATGAATGATTCACTTATATGTCATCTGGGATGATTAAGTGACAGCAGCAGGGATCTAGTTTTGACCATGTGGTCTGCACATCTGTAAAAAATACAATGTTTGTCTGGAACCAATTCAGAACTTGAGACTTTAGATAATTTAATTTGTTAGCTCTAAACAAATAAACGTGCCCCACTGTTTGCCTAAAAATCAACAAAGAGCTGGCATCAGGAGGAAATACTATTCTGATGTTAGAGGTGAGAGGTCACTAGACGAGTTATGGGGCATTCAGAATGATTGGACAGAATGATTTATGAAGTGTTTCCAAGAAATCAAAGTTCAGTTGTAATGTCTGTGGCTGGACACCCATTGAGTGCATGTCCCTTATCCAAGTATTCATTCAACATTCAACGCTGCCTTAATGTACTAGGGCATGAAATAAAGCTCCGCTTGTACTGCAATTGTTTCACTGACATCCTGAAGTAAAACTGAAGCTGCAAGTATAATTTATAGCACAAGGACGCTTGAACTTGATGAGATAAGAGTCCTGTCATAAAACTGCTACTGTTTTCTTCAAATAAATTGCATAAACACATTTTTAAAAAGGGGCGTACATGGCCTGCTAACAATATCTCCTCTATTGCTGGTGTGTTTCTCTCCAGCTTTACAGCTAAAATGTTAGCCTCAATTAGGTGAATTTTGAACCTGATTCTCTAGCGCCAGGAACTGTTCAGCACATTCCAGATAGCAGTAGCCTGCTCTACACTGAATATGAATCTCAGGGATGCATTCAGTGATTTCAGCCTAGGTTCGAATTCGGATCACATAAAGAAAGACTTGCATTTCTATAGCGCCTTTCACGTTCTCAGGGCGTCCCAAAGCACTTGAAAGTCAATGAAGTACTTTTGAAGAGTAGCCACTGTTGTAATGTGAGAAATGCGCAGTCAATTTGCGCACAGCAAGCTCCCACAAACAGCCATGTGATAATGGTAATTTGTTTTTAGTGGCATTGGTTGAAGTAAAAATATTGGCCAGGACACTGGCGATAACTCTCTGCTCTTCTTCGAAATAGTGCCATAGGATCTTTTACGTTCACCTGTGAGAGCAGAGGGGGGCCTCAGTTCAACATCTCATACGAAAGACAGTACCTCCGACATTGCAGCGCTCCCTCAGTACTGCACTGTTGAACAGAAGTACCGAGATTACATTGAATGGCCTTCGCTGAGAACTATTTCTTCATAGTGACCTAGAGCAGTGATATTCCATGGTTTCTCGCTCTGATAGCAGAGATAGTGAGCAACTAGTGAAAGGGTGAAGGGTGCCAATTAGCAACGGTTGAAAGGTTGAAGTGGGGTGACTAGCCGACCAACCAACTAATCACCTACATTTCATGTTTCATAACCCCAACAGAGGTGAGACCAGAGGGAAGAAGTCCACATTTCCATGGCACCTTTTAAAAATTTCCCTTTGTAGCTGGAGCTCAACTGGAATGCTGCAGGAACAATGCGATTAGCCTCGATGGGCCAGAATTGACTTTAAAAATAGAGGTGAGGCTAATGGTGCGCACCGTTATTTATGCACAAATCAGACAGCTTTCGTCTGCTCCATCCTCGCACATTGAAAATACCAGTGCTGGCAGGCAGCAGGAAGACTGCTGCACTGAGAATTAATTTAAAAAATAATGATCGTAAAATATGGATTCTTGGGTGTGATTGCTAACGAGTAAACTCATCGACGGGTCCAGACAGCAACAGAAGAGCGAAGGAAGAACAAAGGGAGTGGCAAAGGGAAGGGGAGTGCACAAAGAGATAAGAGTTAGAGAAAAAACGGTGGAGGGGTGTAAGGCTGGAGAAGGTTACAGAGATAGGGAGGGGGTGAGGCCATGAAGGAATATAAACACGAGGATGAGAATTTTTAAGTTTGAGGCATTGTGGAATCGGGAGTAAATGAGGGACACTGGTGATGGGCAGCAGAGTTTTGGATGAGCTGAAGTTTATAGAGGGTGGAGGGTGGGAAGTGGGCCAAGAGAGCATTGGAATAGCAGAGTCCATATATAAGCCGGTACAAATATATGTATCATACACTTATATCTCTCACACAGGTAAATATGACAGCTGTTAATCAATATACAGGAGAGACACGCTGTTTGTATAAGAGATATGCCATTTATACATTTGTTATTTATTATACATGTGGCAGCCAGTGGCTCAGCTGGTAGCACCCTTGCATTTGCATCAGAAGGTTGTGGGTTCAAGTCCCACTCCAGAGATTTGAGCACAAAAAGCTAGGCTGACACTCCAGTGCAGTGCTGAGGGAGTGCTACACTGTCGGAGGTGCCATATTTTGGATGAGACGTTAAACCGAGGCCCCGTCTGCTCTCTCAGTTGGACGTAAAAGATCCCATGGCACTATTTCGAAGAAGAGCAGGGGAGTTATCCCCGGTGTCCTGGCCAATACTTATCCCTCAACCAACGCCACTAAAGCAGATTATCTGGTCATTATCACATTGCTGTTTGTGGGAGCTTGCTGTGCACAAACTGGCTGCCGCATTTCCTACATTACAACAGCGACTACACTTCAAAAAGTACTTCATTGGCTGTAAAGTGCTTTGAAACGTCCTGTGGTCGTGAAAGACGCTATAGAAATGCAAGCCTTTCTTTTCTTTTCTATTTGTTACAACTGTCAGAGATTCTATGCAAATGATATTCCTCTCATCAGCATCGCTACCTCATGTTGCCCTCACATACTGTCTCCTCTGCGATATTGGATACGCAACTTAGTCAACTTATAGCAGACATTTGCAGGGACTAATATAAATGTACAGTACCAGAAATGAGTGAACTGTCAACTACTACCAGTGTGCAGAATTCTGCTTGTTGGAAACGATTTCTCTTCCATAAATATTTACTTCAAATAACTTATTACCAACAACAACAACTTGCATTTATATAGCGCCTTTAACATAGTATATCATGAACAAAAACCTAATGACCAACTATTTACATTGGCCTTGAAATTATACGGTCAGATGTGAGCACATGTTTAATGCATCCATCTGCAATTCCTCTTTCAGAAGACATGATTTTCCATGTGTTTCTGGGTCTCTCTCAAAGGCCATCTGGCTCTGGGATGCTGCTGGAACTTAGGCCACAGATATTGCGATCGTGACCCTCAACAAAAAAAAAAAAAATGTTGTTGGCTCATGAGCAATGATTCACAAAATGAAGTAATAATTTTGCAAAGAATGCAGCTCGTAGTCCTGACACTTGTCCTGTATTTATTGAATGAAGTTTTGCCGTTAAACTTATCCGGCAATGGAGAATGGGGCCCTGAAGTCATCTTAGTGACTTGCATCTGTTTTGTGTTTCCCTTTTATTCAAAGTCATGAACGGTTCCTATCAACTGAAATGGGCCTGTTCTTCTATCAGCAGGACGACCACTTCAGTAAAGTATTAGCTAATGAAATACAAAGTGCTACCTTGACAACGGCCCAGTAAACTGGTCGCTGAGCTCTGCAACTCGTCTTGGAATCTGAAAAACCATTCAGTATTCAAAGGGTTCATTCTGATTTTTCTTTTCTAACCTGCCCTGCGGCAGTTTCACTGAGGACTCGCAGGCAAGAGCAATAAAACAGAGCCTTGTGCCTCTGCACAACTGCAGTTCCATTTTTTCATGTGTATGTGTAATATTTTGTGACTGCGCACCTGTAATTACTTATGACTGCAGTTTGCAAAGGGTTCACTCCCAGAGACACACAAGCAATTTAGAATGTTAATTGCGATGGTCCCTGAGTGGGACAAGATGGAACAGCCATCATCGGTATCAGTTTGTTTACTTTTTCCTATTCATTAATTTTAAGATGAAGAGAAGTGTGAAGTGATGCATTTTGGGAGGAAGAATGAGGAGAGGCAATATAAACTTTTTACACTGAGAGTTGTTGTGATCTGGAATGCACTGCCTGAAAGGGTAGTGGAAGCAGATTCAATAGTAACTTTCAAATGGAAATTGGATATAGACTGAAAAAGGAACAATTTGTAGGGCTAGGGGGAAAGAGCGGAATACTGGGACTAATTGGATAGCTCTTTCAAAGAGGCGGCACAGACACAATGGGCCAAATGGCCTCCTTCTGTGCTGTAAGATTCTATGGGCTGGACTTTACTCACCGAGACGCGTTGGGGGCGGGACTGCTGCCTTCCGGGTTCTAGTCCCACCCCCAGCGACGTCCGATGCACAGACGCTATTTTCCCCGATTGGCCTTGTTAAGCCCGCCCTGCGGGCTTGCTGGCCAATTAAGGGAAAGCCGGTGTCAGATGACGTCAGTTGATGATGCTTCATCTGCCGGTTTTCTTAAAGGCACATGAACCATAAATTTTTGACAGATGATTTGACAGTGTTTGACAGCATTGAGATGCTGCCAAACACTGACAATCACTGTACACAGATGAGCCCTTGCACCCAGGCACTCCAATGACTCTCTCCTTAGGATAAAACAGATGACAGCTGCAGGTGAGGGTACAGAAGCGATCTGTCACTTCTCCCATTGAGGTGAGGCCACACAAACACTTCAAAGCTTGTCACCTACAGAAAAAACTAAACACGTTAAAAATGACTTTCCCAACATTTCCTTACCTCTGATACTAACCTTTGTCACATTGCATCCTTCACACCACTTCTGCAGCTGTCATCCAAACACCAACATAACAACAGACCCACAGCACGCCTCACTTACCCTGGCGGGGTTCCCCGGTGTCGGGAAGCCCGCAGCAGCAGTCGAAAAATTGGGAAAAACCTGTGAACAGGCAGTTAAGTGGCTATAATCCTCTTCCCACCACTAGGAGTCGGGTCCCTGCGCAAATCGGGGAGTGGGGGGCGCTAAACTGAATAGGCTCACTGATGCCACAAGCTTCCGCACCAAGGGGTCACTTTCAATTCACAGTGGTAACTTTGATCAGTGACACAGTTGACCAATCCTTGGCACCCAAAAGTGAAGGAGGAGTTGGAGTACGTTTTTTTCTCTCTCTCTGAGAGACCCCGATTTTCATTCCAGGTGGATTTCCCTGCTCCGGCCTGAGTTAAAATTACAGTCGGGTCTCAATGATGTCATCGGGCCACAACACGCATATGCAAAGAAGGACCCTGTTGGCTCCGGGCGCGTGTCCTTGCTGCCTGCTCAGGAGCGCAGGTTAAAATTGCAGATGTTGCGATCATGGCAGCTTTCAGACAGGTAAGAGCCAGGGCAATTATAACTGCCCAGCCGCCAGGTTTCTGTTGAGCGAGTAGGGTTAAAATCACCTGCTATCTCTATCTCTCTCTCTCTGTAGACAACCAAGCAGATTGAGACTTGAGTTAACTATGAGTGCATGCAGCTTGTAACAGAGGAGGTTAGGTGCCAATTAGCTCAGGCACAGATAACTTGTAAGTTTTCACCTAGAACAGTGGTAGGGAAGCGTGATTTGTTATTTTATGATACAAGGAGTGGTGGGAAATAGATGCACCTTGCTGGAAAACTGTATTCTGTTCATTCATATATTTCATGTAAAATAAATTAGTTTGTTGGTTTAAGATTGGCTTCGTCACACTGAAGTGCTTTTCTGTCCACCTTCCTAACAAACACGAGAACATATCTAGTACACATAGCAAGGGATCTATGTGATGACCCTTGGTTCCTGCAATAATTTAACCAGATATTGGACACTAAGGGCTGGATTTTGTCAATGGGGACGTGATGCAGGCGGGACTCCCACTTTTTGGGTTGTAGTCCCACCTCCATCGACTTGTGGCCAACCCACTGTATTTTCCCTTAATTGACCTTATTAAGCCCGCCCAACGGGCTTAGCAGGCCAATCAAGGGTCCCTTGGATACAGGTGACATCAGCCATTGAAATTTCATCTGTCAAGAGCTTTTGACAGATGAAATTTCAGCGTTTGACAGCTCTGTGAAGCTGTCAAACACTGACAATATGATTTCTAACTTGAGTCCCTGTACTTAGACTCAGTTAGAAATCAATCCAGCACAGAAAGCAGAGACTGCAGCTTTTGACAGCTCCGCAGCCATTCTGCTTTCTGTGCCGGTGAGCTGAGGGACTCCTGAGAACTGAAGGAAGGAAGCCTGCAGGACAAAGTTAAGGTAAGCAAAAGTTCTTAAAACACTTTACACACACCAAACACATTTAGCTCTGCACTCATGCACCCATCACTCACCTGCACACCGGACACCTCGACCCCTCCAAGCCCTCCAGACCGACGGTCCGCCTCGCTAAATCGCCGTGGTTCGGACCTGTCAGGAAGCCCACACTTCAGGGCTAAAAATAGGGATTAGGCAAAAAACTGCCTGTTAACTAACTGTTAACAGGCAGTTTATTGGCACGAATCCCCTTCCCGCCTCGGGGAGGCGGGTCCCAGCACAGGTCGGGTACCCGCCTCCTGGGAAACTGGCATGGAGGCGGGTTGGGGGCGGGATGGGTTCGGGACCCCCGAATCTGCTATTTTCCCACCCCACATGCCTCCAAACCCACCTCCATGGGCTGGTGAAAATTGAGCCCTAAAGGTATACTCCAGATCATAGGGAACGCAAGCTCCACTTATGAGAGTGACTAGAGATGTTGAACCCAAGAGAATATCTACTGTAGGTCCATGAACTTTGTAATAGTATGCTATTCTGTGAATTGGAGGTAAGGCACTAACTGTGTGTCTCTGTATGACTCCAATGCATATGGTATTCTGATGGATTGGGAGGTGAGGTCACAATGTATAGGAAAGACCAAAGCTGTTTGCTCTTAAATTGCACTTGGGCCAGTGGCTGTAGAAGATTATTTTTCACTGAGTCTTCTTGGCTATCGGCTTTAGGAAGTCCTAAATATAAAAACAGCTGAAGATTTGTATCAGTTTTTCCCTCGTGGGGAAGCCACAACTGGGAGGAGAGCAGGCAGCAAGTAGTGTTGGTCCAAGGACAGGGCACATCATTTACTTTGCCTCAACCTTAACATGAATTTGTTGGGACAGTTGACAAAACACCACTGTCACTGTGTTTATCTCATCCCCAAATCAGAGCACATGCCCACCCCCCAGACAATGTGATGGAGTAGTGCTTGACTTTCGAGATCTATTCCTCTCCTTTATTGCCAGATATTTTTCTCCTTCAGGTTCCATTGGCACATCCGAGATGCACACTTCACACATACTCATCCAGCGCCTGCTGGGTTATAGCTAGCTGTGTAATTTGTGCTGTTGCCATTTTCTTTTCAGTTTTGGGGTCCTTAGTGCAAACTTCCCCGGCTGACACAGTGGGTAGATACACCATTCAGGCCATGTCAGTTCTTGATACATGCCATGTTTGCTGATCGCAGCTAGGGCACCCAATTAGCTTGAGCTGAATTTAAACCAAGCTCCTGGAGCTGAAATGACACTGTGCCGGTGCATGGGACTTCTGGTTGTGAATGAGCCAAAATAATTGATCAATTACAAACAGAAACAAAAGGGGTACGGTAGCATAGTGGTCATGTTACTGGACTAGTAATCCCGAGATCCGAACTAATAATCGGGAGACAAAAGCAAAATACTGCGGATGCTGGAAATCTGAACTAAAAACAGAAAATGCTGGAGATACTCAGCAGGTCAGGCAGCATCTGTGGAGAGAGAAACAGAGTTAACATTTCAGGTTCTGACGAAGGGTCATCGACCTGAAATGTTAACTCTGTTTCTCTCTCCACAGATGCTGCCTGACCTGCTGAGTATCTCCAGCATTTTCTGTTTTTATTAATAATCGGGAGATGTGAGTTCAAATCCCAACACTGCATGTGGGAGATTTTAAGTTCAGTTCATTAAATAAATCTGGAATAAAAAGCTAGTATCTGTAATGGTGACCATGAAACTATCAGATTGTCGTAAAAACCCAACTGGTTCACTAACGTCCTTGAGGGAAGGAAATCTGTCGTCCTTACCCGGTCTGGCCTATATGTGACTCTTGAGCCACAATGTGGTTGACTCTGAACTGCAGCACTGTGGGAGTACCTTCACCACAAGACTGCAGTGGTTCAAGAAGATGGCTCACCACCACCTTCTCAAGGGCAATTAGGGATGGGCAATAAACGCTGGCCTTGCCAGCGACGTCCTGTGAACAAATAATAAATAAAAGTAAATTCAACAGATTCATACAAGATAGGACACTTTCCAGAATTAGCTCCTGCCAATCAAAATAATTAAATATAGGACTAGGGCAAGGGTCTGGGTTAAGTTTCGTGTTAGGTTTGCAGTTAGTGTAGGTAGGAGTATTTTGTTGTTAATATGCAGAGTTAGGGTTGGAGTCATTCTAGCGTTATAGCTGGTACATAGGTAAGTGGGTTTATGTTGCAGTTAGTATTGTTGAGTGAGTGGTTTATTCTTACTATGCAGGGATGGTTTGTCATTCAATGACAAGTCATAGCTGCCCTGACTCCCACCTGAGTTTGCATTTCCGCCAGTCTAGAGACCTGTGCACTATACTTTTTATTCTCCTGCAGGTTGCCAGCCTGTCCCAAAGTCCTTTACCATGCGGAATCATTCTTGGAAATGTGTTTGTGATAAGATGTGCATTAAACTGGTAAAACAGTAAAGGAAATACCAGACATTAATGTTTAGATGTTCCTGTAATTATTATAGCTCTTGTACTGATGAATGATTCATTAATTCCATTCACTGCAACAATACAGTAGTGTGGGCAGAACATTCCCCTCCGACAGTAACAATGTCAGGAAGTCCCCATCTATAGTAACAATGAAGCACAGTATGAGCAGAGAACTCCATTCCGACTGTCACAGCACAGTTATTTTATAGATGGAGCCTCCACCTGCAGGGGAAGTTACAACATGCTCTCACTCAGTGATGACTATGAGGCAGCTGTAGATCCCCCAATGCAGCACTAATACAGGTGGCCTTCCCATCATTTCTGGAATTGTCACAATTATAAACCCAGCAATCCTCAGATGTGTCTAGCCTTGGACAATACCACACTGCCCCTCACTTCACAATCCTGTTTCTGGCATACCTTCACTTGCCATCTTAAAGCCTTGCCCACCTGTACCCTCCCAAATGACACAACTCAGCACAATATAGAATTTCAATGTGCTCTTCTTTTAATTTTGACAAATAAATGTGTTGTGAAGGTGGATGGTGCACCACTTGTACCAGTTGTCATATCACGTGTGACCACTAAACCCCCTTCTGCTCCTTTGTGAAGGGATTCCGGGGGCATGACACCTCTACGGGTTGTGGGCCTGCCTGTGAGGGAGACATGTCAGCAGCTACTGTCTTTGTCATTTCCCGAATATCTTCTGCCATCTCAGCTGTCCGTCTGCAGGGGTGCCTGAAGATCTGGGATGATGTTAGCCGCACAGCCAACTGCTTGACCCTTGATAATAACGGGCATCGGCCTGCCGATGATACCTCCTCAACGTGCTCACTGATCTATCTGGGAGTGGAAAGTCTGAACCATTTCCCAAATGGCCAAGAGGATATCTTACAGGTTGTCTCCATAGCAGCGGTTTGGGCACAGTGCCAAAGCCCCACAAAGCAGGTGAAGCCAGCACAGTGGCATGCTCCACCGCAGACTGCAGTGCGTACATCATTTCTTCCTCGGCTGCCCAAATTATGGCAGTGAACTCCTTCACACTGCTCTCAAGACCGAGCTGTGTGTGCTGCACAGAGATAAGGGACTCGTGTAGTCAATACTGCACAGACAGCATTATCCGGTTTATAAGCAAATCTAAATTCCAAAGTGCGGAGATAGATTTCCGGCTGGCCTCTGCCTATCCCAGATTTCTAGCCTTGTGCAGTAACCACGGAAACAGAAATTTTAGCAGAGGGAGAGGCTATTTGACTTTTCTTGCCTGTGCTGAATTTATCTCCCTCTTAGAAGCTGATTTTACACAGTTGTATGTTCCTGCTTTCTCCCCATACTAATCTTATTTTCCTGCTTTTTTCCTGAAAAACTATTTGCTGCTCTTCAGCCTTGCATTGTGCTTCATCCTGTGCTCCCTTATTCAATTCACTAACTCCCAAAATATAATGGGTTCAATTTTCACCGGCCCGTGGAGGCGGGTTTGGAGGCGGGAGTGGTGTGAAATTAGCAGATTCGGGGGTCCCGAACCCATCCCGCCCCCAACCCGCCTCCATGCCAGTTTCACAGGAGGCGGGTACCCGACCTGTGCTGGGACCCGCCTCCCCGAGGCGGGAAGGGGATTAGTGCCAATAAACTGCCTGTTAACAGGTAGTTAACAGGCAGCTTTTTGCCTAATCCCTATTTTTAGCCCTGAAGTGTGGGCTTCCCGACGGGTCCGAACCTCACCGTCTGGCTTGTAGAGGTCCCACCTCCCCCAGAAACGGTTCCAATTCCTCAGGAATCTAAAGCCCTCCCTCCTACACCATCTCTCCAGCCACGCATTCATCTGCTCTATCTTCCTATTTCTGAACTCACTAGCACGTGGCACTGGTAGTAATCCGGAGATTACTACCTTTGAGGTCCTGCTTTTTAACCTCTTTCCTAGCTCCCTAAACTCTGCCTGCAGGACCTCATCCCTCTTCCTACCTATGTCGTTGGTACCGATATGGACCACGACTTCTGGCTGTTCACCCTCCCCCCTCAGAATGCCCTGCAGCCATTCAGTGACATCCTTGACCCTGGAACCAGGGAGGCAACATACCAACCTGGAGTCACGTCTGCGGCCGCAGAAACGCCTGTCTGCTCCCCTAACTATTGAATCCCCAGCACTATTGCTCTCCCTCTCCTCTTCCCCCCCGCCTGTGCAGCTGAGCCTTCCATGGTGCTGTGGACTTGGCTCTGGCTGCACTCCCCAGAGGAACCATCTCCCTCACCAGTACTCAGCACCGAATACTGGTTGGTGAGCAAGATGGGCTCAGGGGACTCCTGCACTACCTGCCTGGTCCTCCTCTTCTCTCTGACGGTCACCCATTCCCTCTCTGCCTGCACACTCTTAAGCTGCGGGGTGACCACCTCCTGAAACGTGCTATCCACGGAGCTCTCAGCCTCGCGGATGCACAGCAGTGACTGCAGCCGCCGCTCAAGCTCCGTAACCCGGTGCTCGAGCTGCTGTAGCCGGCGACACTTCCCGCACATGTGGTCGTCCAGACCACGGGAGGTGTCCAGGACTTCCCACATGGCGCAGGATGTGCATTCCACGGGTGTGAGCTGCCCTGCCATACCTCTAATTAACAGACTATTTACTAACCTAGCTGGAATAAACTTAAAAACCTTACAAAAGTCAAGTAAAAACACTTACCAGATACTCACCAATCAGTTTCCTCCCCTTGTACCGACGTCACTTTTGACTTCTGACGTCGCTCTTTGAAAATTCTGCCGGTGCTGAGTTGGTACCGCCGCCGCCGCCTCGCCGCTCCTCCCAGGTCCGCACTGCCGTCGCTGCTGCTGCTGTCCATGTCCTGAGGGTTCTGGTGTACACATACAGCAATTTCCTGCTCCACCTGGTGAACTTGTCAGTTCTGGGAGGGCGTGGCGGGGGGTTGGAGGGGTGGGGGTAGTGGTGATAGTTCCCCTCCCTTCCAGATATAATTTCCCTCTGTTTTCACATTCCCTGGACCAGTGCCTTCAGGGCCTGGCCTTCAAACGAGCTCTTCCCTCAGGACTCCATTAGCATTCCAAAATTACTGTGCAGAAATAGGTGCTGCTCTTTCATGCATTTAGAAACTCCCTAACTGCTTGTTAAGGCTCTTAAAATGCTGCTTAAAGCTGGATTGCAACCACAGTTCTATTGACTGCCCTGTCATGCAAATGATTAAAGCACATGGACTGGCGCATATGGAAAAGGCAGTGAGACTGCCAAAAAACAGTGAGCCCGTGCCTTCTGCCTAATAGTGCTCAGAAACATAAAGACTTAAGTAAAATTAATCCCTATTTAAGTCATGAAACAGTCACTTCCAGGCTGTAGTTGATAAAAAATGAGAAATTAATGTTCTGTTATATTTAAACATAATGAATGTTTGATCACAATTTTGTATTAAAAGATTTATTAACATTGGGCACAAACTGTGACGATTAATCAACTCTGGAAAACCTAACGACTAATGCCTGCCACAACCAAAAACTTAGTGACTGGTTTCCATAACTTGTTGGCACCGTGTACAAAGAACATTGAGATTTTTTTTATTTTTCCCCATATCTAATTTTCCCCTTACCTCTGCAATCATGACAGCAGTTATTGGGGCTAAGGATACAATTCCACAATTGAAAAGAAAGAAAGACTTGCATTTATATAGCAACTTTCACAACCAACGGACATCCCAAAGCGCTTTACAGCCAATGAAGTACTTTTTGAAGTGTAGTCACTGTTGTAATGTAGGAAACGCGGCAGCCAATTTGTGCACAGCAAGCTCCCACAAACAGCAATGTGATAATGACCAGGTAATCTGTTTTAGTGATGTTGGTTGAGGGATAAATATTGGCTAGAACACCCCTGCTCTTCTTTAAAATAGTGTCATGCGATCTTTTACGTCCACCTGAGAGGCAGACGAAGCCTCGGTTTAACGTCTCATCCGAAAGACAACACCTCCAACAGTGTGGCACTCCCTCAGCACTGCACTGGGAGTGTCAGCCTAGATTTTTGTGCTCAAGTCCCTGAACTGGGACTCAAACCCACAACCTTCTGACTCAGAGGCAAGGGTGCTACCCACTGAGCCACAGCTGACACACTTGATTGATAAAAGTCCCTCAGTGCCTCTACATCTTCACGTGTGAGCATAAACCATGAACAATTGACAAATCTACCAAAGGAGACATTAAAGCTGAGCCCAATCCTGTCTTGACTTGAGTGAGGTACCGAAAGGCAGCCGTTACCCATGGAATCGTACCCCAGCAGGTGCGAGCACCTTCATGAGACAAGGGAGGATCACAAAAATATTAAGTAAAGTATTAAGCTTGAGGTAAATGGTATACTCATGCCTAGAAGCAAACCATGATTCCGCCAATGAAATCTTGTGACACAGAAGAAAGCCATTTGACCCATTGTGACTGCGCCAGCTCTCTGAAAGAACTGCCTATTTAGTCCCAATGCCTGGCACTTTCCTCCATATACCCCTTAAAAAAACTATTTCAATGTATGCAGACCTGAAGCTATGGGGGTAATTTTAAACTAACTCGCGCAATGGGAAATTGATGGGATCGGATCACCCGCCAATTTTGCACCTCAATGGAGAGTAAAATCGGACTCGGTATAAAACGAGCGTCCGCCCTGAACCCTCTGGGCAGGTTAGGTTAAAATGACCCTTTCTTCTTATATTTTCTTGGACATATTTCTAAACACCAGCCATGGCTCAGTGGGTAGCACACTTGCCTCTGAGTCAGAAGGTTGTGGGTTCAAGTCCCACTCCAGGGACTTGAGTACATAAAGCTAGGCTGACACTCCAGTGCAGTGCTGCAGTGTCGGAGGTGCCATCTTTCAGATGAGACGTTAAACCGAGGCCTTGTCTGCTCTCTCAGGTGGATGTAAAAGATCCCATAAGGCTATTTTGAAGAAGAGCAGGGGAGTTACCCCAGTGTCCTGGCCAATATTTATCCCTCAATCAACATCACTAAAACAGATTATCTGGTCATTATCACATTGCTATTTGTGGGAGCTTGCTGTGCGCAAATTGGCTGTCGTGTTTCCCACATTACAACAGTGACTACACTCCAAACAAATTCCTTAATTGGCTGTAAAGCGCTTTGAGACGTCCGGTGGTCGTGAAAGGCGCTATATACATACATAAGAAATAGGAGCAGGAGTAGGCCATTCGGCCCTTCAAGCCTGCTCCGCCATTCAATATGATCATGGCTGATCTTCTGCCTCAACTCCATTCACCGGCCCTATCGCCATATCCCTTGATGCCCTTACTAGTCAGAAATCTATCGACTTCTGTTTTGAATATACCCAATGACTGAGCCTCCTCAGCCCTCTGGCGTAGAGAGTTTCAAAGATTCACCACCCTCTGTGTGAAGAAATGTCTTCTTATCTCAGTCCTGAATGGCCTACCCTTTATCTTGAGGCTGTGGCCCCTGGTTCTAGACTCCCCAGCTAGGGGAGTCTAGAACCCTAGAATAGAGCATCACTTAGCAGCAGTTACAAAGTGGCACAGCCAAGTGGGCAACAGAACTTCTAGGACAATGTCACTTAACTGCATTGCATAATTTTGGCTCCTGCGATGAATTTCATTTTGCCCACTCTGCCCCCTTAGTTAGGGACGGTGTATGGCATCAGGAGATCAAAGAGAGAAGGGGAGAAAATATTGCGAATAAAAATTGACTGCTTTGACTCAGTTTCCACAAGACTGTGTTAGAAATGTTTAACTATACATGCAAACACATCTTTATCAAAATAGAGCAATAGAAGGGTTAAAACTTTAGCCCACTAAGACAAGGTTCTTGAAAGCATTAACCATTTTCTGAAGCTTGAAGCAGTTTGGCAAATCAACACAAGGACCTCCACAACAGAATGCCCTGCAGAACACTCATGAATAACAAGTATTCAACAACAGTACAAGCTGTAAACAACAATTGTTTTATTTATAGTAGAAACACAAACATGCTGGGCAGATCGGTTAGTGATGAAGGGGAAAACGAGCCAGATAACTACTCGGGGGAAGAAATGCCTTGGAGCTTTGATCTCAATTTCTTGGCACTGTGGTACAGCATTCCCCACTTCACGGAGAATGTCGGGGTCAAGTTAAACAATTCTGGTCAAAAAACATTTTCGTAAAGCTTCTTTTTCAAACTAGGGAAGTGTTTTTTGTCAGTATGTCCTAGAGGCGATGACGGCTCAAAGGGTTTAATGAGTTGCAATAAATGTAAGTCTTTCCTTTTTTTTAAATAAACTGTGGGTATCCAATAGTGGGAGAGGTTTATGTGAGTTCAGCTACATTAGCACAGTGTTAGACGGCACGGAACATGTTATCTGCATCATGTTCCTCAGATCCTTGAGTATGTTCAAGAAGGTACCAAAGGAATTAGACAGCAACCAGATCAAACACAATGCTTTACTATTAATTAGCTCAAACAAGTGTCATCATCAATCTGAGCTAAGGCACTTTCTCACCAGCTGAATTTATCAGGATTAAGCAGATTTCACTACAAATCCCTTTGAGCATCAAAGGCCCATTGCAGCTTTCAGCTGTGAGTGTGCGTGGGCTTTTCCAGCATAGAGTGGCTGCAGGAAGGGATCTCTATATATAGGATATGCTAAATATTTTGCAGTGGAATTAGAGAAAGGTAAATGGGTCAAAGGTGATTCACTGTTTACAATCGGTTCAATTTTCCTATCAGGCTTAGTGATACAAATGTTTCATAGGCTGATGCAACTAATCATTTTGCCTGGCGCAATGCTGATAGTGCTCATGAAGAATCTTCACGTGTCAGCTGTATGTGCCTAAAGATATTTTATTACAGGAAACTTTTGTTTATCCGGCACCCAAATATCCGGAATTCTCGCTTAACCGGCAAAAATCATCCTCCGAAAACTCCTCTCAAATAACCGGCAATGTTGCCGAGTCGCAGTCAAGTCTCCGCGAACGCCGAGTACTCTGAAAACTCCTCTCAAATAACCGGCAATGTTGCCGATCCCGAGTCCGAGTCTGCGAACGCCGATTTAGTCAGTAGGGATAGTTTTCAAAAGTACCCAAATACTGTATACTGCACATTTCTTGATTTATTTATTTTTCTTTGTTAAAAATAGCCTCGGTAGATATAACTCTCCGTTATCCGGTACTTTCGATAAACCGGCACCACGCCGGTCCCGTCGATGCCGGTTAATAAAGAGTTTCCTGTACAATGCATGAGCAATCTTCTCAGACTAACCCTTGAATTGACTCACCCTTGACTCACCCTTGAGATACCCTTCTCTCAAATCCCCCTCCCCAACACTAGACAGACTTGGAAAGATTTGAAATAATTACTTAGTTACGGTACAGTGAAACTAGCAAAACACAGAACTGTGTAAATATGCACCATACTACTGTCACTCTCATATTGTGCATGGATATAATGGACAAAAGCATGACTAAATATCCCACTGTACATCTGGTGCTATTTTCTTAAAGACACCAAACATACAGTGGAATATTTAACCCTGCTTCTGTCTATTATATCCGTGCACAATATGAGATTCAGTTCAAACTGGGTCCAAATTTTGATTCATGCAAATAAATTCAACTTGGCCCAATTTGAATTTATTTAGGTTTGCATATGAGTTTGCTGCACATCCTAGCCTTCAAGGTCATTAAGGTATCATCTTACTTATGCCAGTGTTTGAAAGTATTGTGAGGGATAATATAAGGGAGCATTTTGGGGAGCATGAGCTAATCTGAGACACTCAGCACGGATTTAGGTCATGCTTGACTAATTTATTGGATTTCTTAGAGGAGATAACAGACCTGGTGTACAGGAGAGATGCACACAATGTAATCTACCTTGGTTTCAAGAAGTCATTTGACACTGCCCCACATATTCCATAATGTCTAAGCCCGTGGGATAGATGGGAATGTATTAAAACAGATTGACAAATGTTTGGTTGGTAGACAGCAATGAGTGCACGGGCAGGTATCTGGTAGGTAGCCAGTTATCAATGGTGCACCACAAGGTTCAGTGTTGTTTATAATGTTTATAAATGATTTAAAGGAAGGAATTGTGTCCAAAGTGTTCATATTTGCAGACGATACCAAATTGGAAGTAATGTCAAATGATGACTATCAATGCGCACAAATTAAAAAGGATCTTGACAAGTTTGATCAATGGGCGGAGAAATGCCAGATGCAATTTAACACAGGGAAATGTAAGGTTATGAGATTTGCCAGAGGTAAGATCGATATGGATCATGTGCTAAATGGAATGTACTTGAGGTATCGGAGCAGGAGAGAAGATCTTGGGGTTGTAGTCGACATGTCATTAAAACCATTAGCACAATGTTCCCAGACTGTTTAAAAAAAAGCAAATAGAATGTTGGGTTGCACCGCAAAAGGTTATAGCATATAAACCCAGAGAGGTCATTTTAAAACTGTATTTAGCCCTGATGAGACCACATCTGGAGTACTGCGTACTGTTTTAGTCTCAATGGCCTGAAATTTGCTGTCAACTGTGATCTCTGTGGCGTGGATTTCAGCTCACCCAACCTTAGTTTGAATCTGGCGCCAAATCAAGCGAATCTCCAGTGTCCAGCAAAGTGATGTCATCAAGCAGGCTGGGCAGCCAATCACATTGCAGAATTCTTACAGATAGCAAACCAAGAAGTAAAACGCACATATTCTAATTTACTTTTTATAAATTTTACAGAGGGCAAAATAAAGATTGGGACATTCACATGGGATTAAGGTAGAAACTGAAATATCATAAACAAACTTTAAAAAATATATTTTATTTTAAAAACCATGTATTTCAAATTCCACAAATATAAAATGAGTTTTTCAGGGACAGAACAGTTGTTCAGCAGTCAATACGACGTTAAAAACCCAGTTAAAGCTCTTTCAACAAGGCTTAACTTTTTTGGGTGGCCATATTCCAGCGTAATGGGGAAGTTTTTATCAGGAACTGTGATTTGAATTGAATGCTGGCTCTGGGGAGTTCCGCAGTGCAACCTATGGCGGAGCAGGGAATGACTGACCGCTATTTCTGGATTCTTGTGTTTATCTGAACTCGCGCTAAATCCTGAAGTTGCGGTCAGTTTCAGAGGGGTAATGACGACGAACGCTAACAGTTTCACCATCATTACCACCGCAAAATCCGGGCCAATATCTCACAAAGGATATTCAGTTATTGGAAGGGGTACAGAGAAGGACTACACGGTTGAATCCTGAACTTAAGGGAATGACATATGCCCTGGGTCTTCTTTCTCTTGAAAAGAGAAGACTGAGAGGGGATATGATAAAAAGTGTTGAACATTATGAAAGGTTTGGACAAATTGGATCTAAGTAAGCTTTTCTGCTGTGTACAAAATTTACACACAAGGGTTCATGTTAACAAATTAAGGACAATAAAAAAAAGGAAATGAAGGAGGAACTTTTATTACTGAAACAGCGGTAGTATGTGGAGCAGATTACCGGCATGGGTGGTGGAATAAGAAACCTTAATGCATTTCAAGAAGGCATTAGACAGGTTCTTGGTAACAAATATGATTCAGGTTTATTAGAAATGCGCCAAGGGATTACTGTGGATAGTTGGACTAGTTGGACTGAAGGACTTCTCCTGTCTGAAACTGTTACTATATGATTGTGTAAAACAATAGACTGACTGGCTACTCCAGTACACTCTGGAAGGGAAGGAGTTTGGCTCAGTGACCACATCTTGTTTAAACAACCACACTTTGAATTTTGCTCTATCAATAAGGTCAGATTTTGCTCCTCAACCATTTTGTGGCAGCCAACTTCCCAGTGTTTACACTTTCAAAGCTCGAAAGTCACAACATAACTTTAATTAATTTCTTCTGTGAAAACAGGCCTTAAAGAGCCACTTCTCCCGATGAGAGTTTGGTGCAGCTGCTAGACTGCCTGCGATTGACACAAAAGCAGAGGAACTTGGAGTTAAACTCTATGGAGCAAGGCTGTCTCCTTAACAATACAGAACCGTACAGAGAAAAGATAACAGAATGAGAAAGTTACAAATCAGGCATCGGCCACCACAGCAGATATTAATATTCATCAAAAGGGTTGTCTACACCATTATAAACCACTTTAATGCTTGCTTATGTCTTCAAATGTTTTGCGTTGCTTATGGGACATCATAAATCTGCACTGATGCAATCAATATTCAATTGTAGCTGAGTGCATTAAAGCATTAAGAAGACTTACTCAGTCTTTATATTGATTTCCCATTGTGTTTAGTCCTTGCATTAGGGTCACTTCACAGTTAGCACTCTTCACACATGGCTCTAATGTATTTATCTTACAGCGCAAAAGTGAAGACTGAGATGCCTTTCACCCAGACACCACACAATAACTGTCTCTGTGGAACGTATTTTGATATCTAATATTGTTTCATCCAATCTGCTCATTTGCAGTCCTTTCTATTGCAGGGAAGTTCTCCTGGTGTCCAGGCCAACAGTTATGCCTCAACCAATATCACTAAACAAAGACATTAACTGTTCATTTATCTCATGGCTGTCTGTGGGGCCTTGCTGTGAGCAAATTGGCTGCCACGTTTTCCTACATTACAACAGTGACTATACTTCAAAGGAAGAACCTCATTGGCCAGGAAACACTTTGGGGCATCCTGGGGTCATAAATGCAGGTTTGTTCTTTTTCTTTTGAATATATTCAGCTGGAATGAAGTTACATGAGGTTATATGGAGTCACATAACTACTGTGGCAACAAGAGCAGGTCAGAGGCTGGGTATTTTGCGGCTTACTCCTCCTTACTCCGAAAGCCTTTCCACCATCTACAAGGCACAAGTCAGGAGTGTGATGGAATACTCTCCACTTGCCTGGATGAGTGCAGCTCCAACTAGACTCAAGAAGCTCGACACCATCCAGGACCAAGCAGCCCGTTTGATTGGCACCCCATCCACCACCTTAAACATTCACTCCCTCCACCACCAGCGCACCGTGGTTGCAGTGCAGCAACTCGCCAAGGCTTCTTCGACAGCACCTCCCAAAACAGCAACCGCTACCACCTAGAAGGGCAAAGGCAGCAGGCGCATGGGAACACCATCACCTGCAAGTTCCCCATTAAGTTACAGACCATCCTGACTTGGAAGTATATCGCCGTTTCTTCATCGTCGCTGGGTCAAAATCCTGGAACTCCCTCCCTAACAGCACTGTGGTAGTACCTTGACCACACGGACTGCAGCAGTTCAAGAAGGTGGCTCACCACCACCTTCTCAAGGGCAATTAGGGATGGGCAATAAATGCTGGCCTTGCCAGCGACGCCCACATCCCAGGAACAAATAATTTTTAAAAATGTGAAACGTTTTACCATTTTTTTTTGAGTCACCTCATTGAAGAGAACTTTGGAGCTATAGACTTGAGGTAGTAAGGTAACTATAGACAAGTCTAAAATACAAGACTATTACTGATTTCCTTCCCCCCCCCCCCCCCTTTCTTTATCCTTCTCAATTAGTTCCGAATGACATACACTATTCCTCACCTGAGAAGCTTAGGAGGTCACTTGCTCCCAGTTTCTGCCATTCTGTCCGAAGGAGGTCATTTTCCCATCACACCTGTGCTGGCTGTCTGAAAGAGATAGTCACATAGTAGCATTCTCCTGTCCTTTCCACATAGCTTTCTTAAATTTTTCTTTCTCAAATATTTTACCACTTGCCTTTTTGAAAGCTTCTGTGGATTCTGCTTCCATCACTATTAAGGCATTCCACATCCTGACAACCCTCTGTGTAAAAATAATTTAAAAAAATTCTCCTAATTTCTCCCTTCATTCTTTTGGCGCTGATCTTAAATTTATGCTCTCTAGCCACCACCTCATCAACCAATATAAAATCGTTTTTCCCGGTTTACTTTATCAAAACCTCTCATAATTTTGAACGTTGCACATAGATCTCCTCTTAACCTTCTTTGTTCTGTTGAAAAGAGTCCACGACTCTCCAGAATCTCCTCACAACTAAAGCCACCCAACCCTGGAATCCGTAGTGAGTCTCTTCTGCACCCTTTCCATGACCTTGACATCCTTCCTAGAGTAACACACACAAATCTGGACATAATATTCTAACGGTTGCCTAATGTTGCAGCCATTGCATGGCACGATACCTTAGCAAACCAACTACAGCTGCTGACTACTATACCAGAAAAAGTATGGAATATTGTATGAGAATGAAGTTCTGGCTGACTTGGTGGGTAACTGTTATTAAGAAAAAGCATGAAGGAACAGTCTCCTATTACATCTGAACTAAATCCTGCGTAATCAGAATCGCTGCCACAAACATAGCAAGAACTTGACTCAAATAATAAAAAAATCTATTGTTACTGGAAACTTTTACTGAGTTGGAACCTTGCAAAACTAATTGGGACTTGGCTCACTTTGTGCAGGCCACCCAAGTGAGATTTCAAGAACAGATTGGCAGTCATCCATAGTGGTAAAAACTCTTGCTTCACTGATTTTGTTCTACGTAGTTCGAAGCACCAGCAGAGCCCAAAGTATCGCTCACACAACAATACATTCCGAATGGTAAAAGATGAGATCTCATTGTAATGTGAGGCCCCGTCTGCTCTCTCAGGTGGACGTTAAAGATCCCATGGCACTATTTCGAAGAAGAGCAGGGAAGTTATCCCCGGTGTCCTGACCAATATTTATCCCTCAATCAACATCACTAAAACAGATTAATTGGTCGTTATCACATTGCTGTTTGTGGGAGCTTGCTGTGCGCAAATTGGCTGCCGCGTTTCCTACATTACAACAGTGACAACACTTCAAAAAGTACTTAATTGGCTGTGAAGCACTTTGGGACGTCCGGTGGTCGTGAAAGGCGCTATAGAAAGGCAAGTCTTTCTTCCTTTAATAACAATTTTCAAAAAGGGAGACAGAGCTAACCCGGGTAATTTCAGGCTAGTTACTTTAACAACTGTGGTAAGAACTTTGTTTTGGAATCTGTAAAGATTAAATTACTCGATAAAATATCTAGATGAAGAAAAATAATTAGAAGCAGCCAACATGGATTTCAGAAAGAAAGATCACACTTGACAAGTTTGATTGAGTTCTTTGAGGAGGCACCAGATACGCTGATTAGGGAAATGCAATAGATATGCTGCACATGGACTTTCAGAAAGCCTCTGCTAAAATGCCACACAGGAAACAATTGGAGAAGATTAAGGGGTATAGAATTAGGAAGCATGCAGCAAATTGGATCAAAAACTGCTTGGAAGGGAGGAAACAGAATATGTGTTCAGGGCAGTTTCTCAGAGTGGTTGAAAGTGGGTAGCCGTACCCCACAGGCTTCTGTTCTGGGACTGATCTGTTCACTGTGTACATCAATGGTTTGGATATAGGGACAGAGGGGGTGGTGTCCAAGTTTGGAGATGGTACTAAAATATGAGGCGTAGTAAATAATTCTGAGGATCAAAGGAAACTGCAAGGGGATGTTGATAAGATGGAATGGGTAAAAAGTGGCAGATGGAATTCAATGTCAGTAAATATGAGAGATATTTTGGTTAAAAAAGTAATAATTATACTTAGAATGAGGGAAAGCTGGGTAATGTGGAAGAGTGGAGGGATTTGGAGGTTCCGGTTCACAAGACCCCAACAGCTAATGGTATACTGGGTTTTATGGCAAGAAGAATAGAGTATAAAAGTGGAGATGTAAAGGTGATTCCAAATGAAACCTTCGTAAGACTGCAGTAGGTGAACTGTGTGCGGTTTTGGCTCCACACTACAGGAAGGATGTTGAGGCAACAGAGAGGGCACAGAACAGCAACGTTCCCTCTAAGCTGTGGGGCCGTGCGGCTGTTTGCCGGTCCCACGCAGCCCGGGATCGGCTTTTTCAACCGTAATTGCCGCGAAGGTGAATGGGCCGCGCGGAGCCCTTAAAGGGGCCACGCAGCCAAAAGAAAATTTTGGGGGGAACATTGCAGAACAGATGTACTAGGATGCTGCCTGGTATGAGAAAATACAATCAGAAGAAAAGCATGAAAAATACGGGCTGCTTTTGCTACAGCGGTGTGAACTGGTTGGGATGAACGGTTTGTTTCCGTGCAGTAGTTTGTTGGGAAATGTTTTTCACTGAGGTGAAACGTTGCCTGAGATTTTCAGATGGGTCTTTAACTCAGCAAAAACTTTCAAATGAGTTATTTAGCGTTTTTTGTATTCACATTTGTTACCTTGTTTTACAGATGTCCTGGGGTAAAATTAGCAAATTATTCCAGGACAGAAGTAACCTGTGTGCTTAACTCTTAAAACTTGGGGCCATATTTATCGTGAGCTTTTAATGCTCTCTGTCGGTTTTCTTAATTGGGTGCTTACGTTGGAGCAGCGAGTTCCTTTCTCTGGGCTAATAGGTCACAGTGGTCAGAGCTATGGTGAGTAAAGAATAAAGCAAATAAAACATGGAAGGGGAAGTGTGTAGCACAATAGGTCAGAAATCTCTTTTCCGCTCTGGGACCTGTTGGGATTAAAATCTCTTCCCCTTCATCGCCATAAGCACAAAATTTAAAAAAAAATGTAGGGGGTTGGTCTATAAAAACAGGGAAGTCCTGCTACAACTGTACAGGGTATTGGTGAGACCACACCTTGAGTACTGCGTACAGTTTTGGTCTCCTTACCTAAGAAAGGATATACTTGCCACAGAGGGAGTGCAGCAAAGGTTCACCAGACTGATTCCTGGGATGGCAGGACTGTCGTATGAGGAGAGATTGGGTCGACTAGGCCTGTATTCACTAGAGTTTAGAAGAATGAGAGGGGATCTCATTGAAACGTATAAAATTCTGACAGGGCTAGACAGACTGGATGAAGGGAGGATGTTTCCCCTGGCTGGGGGGTCTAGAACGAGGGGTCACAGTCTCAGGATACGGGATAGGACATTTAGAACTGAGATGAGGAGAAATTTCTTCACTCAGAGGGTGGTGAACCTGTGGAATTCTCTACCACAGAAGGCTGTGGAGGCCAAGTCACTGAATATATTTAAGAAGGAGATAGATAGATTTCTAGACACAAAAGGCGTCAAGGGGTATGGGGAGAGAGCGGGAATATGGTATTGAGATAGAGGATCAGCCATGATCATATTGAATGGCAGAGCAGGCTCGAAGGGCCGAATGGCCTACTCCTGCTCCTATTTTTCTATGTTTCTATGTACACTGTCATACCGCCTTTGAAATTGACCGCAAGTTCGGGATTTCCAGGCGCGAAATCCCGAATTTGCGATCTGTCAAAGATCATCCGCTGCGACTCCAAAATCCTCATTGCTGGTGCAGAGTTGGACTAATTGCCCACCAACCTCCCAGCACTTAAGCAGGAAAATTTTATGGCTGGTGTAAACAGGCGCATGTAAGGTGGGGTGGGGGGCTAGTTGTCCATACTGTTTCAATATTCAACAGAGCTTTGTATTGCCCTACAAACACAGCCATTACTTTGTATTATTCTCCCTCTGCTGTCCATCACCCTGATTACAAATTATTCGCAGCCACCAGACTTTTTGCATAATAAAGTACTGTAATTGGATATTGTTGAAACAAGATATGCTGCCTAATATTTCTTTGCCGTCCCTCGCTTTGAATAATTATTTTTATTCATTTTACTCGATGTAAGTAAAACTGGACAGATCCTCGAAAAGGGAGCCGTGTTTATTTTACAAAAAATATTCCTTGCCAGTTTAGCTTGAGTGTTATAATGATTATCATTATTATTTACAGTGGGAGTGATAGGTCATCAGTTCAAATCAATATTCACACCGGTTAATTTAAAATTTGATTGATGTCAGGCATTGGAGATTTCAGTTTCCTGATTGGTGTACCGCCCCACGTGATCCCTACTTCGCTTATGCACAGGGTTAGTTATGCCATTGACAGCAATTTCAGGGCCAATATGCAAGAAATTAATCTAAAAACAGCTTCTTAAAGCTTGACGCTCATCTGCCTCTGTGCCTTGCTTCTAACAAGATGTGGAGATGCCGGTGTTGGACTGGGGTGGACAAATGTGAGAAGTCGCACAACACCAGGTTATAGTCCAACAGCTTTATTTGAAATCACAAGCTTTCGGAGCGCTGCTCCTTCGTCAGGTGAAGTGAAGAGGTGCATATAGGCACAGCATCTGGCAGTGTTCTCTGACTATATATGCTGTGCCTATATGCATCTCTTCACTTCACCTGACGAAGGAGCAGCGCTCCGAAAGCTTGTGATTTCAAATAAAGCTGTTGGACTATAACCTGGTGTTGTGCGACTTCTCACAATTGCTTCTAACATATTGTGGAATTTTTCAGCCCATTCAACTTGGGGTCATCAGCAGCCCTTTAAGAGCAGCTGGTAGAGGATATGCAGCCCTGTGGCCCCTGTACACACCCAGAGCATGCATGTTAATGTTTAGATTATCTGATCTTAACATTATAGTATGAGGTCAGCTGAGATCAGCTCAAGCATCCAAATTATTGGCTCTGTACCTTTTTAAATTATTAATAGAATATCTAGAAAGGTTTCTTGTAATGAAGAAATAAAACCATTTTGTTTGCATTTTGTTTTGTTAAAAGAAATAATACAAAGCTGAACTCAATCTGGGTCCTGTTAATAAGATTTCATATCAAGCAAAAGGCCGATTGTACATATTGGATAGAAAGTAAACCTATTACTTTTATAAAATCAAAGGGAGGAAACACGTACTATAACAACGAAATGTCGAAGTCCAACAATTCTCCATTAAAGGAAAATGGACAGAGAGGAACCAAGAAAGAGACTAAGGTTGCCTGAGGACTGTTTAAAGTGATGATGAGTAGAGTTTTGTCTGAAGCACTGAGCCCAAAGCTTTCCAAGCTCACTTGAAAAGAAAGATCATTTAATGTTTTATGAGTCAGTAAATGGGCTGCAGAAAATGAAAAGGATAAGTACCGTAGGAGGTTTTGATGGAAGGAAACACATTGTGTCGTTAATAACTGTAGCTTTTATAGTGATTTGGTGTGGTAATAAGGTTTCTAGCCTTCTTCACGCTGGTGTAAGGGACCTAGGCTGGTTAGAACATAGGAAGCACTGAGTGATTTAATTATAGCAACCCAAGAAGTCCCAATTCCAGCATAACTCATGTAGGAATATTCATTCAAATAAATAACTGGCATTCATTCAAGTCTCCCTCTCCTGACCCCAGTCATTAATGCATTTATTCAGTGAGTGGCTGAACCATACATACCAGGAAAGTCACAGGTTCTGTGCTGAGCCAGCATTTGGGCGGTGGTAGGGATATTAAAATTGACCTCAGCGCTTCTGCATTAGAGAGAGAAAAATGAACGAGGGTTCCAGCTCGGTAACCCGCGATCCCTGCTGCAAGTGCACATATGCGAATGTTGGATAAGGGCGGCAGCAGACTCTGACGTGCTGGCTTTCCACAGGTGAACATCTGATGGCACTCAGCTTCGTCAGGCAGATATACCAGAACATGATCAACAAACATAGGATGCACCTGAACGAGTGATTGATTGATTGACCTTTACGCGACAAGCAAATAAAGCCTCTGCTCCGATCAAATGTCGCCTTATCCAGATAGCGATCTAAAGCCTTGCGCTCTCATTGTGTTTAACGGGCACAGGACCCTGGTTTGTATATGTGAGCAGCCCCCACCGGCCGTGCTCCTCGCCCGTTTACAGCCTCAACTAAAAATGTGAGAAGTCGCACAACACCAGGTTATAGTCCAACAGCTTTATTTGAAATCACAAGCTTTCGGAGCGCTGCTCCTTCGTTCACCTGACGAAGGAGCAGCGCTCCGAAAGCTTGTGATTCCAAATAAAGCTGTTGGACTATAACCTGGTGTTGTGCGACTTCTCACATTTGTCCACCCCAGTCCAACACCGGCATCTCCACATCATATCAACCAGAAATAGCATCAGGTGGGTCCTTAGGCGTCAATGGGACGACCACGATGCCTCAAATCCCCTCCCTCCTGATTTTCAGCTTCCGGCTGTCTGATTTTCAGGCATGAAATGGATGACAGGCAGTTGAAAATTGCCCCCCCCCCCCCCCGTGTCTCTGAACTGGGTGAGTGTCAGAGGGGTACAGTGTCCCTGTGAACTGAGTCCAAAGAGAGCCTCTGTGAAGGGAGGAAAGTGACTGTTGCGATGACTCTTTGGGAAAGCTGCACCTGTTGAAATCCCAAAATATCACTTTTATTTTCCCAATTTTGAAATGTAAACGTGTTTAAAATTAACCAAAATTCATCAATTTTAATTTTTATAAAGTCTAAATATTCCTGTGCCATGGCCCTTGAGCCCCCCACCCCTCCCAAAAATGCCTCACATGGCAGGGCACGAGGGTTGAGGGGTGATGGTGGCAGTATTTGGAAGGAGTGTGTATAATTCTATATTTGTTGCTTACAGCTCTGGCTGGAATAATCTTATTGTAAATAAGAAGGGTTCAAATCCCCTATTTGCTGTTAGGCAAACTTTTTTTTTAAAGTAGAACATTTATTTGAACTTTTTTTAAATCACAGTAATAGATTATTGCATTATCCACTGCTGCTGGGAAAGAGAAGTTTTAAAATATAAAGAAAAATAATTAATTCCTAAATGTTCATGGGCAGGAAATCTGTGCCTGAATTCCTGGTAGGTGTTCCCAGCACGCGTAGCTTCCAGCTGGAGTGCAAATGTGTAAAATCTATCCCAAGTTTTCAATAAAGTTTGAGCAAATCTCCCTTCAATTCTTTTTAGATAAAAGGAATGCAATGTCCATATTCATCGTAGATACAAAATACTGGACGATGCATCAAATAAAATGTCAAAAATCTGGTGTACATGCCTTGAAGATAAATCTTATGCCATTAACACTTGTATCCATGAGTGAATGAATGTAGGGTATACCAACAGCACACATTACAAGCCATAGTCCCACTGCACTTTCAGTGGAATTACTTGCTTTCCCATGTCATATACGTATATTCAAGGCCGATTTTGCGTTGGCAGCTTTTTTGAAGCTTTTGCTTATTTTTCTAGACAGGCATGTGAGCCCATGCCTGCCTAGAAAAGGACCTAGACAGAGTAGATAGAGGGAAACTGTTCCCATTGGCGGAAGGGTCGAGAATCAGAGGGCACAGATTTAAGGTGATTGGCAAAAGAACCAAAGGCGACATGAGGAAAAGCTTTTGAACGCAGCGAGTGGTTAGGTTCTGGAATGCGCTGCCTAAAAGGGTGGTGGAGGCAGACTCAATCATGGCTTTCAAAAGGGAATTGGATAAGTACCTGAGGGGGAAAAAATTTGCAGGGCTACGGGGAAAGGGCAGGGGAGCGGGACTAGCTAAAGTGCTCTTACAGAGAGCTGGCACGGGCTCGACGGGCCGAATGGCCTCCTTCTGTGCTGTAACCATTCTATGATTCTATATGAGTACTACCCAGATGGCTGAAAGCTTCCTCTTATCTTTTTTTACAAATGACTGCGCAAGAGAATAATATAAATATTAACTGTAATTTTCTGGCTGGAATTACTTAACTATCTGCTGTCAGTTTTACAGAAGTAGCCTTAAGCGTATGTTAAACCTGCTGTGACACACGAGCAGTCACTTGGCCAACTCTTCAGGCATTGGCTTGTAACTTACTTGGTTCTCTAACAATGGGCAACGTTTCCTAGCCCTATGATGGAGTCATTGTATATGTACTTTTTTTGGAAAAGCCTCAAGCAATCCACTTTTTAGTTATTACTTATATCTTGGTAACTTCAATAATAAAGAAATAAAAGTAGTCTATGAAAGATATTTTTTAATGAGTTGGCAAATAAGTGTGAGAACGATAGCTGGAGATCAGGGCTGCAAATTCCCAGTAGCCAACCAACTGGGATTGATGAAACTTTCTAATTTGGACCAAACTGTGAAGCATAAAGCTGGCCAGGTCCTCCTTCCAGCTTCAAAAGTTCATTCTTTGGTGTTCACTGATCTGTCAGTTCTTTGTGAACTATTGCAGTCCCATTCTACCATTTCAGCCAGAGCTCAGTGGGTAGCACTCTCGCCTCCAAATCAGAAGCTTGTGGGTTCAAAATCCCACTCCAGAGATTTGAGCACGAAATCTAGGCTGACACTCCAGTGCAGTGCACTGTTGGAGGTGCCGTCCTTTGGATGAGACGCTAATCTGAGGCCCCGTCTGCCCTCCTTGATGGATGTAAAAGATCCCACGGCACAATTTTGAAGAAGAGCAGGGGAGCTTTCCCAGTGTCCTGGGCCAATATTTATCCCTCAACCAACATTAAAAAACAGATTATCTGATCATTATCACATTGCTGTTTGTGGGAGCTTGCTGTGCGCAAATTGGCTGCCGCATTTCCTACATTACAACAGTGACTACACTTCAAAAATACTTCACTGGCTGTAAAGCGCTTTGAGACGTCCGGTGGTCGTAAAAGGCGCTATATAAATGCAAGTCTTCCTTTCTTTCATTACAACTTGGCTGCCTCATTTACTTGCTTAACAACAGTGACTACAATTCAAAAGTAATTCATTGGCTGTGAAGCACTTTGGGATATTCTCGGGACATGAAAGGTGCAGTTTTTTTTTCTTTGTTTCATTCCTTTAGTTATATTCTCTGTCACTGCAATCTCTTCAGTGTTTCCCTTCAGAGGCCTGGCTCTTTTTCGAGCATTACAACAGTGATTCCACTTCAAAAGTACTTCATTGGCTGTAAAGCGCTTTGAGATGTCCGGTGGTCGTGATAGGCGCTATATAAATGCAAGTCTTCCTTTCTTTTACTGGTATTTGAGTTTGTGGGCCTTCTTACATCTATCACCATATCAGTACTCAAAGTAAAGAGGTTCAAGCTGCAGACTGCAAAGGCCCAGGATGAACTCTTTATAAAATATGAAATAACAACAGAAAATGCAGCAGGTCAGGCAGCATCCATGGAGAGAGAAACAGAGTTAACGTTTCAGGTCGGTGACCCTTTTCTTTATAAAATATGTTCATGATCGCACTACAATTGAGCGAAGGGGAGACAATGAAGAACAAGAAGGCAGGAGTAGGAAGACTCGGCTGAGAGAGAATGGGAAGCCACAGCTTAAGAGGGGACATTGTGGGCACTCCGAGCAAGTGGCAAGAGACTTGCGAGAGTGGGACAGGGGGTCTGAAGAGGACAACTCCAGCTTCAGGCCGGTGGGGTTGCGATGAAAGCAGGGGCAGAAAGAAGCAAGACAGAAAGAGGCAAGGCAGAAGAGCAGCTATCATAGCTGTCCAAAAGAATGTGTGGCTGTTGAAACAAAAAACACTCTGGGCTGGATTTTGAATGACCCATGGCGTCGGGTTTGGAGGCGTGTGGGGGGTTAAATTTGCGGGGTCGGGGTTTCCGACCCCATCCCGCCTCCATCCCGCCTCCACGCAATTTTGACAAAATCAGTCGCGGGGTTCCCGACTCCGTCCCGCCTCCAAGAGGCGGGAGAGGCCATTAAAGCAATTAACAAGCCCTAAATTGGGTCTGTAATGCTATTTTGAAACGTTGTAGCTAGTTTAACCCTTTTCTGACGTGAAGCACGCCTGGTGTGAAACACTCCAGTGAAACCTGGCGGGAGCACAAGTGGATAGCTGACTATCGGCTGCAGGTCCACTATTACAACGGAGATGTAATGAAGGTAGTAGTAGTATTAGGTGTGAAAGTTGCCTCTGATACTGCTACATTCAATGTCATGGCATTTGGTGTAAGAGGACTTGGATGCAAAAAAATCTCTCTCTCTCTCTCTCATATTTGCATCCAGGTCTCTCACCAGTAGCCAGACAATCTCTGAGAGCAGTCTCTGACCTGCAATGATGACATCATCTAGAGGCGACTTTCAGACTGAAACCACTAATTAGTTCATGGGTTCCCACATGCTGCAACTCAATTGCCCAATTAAGTGAAAATTGCATCAGGCATCCACATTAATCTGGAGTCGGGGGAGAAACACGGAATGCGGATTGCACGACCCCAACCCGACCCCAAGAGAAAATCCAGCCCTATGGTTCCCATAGACCAACCAGATTGTTGGACAAGTGATGGATGAGGGCCATGTGATTCATAGATTATTGATATCATTAGTAGATGTTAGCTTGACACTTGTATTGATGTAGATAGATATTAAAAACTATTTCACAAGGAGGTCGC
Organism: Squalus acanthias; assembly: GCA_030390025.1. Classification (NCBI taxonomy): domain Eukaryota; kingdom Metazoa; phylum Chordata; class Chondrichthyes; order Squaliformes; family Squalidae; genus Squalus; species Squalus acanthias. Next base: position 12,632,131 of record CM059437.1, read on the forward strand.
CACTATAAAAAATATTTTGACGTTGCTCGTGGCTCATTTATTAAACAGCTCAAAAAGGGTTTAGCAGGAGATCTTTAAGAAGCTGCCTACTTTATAGTCAATTTCTGTTAGTCACTAACCTATTTGACACAAAATGTTATTAATTGCATCAATTATTTGGCCTAGAAATTCATTATAGCCCAGGAATGGGCGGTATCTTTAGAAAAGTTTGAGAATTAGCGCCAGGCACTAATGCTTTAGACTGCATGCAAAATTCATTCTCACTGCTCAAAGAAATGATTGGGGCGCTAAATCTTAAAGTCTTAAAGGCCTAGCTCAGTGGCGTTACACTCAAAGGATGGACCAATATCGGGTGCAATCTAATCTCAATTCATCATTGCCACAGGCTTCTCCCATTACTTAAAGGGGAGGTTCATTGATACTGCAGCACCTCATTCTCAACAATGCTGGCTGTGCAGCAGCCTCAGCAAGGAGAAGCACAACAAGGAGAAGGAGCTGGAGGACTGAAGCAAGTGTGCTCATGGTAGATCCACCTCAGTCGGATGGTCAGGATGATTGAATGCTTCAACAAATGCTACATACCACCATCTGCACTACAAGCTTCACAAAGCACCATATCCCCAGTGCTCACCCACCAACAATCTCTACGTACCTACACTCACACCCACATCTCACACCTTGCACACAATGATAGCTATTCAACTATGGCAGGCACAAGGGTCATTAGTTAGTAGAATGATTGTGATATGTGTGATATGTTTATGCATATATTTATTAATGGAGTTTGCAATATTTTGTGGTCTCTCTCATTTCACCTTTGTGCCCAGGAGGACGCTGTGATATGGCATGACACAGGGATGGTATGATGGGGATGTGGTGAGCAAAAGGGATCTGGGGTTTAAGTCGTCCTGCTGTGAGGCTGGAGGTCTGTTTGGAGGAGGTGGCAGAGTTCTGTGACCACTACCTTGGTGATGAGGAGCCTTCTAATACAGTGCTCCTCACTTAATTGAAGGTAGGAGAAGGGCTGTCGGAATACCCTCGGAGGGTGAGGCCTCCTGGTGAGAGGCCCTGATGTCCCTCCTCATCCCTTTGTGCACATGTTCCCGTATTTCTGGCTGCCTACGCTCCCTCCGCCATAGATCCTGGAGGGTGAGGTGGCGCCAGTATAGCTCCCATTTATGTTACCAAGTGTAGCAGTTTGCATCTTTGAACAATAAATGTAGCCACTTTGCACTTGCCAGAAGACTGCTGATAAAAAAGCTTGAAATTACTCATACAAACTCAACCACTGGGTGAAACTGACATTAAGCCACTGAAACTAACCTGCCCTGACAGCTGCGAGTGATTAATGCTGATGCCTTTAAATAACATCACTGGAGCCGGCTTCCATCAGCTGTGCACCTACTCACCCTGTCGCTGTCTGGTCGAGGCGCAAAGGTATGTGGCGATAATGAATTTTGCAGATCGGGCACCCAGTGAGCGTTGCACACTCACTGACATCACGATCTGCCTGGCGTTGAAGTCCCTGATGGTACCTCATACCGGCGGCGCAAAGGTGGGGGGGGGGCCGGATTTGCCGTGCAGCGCTGGATTCGCCTCACCCCGGTGCTACTGCATCAGCGCCCCATTACTGCCCTCTGCAGGCGCTAACAGGAGGCGCTAACCCACCAAATTTTTCCCCCATTGACTTCTCAGGTATTCAGTGAAATATTAATAATGATTTTCTGTTACATTTTTATCTTTTAAAATTTATGCTTTTCTGAAATTCCTTATGGCTGATTTCAGCCTAGCAGCTGTACAGGGGATCTGGGACCCGTGTGAACCGGGCAAGCAACTGTATATCTCTCTAACCAATCCTTACTGAGCCACACAGAGTTTGAACCAGGAAGGGTAAGTTAGAATATTTAATTCAATGCCAAATCATGTACAGAAAGCAAAATAAAGAGAGGGAAAGACAGATGTGATTAAGAGAGAGATAAAGGAGACAGAAAGAAAAAGTTTAAAAAAATTATTTAAATATTATTAAATCTCCAACAGTAATTAAAATCTGAAAGACTGAGACTTTGCACTTGTAAAAGTTAATTTTCAGTGCCAGAGAGGTTGTTTAGTAGTAATTAAGACTTATCACACTGTTAAAAATTTACTTAGACTGCAATGGACAAGTCCTAGCTTTTTCTGGCGAGTTTAGTGGGTATCTATCACGTAAGTACCGCAACTTCATGCCCTTCCATGTATTTCAATGCCGAGTCTCTCGGTGAGATACTGTTATAGCGCAGCTTCTGGAGGAGCAGGGCAATTCAGACAGCAACTTCCTGATATCTGTGTTTAACTGCGCATGTGCGGTCACTGGAAGTTGCTGTCCGATTTACACTTAATAACGGTGAGCGCTGATAGCCTCACCATGATTTCTACCGCAAAATCCGGGCCATTCTTTACAAACACGTTTGTGATTTCATTACATTGAATGCATGGAGGAAATCGGAACCCATTATTCTCAAATCAAGGAACAGCATCAAGGAATGAGTAAATATACTCGTGTCTTCAAGCCATCAAAGAATGGGAATTGTCCACCACTGGCATCCAATCTAAAACCATTTGTACTAATATATTGAACATCAGGTAACTTTGTAGTGGTTTTATTGCTCAGTGTTGTATTCTGTTCCTCATTATTCATCTAAATAAAACATTTCAGAATGACTAGATTTAGAAGGTGATGCTACAGATGATAAGACATACTTTAAGTATTTAATTTCTCCTTATTACAAATTATTGATAACTCATGTTGAAGGGAATTGACAGGGTAGATGCTGAGAAGTTGTTTCCCCTGGTTGGAGAGTCTAGAACTAGGGGGCACAGTCTCAGGATAAGGGGTCGGCCATTTAAGACCGAGATGAGGAGGAATTTCTTCACTCAGAGGGTTGTGAATCTTTGGAAATCTCTGGAGATCGGGCGGGAAAGTGGCATTGAGGTCGATGTTCAGCCATGATCTTATTGAATGGCGGAGCAGGCTCGAGGGGCCGTATGACCTACTCCTGCTCCTATTTCTTATGTTCTTATGTTACAGTTACTTAGGAAGCGTGCATGCCATGGTGGGATGTCTAAATGCATAAAATGTGTGTGGGGCGGTGGGGGGGAGGGAAATAGACAAGAGTAATTTTACAGCTTGGGGGATTGGCCAGCCATCTAACTCTGAACTGCACTACAACAGTTTGTGAAACCAGCTCCAGTGGGCAGGCTCACTCCACTTGGAGTTCACACTGGGTGCAGTATTATTCCAGACTGGAAAAAGCCACATTTTCAAAGTACCTCAGCAGTTCATTGAAACCTTGGGGGCAAATTTATAAATTTACATTTTAATGTTAGGAGAAGGTGGCGGCTCCCTTCTGCTCTCCTGACATAAACCATCAGCCGTCTGGGGAGCAGAGCTCCACACATTGAAACAAGCACACACGTGCGGTGCTCTTTGCTGCTAACTTCAGTGCAAGGCACAATATTGCCCCAGTTAGCAGTATAACTTAGGTCTTCCAACTGAACAAAGCACTTTGACCGGCCTGTATAGCTAGGATAACACAGCTCTGTTAAGCATTAGTTACTGGTTTCCTCCAATGAAATGTGATTGCTCTTTCATGTTTGAATAATAAAACAGCAGAGGCTTATTGCTAGAAAGGGAATGTCATTTGATTAAGCGTGGAATCTGGGTGAAAATAGTATTCATCCAAGCTGGAATTTAATGAGTTTTTTCAATATTAAATGCTATACTGTAAATAGAAAGGGCTGGATTTTGAAGTTGGAGTCGTGTTAGGGTCGGGAATCACACATTCTGGCTTGTGAACCCGCCTCCATCGAGATGTGGCCAACCCACTGTATTTTCCCTTGATTGACCTTGTTGAGCCCGCCCAGTGGGCTCAGCAGGCCAATTAAGGGCCACCCGGCAACAGGTGACGTCACAGACTGACATTTCATCTGTCAAGAGCTTTTGACAGATGAAATATCAGCGTTTGACAGCTCTGTGAAGCTGTCAAACACTCACAATATGATTTCTAACTTCAGTCCTTCCTTTCAGGCTGAGTTAGAAATCATTCCAGCACAGAAAACAGAAGGCTGCTGTTTTTGACAGGTCCACGGCTTTCCTGCTTTCTGTGCCGGTGAGATTTCTAACTCCCGAGAACTGAAGGGCTGACACCTGCAGGAGGAAGTTAAGGTAAGTAAAACTTTTTCCAACACTTAGCACTTACCTTACACACTTACCTCTGCACACATGCACCCATCACTCACCTGCCCACCGGACATATCGACCCCTCCAACCCCTGCAGACCCACGGCCCGCCCCGATAACTTGGATTGTTTGGCACCTGTCGGGAAGCCCACACTTTTCTTTTTAAAATAGGGATTATGCAAAAAACTGCCTGTTAACTACCTGTTAACAGGCAGTTAATTGTCACTAATCCCTTCCCGCCTTGGGGAGTCGGGTCTCAGACCAGGTCGGGTACCCGCCGCCAGAGAAACTGGCATGGAGGCGGGATGGAGTCGGGATGGGGTCGGGACCCCCGAATCTGCAACTTTAACCCCGCCCCCAAACCCGACTCCACGGGTCATTGAAAATCCAGCCCCATGTAGTTTGGGATTAATCACTTCTATTTGTATCACATATATTTATTTGATATTGATAAGTGGAATTGAGTGTTTTGAATGTACCATTCAACCTTTTACTCGGCATCACAGGATTAACTAATCATATTACAAAGTTAAACAATGATGGGGATGGTTGGTTTAATTTTAGCTTTTGTAAATGTCAAGGGCTCGATTTTGCCAGGCCTGAGGAGGCAGGATCGGAGGCGTGTGAGGTGTTAAAATCGCAAAAAATGGCGGGCGGCTCCATCCCGCCTCCGAGCAATTTTCCCAGAATCGGGTTTTCAGACCCCGTTTCCATCCCGCCTCCAAGAGGCAGGATAGGCCCTTAAGGCCCATAGTGGTTAGCACTGGTGCCTCACAGCGCCAGAGACCCGGGTTCGAATCTGACCTCGGGTGACTGTCTGTGTGGAGTTTGCACATTCTCCCCGTGTCTGCGTGGGTTTCCTCCGGGTGCTCCGGTTTCCTCCCACTGTCCAAAAATGTGCGGGTTAGGTTGATTTGGCTATGATAAATTGACCCTTAGTGTTAGGGGGGGATTAAATATGTGGGGTTATGGGGATAGGATGGGATATGTTAGGGGGAATTAAATACGTGGGGTTACGGGGGTCGGGTGGGATATGTTTACTGTGGGGATTAAAGCAGGGACAGGGTACTGGATTTGAATGATCAGCCATGATCGTATTGAATGGTGGTGCAGGCTCGACGGGCCGAATGGCCTACTCCTGCTCCTAGATTCTATGTTTCTATGTTTAACAACCAGTTAATTGCATCTATAATCCCATTTTGAGAGGCCTTTCTGAATTTAACACATTTCCCCCGTGCTGCACGTCTCCTCTGGAACACGCCAGTTAATCCTGGCGGCCTCACAAGTGAATTACTTACTAACAGCTGCAGCTCCACCATTAAAAAGGAGTTTTCACCAATGATCATTTGCAGGTGGCAGAACTTTGTTGTCTCAGGTCTGGGGGAACTTTTAGCAGACATATTCATTGTTGTGGAAGTTTGGAGCCTGACACCCATCTCCAGTGTGACCTCCTGGGAAACCCTTCTCCCCACCTTGACTGAGCGCTTCCTCAACTGAGGCATATACCAGAAGAATGGGAACCATTTATTTCCTTTCCTCCTGGACATCAGATTCAGACGAAGACCAGCCGCAGCAGCAGCAGAACCCTGAACAACAGCAGCACCAACAGCAGGAGCAACAACAGGAGCACCAAGCTGCTGCTCACCCACCTGAAGCTGCACAGGCCAGAAGGCGCCAGCGTGCGACCACATTGCTGCCCGGGATGCAAGGGACGCACTCATGTTGGCCAGATTTGCTTAGCCTGCACAATCAAACACTTTTGCCTCGCATCTTCTTACCAGAGCATCGACAATGGACAAGAACCTACGGACTCCTATCACTCTGACCACCATACTGACAATTGCAAGTTGCTCTAAGCCCTCAATGTGGAAGTCCCGTTTGCAAAATGACACAGGCCACAACTTCAGCAGTTTGCCATCAGAATTTTTTATCACAACAAGCAACCGATGGCATTTCAAAAATAAACACAACATAACACCCAAGTGACTACCCTTGTGCATTATATTCCTCTTACGCGTGCTCCAACATGGTGCTTCCCCTGTGCTTCAGCAGATGTGGAGGCTCCTTGCTCACTTTCTTGCTGCTCCTGTCTCGACACCTTTGGCGGCCGTCCTCTGGGGTTGCGAACCTGTGAGGGCTCGCCAACAGTCTGCTGCTCCTGCGGCTGTGTAGGGGATGAGACGCCCATCTCAGTTGGGTGAGAACTTTGGTGGGGCTCTGACCGAGGGCTTTGCAGTGGCATGGTCGTGTGAGCGCTTGGAGAGGAGCCCCCACTTCCTTGTTGTCTGCCACCAACATCCCTCTCATTGGTCAGCCCCACTTCAGATCTAGCAAGTGGCTTGACAGCACCTTGCTGCACTTCAGGGGGGCCAGGAGGACCCGTTTCTGCACTGGAAGTCCTACTCCAGAGGACTTCCATGAAGGTCTGGTTTCTATGCTCAATAGCTGACCATCGCTCCTCAAGAGATGCCAGTCTATTCTGAACAATTACCATGTTTTCAACACTCTGGCGACTTAGCTCCTCCATGGCAGTAGCCATCCTCTCCACTACCGTAGCCAGCCTTACCACGGAGGTTGCCATCCTTTCCGTGGTGATGCGTTCATGCACCAATGCCTCTATAAAGGCTCTGCTCATGTTCGCGATGGACTCCTCCATTCGCTCCACACTCGCAGCGACCCTGGAGACAAAACCTGCCAGAGATTCCTGCACCTGGAGTTCCAGCACCGCTCTTCTTCTGGATGGACCCGGAGGCACAGGGTCGACATGCAGCTGAGCCGAGCTGGCAGAGTCCTGCGCCCTCCGACGAGGACTCTCCACTGCTGTCCTTGTCTCCACCATCTGCTGATGCTCACTTGTGAGCTGTGATACACCAGGTGACAACACTACTCTATCTCGCGAGGTGTGAGTGTCTGCGCTGGTGCTGGCTGCGCTGAATTCTGCTGACGCTGCGCCCTCAGAGGTTGCAGCTTCCTCTGAGGTGTCTGGAAGCTCAGGCTCTTCCTCCTGGACAGTGGGGACTGGGGGCTGTCGATGGTCTTGTGGGGGAGTAAAGGAAAGAGTTAGAGATGTGAGGTAAAGGTTGCATGCCCATTGAATTGTGCAGATGATCATAAGTCAATCTGTTAGAGCATCAGAATCATTATCAGTCACTCTTGCAATGTCAATGAGAGAGATGCCAAACTATTCTATCACCAGCTTGCTGTGATGCGCCCATCTGTCCGTCCCCCACTTGCGAATCTTCCTCGACACCGGCGATTTCCAGGGCCACCTCCTCCGAGGTGGTGAGCTGGGCTATTGAGGGTGGCCCTCCTCCTGTCCTCGCTCTTTCCCTCTTATTGTGGGCTCTCTTTTCCTGAATGTGGGACACAAGTGGAGTTTGAGTGAGAATGAAGGAGTGAGTGTAGAGAATCCATAGCATAGATGCTTAGAAGGAGACAAAGGACCCTCCCTGTGTGTTGTAAGTTGTTGTCATTGCATCACAGTGATAGGGAGTGTGAGGGCTGCATGGTCGAATAGTTAAGTGAATGTGACCATAGATAGAGAGAGAATGGGTAAGGGTGCAGGGATGTCAGTGTCAAGTGGGATGTGGAGGAAGAGTTTGGCAAAGCAGAGTGCTGGTGAGGAGAGGTGATGGGGATCAGATTGAGTGTGATGGGAAAGTCATACTCACTTTTCCTGTGCGGAGAAGGTCATGAAACCTCTTCCTGCACTGCAGCCAGGTTCTGCGGCACATAGAGATTGAGTTGACCTCCTGGGCCACTTGCTTCCACACAACTTTAGTCTGCTGGGGAGGCTTTTTCCTCCCTGAGGAAGGGAAGAGCACCTCCTTATTTGATCTTGCTCCCTCCACCAGAGCTTGGAGGGAGGCCTCATCGAACCTTGGAGCACATTTTGGCCTATTGCTGGACATAGTTGCTGAATGAAGCAATCACAACAATGGGCATAAAGTTTAAAGTCTCCAGAAGAAGCAAGGCTGCTTGCAGGCCTTAAATCCAGCAGCATTGATGATGTCATCGGAGGCGACTTTCTGTATGAAAAGACTCATTGGGCCAGGGGTTTCCACACGCTGGAAATCAAGTGCCCAAATAGGGCAAAATCGCACTTTTTCCCCACTTCACATCGGAGTCGGGGTCTTGACACGAAAATCACCTGACACGCCCCCAATGGCAATATCGAGCCCCAAGTGTCCCATTCTTTGATATAGCACGTGCCAGTAATTCCTAATGTTAGGAATGGATGAGCAGGTTGTTGGATCGAGTTTCTGTAGGAGAGCTTGGGTTTTAAAATACAAAGACAACCTAGATGGAGTCGCTGACATTTTACGTGTCCTTTTCTTGCCACGCAGTCCCTCATCCCTATATATTTCGCCCTTCGTGGGGGAAATTCTGATTCCACTTATGCATGTCTATTAAAGCGTTTGTGTACCCAACTTTAAGTTGTGATTTGTAACCAACAAAATATGTTTAGTGCATGACTTGTGGTCTGGCTTCTTCCTTGATTATTTGGCAAAAAAGAGTTTTATTCATTCACTCAGCAGCTTGAGGGGGCAACTTAATCAAGGATTAGTAAATGAAATGCATTTTGATCCCAACTGGGTTAATGTAAAACACTTTGGGAGCCGAGTCAGTAATCATTTATTCCTAAGGAGGGAATTAAGGAATCGTCTGGTTCCTCGGCATATATTTGACAGGATACCGAAGCCCAGCTTTCTTACAATAAGCACAACTCAGTATTTAATTAAGGAAAAAGCTCGGACAGTAGAGGATTATTAAGCTGTACGAGGAAAGTTGTCACAGAAACATTATTGTATCAAATATAAACTCTCAGGACTTCATTTTCACCTGCGGTTTGAAATTTCCTGTTTTTCTCTGTAATGACTTGCTAATGAAATGTGTGTTGACTTTGAAATGTATGATTTCTTGGAGCGCAATTTCATCGACGCGTCATTTTGTACAGAAGTCTCCCATTTTTCGTGAAAGAAGATTTACACCCCTCCCAGTTGCTGTAATGGGCTCTTTGCATCTTTGCTCTTGTGATATCCCATTTGCCGAAGTACAATTAATGCTTTCTGTATATGTTTGTGTTGTACCTAATTTTGCCACATGTGCGTTTTCTGGAGCAAAGCCATTAAAGTTTAATTTGAGCACAAGTCGTCTCTAGCGCATTACGATTGCATTAGAGAGGAACTAGCCATTCTGGACCTCTCGTGCAATTTCCGCTGGCATCTTCACATATAAATTGTGGACGTTAATGAGGCCTGAATGGACTGAGTTGTAATTTTGTGCAGAAAATAAACAGACATCCTCCTATGCCAGAAAAAAAGTCAAGGCTTAATTGATCAACAACATGTATAGACAGGACAGAAAAAGATAGCATAGGAAAAAGACACATGGGGGAATTTTAAGTGCCCCTGCCCCACTTAAAATGGAGTGGATGAATTACCTACCATGATCAGGTTGCGATTTTAAAATGCCTGATTTTTCAGGCGTAGCTGGTGCCCGCCTGCATTAGGCAGGAGCCTCATACTTTGATGCAAATTGGATTCCTATCACATCAAGAGGGCCCCGATGCCACCTTAACTAAGAAGTCAATGGGGCTTCCACACCGGTCGCCCCTGACAGCAAGAACCCGGTCCGACCACGTTGCTACTTTTACTGACTTGTGAATCTGTAACCCTAGGTCCCTTTGCCCTTCTACCCCGTTTGGACTCTTATTTTCCAAGGAGTATGTGGCCTCTTTAGTCCCCCTACCAAAATGCACCACCTCACACTTAGCTATATTGAAATTTATTTGCCATTTACACACACATTCTTCAAGTTTATTAACGTCTTCTTGCATTTTGTCACCGTTTTCCTCAGAATTAACAATACCCCCCGTATCTATATTAAATGTCATCTACCATTCCTTTAGACCATTCGTTTGACTAGTCTAGGTGCCTTTTGAATTCTATCACTCTCCATGGTTCCCCAGATACATAATTGATGTGATCAGCAACATTTATAAACCGACAAGAATGAACCCCCCCTTCATACTATTTATGTGAAGCAGTGGGGGACCTGGAACACATGGGCCGGAATTTTAATCTGGAGGCAGGTTGGGAGAGGGGGGGCTAGAAAGCGGTTGGGAAACCCGGGAGAATGGATTTCCCGCAGGCCCTGCTGTATTTAACGACAGGGTCTGATTAACATTTCAAAGCTCTGTTTCCCACCCGCAGCCAGCCAGATGGAGAGGCTGGCCGGCTGCAGTCGGGTAGGCCTGCAGCCCTAGGCTGCAGTGAAGTGGGAGGAAGGGATCGGGTGGGGGATGGTTGGAGGCTGGAGGATCAGGGCCGGAGGATTTGGGGAGTGGTGAGGGGAAGCATCTGGGCCAGCTGGAGGAGCATCGGTGGGGGGGAGAGGATTGGGGGCCGGCCAGAGGAGCATCTGGCGAGGGGGGGCGGGGAAAGGATCAGGGCCAGAGCATAGGGTGGGGGAGAGGATTGGGGCTGGAAGGGGCATCACAGGAGGGAGGATCAGGATCGGAGGATCGGGGCCAGAGGAGCATCGGTGGGGGGGGGGGGGAGGGCAGTGGGGGTGGGGGGCGGCGTGGTCGGGACTCGGGAGCTGGAGGAGCATCGGGATCGGAGGTCGCGTGGTGGGGATCGAAGGTCGCGTGGTGGGGATCGGAGGTCGTGTGGTGGGGATCGGAGGTCGCGTGGGGGGGATCGGAGGCCTTGGGGATGGGGATCGAAGGTCGCGTGGTGGGGATCGGAGGTCGTGTGGTGGGGATCGAAGGTCGCGTGGTGGGGATCGGAGGTCGTGTGGTGGGGATCGGAGGTCGCGTGGGGGGGATCGGAGGCCTTGGGGATGGGGATCGAAGGTCGCGTGGTGGGGATCGGAGGTCGTGTGGTGGGGATCGGAGGTCGCGTGGTGGTGATCGGAGGTCGCGTGGTGGGAATCGGAGGTCGCGTGGTGGGGATCGGAGGTCGCGTGGTGGGGATCGGAGGTCGCGTGGGGGGGATCGGAAGCCTCGGGAGGAGGATCGAAGGCCTCATGGTGGTTGTCTGATTGCGGGGAGTGGGTGAGGCACAGACCCTGGATCCAGGAGGTAAGTGTAAAGCCAGTCCTCGCCTTACTTTAGCTGGCGAGGCCTGAGAAACCTGACCAGCCAGAGTTAAATTTGAAATGGTTTGTTAAATCTGAGGCGCGTCAGCCTCATTATAATATTTAAATGAACGACACACCTCCTGGGAACGGGTTGGCTGCCCGCCCCATACCGCCTCTGTTAAAACCAGAAATGGGTGGGTTGGAGGCGGGTTGGGGTCGGGATTCAGTTTTTTAACACTTTCACCTCCCACCCGACCCCAACCCATCCGCTTTTTGGAGTTAAAATTCCCCCCATTGAGTCGCTTCTTCTCCCTTCCTGAGCCTTCTGTTACTCAACCAGTTTTCAATGTAAATAATTTATCAATAATCCATGGGGCTAAATCCTTTTTATTAGCCTCATATAGGGAACGTTCTTAAATACCCAAATTCCTCTGAACTTCAAGGGTCGCATTTCAAACAGATGCAATCTTTTCCCAAAAAGAGAAAGTCCTTTGAATCATCGAATCATAGAATCATAGAATGGTTACAGCACAGAAGGAGGCCATTCGGCCTGTCGAGCCCGTGCTGGCTCTCTGCAAGAGCACTTCAGCTAGTCCCACTCCCCCGCCCTTTCCCCGTAGCCCTGAATTTTTTTTTCCTTCAGGTACTTATCCAATTCCCTTTTGAAAGCCACGATTGAATCTGCCTCCACCATCCTTTCAGGCAGTGCATTCCAGATCCTAACCACTCGCTGCGTAAAAAAGTTTTTCCTCATGTCGCCTTTGGTTCCTTTGCCAATCACCTTAAATCTGTGACCTCTGGTTCTCGCGCCTTCTGCCAATGGGAACAGCTTCTCTCTATCTACTCTGTCCAGACCCCTCATGATTTTGGACACCTCTATCAAATCTCCTCTCAACCTTCTCTGCTCTAAGGAATTTGCTTGAGGGAATTAATCTCTTTTTGATGCAGAAGGTTTGGTTCCAAATGTTCTGCCTCAGTCACCTGCAACCCCAGCTCTCGATAATTTACATCCTCTCCCTGAAGTCTCCTCTTCTTTCTAACTGCTTTTCCTGGCTCACCGTTATCTTGTTGTGCAACACGGTGGCATAGTGGTTAGCACTGCTGCCTCACAGCGCCAGAGACCCGGGTTCGAATCTGACCTCGGGTGACTGTCTGTGTGGAGTTTGCACATTTCTCCCCGTGTCTGCGTGGGTTTCCTCCGGGTGCTCCGGTTTCCTCCCACAGTCCAAAAATGTGCGGGTTAGGTTGATTTGGCTATGATAAATTGACCCTTAGTGTTAAGGGGGGATTAAATATGTGGGGTTATGGGGATAGGATGGGATATGTTAGGGGGAATTAAATACGTGGGGTTACGTGGGGTTACGGGGGTAGGGTGGGATATGTGTACTGTGGGGATTAAAGCAGGGACAGGGTACTGGATTTGGATGATCAGCCATGATCGTATTGAATGGTGGAGCAGGCTCGACGGGCCGAATGGCCTACTCCTGCTCCTAGATTCTATGTTTCTATGTGTGCACATAACAGTTTGCATTTACATTACTGCACTTGCTGACAGGTATATTAGCAATATCCCTAAACAGAACCATGATTGGCATTTGCAACTTTCCAGAAGGAGACAAGCTTGGGCACATTTCAAAAAATGAAGGACTCCACACATTTATGGGAAGGCGAAATCGAGGCCTAAATCAAATATTATTTATTACTTATCATTTACTATCCGAGCTTTGGTTACTGAGACTTACCTCAAAGACAAGGTAATTACTGAGCCTTTGCAACCTGTAAGGAAGAGAACGTCAATAAAGATAGAAACAGCAAGTTGAAATAAAGCAAATGTCATTTGAAACCTATGGTGGAATGAATGATTTCACAGGGAGCTCAGATGTGTCCCATCATCACTTTTGAGATTCATGGGGTTTGAGAGATACATTTCAGTGTAAAGTATGAGATGAGAGCTAGCACTTAGTCATACTTAAGCGTACTGCAAATGCTTTAGTCTAACGATTATTTCTAATCAAATTTACCCATTAGGAGCAGAGACTAATAGCAGCCATGGCAACAAGTGCTCTATTCATTCCTAAACTAGGGAACATGTCCTTTTAATTCAAGGTAATGGTGTTGCATGATGCAATTCTCAGTCTTGTTCAATTATCTTTTATGTCGTAAAAATGAATCATATAATGCACCATGGCATAGTTGAGTTTAATATTCAACTACACTTAATATCACCTACCACAATTACTCAGTGCAAAATCCAAAATTACAGTGTGATATATAAAACCGTCAGCACTGAGAGCAAAACATTGATGCATTGTCAATTATGGCAAATTAACAGAATCAACTTCAGTCCATCTTAAAACATTGACCTTGGTTCAGCAACACTCGCACTGGCGTCCCGGGGACACTGTGTTGGGACACCGGCTATTCATCTGGGGAATTTATCTTCAGATCCATTCAGGCCATTGATGTCACTTCTTCTGTGTGTCATGAGTAATCTCACTCCAGCTTCTGGGATGCACAGTCCAGGCATTCTCTACTAACATACTGTTACTAATTGTTGGGCTTTCAAAGGGTTCACATGATACAATAATCTAGTTTTCATATATATTTCTTTAATTTATTAGAATGGTAAAACATACATATTGTTCATAGTTCAGCAGTCAACTTCAGTCAACTTTCTATCCAGTGGATGTTAGCTGGTGGACAGATTCTTGGTAACTGCATACTTTACAGAGAAAGGCATTGTGAAAACCTCAATTATTGAATTTGATTGAATCAAATTGATTCTACCAGCAACAAATCTGTAAAGTAAGAAGACATGATTTAAAAGAAAAATTATTTATATAGCACCTTTTACAACCTCAGGACATCCCAAAGCGCATTACAGCACTTTTGAAGAGTAGTCACTGTTGTAATGAAGGAAACGCAGCAGCCAATTGCGCACAGCAAGCTCCCACAAACAGCAATGTGATAATGACCAGATAATCTGTTTTTGTGATGTTGATTGAGGGATAAACATTGGCCAGGACACCAGGGATAACTCCCCTGCTCTGCTTCAAAATAGTGCCATAGTATCTTTTACGTCCACCTGAGAGAGCAGACGGGGCCTCGGTTTAACGTCTCAGACAAAAGACGACATCTCCTACAGTGCAGCACTCCCTCAGCACTGCAGTGTCAGCCTAGAATTTTGTGCTCAAGTCTCTGGAGTGGGACTATGAACCCACTACCTTCTGACTCAGAGGCGAGAGTGCTACCCACCGAATGAACCATGGCTGATACACGAAAACTTCAATTAATTTAATGTGGAGCTTGAGTTGTCACTCTTTTGAATGGGTGGACTGTAGCTATGTGTTCACATCCACCCATAGTTTGGCCCCTTTCTCAGGCTAGATATGACAACCTGTATACTTGCATCATATAAGGCAAGGATATTAATATCCATTCACAGTGAATCGAAGCCAACCTGCCCAGAAACAAATATCGTTGGTGCTCTCAGCCCTTACGGTACCCTTTATCTCCTGTTGCCTTACTCGGTAGAGTGAGCTGGGAGGGGGGATTGAGAAGACAACTCCTGAATTCATGTGGTCAATATGTCATCTCATGTTTCCATGTGCAACAAAGAGTAAGCTTAACGCTGTAGAGGATCCTCCAATTTTTTTCTCTTCCAGTAGCTGCAATATACCCCTCAGATACTGAATGATATTCCATGTTGGCAGTGATTCCCTTCCCTTCTCACCTGTTTCTCCCTCCTTGTTTTCATACCTTTCCTACTGCACAGCCCAATGATGGTGATTTCTTCCCAAGAATTAACCATATTCTAATGATGGGTGATTTTGCTACATGAATATGAAGCTGCCAATTTAGGGGCCCACTAGGAAATGCATTGACACTGCCCAAGCTCAGTTCACATCGGAGCCTTCCAACCAGTGATCAGCAGAGCCTGTTATCCCATTAGTTTGGACGGGACCTGAACCCAACGTTGAAGGCTAGTGCCTGATAGTCTCCCACTAGTTCGGTCTGAAAGGAATTTTAAACCAGGGCTTCTGGATCCTTTGTAGGTAAATACGATTTTAAGCCTTTGATTTGTTCTTTCTTTCAATTCTTTCCTTAAAATATGAAACTCATGTCCCATAAAATGGGGTTTGGGAAGCCATTTTGCTTCAGATACTCTCTGTATAAAATATATATCAGAGACTTTAACATGCCAAATGATTCATGTGTTCTGATGATTCTTTTTAAACTTTCATTGCACATCTTAATTTTTTAGCAAATGTGCATAGAAAAAACACAAACACACTGGCGGAGGGGTAAATATGGAAAATTACCCACATTTACCACATAACTAGCTTTAATGGTTGCAGCAAGGAGGAATCTGCTGGTCTTTATCAGAACCCATACAACCAGTATTGAGTGACCTCTCCAGGCTTAAGCCTGACTCACAGCTCTGCTGATTGCTATGGGCTACATAAATTGCCTGGATTAAGGAATGCCATTTTAATTGTGGATGAATATTGTAGTGTGTAAAACCACGACTAATTGCACCATCTGCTTTTCCCCTCTAAGTTGCTCATTGTAAACTCTGGTAATCAGAACAGATAATGGCTTAGAGACCATAATGCAGCCTTATTACTCCCACAAAGAAAGTTTGAATGAGTAATATTGAATGTTGGATTTTATCCAAGCTGTTTTACTTGCGTTCCCAAGATCCGTGTAAGGGTAGATAGGAGATCACTGAGCCCAACTAACTCAAAAGGGTAGTACGGCCAGATTGTTCACTGTTATCTATTCAACGTCTTCATCAATGTTGCATTGGTTACAGGAGAGTCTTCTAGTGTCTATACCAGGCATCTCTGGAAGAATTGAGATGATTCATTTCACAGATGAGATTGTATTGTTGACAGATTACTTGGGCATCGAGTGCGATTCTGCTCATCATCTTGAACAATGCGCTAACTACTAGTACATGGTAATGATGTCCCTAACTACAGTATTGTGGCTTCACATGGGTTAAGAAGGGAACTTGAAGGTATTAATGTGTAAAGGCTCAGTCCCAACTGTAGACTCATATTGGTATCTAGGGGTTCTGGTGGATGCCAACTTTAACTTGGACATTGTTCTTTGGGTTCAATGACAAGGAGCAAAGAATACTTTAGTCTTTCACATCTGCCTTCAAAGGAAGCAAAATACCAATCCTTGTTAAGCTTGTGGCATACGATGAGTGTGTTGAAGCAATTTCCTTTCAAGATTTAGCACTCAGACATTCAGCAGAAGGGTTTCCTTTGGCCCATGTACAAGATCAAGGACCAAGCTGTGAAGTGGATTTATGGGTAAAAGAGAAAACAGTCGCAGGAGGGAGAGCTCCAGACCGCATTAAAATGCTTCCGGTCACTTGTCATTTTAATTCACCGCTCCACGCCCACTCAGACCTCACCGTCCTCGGCCTCGTGTATTGTTCCACGGAAGCTCAGCGTAAGCTCGAGGAACAGCACCTCATCTTCCGATTAGACACTTTACAACCTTCCGGACTCAATATCGAGTTCAACAATTTCAGATCATATCCTCGGCCCCTACCATATATATATATATATTATTTTATATATATACATTTTATCCACCCTTTTGGTTTGTGCCTTTTCCCTTTTTTTTCTCTCTCTCCCCCCACGGCAGCTGTCTCTCATTCTGCCAGCATTTCACACTTCACACTTCTGAGCCACCTTTTGTTTCTTAACCTGTCCTATTACCATCTCGTCTTGCCTTGAGCATCGCTTAATGGCCCAGAAATTAAAGACTGAGTGTTGACGCGGGGGTAAGGCTTCCCCGCGATCTCTCACTCCGCGTTGGCTTTTTCAGATCCAGCTCGCACGAACTTGATGTTCTAGACATCAGCTGGGCAGTGCTTGCGTATCCCACCGGCGTAGTGAATTCGTGCGAGCTGTGGGATCACGTGACTCAGTTAGAGCCAATGGCAGCACACCATCTTCCATTCATAAGTTTCACATAAGTGCTGTGAAAGCTATGAATCTTACACACCCCCAAAATAACAGCTAAACCTCAATTAAATTTTAAAAAAAACCATCACATTAATAAAATAAGTATAGTTAAATAAATTAACCATTTTAAATAAAAAATTAAATTTTTGAAAAAATTTAAAATCTTTTAAAAAGTTATAAAAATAAACTTACCTGTCTTTAAAGTCTCTAAAAAAGATATACCTGTTAAAAAAATTTCAAAATAATACTTAATTCACTACTTACCTTGTTAAAAGTGGGTCTTACTCCTCCTTTTTTCATTTCTAAAATCTTCCGTCCTTACCTGCGCGTCCAAAGCACTAAGTGCACAGCCTGTAGCGCGCACACGGTGCACCGAGGAACCGCCCCCTTTTCCAAAAACCAAGTGCCGGTTTTCAGCGCATGCGCAGTGCATGCAGAAAACCGGCAATTGGAGACAGAATACGCGAGAGTACGCAGTGCGTACTCTCGCGTCGCGGGACTAATTTTTGGGCCAATGTCTCTACTTACCATAGACCACCCCTTTTGTTCTTTTATTCCTCCCCCCAGCCTCCCCCTTGCTTTTTTATCTGTTTCATTTCCTGCTTTTTTCTCAGTTCTGACGAAGGGTTTTGACCTGAAACGTTAACTCTGTTTCTCTCTCCATGGATGTTGCCTGGCCTGCTGAGTTTTTCCAGCGTTTTCTGTTGTTGTTTCAATTTTCCAGCATCCGCAGTATTTTGCTATTGCATTAAAATGTTGCTCAGCACTTTTGAAGGGCAGTCATATATCTTTGCCAAAGGCGCTTACAAAAGGACCAGATATAAGCAGTTGGTACCTAGTAAGCAACACGGTGGCATAGTGGTTAGCACTGTTGCCTCACAGCGCCAGGGACCCGGGTTCGAATCCGGCCTCGGGTGACTGTCTGTGTGGAGTTTGCACATTCTCCCCGTGTCTGCGTGGGTTTCCTCCGGGTGCTCCGGTTTCCTCCCACAGTCCAAAGATGTGCGGGTTAGGTTGATTTGGCTATGATAAATTGACCCTTAGTGTTAGGGGGGATTAAATGCGTGGGGTTACGGGGATAGGGTGGGATATGTGTCAGTGCAGGCTTGATGGGCCGAAATGGCCTCTATCTGCATTGTGGGGATTCTGTGATAAGCCAGGGATGTACCAGTTGACTTGAACATCTAGAACATCAAGGTGACCGTCATATTGTGAGGTGTCCTGTGTAGGTCTTTCCACCTTTACTGAAAGCAAATTTCTGCCAAAGAGCTGATGAGGAGAGTCCTGCGGCTTAGGACAATGGTTGCTGGATGGTGTTGTCAAGTCAATTCAAGTATGTGCTCACCTGTCCAGGATTCCGTGCCTACATTGAACAAACTGCTGAAAGGCAAGCAGCAGCTTTCCACCTCACACTGGTGAAGCCACTGTTCAGTGGGGTGTGGTGCACGTTCATGCTACGGTCAAGCATTTTATAGCGAGTTGTGCTGCTCAGGAGGAGGTGCTGGTACCCGCTGTCTTCCTAGCAACAGCTCAAACCAGTGCTTGTCAATTGTCTAATTACCAACTAGTAGCTGCCTCCTTGAGGTGGGGAAAGTGGCTGGAGCCTCTTTGGGGTTGTGTCGACAGACTTGTGAGATTGGGACTGAGTCGATCCAGGCAGGTCCCGCACTCCAGACCAGCCATCAGGTTTATTGGGATCTGGAGGGATGGACCTGTTCCTGGGGGCTGGGATTGGCAGGCAGAACTGGACAAGCAGTGGGAAGCTTACCAGTGTTCTGTGTTGGTAAGTAGTCTCCAGCTAGTTCACACATTAGGGCCCCTTACCCTTGGATCTTGACAATCTGTGCCTAAGCTGTCCAGACTTAGCTAAGATTAATTCATGGCTATAGGGAGAGAGGGTGAACTCTGTATCAGGCAAACAAACTTTATTTTAGTGGATTTCTCAGTAGTTTGGTTTGGAGATTCTAGATGAAGGTGATGGGTTTCTGTGCGTCACAGACAAGCGGCTGATTGAAACAAGTACAAAGAACTTGCAGTTTTATGGCTAATGTGGGGTTAAAGGTGACTCACAACACTGTGATTAGCAAATAATGGGAGGCTCATGTGATTTTCCTGCCTCATTTTCCATTAGTTTTGCATTTCTAACTTTTTCATGGAAGATCTGGCCATGGAAACTAAATCACAATGAGCCACCTCGAGATTGATTGCTATGATTAGTCGACAACTCCATTATGGTTGTACCATGTGACTCGCAGTGTGGTAGAAGCCGAACTAGATGAAGTTTGGTCTTTTTTCATCTAGCAATTCGTATGTTCCTAAATAGGGCCCTAACATATATTTGAGCCACAGGGGAGTCGAGGGCTATGGGGAGCGGGCGGGAAAGTGGCGTTGAGGCCAAGATCAGATCAGCCATGATCTCATTGAATGGTGGAGCAGGCTCGAGGGGCCGAATGGCCTACTCCTGCTCCTATGTCTTATGTTTCTTATGTTCTTAGAACCCCGGCAGCCCCGCTCTCTCGCTGGATGTGCAATGGGCCCGCTGAGCAAGCGGCTCCGGCCTTGACCACATCCCAAATCCCAGTGACGGGGTCATCTGCATAAAAGGGGTTGGGCACCCATGGCATTCACAGCACTCACTGGGTATCCTTCCCGTGGGGAGTCAGCAAAATTGACTTTTGCTGTTCGAAAACCAGAGCTGTGGGTCCCACTTCCATCGGGAGCGGAGGCAGGACAGATGGGAATTCTGGCGGGTGATGTCATCCCGCCAGTCCTGCCTTTTCCTCTCACACTGACACTGCGGGGGGAAGCCAACACTCTTCCATGGTTAAACAAGGGGATGGGTACCACAGCAAATAGTTAATTCCACATTATCCAGACCCAGTAAAGCCTCAATAGGGTATGACTAACAGGAAGTGTTTTCTAGTACAGTAAATATACAGTGATGAGGAATAAGCTGATATGTCCCATCTGCACCTTGTACACTGTACCTGATTAAACAACTGCACCTGCAACAGACTGGGACTTCAACAAGCTCAGCAGCACCACCAAGAGGCGGCTAGCAGTACTGTGCCTCTTTGAAAAGAGCCCAAGAAACTACGTTTGGGGCATAGAATCATAGAATGGTTACAGCACGGAAGAAGGCCATTCGGCCCGTCGAGCCCGTGCCGGCTCTCTGCAAAAGCACTTCAGCTAGTCCCACTCCCCCGCCCTTTCCCCGTAGCCCTACAAATTTCTTTCCTTCAGGTACTTAACCAACTCCCTTTTGAAAGCCACGAATGAATCTGCCTCCACCACCCTTTCAGGCAGTGCATTCCAGATCCTAACCACTCGCTGCGTAAAAAAGTTTTTCCTCATGTCGCCTTTGGTTCTTTTGCCAATCACGTTAAATCTGTGTCCTCTGGTTCTCAACCCTTCTGCCAATGGGAACAGTTTCTCTCTATCTCCTCTGTCCAGACCCCTCATGATTTTGAACACCTCTATCAAATCTCCTCTCAATCTTCTCTGCTCCAAGGAGAACAACCCCAGCTTCTCCAGTCTATCAACGTAACTGAAGTCCCTCATTCCTGGAATCATTCTCGTAAATCTTTTCTGCACCCTATCTAAGGCCGTCACATCCTTCCTAAAGTGTGGTGCCCAGAATTGGACACATTATTCCAGTTGGGGCCGAACCAGTGTTTTATACAGATTCATCATAATTTCCACACCTTGTACTCTATGGGCTGGATTTTACCTGCTGAGACGAGTTGGGGCGGGACTGCTGCCTTCCGGGTTCTAGTCCCGCCCCCAGCGACGTCTGACGAACAGACGCTATTTTCCCTTGATTGGCCTTGTTAAGCCCGCCCTGCGGGCTTGCCGGCCAATTATGGGAAAGCCAGTGTCAGATGATGTCAGTGCATGACGCTTCATCTGCCGGTTTTGTTAAAGTGACAGGCCCCGTAATTTTTTGACAGATGAATTGTCAGCGTTTGACAGCATTGAGGTGCTGTCAAACACTGACAATCACTGTCCAATGGTGAGCACTTGCACACAGGCTCACCAATTACTCTCTCCTTAGGAGGAAACAGATGGCAGCTGTATGTGAGATTGCAGAAGCCATCTGTCAATTCTTCCGATCAGATGAGGCTTCACAGAAACACCAAATCTTGTCACCTGCAGATACATATAAACAGAATAAAAATATTTCTCACTACATTCTCTCACCTGTCATACTTACCTGTGCACAATTGCACCCATCACACTACCTCTGCAGCTGTCATTTGCACACTTACACTGCAGCAGACCCACAGCTCGCCTCGCTGACCGTGGCGGAGTTTCCCGCCATCGGGAAGGCCGCATCAGCAGGCTGAAAATGGTGAAAAGCCTCTTAACTGCCTGTTAACTACTTGTTAACAGGCAGTTAATTGGCTCTAATCCCCTCCCCGCCGCTAGGAGACAGGTCCCTGCACGAGTCGGGGACCCGCCTCCCGGGAAGATGGTTTAGAGGCGGGTTGGGAGGGGGGTTGGGACCCGCTCCCAATTTTTCCCATTTTCCCAGCAGTCCCGCCTCCAAACCCGCCTCCTCAGGGCTGGGAAAATCCAGCCCTATACCTCTATTTATGAAGCCCAGGATCCCGCAAGCCTTTTTATCTGCTTTCTCAACCTGCCCTGCCACCTTCAACGATTTGTGCACACATACCCCCAGGTCTCTCTGTTCGTGCACCTCCTTCAGGATTGTACCTTTTAGTTTATATGTCCTCACCTCCTTCTTTCTACCAAAATGTTTCACTTCACACTTTTCTGTGTTAAATTTCATCTGCCACGTGTCCGCCCATTTCACCAGCCTGTCTATGTCTTCCTGAAGTCTATCACTCTCCTCCTCACTGTTCACTATACTTCCAAGTTTTGTGTCATCTGCAAATTTTGAAATTGTGCCCTGTACACCCACATCCAAGTCATTAATATATATCAAGAAAAGCAGTGGTCCTAGAACCGACCCCTGGTGAACACCATTGTATACCTTCCTCCAGTCCGAAAAACAACCGTTCACCACTACTCTCTGTTTCCTGTCACTTAGCCAATTTCGTATCCATGCTGCCACTGTCCCTTTTATTCCACGGGCTTCTACTTTGCTGGCAAGCCTATTATGTGGCACTTTGTTGAACGCCTTTTGGAAATCCACGTACCCCACGTCAACTACGTCAAAGACTCAATCAAGTTGGTTAAACACGATTTGCCTTTAACAAATCCATGCTGGCTTTCCTTAATTAATCCACACTTGTCCAAGTGACTGTTAATTTTGTCTCTGATTATTGTTTCTAAAAGCTTCCCCACTACCGAGGTCAAACTGACTGGCTGTAGTTGCTGGGTTTATCTTTACACCCTTTGTTGAACAAGGGTGTAACATTTGCAATTCTCCAGTCCTCTGGCACCACCCCCCGTATCTAAGGAGGATTGGAATATTATGGCCAGTACCTTCACGATTTTCTCCCTCAATTCCCTCAGCATCCTAGGATGCATCCCATCCGTTCTTGATGATTTATCTACTTTAAGTACAGCCAGCCTTTCTAATATCTCTTCTTTATCAATTTTTATCCTATCAAGTATCTCCACTACCTCCTCCTTCACTATGTCTATGGCAGCATCCTCTTCCTTGGTGAAGACAGATGCAAAGTACTCATTTAGTACCTCAGCCATACCCTCTGCCTCCATACATAGGTCTCCTTTTTGGTCCCTAATCTGCCCCACCCCTCCTCTTACTACCCTTTTACTATTTATATGCCTATAGAAGACTTTTGGATTACCTTTTATGTTAGCTGCCAATCTATTCTCATACCCTCTCTTTGCCCCTCTTATTTCCCTTTTCACTTCTCCTCTGACCTTTCTATATTCAGCCTGATTCTCAGATGTATTTGCAACCTGACATCTGTCATACGCGCTATTTTTCTGCTTCATCATATTCTCTATCTCTTCCGTCATCCAGGGAGCCCTGACTTTAGTTGCCCTGCCTTTCCCCCTAGTGGAAATGTATCTCGACTGTACCTGAACTATTTCCTCTTTAAAGGCAGCCATTGTTCCATTACAGTTTTGCCTGCCAATCTTTGATTCCAGTTTACCCGGGCCAGATCCGTTCTCATCCCACTGTGGGGGTGATTCTTTGCCTGCCAATCACAATGCAGGAACCGCAGTCCTAGCTAGAAAGTACAATTTGGATGGCGTTGACCTCGTTTCACATTTTCCATCAGGGGTTTAAAGTTGCAGTAATACGCGAGCCGTTGTGTTTTCCTGGAGCACGTTGGCTTCAGGCACATTGAGCTCAATATGGTCTGATTTGAGTCCGTTTGGAATTTTGACTGGACTCCAGCAACGTCCAGCATCAGTGAGATTCCATGGGGTTTACTTACAGCCCCAGTGCCCTACGTAACAGCACGAACCAGATGAGCTGGCCTTCTGTTTTTTTTAAATACATTTGAGGGCACCACTTGCACATATCTGCCAGGACTACAAACCAGGACTACTAGAAGGCCAGCCTCTAACAGGTACCACGTACTATCTACTTCCCAGTCCCAGACGTACCAGATATGGCAGCAGTGGGAGCTTCCTTCAGCCTTCCATACAAACCAAGAGTAAAGCAAGATTCATTCTCCTGCCACAATTCAGTGCAAAGTGAATCATACATCACTGGAGGGGCTTGTCTCCACAGCTGTCAGCCTGCTCAGTGACTTTCGAGAATATGAGCAGTAAGGACTTAAGGTGCTTCCGATCCATGTAATCAGCAAAGGGGCCACTAAATCTGTAAGGATGCTTTTAACCAGGTATGAGGGTGGGAAAGATGCTTAATGCCTCACTTGTTTTTGTACTTATTCAAATCCATTTGTGACATTCAGGGTCCTAAGTAGCCAAAGATACGACTTCATTTTCCCTCATTTTTCCTGTAGGGAGTTGGAGGTTGATCCATATGTCATTAAACTGGAAGGAGAAGAAGACTTAAGCTCTAATAACTAAGCTTAGTGTTCTCCAGACATGACAGGGCGCTAGCAGTCTTTACTGCAAGTGTAAGTACAGAGTGTTCAGGGCTGCTGGTTAATCTTCTCCATATTATCTCATGCAATAAATAATCATTTTCTAGTGGTGCTGACACGTCAAACAGGAGTTTGTGTGACAAAGCAAGAACTAAGCTGCAGTGCTGTAGTATGAGCATTTATAGATCCTCCTCACTTTATTGTTTGAAATCAGTTTGCGTATTAAATGGAGATGTACCCTTATCAATCGGTGTCTGACAAGGTTGTAATGAGGCCACCAGTTTGCGCCCAACCTGACCGAGCATTGCACATTGAGTTTGTAAGCAAAGGTTGATCCTGGATGGACCAGACTGCGGCATTTCCTCACTTGGACAATTATTCACATTTACATCACCGTTTTATATGCAGATTCCTGCCTAGTTCTATCATCCATATTTTTTTTAAATTCATTCCTGGGATGTGGGCGTCACTGGCAAGGCCAGCATTTATTGCCCATCCCTAATTGCCCTCGAGAAGGTGGTGGTGAGCCGCCTTCTTGAACCGCTGCAGTCCGTGTGGTGAAGGTACTCCCACAGTGCTGTTAGGGAGGGAGTTCCAGGATTTTGACCCAGCGACGATGAAGGAACGGTGATATATTTCCAAGTCAGGATGGTGTGTGACTTGGAGGGGAACTTGGTGGTGGTGGTGTTCCCATGTGCCTGCTGCCCTTGTCCTTCTAGGTGGTAGAAGTGACGGGTTTGGGATGTTTGCTTTGGTTATTTCAAGAGACCATTGCGCAAAATCAATAGAATTATTGACACCTTTTCATAAAGCTTCTGATGAATTTTTAACTCTGGCTTAGGCAACTGTTTGTTAATCTGAGTACAGATGTTACCTAATATGATGACAGCAAATAGCCTGCAGCTGGATAAAGCAGCCATATTATATGTTGTCATAGTACATCGCTAATATAAACCAGATGAGTCACAAGCACCTCAAAGGATTGCCTTCCAGCAGGCTCCAGATGGCAAACTGTACCCTCAGCAAATGGTGGTAGACGCCACTAGCTGTCATTTTATTACTAGGTTGTCCTCTGACATCTGGGATAGTTCGCATCCAAAAAAACACAGTCAGGAGTTCAACTCTTGAGTAAATGACCATTGCAGATCCCCACTTACCTCAGTGTTGCTGTCGGTATTCTGAGGTTGCCCTGCAATGTAAACGGAGTGAATCTGGAACACCCACAGCCTTTCCGAATTGGAAAAAAAAAACATTTCCACCACAGCAGCGTTTTGGGAACTATAAACGCACCGATCATAACCACGGCCATTAATTCCAGCAACTGCTGTGATCGGAGCGGAGATGTGACGGTGCATTGCAACCTGATTCAGCAACGTGACCCCAAAAATTGGACGTGATCCGTTTCAAAAATATTTTGTGCTCATCAAAGTAATGAGGTGTTTGTGCTGATTTTCCAATGGAATATTTTTCTTTAAACATTGAGTGCTGATGACATCGGTGGAATTAGGAGTTGTTCTACCCAAAAGTGTAAGGGAGTTAACAGCAGGACAGAGCAGAACCCTTTTACATTATTGGCGTTGATACAACTGTGTGTCACGCCGAGTGGGCTATGCTTAGGAACACTTGCTGCGAAGGAAGGGATGGATGCAGTGTCAAGGTGCAACCCTGTAAAATTGCATTTTCCTATTCGCACATTCCTCTAGTTCCAGGTTGAGTAGAAATGGCACACTTGCTTCATATTTTTAATGCACGTATCCTGAGTACAATGGGTTAGGAGCTCACAACTGTATCAGTGCCATACTCTCGAGGTTTAGAGTGTATTTCTAAACCAGCGAAGAAATGGCCTCATTATTTCCATCGAGTTGTGTGAGGATGTCTGAGAAAACATTCCCACCGGCTGAGGTGGCAGACTTTTAATAACCCTTTATTTTTCCGGAATTGTAAAATGCTGAGTGTCACTGACTAAAATGGCAGCCTAAGAACTGTGCAGACAAAATAAACCCATCAGCAGGGTCGTACGTAACACAAATCTGTCAAATTCAGCTCTAAGTGATTTAACCTAATATGCTTCAGTGATTTTGTCAATTCAACAGTGTCCTTGTTAATAAAGCTCCCGTCCACTGACAGACCTCGTCACTTCTCCTGCCTATTTCTCTTTTGTAAGCACACTAACTATTTAAAGAAATGTAAGAGCCACTTCCCCACAAGTCTATTGGGTAAAGCCATCACTATACAGTATGAAACTAGACAGAACAAGAATGTCTGTGCTAAGTGTCAGCCTTGACGCAGTTGGTAACACTCTCGCCTTCTGAGTCAGAAGGTTGTGGGTTCAAGTCCCACTCCAGAGACCTGAGCACATAATCCAGGCTTACACTTCAGTGCTGTACAGAGGGTGTGATGCACTGTCTGAGGTGTCTTCTTTCAGATGAGATGTTAAACGAGGCCCCATCTGTCCTCTCGGGTGGATGTAAAAGATCCCATGGCACTATTTGAAGAAGAGCAGGCATGTTCTCCCTGGTGTCCTGGCCAATATTTATCCCTCAACCAACGCCACTAAAATCAAATGAATTATTGCTGTTTGTGGGAGCTTGCTGTGTGCAAATTGGATGTGTGTTTCCTACATTACAACAGTGGACTACTCTTCAAAAGTACCTCATTGGCTGTAAAGCACTTCAGGACATCCTGAGGTTGTGACAGGTGCTATAGAAATGCAAGTTCTTTCTTTCTTTTTTAAGTTGGCTGATTTCAGCCTGGGCAGCAGTTAGGTGTGCTACAACTGACCTCCGCATCCCCTGAGCTAGGGAAGGGGACATCAACCCGGGCTCCTGCCCCTGATCACTTCCCAGTGACACTTGCTGATTGGGCTTGGCTCCGATGCCCCTCCTGGTTAAATAGCTTGCAGACACTCTAGGCTCCCATGTGGAGAATGGCCACGTGGGTGAGGCACCAGAGGGCTGTCGGCATCCGGGCAACGGAGCAGGTCTAACCCGGCAGGAGTCGGTGCTTTCTGACGAGATGGGGAGGATACTGACAAAACCAACCCAAAGAGTCAACAGGTAATCATGATCATTGATCCTGGAGATGGTTCGATTTTTAAACCTGGTACCTTTAGTGTGATTCCACTCCTATAACCGATGGTCTGCTTTAGTCTCAGGACTGGTTGAGCTAGGTTTAGCTCTGAAGGATTCATGCACTTATCTCATTAGCCTGTTGTACTCACCAGAGAGGAAACTCCTTCTGACGCTTGCGGAAAGATAAGGTGTAACACAGGACAACATTTTTGAGCGCTCACCTTTCAGGCAAGCACTCAGCTGTACTACTCATTGGCCCAGAAATTGATCTCGCTCTGTTCCCGCGGGGGTAAGCCTTCCCCGCGATCTCTCACCTCGCTTGTGCTTTTTCAGATCCAGCTCGCACGAACTTGATGTTCCAGACATCAGCCGGGCAGTGCTTGCGTATCCCACCAGCGTAGTGAATTCGTGCGAGCTGTGGGATCACGTGACTCAGTTAGAGCCAATGGCAGCACACCATCTTCCATTCATAAGTTTCACAGCACGGCTGTTAAATCTATGAATCTTACACCCCCCCCAAAATAACAGCTAAACCTCAATTAAATTTAAAAAAAAACCCATCACATTAACAAAATAAGTATAGTTAAATAAATTAACCATTTTAAATAAAAAATTAAATTTTTGAAAAAATTTAAAATCTTTTAAAAAGTTATAAAAATAAACTTACCTGTCTTTAAAGTCTCTAAAAAAAAATTCAAAAAAATATTTAATTCACTACTTACCTTGTTAAAAGTGGGTCTTACTCCTCCTTTTTACATTTCTAAAATCTTCAGTACTTACCTGCGCGTCCAAAGCATGAAGTGCACAGCGTGCGCGCAGCCTGTAGCGCGCACGCGATGCACCGAGGAACCGCCCCCTTTTCAAAAGAGCAATTGCCGGTTTTCAGCGCATGCGCAGGGCATGCAGAAAACCGGCAATTGCAGAGGGAATACGTGAGAGTACGCAGTGCGTACTCTCGCGCACCGGGATGAATTTTTGGGCCAATGACTCATTCTTTGCACTCACTTGGCTCAATGACCCCAACCTGCAGATGGTTCATGAGATATACACACACCATCCTCCATATCCAAATCTCTGTCTAGACTCTTCAGTTCCCCTTCCTTGATTGTGCCTGAATAACGGTCTAAAGTTAATAATGACAGTGCTGTGGTTATTTGAGCACAGCTGTAGCTGATGATTAGATAAGTACTGGGATATGAAAAGGATTTTAAAAAAACTTTTTCTGTTCCTTTGGTTCAAAGGATGTGTTGCTGGCTATAGACCAGGTCAACACTTCAAGGACACCAGCTGACAAGATGGGAGGTCATTCTACTTTTAAATAAATAGACTCGGAGAGCTGATTTGTGGACTCAGTTGGTAAATATGTTGCCCAATGTGGAACTGAGCCATGTAGACTAGAGAGGTCCCAAGTTCAATCCTTGATCTTTGCTAAGTTAGCTGATTTGGGATCTCGGTTGGGCCATTGGTGGGTGTACTACAATTGGACTCAGAATGTTTTTCGACTAGGAAAGGAAAAGTCAGTCACAGATTTTACTCCTGATTGTTATTCAGTGATTTCAGTCCATCAAACCCGACCCATCAGACATGGTGCAGCCATGGACACCATTTACCCATCCCCATAATCACACAATTAAGACTAGTTTTGTGAAAATCTTTCATTTCCAGTGTGCGCCCAATAAAGTGTCAGTTCAGTCGGTAGCACTCTTGCTTCTGAGTCAGAAGGTTATTGGTTCAAGCCCCACACCAGAACTTGAGCACAAAATCTAGGCTGGCACCTCAGTACAGCGCATTGTTGCAGTTGCTATTTTTCATGAAAACAAAGCCCTGCCTACCTGTTCAGGTGGACATCAAAGACATCATGGCACTATCGGAACGAGAGCAGGAAGTTCTCCCAGTGTCCTGGTCAATATTCCTCTCGCAATCAACACCACCAAAAAATGGTCTTCCATTTCACTTGTTGTTTGTGGGGCCCTTCTGTCTGTGAATTTAGCTGCCACACGATTGTACTTCAAAAGTCATTGATGAGTTGTGAAGTGCTTTTATGACATCTTGAGAACATGATAAGATACTACGTAATTGCAAATGATTTCTGTAATGGTTTGTCATTCCTCTGGGCGCCTGATGTAAACTGGGGAAAGCTCCTGATTTTCTACTCTAGATTGGGGAATACGGTTCAGACTTGAATCTGTCTTATACTGTTGTCCTTTGAGATTTTAAATATTGCCTGAGAGCCTTGAGGAGTGATGCTGTCGAATAATTATCCCGAACTGGTGTTATCAACTGACAAACTACCTCCTCCTCTAGAGGGAGAATCTTCTGACAGTTAAATATCTGCAGTTGACATACAATTGCACCCAAGCCTACTGATTGATATCCCTTAAGTTAATGTCATTGTATTTGCATAATAAACACTTTGAGTTTCACAAGAATTGTTCAGACAAAGAGCTGGCACGGACACGATGGATCAAATGGCCTCCTCCCGTGCTGTAAACTCCTATGGGCTTATACTCTCCGGAGTTTAGAAGAATGAGAGATGATCTCATTGAAACGTATAGGATTCTGAGGGGGATTGACAGGGTAGATGCTGAGAGGATGTTTCCCCTGGCTGGAGAGTCTAGAACTAGGGGGCACAGTCTCAGGATAAGGGGTCGGCCATTTAAGACTGAGATGAGGAGGAATTTCTTCACTCAGAGGGTTGTGAATCTTTGGAATTCTCTACCTCAAAGGGCTGTGGGTGCTGAATCGTTGAGTATATACAAGGCTGAGATCGATAGATTTTTGGACTCTGGGGGAATCAAGGGATATGGAGATCGGGCGGGAAAGTGAAATTGAGGTCGAAGATCAGCCATGTTCTTATTGAATGGCGGAGCAGGCTCGAGGGGCCGTATGGCCTACTCCTCTTAATTCTTATGTTCTTATGCTTCTATTACAATTGTAATATTAATTCCATTTTAATGCATGATGTATTACAGGAATACATTTGTATTTTTACACATTGGTGGCACAATGCAGATATAGCACAGCTCCCTGTACTGTGCCCAGCTATGTTGCTCCCAAACACGGAGAGGCACCATCTATTGCACTTGTATGAGTGTCTTGTCTCCTGCACCAGACATTTTCGTGGTCTTTGAGTGGGGTTCCAAATTAAGGGAATTTTTGTGCTTAAAGCCCATGCTCACCAGAAACTTGGTCCAAACCAATTTCACACAGGACTCTTATGGCCAGCAAGAAGGGAGGCTTCTAACCATGGGGGATAATTTTGACTTTGGGCGATCGTGTAAAACGGGCGATATCGATTCAGCCGCCCGTTATACATCTCTCCGAATTTTTTTATATTTCCGTTGACTTCAATCAGGAGAGATGTATAGCCGATGGCTGAATCGATATCGCCCGTTTTACATTGTCACCTGAAGTCACAATTAACCCCCCCCCCCCCACCCCCCAACAAATCTGGGAAAGATTTGAACCCAGGTCTCAGGGTGAAGATCACAGCGTGCAATTCACAGGGTGGCTTTGGATCTCTCGCCATTTCTTTGACAGCGGCTGTAGTCGTGGAAACGCACAGCCAGTGTGCGCTGTGCATAAGGATGGCCACATGATGGATTAATGATTTCAAAGTAACCTCGCCAAATTTAAGGAGTTGTAATTGACAATCAATTACCAGGGAATAATACGTTCAGTATCTTTTATGTGGTTTATGCTGGAATAAGGGAATGGATGTTGGGTGAAGCACTCAGCTGTGCCTAGTGCTCAATCATTGCTCTTTAAAAAAAAAAATGCTAAATGCTAAAAATGAATTATCATTGATCAAACTAAGTCTATCCTTGGCGATTGAGGTCCCAGGAATGGCTCAATAAGTTACTGTACCATACAGGCCAAAAAGGTTGCCAGTTTCATCGCCGGTCTGTGCTGAGTTGGCTGGCCTCAATGCTAGTGATGAAAGGGGTGCCCCAATTGGTCATAAAGCCCCTGGGTCAGGGATGGAGCTATCGCCCCTGCTACTGATTACTAGCCAGTGACCCCTGCTGTAAACGTGAAGGGAGAAATTGCTGTGAAATGGGCTGCAAACATTCACCGGCCTAGCCTCATGCAGGGAGAATGGCCAGTTGGATGTGGGGCCGGAGGGTCCTAAGGTGACAGTGGAAGTGAACCCCGGTGAGTGTCAATAGCTTCAGGGGAAGAGGGAAGGCGAAAAGTAACATGTGAGCTTATGGTGGGACTGCTGGTGTCGCCGTGAATGAATGGATGGATGGATGAATGAATGAATGCCTGCTGCCTTCATCAATCAGTTGATTCTCACACAGCAATCTATCAGGATAAAGCATTTCCTCTTCATTCTAACAGTTTTACTTCTCTTAAATGTTTTAGGTGTTATTTCTGGGGTTTAACCTCTGCTCAGATTTATTTATTTTGCTCAAATATTCTACAACAAATGCCCAGAATATTAGATTTGCCATTTGAGTCCCGGTGTCACTATATAATTTGTAACAGGAATCTAACCTTCTCCGAGTTAGAGATTTTTTTTCTAATAAATATTGGCAGCTAGGTTTCAATTTCAGGTCCCAAATGACTTTAAAAAAAAATATATACTGAGTGTGCTCCCTGCATGTCACCTTTGACCTTCATCAAGCATCTGCTTTCATCATTAGCCCGAGCTGATTGGTTGTGTTGTGTACGTTGAAACAATGATACCATGTCATTGCCCTGCTATAGCCTCGGCCTTTGACCTTTGACAGATCCCATAGAGCCTGTGGCAATCCGTCTGGGATTCACTCGATCTGCACTCTGACTGAAACAGCCTTCTGTTAATTTTATGTAGTTTCCGAGATCTAATTAGGAAGGTTCCCCATTAACTGATGTACACAGTTGCAGGTTCGCTCTATTGAAGGAAAAGAGGTCTGCGGTTTAAATTAAAAAAGCATTTGATTATCTTTTGCCGTGGTTGGCTACATTTGAAATAAGTATCCAGACTTTCTCTCTCTCCCCCCAAAACAACTGGGAGGAGGGGGTGATGTTATAAGAGCATGGCCTCACATCACAGCGTGGTGACTGTGTCTCTCAATTCTTTGCAGAGATGTGGTGGATATGACAGTGGGGCTCATGCATTTCCTCTGCAGGGGGCTCGGTTAATATGTAATGAATAGAACGTTTAAAGAAAGAAAGAACTTGCAATTACATGGCACCTTTCACGACCTCAGGACGTCCCAAAGCTCGTTACAGCTAATGAAGTACAAAGAAACAGAGGGGGTAGCCTGACAGGTAAGACCTATGACCCCTGTAATTTGTTCAATAAATTGCGACTTGCCTCCAATTATTTGTCATCTGTTGTTCTTCACTGTGGGTCTCTGGGTAATTGAATCCTGAAGGGTACTGTGACCATACACAGTAGGTGTACGTGTGTGACCATTGAGATTAAACACCTCTCCTAGTGGCTACATACGTATTTCCTATCGTTCGCAGAATGCTAACCTGAATCGACTCTCCCTGTTGGAAGCTTCTGATTTAAACACCAGTCAACCCAGCCAAAATAACGAAACCAACCCCACATTAAAACCGCGGGATTGTGCCGGCCACCATTCGACTCCCCCGCCCCCGCCCCCCCCCACCCTCAACCTCTCCCAATTGCCGCCTCGACCCCTGTCCCGATCGCTACCTCAGGCCCGAGACCCAAGGCCCAATATTGGGCAGGCCTTGAGCCTATCCGTTCCAGTGCAAGGCTCGATCCCTGCGCCCAATTCACACTGGCCTGCCGGCGCGGACCAGTGCGTTAATACTTTTTATAATCTATTATTTTGTACATTTCTCTAATTATATTCTAGTAATTTACGCTATCTCGTGCATTTCCTGCTAAACTGCAACAATCCCCCACACATACCCACACCACACACACCCCACACACACACACATACACCCCACACATACACTCCACACATACACACCCCACACACACACCCCACACACACACCCCACACACACAAACCCACACACACACACACACCCCACACACAAATCCACACACACACCCCACACACACACCCCACACACACAAACCCACACACACACACACCCCACACACACACCCCACACACACAAACCCACACACACACACACCCCACACACAAATCCACACACACACACCCCACACACACACCCCCCACACACAAATCCACACACACACCCCACACACACAAACCCCACACACAGAAATCCACACACACACACCCCACACACACACACCCCACACGCACAAACCTACACACACACTCCACACACACACACCCCACGCACACACCCCACACATAAACCCACACACATACACCCCACACACACAAACCCACACACACCCCACACACACACCCCACACACAAACCCACACACATACACCCCACACACACAAATCCACACACACCCCACACACACACACACCCCACACACACACACACACCCCACACACACACACACACCCCACACACACACACACACCCCACACACACACACACACCCCACACACACACACACACCCCACACACACACACACACCCCACACACACACACACACCCCACACACACACACACACCCTACACACACACACACACCCCACACACACACACACACCCCACACACACACCCCACACACACACACACACACCCCACACACACACACACCCCACACACACACATACACCCCACACGCACACATACATCCCCCACACACACACACCCCACACACACACCCACCCCACACACACACATACACCCCACACACACATACACCCCACACACACACACACCCCACACACACACACACCCCACACACACACACCCCACACACACACACACACCCCACACACACACACACCCCACACACACACACACACACCCCACACACACACACACCCCACACACACACACACACCCCCCACACACACATACACCCCACACACACACACACACCCCACACACACACATACACCCCACACACACACCCCACACACACATACACCCCACACACACACACCCCACACACACACACACCCCACACACACACATACACCCCACACACACACACCCCACACACACACACCCCACACACACACACACACACCCCACACACACACACACCCCACACACACACACACACCCCACACACACACACACACCCCACACACACACACACACCCCACACACACACACACCCCACACACACACACATACACCCCACACACAAACCCACACACACACACACACACACACCCCACACACACACATACACCCCACACACACACCCCACACACACACCCCACACCAACACACACACCCCACACACACACACACCCCACACACACACATACACCCCACACACACACACCCCACACATACACATACACCCCACACACACACACCCCACACACACACATACACCCCACACACACACACCCCACACACACACACACACCCCACACACACACATACACCCCCCACACACACATACATCCCACACACACACACACCCCACACACACACACACCCCACACACACACCCCACACATACACATACACCCCACACACACACATACACACCCCACACACACATACATCCCACACACACACACCCCACACATACACATACACCCCACACACACACATACACACCCCACACACACATACATCCCACACACACACACCCCACACACACACATACACCCCACACACACACATACACCCCACACACACACATCCCACACACACACATACACCCCACACACACACATACACCCCACACACACACATACACCCCACACACAAACCCACACACACACCCCACACACACAAACCCACACACACAAACCCACACACACAAACCCACACACACCCCCCACACACATACACTGCATACATACACCCCACACACACACCCCACACACATACACCCCACACACATACACCCCACACACATACACCCCACACACATACACCCCACACACATACACCCCACATACATACACTCCTCACACACACTCCACACACATACACTCCTCACACACACTCCACACACACTCACTCCTCACACACACTCCACACACACACACCGCACATATACCCCCCCACATACACACACACACCCTTTCTGATTTGTGTAGCTTAGCTACTCACTGCCTTAACTAATTGAGTATTAAGGGAGCCACAGAAAGAATTTCCATCCAAGAATACAATGAAATAGTTCATTATTCTGAGACTTTTTAATCTAGCCTAAAAATATCTTGAATGCTTTCATCTGACATATTAACATCTTTTAATTTTTTTTACTTGGTACTCCCTTCTGCTGCTACTTGACCTCTCTATAATTCTAGGGCAAACTGATGATAAATTGATTTTTTGAAAAGGATGCACTGGGATAAAGTGCATCATTTGCAGTAATGACAGCCCACGTCAGATCAATGAAAGAAATTGTCCTGATAGATTTATGGCAGGTCTGCTGCTGGTGTAGCTTTTTAATCCAGTCAAGTAAAACATCAGTTAACAGAGGAAAATAGAAGGGCTGTTAAATCTTGAATCGCCATCCATCTGACAGCTCTTGATAGCAATTTGTTAAACGCAGGCGCCAGGATCTGAACAGATTGACTTCTTCTACTTCATCTGGTTTTTACTCCAGTTTTATTCTATCATGCAATGCCAAGCAGTTTCTGAACGTTTCCAGTAACTGGCGGACACTGCGCGCTCATATTCCATGGCCACCTGGACACGTACATGTCAAGGTTGCCTTTGATCCCGTGCGGAGTTGAGCTTGAAGCGAATTTATTTATTTTTGTTGACAAACCAAGTGAAGGTTTGAGGTTCATAATGCAGGCACCGCCAAAGCTGAAAATGGTTAAAGGGGAAGAGGCGGTATTCCAGTAAGCAGTGATTAGCTGACGACAAGCTCGGGCTTTTGAAAACCCGAAGTGATCCAGATGTGATACATAGATACATAGATACATAGAAGATAGGAGCAGGAGTAGGCCATCCGGCCCTTCGAGCCTGCTCCGCCATTTAATGAGATCATGGCTGATCCTCCAATTCAGTATCCCGTCCCCGCCTTCTCTCCGTAACCCTTAACCCCTTTTGCCTGTAGAAATATATCTAATTCCCTCTTAAATATATTTAATGAGCTGGCGTACACTGCCCTCTGTGGCAATGAGTTCCACAGGTTCACCACCCTCTGAGTGAAGAAATTCCCCCTCATTTCTGTCCTAAATGGTTTAGCCCTTATCCTTAAATTATGTCCTCTAGTTCTGTTCTCACCCGCCAAGGGAAACATTCCTTCTGCATCTAGTCTGTCTAGACCTGTCAGAATTTTATACACTTCTATGAGGTCCCCTCTCAATCTTCTAAACTCCAGTGTGTACATCCCTAAACTACATAGTCTCTCCTCATAGGTCAATCCCGCCATTCCTGGTATCAGCCTGGTGAATCGCCGCTGCACCCCCTCCATGGCAAGAACATCTTTCCTCAGATGAGGCGACCAAAACTGTACACAGTACTCGAGGTGTGGTCTCACCAGTGCCCTGTACAGCTGCAGCAAGGTATCCCTGTTCCTGTATTCCAACCCTTTTGCTATGAAGGCCAGCATACCGTTTGCCTTCTTGATCGCCTGTTGCACCTGCATGCTCGCCTTCAGTGACTGGTGTACAAGAACACCCAGGTCTCTCTGTACTTCCCCCTCTCCCAATTTATTGCCATTTAAATAATAATTTGCCCTCCCGTTCCTGCACCCAAGGTGGATAACTTCGCACTTGTCCACATTATAGTGCATCTGCCATTTATCCGCCCAATCACCCAGTCTGTCCAAATCGCTCTGGAGCTTCCTGGTCTCCTCCTCTGAGCCCACCCTTCCTCCTAGTTTAGTGTCGTCTGCAAATTTGGAAATGCTGCATCCGACTCCCTGATCCAGGTCATTAATGTAAATTGTGAACAGCTGGGGACCCAGGACAGATCCCTGTGGTACCCCACTTGTTACTGCCAGCCATTCAGAAAATGAGCCGTTTATTCCAACTCTCTGTTTTCTATCTGACAGCCAGTTCTCTATCCACGTCAATACTTTCCCCTTTATCCCATGAGCTTCAATTTTCCCTGCTAATCTTTTATGTGGGACCTTATCGAAGGCCTTTTGGAAGTCCAGGTACACCACATCTACTGGCTCTCCCCCATCTATTTTACCAGTTACTCCCTCAAAAAATTCCAATAGATTAGTCAAGCACGATTTACCCTTTGTAAATCCATGTTGACTCTGTCCTATCCTGTCCCCATTTGCTAAGTGCTCCGCTATTTCATCCTTAATGATGGACTCCAGCATTTTGCCCACAACTGATGTAAGGCTTACAGGTCTGTAATTACCTGCTTTTCCCTACCCCCCTTTTTGAATAGTGGGGTAACGTTAGCTACCCTCCAATCCATGGGCACTGTTCCCGAGTCTAATGAATTCTGATTATTGGAGTTTATTTTCAAACGTCCGATTTTTGTCTAAAGTTGAGCTACTTCAGGTTCAGATGTGTGTCTACCTTAAGATGAGTGCTGATGGATTCTCTTCCACACATTCTGATAGACTATCTGAGGACGTTTGGAGTAGGCACGAGCACTCCCTCTTTCATCAGCTGAAAGTCAGAAAGTTGATCTCAATTCTAGCTGAAGATTGCAGTATTTACATTTATTTAAAACTCAGCATTTAAGATTTAAATAATAGGAGATAGCCCCAGGCATTGCCCAGGCGTAGTCTGGGATTTCGGAGAATCAGAGGCAGCATGAGGAGATTTTTTTTTACACAGCAAGCTATTATGATCTGGAATGCACTGCCTGAAAGGGTGGTGGAAGCAGATTCAATGTTAACATTCAAAAGTGAGAAGTCGCACAACACCAGACTATAGTCCAACAGCTTTATTTGAAATCACAAGCTTTCGGAGCTGCTGCCCCTTCGTCAGGTGAAGTGAAGAAATACATATGGGCACAGCATAAATAGTCAGAGAACACTGCCAGACGACTACAGTTAATCTTTCTAACTGCCCTTTATCACAAGGGCAGTTAGAAAGATTAACTGTAGTCGTCTGGCATTGTTCTCTGACTATTTATGCTGTGCCCATATGTATTTCTTCACTTCACCTGACGAAGGAGCAGCGCTCCGAAAGCTTGTGATTTCAAATAAAGCTGTTGGACTATAACCTGGTGTTGTGTGACTTCTCACTTTTGTCCACCCCAGTCCAATACCGGCATCTCTGCATCACAACATTCAAAAGGGAATTGGATAAATACCTGAAAGGAAAAAAATGACAGGGCTATGGGGGAAAGAGCAGGGGAGTGGGATTAATTGGAGAGTTCTACCAGCACAGGCATGATGGGCCAAATGGCCTCCTTCTGTGCTGTACCATTCTATGATTCTAGTATTAAGTCAAGGTGGCAGCAGGTAAATAAGGAACCGAGTTAACTGTTAGTGAGCTTGACGGGATATCTCATAAACTGTGTTTAGAAAATGATGTATCCTCCAACTTACCGTGAGCACTGTCACAGAATAATATAACTTTGACAGTAAAAATACAGATAAAATGCCATAATCTTGCATCCTACCATCTTGTCAATTCTAAAGCTAAAGGTTTTTGCCCCTTCAAAACAGTTCATTTTGACCTTATTATCTTTATGGCAGGTCTGAGAATGGATGAGGTCCTCTTTTAATTGGACTCCTAGCCTAGCCTTAGTTTACTTAGTCATCTCTGTGACTGATCAGCATTGTACTTTGATTCGGTGACAGCCAAACCCAACCTCAATCCATTATTGCAATTATATGTAATTACTTGAATGATGGAAGAGAAAGCTCATTAACCCAGCAATCAACTTAAAAGCACTAATAATTCACTGCGGAGAAATTAATCACATTAATTAAACTTATAATAATGAAAACTTTTTTTTCCACCGGGTGGACTCTGCGAAGGAAGTAAGGTTGTGAGCTGCGCTGTGTGACCCTGAAACCAGACATGAACCCGATCACGTGGACCACAAGCAGCAAAGCGTGAGAATCTGATTCCGATCAGATTCTGATCATGCTTGGTATCAAAATCAACAGCAGAGCAGGCCGTCGTGTGCCATGTTCTTTTAGTTCTCCTTTCTGCGCTGCAACCCACACCGGCAAAGAGATAATTTTTTGAGATTTTGGGAGCGTGCACCATTTAGGAGATCGCATTATCAAAAGACTCGCACTAGCTGATTTTGAAAGCTATTCTACAAACCGAGATATAAAAATCACACGCTTCATTTCTGTGTGTTATATCTGACTTATCGTTATTGTTAGATGGCCAGCCTATCATATTGCGACACACTGTTACAGATAAGTACCACCAGATCGCAGCACCTTTGTACCAGGGTGCCGTGTTTGTTTTCTTAGTGCTGGTCTTGTTTGCATGAACTAATACTTTGCAAATAAAGTGCTGACTGTGCCAGTATGAGTGCCTAATCCTGTAATGAAACCTTTGGCACGTTTGGTTGATGTATCTTAACTATCATTCACAGATCTTTTAATGCTGAGGTCTGGCTGCTTACCCAGTGCTCCTCTGAACCATGACAGGATACACCCTGGGCGATGACTGATCCTAATTCTAAAAGGAACTGAGACTGGATAGTGTGAAATTTCATATCCGCAAAAATCCTTAACCCATATGTTTGGTTTTTTTTGCGTAGTTATGCTCAGTTTAAAGCAGAGGATGAACAAAATGGAACTTTAATTCTTTCTTTTCTCTGATTTTTCTCCCGCCCCACCTTCCAAAAGGCAGTGACTCTTGGCTGGGGTGCAGTTTAATAGGCACCTTGCTTAAGTGACTAGTTTAGTGTGAGTTTAGGCAGCTAGTGTATTTGATGTGAGGAGTGCCTCAGCCGAGTGCAATCCCACCCTCATTCGGTGTCCACACAGTTGGGAGCATAAATGGTGGCTGTGTTTTTTTCCCTCCGCTTCCCTCTAATCCGGGGTGCTGAGGCCAATTGTAGCACCTCAACTACTGCCCTTGCAGAGATTAGCTAACTCAATACAGACTAAACACGCAGTGCATTTGCCCACTACCGCAGCTATGGAATCATAGAAAGACCAAGACGATATTTGCAAGTGGGCTTAATTATGACAGATCAGGTTCAATGAAAATAAGTGCAAGGCCTCCCACACTGGAAAAAAAGGGGGACTTGTTTAATGAATGATGTTGAACTGGCGAGGGGCGAGGCAGAAAGACATCTGGAAGTGCTAGATTCAGCACTAACCCTGTCCAATAATTGCAGAGCAGCAATTAACAAAGCAAAATGAATGCTGAGTTCTACCACCAGATCACTAGATTAGTCTGAAACTTCCTGTTGAAGCTCTAATGCTCTGGTTAGGTTGCAGCTTGAATACTGACGTGAAGAAGCATTTTTTTCCATAGAGGGACAAATACCTGCAATGGTCTTTTGGGTAATGAGCATCACTCAAGAGGCAGTGAGATGATGGAAAGCATCAACTTCTATGGAAAGATGAGCTAGATGGGCTGAATGGCCTCCCTCATCTTTCTGATCTTTGTGATCGTGTATTATACCTGGTTACACGTGCACAGGGCACAGTAGTGTAATGGTTACAGTACTAGACTAGTAGCCTAGAGGTTATGAGTTCGCCATGGTACGCTATGAAATTGAATTCCATAAATCTGGTGAGCTGGTGCCAACTGGTTCACCCAATGTCCTTCGGGGAACCTACACATGACTCTTAATGCCCTATGAAGTGGCCTTGCAAGTCGCCTGTTATAAAATGAATTGCTATGATGAAGGTCGACCATCTGCCCACATTCTAAGAACAAATTTTAAAAATCTGCTCTGCAGTTGAAAAGAAGACATTGAAATCCAATCACTTCCAATCCGCAAACCAACTTTGCCAGCAGCAGAAGATGCCCAATTGGCCTCAAGAGTAAGAATGTTTCGAGCAGTTAACCGCTTAATGATTTTGTGGCCTTGAAGGAAAAGGCCCCTCAGCTGTAGAATACCTAGATGACTGTCTCTTGGTAACCAATTAAACGGTTTAATCTGTGCAGCAAAGAATTAGAGCTGTTTTTGTAATTTTACAAAGGAAAGAATTACAGAGACCTCATAAAGTGTTACATGAGATATTGCTCCCACCCTTATAAAACAGCAACCTCCCAGGAGCAACACCATGGGAGATCTGCTAGTGTTAGAAAGATAGAAAAGAACATCATTGTAATAAAGTTCATCATAATTCTCTCTTTGATAAAAAGGACTCAATGTTGAGACTTTCCCTATTTAAGTGAGACTTTTAGCTGTGGTTAAAACAGAATGTTGGCACAAATAGGAGAAATATTTCAGCACCAATCGGCACTATAGGGCTTGGTAAATCAGTTAATGTACAGTTCAGCATCAAACTTGTGTAAATGTGTACAATTGTTCCATTTTTTTGTTTGAGTGAAAACTCAAATATTTTTGCCCCTCTCTAATTTGGAGGTTAATTCTATGAATTAAAAGTATTTTCTTCCAACAGAAACTAAAAATAGCTAACTGGTAATGTTGAAAATTTGGCAAATATTCAAGTACCAAAGCAAGTTTTGACATTATTGATGGTGTCTGTTTGCAATTCTATATTCATGCTCTTCATAAATATCTTGCATATCACTCAATATCAAAACCAGCTTTAATATTTTATTCTGTATGTGCTGCAAAGCACAATCCTAACAGATTGGGGGGGAAGATTTCCTCTGCGCTCTGTGTAAGAAAATCATAAACCCCTTTTATAAAGAATGATATCAACACACATAGCCCACAACAGAATCTTCCCCATTGATATTTGAAAAGGAACTAAATGGGCTAAGTAGAAGGACCCATTTACAACGTCTGTGCTCTCATGCCTGTCCTAAGCTGGGCATTTTCAGGCATTCAGTCGCACAGCAATAGGTTCACACTACTAACAATGGCAGGAAGAGAGAACTGGAATCAGAAATGTATAAAATGTTGTGGCAAAAACATTGCTGTTCTCTGGCAAATTTACCATCATCTGCATCAGTTGATTTCCACATTTTGAAGTCTCCATCTTGTTTGCTTCCTCAAGTCCCTCTGCTTTATCTCCACACACGAGTATTTACTTTTCCACAGCCTCTTTCAGCTCACCTGGGAGGATGAGAAACTATGAACGCTCCATGACTCTCTTGAGTGCTGCTCTCTGATATGATGCGGAGATGCCGGCGTTGGACTGGGGTGGACAAAAATGAGAAGTCGCACAACACCAGGTTATAGTCCAACAGTTTTATTTGAAATCACGAGCTTTCGGAGCGCTGCTCCTTCGTCAGGTAAAGTGCTCTCTGATAGGACAGGAGAGCAAATACTTAAGTAGACTTCTACAATGGTG
Organism: Squalus acanthias; assembly: GCA_030390025.1. NCBI lineage: Eukaryota > Metazoa > Chordata > Chondrichthyes > Squaliformes > Squalidae > Squalus > Squalus acanthias. The sequence goes on from CM059437.1 coordinate 12,674,874, forward strand.
TGACAGGAAAAAAAAAGTAGCTCACTTAAAACTCCAGATGCAGACTGGCAAACCTCACTCCCAACACTGGCATGCAAAGATGGTGCAGTTGCCTTTCTGTTAATGATACTGGGGCAACCTGGCGACACCCTGATTGGTTTATCTAAAATAGGCAACTGAAGCTCCTCCTTCTCTGCAAACGCCACATTTAAACACCAAGGTGAATGACATCATCAGACCAGTCAATGACTAGCTCTCCCCTCTAAAGAAAAAAACAAGGTGAATTACATCATCAGACAAGGTTAAACCACAAAAGATGGTGTAATGTGTTGCTGGGCTAACACACTTCAGCACAGGGCTGTTCAATATTTCTCGTGTAAGTGTTGTTACTAGGATATCAATTCATACCAATGATTTCTTCCTTGTATCCATATTCATGCACTTCATAAATATCCTGCCTATCACCCAATATTGAAAACAGCTTCAGTAAATGTGTTTTTATTCTGTATGTGCTGCAAAGCACTATCCTAACAGATTGGGGGGGGAGGGGGGGGGAGATTTCCTCTGCGCTGTGTGTAAGGAATCCCTCCGCTATTATGCGAAGCACTTCACAAAGATGAAGTGCTCCTGTCTCTCCACATAATGAGGAAAATTAAATAAATCTGTTGGACTATAACCTGGTGTTGTGCGACTTCTCATTTTTACCTTCAAATAGTCATTTGCAGTAACCACATGTGCTGCCCACCCCTTACACATGAGGAGCGCTGTATGGTCTCGGGAAACCCATAAAATCAGCGGTTGGCAAACGTGAGATCTGAGTCTCAAACCCACAAACATCTGCTTGGGAATCAGTCTGTCTGTTGTATGTGTTACTGCTCCACTCTACATCGCCATAAAATATAAACATATGCTGCTTTCCCAAAGAAATTTGCCATTCATGCTATCAATCAGAAAGTCCTCTTGTGTTAATTTATTCTTTTTGGCTTTAATACAGTAATTAAGTTACATAAAGTATTTGAACCCAGCTGGAATAAGAATATGCTTCAAGAAGAATTGCACAGTAATATCTTGCTGGTAGATCTGGTCAGCCACATTGGTTCTCATCTTCTCTCCGTCACAGCCTGAAGCTGTGATGAGCAATTTCCATATTTTTCTATATTTTGTGCTTCACCCCATACTTACTGGTCTTGGCTCGGTGTTTCTCTCCCATGCTTCTTTTGCCAGTTGGAATCTTGCAATGTTATCTATTTACTTAATCTGTAACAGATAAGATATTACATGTGGAGATTGATGACATGCTCATCACATATGCTTGGCTCAATGGTAACACTCTTGCTTCTGAGTCATAAGGTTTGTGGTTTTAAGACCCCTTCCAGGACCTGAGCACACGATCTAAGCGGCGTCGTTGGAGGTGCCATTTTTCAGATGTGATATTTAACCGAGGCCTTATCTAAATGTTCAGGTGGATGTGGAGGGTTCCTTGGTTCTCCTGGTATTCTGGCCGACATTCATCCCTCAATCAGCATCACCAAAATACATTACCTGGTCATTCTTCTTGTTGCTGTTTATGGCATCTTTCAAAAAGTAATTAATGGACTGTGAAAGATTTTGGGGTGCTTTAAGGATGTGAAAAACAATAAATGCAAGGCTATTTTCTTGCGTACAAAGCATTGCTTGTTGATTTTCTTGCGTCTATTTGAAGCAGATGGTTGGAAGGTTTGAAGCTGAATTGGATTCAATTTTCTTTTATTCCCCCCCGCCCCCCCAGAAATTCCTTCCCCTCTTTTTCTGTGGACGCTGACTTGTGTGCTGGAATCCTAGTTCTACCAGCATTAGTTGCCCTCTAAGTAGTCTGGACCCATTTTGTAGAAGTGTAAAGATGTAAACTTCACTCACCAACACTGCAATGTAACCCGATGGAGGGAGGGGGAAGGCTGTTAGAAGAAGAAAGCAAGGCGGCATAAATATGGGAGAGCCACTAACAGAATTTAGGAGGAATCTCTTTGCACAAAGGTTGGTGAGAATGTGACACTCGTTGCCACATGGAATGGTTGAAGCATTGGCCGGAATTCTCTGTACCTGGACGGGTCAGGTGCGGGTGGTCGGCGTGGCGGGTCGCGACCCCGCCGCAGCAATCGACTTTGCACAAATGGGGCCTATTAAGCCCATCCTGCGCGTTACCCGGCCCTATTAAATAGTGCGGGTCTGATGACATCATCGATGTCATGTTTCCAGCCGGGATATTTAAAGGAGCCATGGCCACATTGCACTTGAAGGTTCATCTAGGAGTGCGCAGTCACTGCACTGGAGGCTTTGAATGCTCCAAACACTTGGAGACATGACTGCACAGAGGCAGAGGGCTGCACCCAGGTTCTCCGATGATTCTCTCCATATGCTTGTGGAGGGAGTCAGAGCACGCAGGGAGGTCCTCTTCCCTTGTAATGGGTGGAAGAGACCTCCCCAGGAGACAAAAAGAGCCTGGCTCCAAATTGCAGAGGAAGTCAACAGCAGGGATGTGTTCAGGAGGACCTGGGTGCAGGGCTGCAAACGTTTCAATTATCTCAGTAGATCACGAAAGGTGAGTAGAAAGCCACGCTCAACTTCATCCTGCTGTGCCTCTCATCACATCCCCATCACTCTGCCTTCCCTACCCTACTCCAGCACATCCTTTTTCACACTTACTTGCACCTCCACCCATCCCTCTCCATCTACTTTATCACATCCCCATCTCGCTAGCCACCTCTCACACTCACCCTCATCCTTGTCCAATCATACCAACTAACAACACACAAGGGTAGGCACTTGGGTGTTTTATGCAATGTTCATGTAAAGTTTTTGTTAATGTGCTGTCAAACATTGAAACCTTTATTTTCAACACTTTGCATTCTTGGACAGATTTGTGTGCACCTTTGGAAGTGGCTTAGTGAGTTGCAGTGAACGGTGAGACATAACGGTACCCCCCGCAATGGTGATGAGTGTGAAAGGAATGGCTTGGACATTGTAGGGATGCTTTATGGTGTTGGTGTGGGGTGATGCCAACCTGGCGCATCATGTGGCAGCCAGGGTGTGCAGCGTCAAGTGAAGTAAAGCTAGCCATGGTGAGGCCTCCCGGGCAGCAATGTGGTCGGGTGCTGATGCCCTCTGTCCTGTGCAGCATCAGTTGATTGCGGAGAAGGTTGGTGGTGTTGTTGGTGCTGCTGGTGTGCCTGGTGCTGCTGGTGTTGGGGCTGATCATGGTGGGATTCTGAGGACCAAGGAGTTTCAAGGGCACCGATGCTGATGGCAGGTGAAGTCGAGATGACAGAAGCGATCTGTCAATGGTGGGAGAGGTAATGAGGTCAGACTGGATGGAGACTTGTGTAAAGACTTGCAGCATCCTGAATCTGTAGTGGAAATGCAGTTTAGAGAAGCTAGTGGTTAAGGGGACATTTTTCAATCAGCTGGGAGCTTTGATTCGACATCTGAAGCTATCAACTCATCAGCTGATTCAATGGCCACTGACGTCACGCCTCAGCTTCACAGACGAGGTCTAGGCACAGCGGGAAACCGGTGGGCGACCTGTTAAATCCAAAAAGCTGGGGAAAAAAGCATTGATAAGTGGCTGTAAACAAGCCACTAATGATTTAATTGCCTCCCCCGCCGCTGCGTGTCGGGTCTGCTCAGCGCTGACAGACCCGACATTGGGAAAGGCGCGTGGTGGCAGGTTCACAGTGGGGTCCCGACCCGCTGGGGAGAAAAAAAAGCACTTTCCCACCCGACCCGCCACCGATCGCGCCTGCTGACCCCTCGGAAAATCCAGCCCTGCATGTGTAAAAAATAAAATGCAATGAAGTACTGTGGATATTATATGTAAGAAAATTCAGGAAAATGAATCTTCTCGATAACATGCTGGCCCATTCGCACCCCTCCCCTTTGATTGCACCCTCCCCTCCCCACCCCCCAACACCTTTAACTGACTTACAGCCCGCCCCCGCCCCCCCAACCTCGCAATCTGCATGCTCGCAGTAGAGCGATGCTTCCGTGCTCGCAGTAGAAACCCAGCCATGGAAATGGCTCGGGCCTTCCGCTGGTGCGATCGAGCAGGCAATGTGATCAGGCAAGGCAATACGTTCGCTCTGCCCACTCCGCGCTCCAGATGAAAATTGCCACCATTTAAGTTTTACATCTTAAATAAATAATATCCTTGAATTCACATGGTAGGTACTACATACTGAGAACAGACCACTGAAAGGCCATTCTGAATAAAGAGTTCCAATTCGCAATCTCACTTCCAGTTGGAAATCTATTTTTATTATTCTTTTATTCTTTCATTTCCTGTTTCACATCACTGCACAAGATTTGGGGGGGGCAAAAAGGCAAAGCAAAATAGTGATTGTTCCTTTTGCATTACACATTCCATTCAAGTACAGTAACACAGCTCCATCCTCAGAGCTATAGCTGAATTTGCATTTTCTCGACATCAGTGTATAACTTCCAGTATAACACACAGAGTCAATTTTCAACTGAATGCTATTGTTTCTTCTGGTGAGATTCCGATTAGGAAACTTCATGGCTAGCAATCCTGCCTAGTCCTCGCTGAAAATTCGTCCCACGCATGTATCCATCGGATCTGTACGTCTGTGTCAATGCCTCCTGCTTCATTTGAGCTGGGGCCTTATTAATCATGCATGCATTATGCTAATGAAGGTTTCCAGCCTGTATTTCTGATGGTTGGGTGGAAATTCCTCCTGGTAATCATGCGTTGAAGAGAAGCTGATTAAAGTCCTAACTTTACAAGGACAGAATTGATGTCTTTCTGGGAATAGTTCTTAATTTGTCAGTACTTACTTGTTTTAAATTTTCTGATCAAATTGAAACAAGGTTCACTCCCGCAAACAATTTGAACATCAACTATATAATTTTTTTTAGCAAAATGCAAAGGCGGTCTTTAAGAGGCTGAGTGAGAGCAGGGCCTTCTGGGTACATTGGCTTAGCTGAAAGTGCAGGAAACACAATCAGAGCAAAAAGCACGAGAGATGTGTACAATGTATAGCAACATTCACAAAGCTTCACGGATTTCAGCTCATCAAATGCAATCATCAGTAGTTTAATAAATGACTCAGCAGCATTACGGCCAGTGCATTCCAACTGGTGCTTTAATTTAACACAAGGGCACAACATTTCACAGTGCGCTAATAAACCAGAATTTTTTTTTAACCCTTGTTTAATGCATGCTCAGTGAGCTCAGAGCCATGTTTCCTCCAGTGTCCACTTAGCCTCTGTCCAGTGAAGCGTATTAAGAATGAATCCATGGTTAGGCTTTTCCCACGTTCAGAATAGGCACCTTTTTCTTTCCTGTCTTACATTTCCTCTCTCCTCCCTCCCTGGAAACACTCACTCATGCTGGAGGTACATCTTCATAGGTCCAGATAGTCCCTCCAGTTCCTCATTTCATGTGTGAATCTGGACACTGGGTAGAATTAGTCTTGGGCAGTAGTGTATAACCGGCGGGATCGCATCAGCTGCCTGCTGTACTCCTCGCCCGTTATTCAGTTCCTTTGAAGGAACTCAGTATTGGGTGGGACGTATTACGGGCGGCCAATGGGATATCGCCCATTTTGCCTTACTGCCCAGGACGAATTTCTACCCCTGAATGTGAGCCAGATCCCAGATCCCAACCTCACTCAACCTCCACATAGAGTTTCCATCGGGCGGTCACTGGATAGTGAATAGGGACAAGGACCCTATTTTCCCCCCTCCATAACTTGGGGATGTTGACAACCCATTGAAGCAACCTGTTACTGCCACCCCAGCCGACATTCGTTGGCTCAATGTCGACCTGGATTGAACCTGGATCTTCCTGACCTGTGCAATGTCGAAATATACCATGTGACGCACTGAGCCATTTGGGGAACTAGAATGGACACCTTTCACTTCTCCATAGAGACAAGCTGCAATCCTCAAAGATGTTAAAAAAAAAGTGCAAAAGGTCAACAGCTCCGGTGTTTGACACTGACTTTAACATAAAGTACTTCAAGATATCAAAAGCCCATATGACGGTTGAAAATTTATTTATGATAGTTGGCATTCATGAAGTCTGCAATATTGCTTTGAAAAATCATCAAAGTGTTCCGCTTAGCCATTTCCACCTGGTTAAACCTTTTGACTCTCAATGCTGTTTTTACGCTGTAACATCTGCACGCAATTGTCCGATCATCGCTAATGATAGGTACTCAGAAGCACAATTATACAAATTGTAAGGAACAAGAGGACCCATATTTTCCTGTTAAACGGAACTGTGCAAATGAAGCATGTTTCGATAATATAGACTAATTGGAATGTCAGGTTTGTTAAATTTCCATCGGCCATTTATCATGCCCCACTCATTCTTCAAACTTGTTCTGCATAAACCTGCCAAGTACAACAAAATGAGCCTAGACCAATCCTCATTTTACACTTCAAATAGCAAGTTGTCCAACTTTTTAAAGGCACGGAAATAATCTCTGATCCAGCTGTGCTCAGGGGAAATCTTGTATGGAAAGCAGTGACTGAACGTAATGTAGGCAAAGCCCAATTCTCTGACTGTGAACTGGAAGCTCTTTTTAGATGGACTTGCAGAAAGGCAAGATAACCTTTTTGGCATCAGAGGTCGGGCCAATAATAAAATCAGAAGGCAGGCTGCTTGGAGATAAATTTGCGGTCAGATGAACTCTGGGTTACAGACTCAAAAGCTTTACAGGAGAAGTACCATGACTTGAGGTGTATCATCAAAGTAAGTGCACACTCTGGAAATGCTGCTTCCATTAGGAATGCAAGCACACGTGTGCATAAGAAATTTCTAGGGTGGATGTCACCTATTTACGTCCCCTCCCAGTGTCAAGTCTCGTCTACCTGGCGTACACATCAGGAGTTTGGCCACCAAGGTCAGCTGTTTCTATCCGTACCTCCTTGAGATACACGACAGTTGTGTCACAAGGACCTGGCCGTCTGGCTCAACCGACCTCTTTGCCTCAGCTAGAGCAGCATATAAGGGAATGGTACAGTCACCATGCAAAAATGCATAACTCATAGGCAGTATATCCTAAAACAACACACTAAACAGCTACACTATATGTACTTAGAGACTACAATGTGCACACAGCCTGTATATAAAAAAAAACAAGCTTGATCAAAGTGTGCATTATTGTGGCAGTATTTTATCGAGCGCAGCAGTGAGCTTACAATTTCAAAATGAAAACCAAATGAACATATAGAATAACAGAAAACTGTTCTGTAAGCCACATTGAGGAAAGAAATGCCACATTACAACCTCCTGTAGCCCTCTCCCCGGCTGTAAGGCCTAGTCTCCTACTGCTGCTCCCTGATCATCTTTATTCCATTGTTTCTCCATGTCTTCCTCTTGTTGCTCATTTATGTCCATAGCAAGGCCTCAATCTATAGCGATGCTGTGCAGTATAGAGCTCAGAGTAAGTACTTCCCAACTTTCAGCAGAGAACGTGGCAATTCAGCCCTGAACAGTCCAAACACCCGAGACACTGCTTCAGAATCCGAAATGTTTGTTCAATGTTCATGACCATCATTGTATCTTTGCTCAGGACCATCGTTATATCTTTGTTCTGTCTCAGTACGAGAATTATGCAAAGGTGAGAGTAGGTATTCAGGGTATGGTAGTGGAGTAGTTATGGTACTGGACTGGTAAACATAAAGTACATGTGCTCAAATCTCACCAAGAAAAGTTCTGAATTTGTATTCAATAACTCTGTAATTTGTGAACTAGCACCAGAAACCAGTAAAACCAAAAGCTGCCAGATACTTGTTAAAAAGCAATTGGTTCACTGACAAGTCAATCAGTTGCAAGAACGATCACGAGGAAGGCCCACCAGTGCAACGAGGGATGGGCAACAGGAACAGAGGAATTGCGAGATGGGAAAAGACCGAGTTCCATCTAGTTCGCCTTCTACCATCCTGGTCGTCTCATGATACAATGATAATGGTGTTATTGACTGATCATAGCAATCAATCGCTATCAGTTAGTCTACAACAGACCCAGACATGACACGAAGAAACCCCCAGTGGTGGAGAGCTTTGGGAACCATAGGTCCAAAGTCAGCTTTTTCCTCCCAAGCGTGTTACACTTACCACATATCATGTCTCAAATTACTCATATACTGCATCCCAAAATATTATTTTCTGAAAGAAATATGTCTAATTTGCATTTGAATGAATCAACAGTATCTGCTTCCACCATTTCCCTCGGGAGTCTGTTCTGAATTTACCCCCATTCAAGTACAGGTCGTATCATCTGGTTCTACTGTTCTGGACAAGTTGCAACAGCTTGTCATGATCTAGTCCCTTTAGAAACCAATAAACAGCAATCATATCACCAGCAATAAATGCAATTGTGTCAGCATTGCCTACACCCCGAGAACAATTTTTTTTATAAGACAGTGGTATGCGTCCTGTGACCTCTGTGCTATCTGTCTGACATCTCCTCCGTCTGGTATGTAAGCAGTGATGTTTGCCTCAGCAAAGGTCTGTAATAATGCAATTGCTCTGTTCCCACTTACAAATGCTGCCCTTCATTCAGCAATGCCAGTTTGCTGTCACCAAACATTCACAATGGCCCTTTCTTGTACAAACCACCCCAAGGAAATCAACACATCTTTTTGTGGATTCAATCCATCGTGGCTATCACAAGCTGCAACAGAAGGGCACAGACTCGAGCTAAGAAGAGGGAAGATGATTAGAAAGCTTAGATTTAACTACTTTACACAGAGTAAAAGAAACAAGAAAGTCTTGCATTTATATAGCACCTTCATGACCTCAGAGCATCCCAAAGCACCTTACAATCAATGAACATAAGAATACATAAGAATTAGGAGCAGGAGTCGGCCATATGGCCCCTCGAGCCTGCTCCGCCATTCAATAAGATCATGGCTGATCGTCAAACTCAAATCCACTTTCCCGCCCGATCCCCATATCCCTTGATTCCCCGAGAGTCTAAAAATCTATCTACCTCAGCTTGAATATACTCAAAGACTCAGCATCCACAGCTCTATGGGATAGATAATTCCAAAGTTTCACAACCCTCTGAGTGAAGAAATTCCTCCTCATCTCAGTCTTAAAAGGCCGGCCCCTTATCCTGAGCCTATGCCCCTAGTTCTAGACTCTCCAGCCAGGGGAAACAATCTCTCAGCATTTATCCTGTCAATCCCCCTCAGAATCTTGTATGTTTCAATGAGATCACCTCTCATTCTTCTAAATTCCAGAGCGTATAGGCCCAATCTACTCAATTTCTCCTCATAGGACAACCCTTGGATCCCAGGAATCAATCTAGTGAACCTTCATTGCACCGTCTCTAAGGCAAGTATATCCTTCCTTAAACAAGGAGACCAAAACTGTGCACAGTTCTCCAGATGTGGTCTCACTAGAGCCCTGTACAATTGTAGCAAGACTTCCTTACTCTTGTACTCCAACCCTCTAGCAATAAAGGCCAACGTCCCATTTGCCTTCCTAATTGCTTGCTGTACCTGCATGTTAACTCTCTGTGTTTCTTGTACGAGGACACCTAAATCTCTCTGAACCCCAACATTTAATAGTTTTTCACCATTTAAAAAATATTCTGTTTTTCTATTCTTCCGACCAAAGTGAATAACCTCACATTTCCCCACATTATACTCCATCTGCCACCTTATTGCCCACTCACTTAACCTGTCTGTATCCCTTTGCAGGCTCTTTGTGTCCTCCTCACAGCCTACTTTCCCACCTAGCTTTGTAAGTACTTTTGAAGTGTAGTCACTACTGTAATGTAGGAGTACAGTGAATATATAACAGATTTCCCACAGAGGCAGCTGTCAGCAATGTCAGTAATGTCAGAAAACGCAGGAGGGAACGGGGTAGATAATTGACTGAGGAAATGATTGAGGGGTATTAGAGACGAATAGTGTATGTTATTTTTCGAAAATTGGGACCAGCCAGCTGGACTTCAAGGTCTCATTGGTTCTGCATATCAGGAAATTGCACATCCACAGCCCTTAATTTTCCACCATTAATCTTAGTGGATGGAAAATTAAGAGCTGGGGGTGTGTAATTCCCTGATGTGTGCTACCAACGTATCCAAGAGTGCCAAAGTAGAAAATCTCCCCTTATGTTCCTAAGTTTTTACAAGCTTGAAGACACGTTTAAAAAAAAATAATGGCCCTGAATTTGCGATCGGAGGCTCCCCGTGGGGAAATGCCTCCGATCCGCAAATAAAATGCCCGCGTACCTGGTGGTCCAGGAGGTACGGAGACTCGCGGGCCTGGGCCCCTCCGGGTACCTGCGGGCAGAGGCCCACGTATCCCAGGGGCGCGGTCCTGAGCCTCTCCGGGTACCCGCGGGTAGAGGCCCATGTATCCCAGGGGCGCGGTCCTGGGCCTCTCTGGGTACCCGCGGGTAGAGGCCCATGTATCCCAGGGCACGGTCCTGGGCCTCTCCGGGTACCTGCGGGCAGAGGCCCACGTATCCCAGGGCGCGGTCCTGGGCCTCTCCGGGTACCTGCGGGTAGAGGCCCACGTATCCCAGGGGCGCAGGCAGTCCACAAGCGCCCCTGGGATCACGTGGGCTGGCCCAACGAATGAAAGAAGGGAATCCCCATTCATACTTATGGGGATTCCGTATGTACAGCAACCCCATAAGCATAAATGGGAATACCCCAAAAAATACATGTACACTTCAAATACATTAAAAAAAAACCACATATTTAAAATTAATTAAAATGGCATTTAATTATATATTTAAAACAAAAATTTAATTTTTTGAAAAATAAATTTAGATGTTTTAAAGGGGCTAAAAATTAACTTACCTTATTTCACAGGTTATTAAATGTATAAATTATTGATAAAATTTAATTTTTCTGTTTTTTTAAAACTCTTTTACCAGGTGTAAGAGTTTCACGGGCGTTCGCTGGGCGGAAGTTGGGCAAATAGCCCAAGTCTCTGCCCGCGGAGGCCCTTTTCCCGGGGATGCGGAGGATCTGTCAAGAAAATTCTTGACAGATCGCAAGTGCCGGGTTTCAGCGCATGCCCCTTGTGCAGCGCACGCCTAAACCCGGAACTTGCGCGGCCCCTACGGGCGCGTGCGCGCCTCGTACGGACCCCTAGGGGCCGCAAATTATGGCCCAATGATTTTTTTTCCCCCATTGATGGTCAGCATCTTACCTCTGTGAGGAATTGACAGAATTGTGCAAAGAATTGAAGTTTGTGTCCATCCATTTACCGCAGCACATTCATTGCTCAGCTCCCCATGCGAAGAAAATACCTCCACCATTTAAATTAAGAGCAACGGGCCTTTCTTCCATTGAAGAGCTTCTCTAAGCGCTGATTTTTTTTTCCTGTGTTCTTAATGATGCGGAGATGCCGGTGTTGGACTGGGGTGGACAAATGTGAGAAGTCGCACAACACCAGGTTATAGTCCAACAGTTTTATTTGAAATCACAAGCTTTCGGAGCGCTGCTCCTTCGTCAGGTGACTTCAACTGACGAAGGAGCAGCTCTCCGAAAGTTTGTGATTTCAAATAAAACTGTTGGACTATAACCTGGTGTTGTGCGACTTCTCACTCAATAATGTAGTAGGAATGTTTTGACCGGTTGTTAGTTCACTCTGTTTACTGCGAGCACCACTAGCAAAGCTGCATTTATTGTCCAGTGCTAGTTGTTCTGAGATAGTGGTAGTGGACTTTTTTCTCGTGGTGATGGTACTTCTATGATGGTATCAGATAGAGATGATGCTGGAGTGTCTCTCAGTTTGTGCATTCTGGTAGAAAGCGATTTACATGTACTGAGTTATTCAACATTTTTAGTATAAATGCAAAACCTCAACGATTATGTCCATTTTAAATTAACTCCTTTTCCCATTTCCCATCACATCACTAGGCCTGTACGCTCTTGAATTCAGAAGAATGAGAGGGGATCTCATCGAAGCATACAAAATTATTACAGGGCTTGATAGGGTGGATGCTGGGAGAATGTTTCCCTTGGCTGGGGAGTCTAGAACCAGGGGCCACAGCCTCAGGATAAAGGGTAGGCCATTCAGGACTGAGATGAGAAGAAATTTCTTTTCACAGAGGGTGGTGAATCTTTGGAATTCTCTACCCCAGAGGGCTGTGGAGGCTCAGTCATTGGATATATTCAAAACAGAAGTCGATAGATTTCTGACTAGTAAGGGCATCAAGGGATATGGCGATAGGGCTGGTGAATGGAGTTGAGGCAGAAGATCAGCCATGATCTCATTGAATGGCGGAGCAGGCTCGAAGGGCCGAATGGCCTACTCCTGCTCCTATTTCTTATGTTCTTATGTTCTTACACTGGACTATCAACCTTTCAGCTGCAGGATTAGTGACCAGCACAACAGATGAAAGCAAATCCATGACAATCTATTTCCTGAAGAAGATGAATTGACTATGTCCACCGGTAAAGCAGCGCACAAGTGTGTCAGTGATTAGTACGAAGAAATAGCTGTTTATAGGTTTATCATGTGTGACTTTCCATCAACCATCATAAGTCGGCCCAATTGAATGGCGCCTGCAGAACATTTTCAAATATGTAGGAATCTCCAGAAACCACCTCAACAGATGTCCACTGTATTTGGTTGTGTGCAGCTGTTGCTGGCTCAGGATCTTCACCCCCCTCTAGGAACTGGAAGCAAACCTGTGGCGCCAACAGCCATTCTGTGTTGAATGTGCTTCATAAGAACATAAGAAATAGGAGCAGGAGTAGGCCATTCGGCCCCTCGAGTCATGATCCAATAAGATCATGGCTAATCTGACCTTGGCCTCAACTCCACTTTCCTGCCTGTTCGACAGCCAAAGAATCATTTATCCATCATACAAGAATTGTCATGTCACGGTTTAAATATTCAGCCAAACAATTTGCAATTCTACATAAATTACATCAATGGCTAAAACAAATGACAGCGATTTTGATCGTTTACATATTAAGTCTACATCACGAGTGATCAGATGGAAGAATTTGAATCAATGGCTAAGTCTAGTTGCACTGATTATAGACAATAACTACACTATATAATAAAAGAGGTCCGTTTGAAGGCTCGGTAGTGCAGCAGACAATTTAGGATACCCGTCTGCAACAGCTAGTACACCTTCTAAAATGGTTTCAAAATTTAAACAAAATGTGGATATAGTATGACGTGATCACACTTTGATGTTAAGACACCTGTGGCCTTTCACAGTGCAACCAACTGGAGACAATCAGTATTAAAAGTTTTGGCATGGATGGTTAACCTCTGCACCGGTCTATCCTGTATGAATAGTTCTCTCGCAGGACGGTTCATGTCTGTAGTCATAACAACAGGCTTGGATTTTTGGGCAAATCATGAGAAAGTCTGGATTAGGGCCAATCAACTGCCACAACTTGAGGTACGGGTGCCGGCATGGTTCATTTGCTGTGAGTTCTTTTTTGGAATAGAGTAACTGTATTGAGCTGGGTCAAACAGAACTACATCAATATAATATGGTGGAAACATTTCCCATTATCAATTAGCCATCAACACCATGATTTTACATGAATCCACTTTGATTCGGCTGGGCTTGGTCCAGATTTCGAACATCTTGGAAACTAAAGCTGCAGATTCGAACCCCACAGGTGGAAACACCTTGCTTACCAAGAAAAAAAAATCGGAAATTGCTGAAAAGGCAGTGAAAGTCAGTCAGGTGCTTGGGGGGGAGGGGAGGGGTGGATGGGGGGTGGGGGTTGGAGGAGGAAGGGGTGGATGGGGTTAACGTTTCAGTGAGATCTGAGGTCGGAAAACATTAACCTGTCTCTTCTCTTCCAGATGCCTTTTCTAGAATAACCAATAAGGATGATGTGGAGATGCCGGTGTTGGACTGGGGTGGACAAATGTGAGAAGTCGCACAACACCAGGTTATAGTCCAACAGCTTTATTTGAAATCACAAGCGTTCGGAGCTTCACCTGACGAAGGAGCAGCCGCTCCGAAAGCTTGTGATTTCAAATAAAGCTGTTGGACTATAACCTGGTGTTGTGCGACAACCAATAAGGAGACACTGAGTTGCTCCAGTGTCATCAGCCAAAAACCAAACCAAAGTGCACCCCTTTTTTAAAATTCGGTTTTATGGGATGTGGGCGTCGCTGGCAAGGCCAGCATTTATTGCCCATCCCTAATTGCCCTTGAGAAGGTGGTGGTGAGCCGCCTTCTTGAACCGCTGCAGTCCGTGCGGTGAAGGTACTCCCACAACTAATAAGGAACTTAACCATAAAAAACAAAGGAAACATAAACTTAAATAGTAATGTTGTTACCAGTGTCTAATACACGCTCTGGTCCCTGCGGTGACCACCAGTTGTGGAAGGCCTCAAGTGTACCGGTGGACAACCGACAGCTGGTGATGGACCAGCTGTGTATTTCCAACGTTTTCTGTTTTCATTTCCCATTTCGAGTATTTGCCGATGGTTTCGTTCAGTTCTGATGAAGCCGTTCCCTCAAAAGGAAAACCCAGCCCGTTAACGAATTGAGTTCTGAGCCAGCTGGGCAAACAGGAATTCACAGACTTCAAGCAACAGCTGCTGCAAATCGTCCTTTCAGAATTGATGAGAGGTCAAGTCATGCGAGCAAACGCCCAAAGCTGCCAGGGGCTCTGAGAGTCGTTAACATTTCAGTAAATATGGCAGCAGTTTCAAATCCCGGTCACTGAACGATGTGCAAAACACTTATCCTGACCCTCCCTCCCGTGGATACACAGCAGACACCAAGACAAGGTACCATGCAAATGCCTGTATGTGGCTGAGGAGGGACATCGACACAGCAGCTAGGTTGAAAATGGACAATGAAAGGGACATCTAATCTTGACCAGCATAACTGAACCAGGTCCAAACTGAACTTAAATTGATAGAATTCAGGTTTTTATCTTTGACAACCGTTTCACCACAGTTTCTGTGAGCAGATCTTGTCCCTCGTGATCTTACAACTGTACTTTTTAGTAGCCTGTCCTGGCAGTCTATACCATTAAAAGGTTACCCTTATTTGCAGTAATTGTACCAGAAGTTATGCAGGCTTGTTCCATGCATTTGCTTCAGTCAATAGACAGAATATCAAAATGCAGATCAGAGCGTGTATGGGCTAAGATTCCTTCATTTATTTAGTACGATTTAAAACACAATGGGGCAGAATTTGCGGTCGGTAAGAGGCAGTACTCTCAGAGTATGCCGTCATACCACCTTTGAAATGGAGAGCAAGTTAATCCCGAACTTGCGATCTGCCAAGTTCCGACTTGACAGATCATCCGCTCCGACTGTGAAATCCTTATTGTTGGCACAGAGTTGGGCTAATAGCCCGCCAACTGCCCAGCAATTATGCATGAAAATTTTACGGCTGGTGCAAACAGGCGCAGGAACCTGTTTGCACAGCATAAGAGGAGGGGGGATATGCAGCAGCCTGAAATAAAGACCCGTCATGATAAAAAATCTCTATCCACCTAACTATCTCTTGATTCCAACACAACTCTACCAAGAATGGGAGACTGATTTATTTGTTAATTTACCGGGGTGATTTATTTGTTAATTTACCTTTTAATTTTCTGTGGTGAGAGAGACTAAAAATTTTATGAATGAGCATCGGAGATTTCTGTTTGCTGATTGGAGCACATTGTGCGTCCCTGGAATCCGTGGGCCACTACGCTGTGCACAACTCTGAAACATCTGACAGCAAGTTTACATGTGGGGCCTCACACCAGGTAAGTGCGAATTGCTTTCGGAGGTTGGCGGCGTACTCCATAGCTACGCTGCCTACCGCAATTTCTTGGCCAATGAAATGCCAGAGTTAGGATAACTAGAGCACAAGGCAGTAGTCATATATACAGTATACAGCACTGAAAATCCATCAGATAGTTAGTTGCTCGCTCAGCTCATCTCCAGCAGAAATACGGTGCGGTCTAACTCGAGAGCATCAAAAAGTGAATTTTCTCTTTGCTCAGGCTTGACTGTAGAACATCGCGCCAAACTCCAGGTCAGCGTCTCTCTTGATCAGTAGAAACCTCCAGTTTAGTAGCAGATGATACAGGCTTTTCTTTTAAACATACAATTAAAAAATGAAGTTGGCTGATCAAGAGAGCACTGGTTTTTCAATACTTGTGGACAATTAACAGTGCTTGATGACAGTGTAGAGTAGATGTCCCAGTTCTGTGCTTCTGGTGTGCACCCTAAACACGTGTTGGAACCTCATGCTGGGACAGACCTTTACTTTCCTTTCATTTGTTTTAAGGTATGCAAAATCAAAGCTTTTGCAGATGATTTTCTAATATGTGCTCCTGGCAAGGCTTTGCACTGGTAGCACAGAACTAGAAAACTTATGCCGCAAGCAAACAAAAGTTTTTTATTGCCACACATTCAAACATAATCTGGGCTGCAATATCGACACAATTCCAGGCCCCTCAGCCTTCATAATAACCTTCATATCTACAGTCACAGAAGTAGCACCGCTGTGGTGCCATTCAATGAATACAGCTGCTGACACTGTCATTCATCAAAGATGTCTTCATTGGCATTCCAGCCAGGGGGGTGCCTGCAGAACAGAGAGGGATTTTAGTTATATCAGCTTAGAAAGGACTGTTAGTGAGATTAGTGCACAAGCTAAAAGCGTCACACACTCCTCTCTCTCCCTGTCACTCTGCCAAAGGCGCTAACACAGTGAGAATAAAGGGATTAAATTTAGTGTTCAAATTCTGGACAGACGAATGTCCGACAAAAGCTTTCACATACTAATGTCACAAATAGTAACGATACACACAGCTAGAGCAATCTCAGTCAGCTCACCTGTAAAGATTGCTCTCTTTAAAGCTCTAATACGAGGGGCTGAGAGGGGCAGTGACATAGAATCTGGCAAGAGCTGTTAGTTGGATCTGTGCCACTTTCACCCGAGTGTGATTTCCTGGCAGGCATTCTCAGCCACCCTGAAGCGGTCTTGCTGAAAACAGGCCATAGGTTCATTTAAATATGACAATGTGTTGAAATGGAGTCTAGTGCAATTTCCCACCTGCTTGTGAGAAGTGAAGATCTTAAAGAGTCTGCGATTTTTGAAACCTTTGTTTTATATGTTTTCGTACAGACTTCTGTTGGTAGTATGGGAAATAAAGCATCCTTTTTAAAGAACCTAAGTGGCTACATCCTTTAAGGACTGCTGGAGAATGCAACATCTGCCCCTTTGACAAGGTCCCAACTCCAGGACCAGTAAGGGCAAGGAGTTCACTGTGAATAAGGACCCATCTGAGGAGATTGGCCCCATGAACAAATGTCGTTGATAACTCAGGGAAGCACTGGCAGAGTATGTTAATTCAGATTAATCACACAGCCAGGCTCAATAATCGTTCCAAGTTAACACTCGCCGTTTAAGTAAAAATAGTCAATAACTCACCCCCAATAGAAAGAACGGAATAAAAGGATGTTAATTAGAATCAGATTTATCTGCAACTGTTTAAAGAGACTCGCTGTCAGGGCCTCTTTTAAAGTACTGGTCCACCCATTTCCAGTCATATTATGATTAATGGTAGTAAATAAAATGGAGTCAGTGAGGCATCCCATAAAAAGCAAATACAGTAATCTCCTGTAAACAAAATTTGTACAAGGGACATGATTGGAAAGTAGATACCGTATTAGACGCAAGAGGTTCTTGGTTTGAGGACTGGTTGGCCAGTGGATATGAATCACATCTTTAGTAATCAAATCAGTGGAAGAATTAGCTGTAATCTGATCAGGGATCAGCCTTGTTGATGTTCCTGTAATGTAGGAGCAGCCTGTAAATGGATTCAGATGGAGTTCTCAGTGCTGGCTCTGGTAACTGTCTAGAATTACAAAGTGAGGAAGTGAGCTTTGCAAGGGCAAGGTCCTGCTTCTTCCCTTTCCTCTGCTGCTGTGCTCTGTGCCCAATGCTGGGATAAACACGGGGGAGTCATTCCTCTGGTCGCTATGTAGTGTAAACAAAGTGAGAAGATTTCCTATGCTGCCTACTTCTAGCAAGCAGATTTGGATTTTGCTAATAATGGCGATCAGCGAAAGCCATCCCGCTATGTTTTAAGACTAAAGCAAAATACTGCGGATGCTGGAAATCTGAACAAAAAAACCAGAAAAGGCTGAAAATACTCAGCAGGTCAGGCAGCATCTGTGGAGAGAGAAACAGAGTTAACGTTTCAGGTCAATGACCTTTCATAAAAGACACACAGCAATTAGAGAGATCTCTCCCTCTCGTTACCAAACTAAACTATAACAAAGAGATAGTATAGACTAGCATTGGTTTCCATTCCTATCAGCTACTTCACGGATTACAGTTGTTTTTATTTAACATTCGCAAAAATATACTGTAGGAATATACTACTTTGCACTTTTGGTGTTAACGCCCAAAAGATTTACCATCAGGCCTCCTCCTCCGGCTCCCCCACCACACCCACCCCCCTGTGGCTCTGTGGGTAACTACACTGGCCTGTACTGAATTAACATTTCCCAGTTAAGATGGTAGTAGGGATGCCACAAATGTCCTACGGAGGGAGAAAATGAATCTATTCCTGATGATTCAGTGATTCTTGCTGGAATGTGCAAATGTGTGGATGTTTAGTGAAGATGGAATCTGGCTCAGCTATGATGTACCCCTCATGGTTGAATTGCCGGCCAACACTCAATGTGTAGGCTGACAACAACAGTAACTTGCATTTATATAGCGCCTTTAATGTAGTAAAACATCCACAGGA
Organism: Squalus acanthias; assembly: GCA_030390025.1. Lineage (NCBI taxonomy): Eukaryota > Metazoa > Chordata > Chondrichthyes > Squaliformes > Squalidae > Squalus > Squalus acanthias. The sequence continues at coordinate 12,693,577 of CM059437.1, forward strand.
ATGCTATATACCACATAAAGAGATAGTGGCCCATAATTTCCGATAGGAGGCTTCCTGCGTGCGGATGCCTCCTATCGGAAAAAAATCTATGCACTTACCTGAGGGCTCCCGAGGTCCGGACTCTTCTGCTCCTGGGCCTCTCCACAGTCGAAATGCGCAAGGCCCACGTATCCCAGGGGCGCGTGCGGTTCACAAGCGTCCCTGGGATCACGTGGGCCAGGTGAGCCAATGAAAGAACAGATAGACCCGTCAAAAGTATGAATGGGGATCACTGAAAAAAGACACTAAAACATTCAATAAATTTAATAAAAACCATCACGTTTTTAAAATGAGTTAAAATGACATTAAATTAAATATTTTAAACAAAAATTTAATTTTTTGAAAAAAATAATTGAAGATTTTTACGGGGCTAAAAATAAACATGCCATTTTTAAAAGTATTTTTAAATTATAAATGAGTGAAATTTTTTTTAAAACTTTTTTAAACTCTTATGCTGGTAAGATTTTAAAGTGATTTCAGCGGGCGGAGGTTCTGCAGAAAGCGGAACTCTGTGCCCGCGGAGGCCCTTCTCCAGGGCAGGCGGATGATCTGTCAAGATCTTGACAGATCGGAAACGCCGGTTTTCAGCGCAGGCGCTTCGAATACCTGAAACCGGCATTTCCGACGTCTCTACGTGTGTGTACACACCTCGTACACACCCGTAGGCATCGGAAAATACAGGCCATTAAGACAGGTGACCAACAGCTTGGCCAAAGAGGTAGGTTTTAAGGAGCCTCTTGAAGGAGGAGAGAGAGGCGGAGAGGTTTAGAGAGGGCGGGAGGACAAGGGCAACTTGTGGAAGGTGCTGGAGAGCATCTGCTACTCGTGGAGCCACACCCCAGCAAGAGATATTGCCTGCAGCAGAGCAGAGGGCAGAAGAAAATATTTACTATCATCTAAAGTTGCTACTTTCTTGTGCTGCCCATGTACAGGCGGGAAGGTTTCAGCTGTTACTCTGCCTTCTCTTCGGAGGTCTGCCTGACTCGGTGTAACAAGGTCAGGCTGCCGAATGACTGATCTCTGGGGCAGACACAGATCCATCGACATTACCGGCTTCCAGGTGCACTGAGGCATGAGGACACCCAGCACACACCATGATCCGTATGAGGATTCCTGCTAAACTGCTTCTCATCCAAGTCTCAGCCAAGTCCAGCTGATTGGGTGAAATTCAAGGAAATGACAATACAACTTGTAATGCTTGGCGGCACACACCTAACACAAACAAACATCAAACTGTTATTTTAAAGGTAGTGCCTGCATCTACAGGCTTTCTTTCCAATGAATGAACGCTTTAAAGTACGGTACTGCCCACAGCTGTCAGGAATGGTTTCCACATGTGTACACGCTGCGTCAGTATTTGTTTTAAAATTTGAACCTGGTCCAGCAGAGACCTTATATGTTAAAGAAATCAATTAAAAATAAAGTCTGGGGGTTTTCTCTGAAGGGAAGGGGAAATGTGCAAGGTGCGAGGAGGTTTCCTGTTGGTGAGTGTGTGCAGCTATCAGCTAACTCAGCACAGACCAAAGTCCACTCTGGGACTTATGATCCAAGTGGCTCAGTGCTCAACAACATGCAGTGTATTTACCCACCGTCAGAAAGGCTTGATATTGGGAGTTTTACCTATCCTGGAATTAGAAACATAGAAACATAGAAAAATAGGAGCAGGAGTAGGCCATTCGGTCCTTCGAGCCTGCTCCGCCATTCAATATGATCATGGCTGATCCTCTATCTCAATACCATATTCCCGCTTTCTCCCCATACCCCTTGATGCCTTTTGTGTCTAGAAATCTATCTATCTCCTTCTTAAATATATTCAGTGACTTGGCCTCCACAGCCTTCTGTGGTAGAGAATTCCACAGGTTCACCACCCTCTGAGTGAAGAAATTTCTCCTCATCTCAGTCCTAAATGTCCTACCCCTGTATCCTGAGACTGTGACCCCTCGTTCTCGACCCCCCCCCCCCCCCCCCCCAGCCAGGGGAAACATCCTCCCTGCATCCAGTCTGTCTAGCCCTGTCAGAATTTTATACATTTCAATGAGATCCCCTCTCATTCTTCTAAACTCTAGTGAATACAGGCCTAGTCGACCCAATCTCTCCTCATACGACAGTCCTGCCATCCCAGGAATCAGTCTGGTGAACCTTCGCTGCACTCCCTCTGTGGCAAGTATATCCTTTCTTAGGTAAGGAGACCAAAACTGCACGCAGTACTCCAGGTGTGGTCTCATTAAAGAGAATGAAAGCCTCTTATTACTATTGCTCTATTCCATCTATTACCTCTTTGGTGCTTTGGGATATTCCGATCTGGTAGATTACAGAATTAAAAAACATCGGAACACTTTGCTGTCGGTGCGTTACATTGACTGAAATTCTAATCCTGTTAGGGTTCATACAGTGTATGGAACAAACAGAAGCTGCACCAAATGAATGTGATTTTTAGACCTTAAACTTCAGGAGATGGACTGTGTCGGACACTGTCCTTGTGTGTGTTTCAACTAAGTTGATAATGAATTAACTATTTACAATGAATTCGACAGTGCAGTACAGAGAAAACCTTCTTTCTGAAGTGCTTGAGTGTCATTGTTTGTGTAATAAAAGGCAACTAAGAATAAAAATAAAATCTGGAAACTAAACTCTAAAGTGTTCTCAAAAAGAAAATACTGCAGATGCTGGAAATCTGAAATAAAAACAGAAAATGCTGGAGATACTCAGCAGGTCAGGCAGCATCTGTGGAGAGAGAAACAGAGTTAACGTTTCAGGTCGATGACCTTTTGTCAGACGAAAGATCATCGACCTGAAACGTTAACTCTGTTTCTCTCTTCACAGATGCTGCCTGACCTGCTGAGTATCTCCAGCATTTTCTGTTTTTATTTCTAAAGTGTTCTCGTTTTTTAAACAGACATTTGTCCTTCAATTCTCGCTCCTTCCTCTCCTCATCTAGGGAATGAGCACAGGCATCTCCTGATCTCAGGTCCACACTGGGTAGCGCATTCAACAAGTGAGCCCAGAACCTTAAGAGGTGAAAATGAAAAGGTGGTTCTTTAGGTTAAATTCTGCAATCTGCCAAATCGGACATTTTACAAGAATATCCCAAGCATGGAAGAGTTAATAGCAGGAATGGAACAATAACAACAAAAACAAATTGCATTTATATAGCGCCTTTAACGCAGTAAAACGTCCCAAGGCTCTTCACAGGAGTGTTATCAAACAAAATTTGAACCTGAGCCACATAAGGAGATATTAGGGCAGGTGATCAAAAGCTTGGTCAAAGAGGTAGGTTTTAAGGAGCATCTTAAAGGAAGAGAGATTGGTAGAGAGGTGGAGAGGTTTAGGGAGGGATTTCCAGAGCTTAGGACCTTGGCAGCTGAAGGCAATGCTGCCAAAGGTCGAGCGATTAAAATCGGGGATGCACAGAATTGGAGGAGCGCAGAGATTTCAGAGGGCTGTAGGGTTGGAGGTGGTTACAGAGATAGGGAGGGGCGAGGCCATGGAGGGATTCGAAAATAAGGATGAGAATTTGAAAATCGAGGCGTTGCCGGACCGGAAGCCAATGTCGGTCAGCGAGCACAGGGGCGATGGGTAAATGTGATTTGATGTGAGTTAGGACACGGGCAGAAGAGTTTTGGATGAACTCAAGTTTATGTAGAGTGGAAGATGGGAGGCCAGCCAGGATAGCATTGAATAGTCTGCCGACGGAAGTGGTGGTAGCGGAGACACTCAATGTTTTCAAGGGGAGACTGGATAGGCACTTGAGGGAAATAAACTTGCAGGGCTACAGGGATAGAGCGGGGGAATGGGACTGATTGGATTGCTCTACAGAGAGCCGGCATGGACTCGATGGGCCGAATGGCCTCCTTCTGTGCCGTTATGACTCTATGGGGGAAAAATTTGGTTGCTTTGCGCCTCCCATTAGCACCCTAAGAGGGCGCTAATGGGGCGCAAAGCAACTAGCGCTGGGCGCGGCGATGTTTGCGCCACTCGCGAAATTGACCAGACATTTTGCGGCGGCGCTAAACACTACCGCCACAATTTCCTGCACCTACAGATCATGACATCAGTCGAGCGTGCAACACCCCGGTAGCGCCCTGGGCTGGATATTGAGTGGCGCCACCTGCCTTACCGCCTGCCGCAAGCAACGACAGGTTGAGGGGAGTGTTTTACAGTCGGGAAGGGACTGGGGGAGCGTTATTTAAAGGCGACTGCTTCCTGCCTTTTTTTGTCGGCGACATTTTTGCACCACGCATTCTGAGAGAGAGAGAGAGAGAGAGAGACTCCTGGAGAGATTCAATGCAGTGTGAAGGAGTCTTGGGTACTAAGCAGCACTTTGCAGGTTCATTTTGATTTGACCTTCCTTGCATCGATTTAGAAGAGACTGTGGGTGCTGCACTCTGAGCTCTTTCCCATGGCCTCTCCATTGTTCTTTCCAGCAGATTTGATGTACAGGTCTCTCCAGGCCGAGATTCAAGGCTGCAATGAGCAGGATGTGGATGGAGAGCAAGATCAATCCTCCCCTTTAAGAACTGGCCGGCACCAGTGTGTCTGTGTTCCATTGCTGACTGACATCACATGAGCTTCGCCAGCGCTCTGAGGTAGCGCCTCGCTCCTCGCTCCTCGGCGTTAGTGCCTTAAGAGAGGTGTGTAGAGCCTGATTTAGCGCTCCAATCACCTCCAGGGGCGATAGAAGCCAAGTTTGCAGTTGGAGGCGATAATTAGCGCCAGGTGCTAAACTTTGCGCCCAGCCGATAATTGCGCCCCAAACGGGGCGATACCGAATTTCTCCCCCATAGACTCTAGTGAAGGCTGGAAGTAACAAAGGCATGGATGAGGGTTTCAGCAGCAGATGAGCTCAGACAGGGGTGGAGTTGGGCGATGTTGCGGAGGTGGAAGTAAGAGGTTTTGGTGATGGAGCAGATATGTGGTCAGGAGCTCACCTCAGGGTCAAACACAACACCAAGGTTGCGAACGGACTGGTTCAGCCTCAGACAGTTGCCAGGGAGAGTAATAGTAATCGGAGGCTTCCATTCTCAACTGTATTGTCACATCTAAAACTGTCAGTGCACTTGTACATGAAGCTTTGAAGACCATGAACAAACTTAGTATAATTTCTGATGTGAGACGCGGGTATTATACGAATAAAAACTGACTTTTTGCTCCATCCACAATTGAACAATGAGACTGAAAGTCTCTTCCTCTTCAATCAAATCTTCAATGGTCCAGGGAGCCTGACCACTGTGCACTGACCCCTGCCGGAAAGCGTATGTGTGTAGACTTCAGGTAAGGATAGATTTGAGGTCAATCGTCATGCCTTCCATTGTCAAATAGCATGCTGAGATCCTGCAGGCTCACACATGAAGAACGGTCCGTTGGGGAGGTACAGGAGGACTGAGGCCGACTCTAGATCTGTGCACTTTAAGAGACAATGCTCTAAGGAGAAGAGGGCAAATATCTGGGGCAAAGCAATGATCAGAATCAGGTTCACATCCTGTCTTAAAGCTGCAACACATTGAACAGATCAGACAGGAGAAGCATGCTGGTATCTAATTAGAGGACAACCTAGCAGTGACCTTTTGATTAATTCATTTAATAACCGCTGCACTTGTCATTACCTGCTCTACTGAAACTAAAGCACCATCTCCCTCTGGTAACTTGAGGCCTGCCAGCACAGTTGAGAATGAAAGCCTCTTATTGCTTTTGCTCTATTCCATCTATTACCTCTTTGGTGCTTTGGGATATTCCGATCTGGTAGATTACAGAATTAAAAAAGATCGGAACACTTTGCTGTTGGTGCGTTACATTAACTGAAATTATAATCCTGTTAGGGATCACAGACTGTACAGAACAAACAGTAACTGCACCAAATTAATGTGATCTTTAGACCTTAAATTTCAGGAGATGGACTGTGATGGACACTGTCCTTGTGTGTGTTTCTACTAAATTGATAATGAATTAAGTATTTACAATGAAATCAACAATGCAGTACAGAGAAAACCTCCTTTCGGAAGTGTGCGAGCCTCATTGTTTGTGTAATAAATGGCAAATAATGTAAAACAGACCTGTGTATTAACAACAACAACTTGCTTTTATAAGTAGAAAAATATCTCAAGGCGCTTCACAGGAGTGTAATCAGACAAAAATTAACACTGAGCCAAAGTGGCATATATTAAGATGGTCGATTGGTGAAAGAGGTATATATTAAGGAGGGTCTTAAAGGAAGAGAGAGAGAGAGAGGTGGAGAGGTTTACGGAGGGAATTCCAGAGCTTAGGGCCTAGATAGCTGAAGGCACGGCCGCCAAACACAATGGGCCAGAAATTCGGCTCCCTGGCTTCCCGCGGGTGCAAGGATCGCGCGCGCACCTACCTACCGCGCCTGCCATTGACCCCTGGGCCCACGGGGACTTCAGCTCCTGGGCCTCCTGCAGCTGCCGGCGCGCAGTGCTTGCGTATCCCAGGGGCGTAGTTAGTGCGATGCGTCCCCTGGGATCACGTGGGCCATGGAGAGCCAATGGCAGCAGACCATCTTTCATTCATAGATTTGACAGGAAGACCTGTCAAATCTATGAATACAGATCGGCCCCAAAACATCCTTAAAACTACAAATAAATGTAAAAAAAAAATCACATTTTTAAAATAACTATAAATTACATTAATTAACTATTTTAAACAAAAATTTAAATTTTTGAAAAAATTAATTACACTTTTTAACGGGGTTAAAACTAAACTTACCTTTCTTTAAAGTAATTAAAAAAGATAAATCTGTGAAAAAAATGTTTAAATTTTAATAAAATCAACACTTACCTTGTTAAAAGAAGGCCTTGCGCCTCCTTTTTCAATGTGTATCTTCTCCGTGCTTACCCTCACGGAGGAACCTGTAAAAAAAACCGAAGTGCGAGGCGAACGCGCTGGCCCTCCGGCGTGCGCGTTCGACCTCTGAACCCCTTCCTTCAGGGGAACGGAAGTGCCGGTTTCCCGCGCATGCGCAGTGCATGCAAGAAACCGGCACTTTCGTTGGGCCTATGGGTGAGTACACAGCGCGTACTCACCCGTGGCGAGCCTAATTTCTGCCCCAATGGCTTGAGCTCACCTGATGGCTGTGTGAGTGAATGTGCAACCTGGTGTAAGACTGAGCCACACAGGTCACGAGAGTGCCAAACTCAAGGGGGGTAACTTCGACTTTGGGGTTTAGTGTAAAACGAGTGATATCGGATCAGCCGCCTGTTATACGCCTCTCCCGATCTTCATTTCCAAATCTTTCAAGTATGTCTGTGTTCTGCAAAGTGAGGTACAGTAGCATTCACTTCATTGACTTACATATAACTTGTCCATTCCAGTGTAAGTACATTTTTAATGTGGTAAGTCTTAATTACTGCCAAACAATCTCTCTGGTGCTGAAAATAACTTTTACAAGTGTGGAGTCTCTTTCATTCAGATTTTAATTATTGTTGGAGATTTAAAAATATATATATTTTTTAAACGTTTACTTTTGTCTCTTTTAACTTTCTCTCTTAATCCCATCTTTATTTCCCTCTCTTTATTTCGCTTTCTCTGCATAATTTGGCATTGAATTAAATATTCTAATTTACACTTCCTGGTTCAGACACTGCATGCTGCAGTAAGAATTCCTCAAGCTGATTGGTTAAGGAGATACACAGTTGTTTGCCCTGTCCACACAGGTCCCAGATCCCCTGTAGAGGGCGCTGCGTTGTTTCGGCTCTCGAATCACCACAAGTTCCAGTGCAAAAGTCCGTGGAAAATCTGTGGGCAAGTGTCAGTGTAATGAACGGCTGGCACCGTTGGTTCGACTCTGACCGCAAAATCTGGGCCATTATCCCCTGGTGGCTTCATTGCTAATGAAAACGTGCTTGCTCTTTCCATTTGCTCTTTCCATTTGCTCTTGAGAAGAAGAGGTGCCAGTGCTAAGTGACGAGTATTTAACTGATGGCAAACATGTGGAAAGCCTCTTAATACACAATGGATCATGCCAACTATTTATCCTTGGCTGCCTTTCAGTTGGCTTAAAAATCTCCATGCCTACACATAGGCTCAGTTACAATCGACAGGGGCGTAGAGATAGAGGAGGCGAGGTGCCGTGGTTTCCTGTTTGTACGGTTCACTCTTTTTTATTTGCAACACAATAAGAACCATATGGCTGTTGGCAGTAGCTGTGTGACTTTTACACACAATATTGTTGCAATGTCGCACTAACTCTCCCACAAAGAGGTGAAAGTGACATATGTGGGCTCGGGGCCGTGCGAGCAAAAATGAAGAATAGGTTTGATGATTCCCCTGCTCCTCGTGCCGAGAGGAAATCTTCATCCTATGACTTTAATGCAACTTTTTGGTCCGTCAATAAAAATAAACAAGTTAACACCTCTGTTAAAATTTGGCAAAGTAATTTGATGCGAGTGCATTAAAGTCACGGAAAGGGCGATCAGCTACCATCTGTTTTACACCTGTATTCCTCAGTTAGTGGATTATACCAATATATCGTCTGTCTTACAAGAAGTGACCAATGGGAACTTTCATTGCTCCCTGTCTGTGATAGGTGTATCTGTTGACTCTCTCTCTCCTTCGCTCCGTCACTTCCCCTTCTCTCTCTCTCTCTCTCTCTCTCTCAGTTTATTTCAACCTGACTAAAATACCCATCATCCTTCAGTCTTCGGTTCTGGGTTACGCAGCTGAAACATCAACTTTGTCTTTTCTCTTTGCAGAAGCGGACTGCAGATTTCAGACATTTGCAGTATTTTTATTTCTATTAGCCCGATCTTGTCATCGATATTCCCGCCTGATCTACCACACTTCGACCTGCCTTGGAGCATCACAGTGATGCCACATCACCGTGCCACTGTAACTAAGCTGAACCGTTTCCAGGCTGTGCCAATGGTTGGGCAAAATCTCCAAGGCAAAAGGGCCTTTACGAGAACAGTGACAGCGTTCTAAAAAGGGTGAAGTGCCCTTCTGTCCACTTGTGTGGTTAAGTCAATAGGGAACTTGCAAAGGGGAAGCTTCATGTCACGCCAAAACTATTCATGAATTTTACCTTTAACCTAACGGTCAGTGATGGCTGCAAGCCAGCAGTTTCACACAGACACAGGGATTGTGACAGATTCTGTGCAATCCGACTTAGTGGTGTGGTGTCATGTTACGATTGTCAACTCATGAACACATATTCCCTGTGATAAACAGAGGGCACCAGGCGGTCATCTGTGGTATTATGTTGGTGCCTTTCTTCGCAAGTAGGCATCATATGGCAACAATATATTTGACACTTTATCATATTGAGGGATACGAGAGTATTGTATGGCATTTTTTGAATTTTGTGGTAGGACAGCTGAAACGCAATGGCCTTTTCCAATCCTGCGTCTTCTATCAGCCTCTGAAACATCTCTATCTACAGATTCTGCCACATACTACACTTGGAGCCTGACATCAGGAATGGAGACGGACTGGTAGGATGTCGGACTGGAATTTTCATTTACCCATATCCAGTTCCCCCCAACTGACTGTACGGTGCAAGAGGCAGGCATACAGGACTTCTCAGCGATAAAAGTGGGGGCCACAAGAACGATTCAGGCTGGTTCCACGTGCTAGAACACTGATCAAAACTGGGATTTGCCACTGTGAAACTGGCCTTCTTATTAAGGAGCTGATTTTCAGTTTCCACTAAAATCTTCATCCAGTTCTGTCCCCAAAGGACTGGTGATCGCCACAGTTTCTGGACACGCCCCCCCACCCCTCGCCCTCCATCCACCTAAGAGCACGCTAGCTGCACCAATACTGTCACGGGCACCTGTCAACAATATGCAAGTTGCCTGATCATGGGAAATCGATGGGACAGACACTTTAGTCTCGTTGTACTTTGAAAGACCCGCTCCATCATTGTACGGTACCGGAGCAGGTTTCGGCATCAACTTATCGGCAAGAAGAAATATTAAAGCGTGTCCAACCATAAAACAATGAAAATCTGAAATGTTGTCTTCTTACTGATCTCCCAATCCAGGCCTTGAGCATCCCGGGCTGACACTTCGGTGCAGTACTGAGGGAGTGCTGCACTGTCTAAGGTGCCGCCTTCTGGATGAGAGGTGAAACCGAGGATCTGTCTGATTGTGCCAGTGGTCATGTGGACTTAAAATATCCCGTGAGACCGATCGAAGGTGGGGAGTTCTCCCGGTGTCCTGGTCAACTTTCCTCCCTCAACCAATACAAACACCAACAAAGAAACGATGAACTGGTCGTTCAGTTCTTTCAACGTGAACATATTGAACGCTGCTTTTGCCTACGTAACAAAAATGATTACACTTCAAAGAAAGACTTGCATTTATATAGCGCCTTTCACAACCACCAGATGTCCCAAAGCGCTTTACAGCCAATGAAGTACTTTTTGAAGTGTAGTCACTGTTGTAATGTGGGAATCGCGGTGGCAAGCTCCTACAAATAGCAATGTGATAATAACCAGATAATCTGATTTTTGTAGTGATGTTGATTAAAATTTAGTGGCCCAAACAGGGCTATAATGAATCTCTCCCCCTGTGATTCTAACTGTGGGTCAATAAGCAGCAAAGAAATTCGTGCCGGGGGGAATTTTGTTTAAGGCGTACGGTCTGCTTAATTTGGAATTTCTTCTTTAACACAAGTTGATTGTAGTAGGCCCTTGAGCTAGAATCTGAATGAAAATGTCACATTTCTTCCAGAGGGTCACATTAAAGTGGCACAAAGAAAGAAAGACTTGCATTTAATAAATGCCTAATCACATCTCTCAGAAACATCCCAATGCACTTCACACCAATTACAAGTTTTCACAGTGCAGTATTCTGTATAACCTTTTTTATGTACAATAAAGTGACTATCAGGAGATACAGTAAAATACGAATGATTCTGCTGCCTGGCATGTGTGCCATGCGCCCTCTCCCAATGCAGCTTTAGATTGCAAATTATCATTTGTCCCTGTGACCCTCAGGGTTTCAGTCACATAGGCCCGTAATTTCCGATAGGCCTGTCAAATATATGAATGGAGATCACCCCAAAAACACAGTAAAACATTAAATACATTTTTAAAAAAACATCACTTTTTTAAAATGAGTTAAAATTACATTAAATTAAATATTTTAAACAAAAATTAAATTTTTTGAAAAAAGTAATTAAAGTTTTTACGAGGCTAAACATAAACTTAGCCTTTTTTAAAGTATTTTTAAATTATAAATGAGTGAAAAAAAATTATTTTTTAAACATTTTTTCAACTCTTATGCTGGTAAAAGCAGGCCTTACGCCTGCTTTTACCAGGCATAAGAATTCTAGGGTTTTCAGTGGGCGGAGGTTCTCCAGAAAGCGGAACTATCCGCCTGCAGAGGCCCTTCTCCAGGGCAGGCGTCCGATCTGTCAAGAGGATTCTTGACAGATTGGAAATGCCAGTTTTCAGTGCATGCGCTTCGCATGCCTGAAACCGGCATTTCCGATGTCCCTACAGGTGTGTACACAGCGCGTACCCACCCGTAGGGATCGGAAAATATGGGTCAATAAATTCTCTCACACACACACTGTTATGTGTAATTTTTTCTCTTCCTTTTGTAAGACGTGTAAATTATTACTCCAGCCTAACAATACTTAAGAGTTCGGACCCATATTGGAACAGACAACTCGAGACAAAGATTTCAGGGTAACTATTCTTTGACATGAATCTTGTCATTCATGTGGAAATGACTTATGAAATAATACTGGGCGGCCTGCTGGTGGCGCTGTCCAGGGAGAGTATAAATACTCGGGCACGGGCCCAGCTTGCTCAGGACATTCTTTGACAGGAACTAGTGAAGGACACAACTAGATCTCCATGTTGAAAAACAGTTGATTAAAGCTTTGTTTAACGCTTAGACCAAGTGCCTAGTAGTTTTCTTACGTCATTCTTTACTTAAAATCAACAGCGATTACAAGTAAGTACAAGCATACATACGTACTAACACCAGCGAGTGATCAGTTCGGCGGTGTCTAGTAGGTTCTCTTCTCTGTGCGACCGATCAAATCGTCCGACTCACTACAGCAGCCCCGAGTGTCTGCCGATTGCACTTTTTATACCACAAAACTTAGCAGCCCGTCCAATGCGTACGTGTCCCAGACCACGTTAACAATGGCCAGCAGTTGTTTTTCTTTCTCCTCTCTTTATCTGTTAGTCAGTGGGCCTCAAGGCCGGTTACGCCATTGTCTGAAGAAGTTCCTGTTAACAATGGCTGGAAGGTTTGTTTTTACAGAACTCTCAAGGCCCACTTCCTTATCTGTGATTTTTACGGAATTTGACCAGTAACACGGCCCTCAGTCTCTCAAGGTATGCCGGTCCATTAAATTTGGTCAACTTTGAGTTTAGTCAAGTTGCTTTACAGCGATGATGTATTCTTACACTTTTCGGAGATATCCGACACTGGCAGGAGCAACCAAACAGCTGGCAGCCGAGGGCCACACATTGAATCACTTGGCACTGGGTTGAATGCGGGCATACCACAACCTCATTGGGAGGCTTTGAGGTAGGAAAGAAGTTGTTTCTCTTAAAACTTTGCAGATGCAGTATCAACAAATTGCAGTTGTGTATTCTATTTTCTAATTCCTTTAAAAATGACTGCATCTGCCACAACCAAGTAAAAAACATTCAAGTGAGGACATTATATAGGATATACGGCACAGAAACAGGCCATTCGGCCCAACCAGTCCATGCCGGTGTTTATGCTCCACTCGAGCCTCCTCCTGTCTTTCCTCATCTAACTCTATCAGCATAACCCTCTATTCCCTTCTCCCTCAGATGCTTATCTTGCCTCCCCTTAAATGCATCTATACTATTCGCTTCAACCACTCCCTGTGGTAGCGAGTTCCACATTCTCACCACTCTCTGGGTAAAGAAGTTTCTTCTGAATTCCCTATTGGATTTTTTGGTGACTATCTTATATTGATGACCTCTAGTTATGCTCTTCCCCACAAGTGGAAACACTCTCTCTGCATCTACTCTATCAAAACCTTTCATGATTTTAAAGACCTCTATTAGGTCACCCCTCCACTTTCTCTTTTCAAGAGAAAAGAGACCCAGCCTGTTCATCCTTTCCTGATAGGTATACCCTCGCATTTCTGGTATCATCCTTGTAAATCTTTTTTGCACCCTCTCCAGTGCCTCTATATCCTTTTTATAATATGGCGACCAGGCTTGTACGCAATACTCCAAGTGTGGTCTAACCAAGGTTCGATACAAGTTTAGCATAACTTCCCTACTTTTCAATTCTATCCCTCTAGAAATAAACCCGAGTGCTTGGTTTGCTTTTTTATGGCCTTATTAACCTACTTTTAGTGATCTGTGTATCTGTTCTCCGAGATCCCTTTGCTCTTCTACCTCATTTAGATTCTTATTTTCCAAGTAATATGTGACCTCCTTATTTTTCTTACTAAAAGGTAATACCTCACATTTATCTGTGTTGAAATTAATTTGCCCATTATATGCCCATTCTGCAAGTTTATTAATGTCTTTTTGTAATTTGTTGCAGTCCTCCTCAGTATTGACTATCTCTCCCAATTTGGTGTTGTCTGCAATGTAGATATGATTGTGCACACTCATTTCTAAACCTGGAAATGTGTCTCACAGGACTCCCCACAAACGTCCCATTAAAATGAGGTCAGTCCGGCTAGCAGAGAGGACAACTTTAGCTCCAGTGGTATTCTCTGGTGTTGCTACGTTCAATCCCCACAAGTCTGCTGACACTCAAAAGGCAATTTCACCCTTTGTAGGGATTCACGTTCCAGCAGAATACCCTCCATGTGATGTGTCTCACATTTACGCAGTGAGCTTATTCTGGCCTCCACGCAGGCTGTCTCTGAAGACGTTTCCATGCGCTGTTTCTGTACTGCACGTGTGTGAATGTTCATTACGCCAACACCTGACCCTGACCTGGTGGAGTGCGACAGCATGCTTTCGTCATGACTCTATTTGGTGTCATGCTATGAGCGCACTGACACGTTGAGCGGCGCATGTTTGCAAGGGCTACCAGGGAGGTCAGAGTTCAGGCAGCAGATTGGAAGACCCACGATAAAGTGAATATCCACTGCCGTCTACTTTGCCGAGGACAATAAATTTATATTTGCTGCAGTTGTTGAAAGTGCGAGAGCTGTGTGTCGGGGTCGGTAGTTTACAGTAATGTAAAAGCACTTAAATTTAACCCAGACACAAACTCATACTTGCTTTCGGGAAAAATCTACTGTTTTTGCATTTTACAACTTCTGGTGTTTTTACACTCTCGAACCAGTTTACGGAGCAGTCCTGGAAAATCCATTACTTCAGCAAGAGCAGCTTATATAGCGCTGCCGATATTTCCCTGTAAAATACGGGCAGCTAAACTAGTAACGTAACGTTTTTATTTCAGATTTCCAGCCTCCGCAGTATTTTGCTTTAGTTTCAGTAGCATACTTTGCTTGGATTACTCATTATAAAACGTAAATCTCAAATACTTTTCTCGATGAAAGGAGGAAAGAACATGGAAACTATTATTTGCCAAAGGCACAATGTTATATGTTACCGCTTTAAAAAAAAAATCTATTCAGGTATCAGATTTTAATGATCTGGAAAGCTACTCTGCAGTAGTGCCTGTGAGCACTTCCCAACTTGTGGAAAGTACCGATCTGCAGTAATTAAGTAAATGGCAATTCATCACAGAAAAATACATTTCAGCCGACTGCCATAAGGTTTGCGTAGAAGCCGGTCTCCTTCCGTCAGACTAATGCTATTTTTAACTTTTTTTCCCCTTATATCGGTTCTCCCCTGGGTGCCTACTTCTGCTTATACAGTTCTATGAGAAGCAGATGCCCACTGGGATCGCTGCCCCGTCGCCCTTAAAGGTGAATGGTGCTTGGCTGCTGAACTGCATGGGGCATCGTGGCTGAGCCTGCATCTTATCCTCAGGTGACATCTACACAGAGGCAGGGTCGCTGGATAGACCTCGGGGCAGGAACCCTGACCAATTTTCCCCTCTCTAACCCGGGGGGGACATTGCAATTAAATGTAGCTCCTGTGTGTTAGCCATGGCTCAGTGGGTAGCACCCTCACCTCTGACTCAGGAGGTCGTGGGTTCAAGTCCCACTCCAGAGACTTGAGCACCAAAATCTAGGCTGACACTTCAGTGCTGCACTGTCGGAGGTGACGTCTTTCGGATGAGACGTTAAACCGCCTGCTCTCTCAGGTGGATGTAAAAGATCCCATGGCACTATTTCAAAGAAGAGCAGGAGAGTTACCCCTGGTGTCCTGGCCAGTATTTATCCCTCAATCAACATCACTAAAACAGATTATCTGCTCATTATCACATTGCTGTTTGTGGGAGCTTACTGTGCGCAAATTGGCTGCTGTGGTTCCTACATTACAACAGTGACCACACTTCAAAAAGTACTTCATTGGCTGTAAAGCGCGTTGGGACATCCGGTGGCCCTGAAAGGCGCTATATAAATTTCTTATCACCTTAGTTTAGATCAGCTAATAACACAGGCCAAAGATTGAACTTGGCACCTGTCTCGTTCAACTACTCACTGGACAGACACACTGAGCCATTAGAGTGGGTGGGCAACTTAAAAAAAACCTGAATATATTTTATTATATTAAAATGTGAGTTTTTAATCAAAATCACTGAAGTTTTATCTTGCAAGTCTTTTCATGAGATCCAATAGTGTCTGAGGTAGTGCAGCTCATGCACTGCACAGTTGACAAATTGTACAGAGTGATTCACAGCATATCATGAAAAATAAGCCTTTTAATTTTGAAAATCTTCTCAGTCAGGTTAGAGTACTGAGACGATCAATTAAATACGTGTCAAATAGCAGGGAAGACCCTCTATTGATTATTGGTGTTTGAATGCAATTTCACCCACGCTCTGTGACCCTGCCTTTTAGGTTTAATAAGATGGTCAATGTATTGGGCTGTTTTATCCTGGACACGTACATAACTCAGATAATCTCATATGATAAGGTTGTTGATGCTTATCGAAAGTAAACTGAGCAAAACTCCAGGATATCTATCTAACCCTTACACCCTGCTGGTGTGTAACCACAGGAAGAACATTATGCATGTTTGCGCCAAGTTTCATGGCAGTTGCCATGACTCGTTCATCCTGCGGCAGTCGACTGTGCCTCAGCTGCTCAATCCGCCAACCCAACTTTCCAGATGGCTACTTGGAGACAAGGACTATCCCCTGAAGACGTGGCTAATGACACCGATGAGGAGGCCATCAAATGAAGCTGAGGAGCGCTACAATGTGAGCCACATTTCCACCAGAAGCATCATAGAGCAAACCATCGGCTTGCTCAAAATGCGATTCAGATGCCTCGTCAGATCAGGTGGAGTCCTACAGTACGCACCAGCCAGGGTCTCTAGAATCATCGTGGTCTGCTGTGCCCTGCACAACATCGCACAGCAGCGTGGCTTAGCGCTGCCTGAGGAACAAGTGGCTCAGCGCACAGCCTCCTCGGAAGAGGAGGAGGAGGAGGAGGATGAGGAGGTGGCAGATAAGGGACACCTTGCAGAGGCGGATGTGCCAATTCCACTAGCATGTGGCCACATTGCTGACCGTGAGGCAAGGGATACATTAATCCATGCCAGATTCACGTAACTTTATGCATCAAACACATGGCTGGCACCTGGAAATGAATGTCTGGCCTACCTTCTTAACACACCATACAGCATCTGTACAATAAACTGTGGTTTCCTATCAATCTCACCACCATCATTACAGATGAAAGCCACCCTCACCCCTCTCTCTGCAACTTCCATTTCTGAGCACACATTGGCCAACTCTTTGAATTTTTGCCATCGCATTTCTTTAATGCACTTAAAATCTCGATGACAAACGTTACTTTGTATGAGATCAAAACACCCAAGTGACTACCCGTGTGACTATTTGTGTGTTAACTTTCTCTTACGCGTGCTTCTACATGGTGCTTCCCCTGTGGCTTCAGCAGATGTAGAGGCACCTTGCTGACTAGGATGCTGCACCTGCTTAGCGTCCTCTGGGTTTGGGAGCCTGGGAGGGCTCGGCAACTGTCTGCTCCTCCTGCGGCTGTGCAGGGGCTGGGACGGCCAACTCAGTTGGGTGAGGAATCTGGGGCTCTGACCGAGGGCTCCTCAGTGGCATGGGAGTGTGAGCGCTTGGAGAGGAGCCCACACTTCCTTGTTGTCGACCACCAACATCCCTCTCATGGGTCGCCCACACTTCACTGCTAGCAAGTGGCTGGAGAGGACCTTGCTGCACATCAGTGGGGCCATGAGGACCCGTCTCTGTACTGACAGTCCTCATAATGGGGACGTCCATGTTCCTCTGGTGTCTCTCCTCAATAGATGCCCATCTAGCATCCATAGCAGACCATCTATTTAGAAGAGTCTCCATGTTCTGCTGTGTCTGGCGATTTATCTCCTCCATGGAGGTTGCCATCCTTTCCATGGCGGCACCTACATTCGCCATTGCGTGCACCACGGCATTGCTCATGTTTGAGATGGACTCCTCCATTCTCTGCACACTTGCAGTTACCGTGGATGCAAACTCTGTCAGAGACTCCTGCACTTGTTCCTGGAGTTCCAGCACCGCTCTCTTTCTGGATGGCCCCAGAGGCACAGCGTCCACATGCAGCTGAGCAGAGCTGGGAGCGTCCAGCGCCCTCCGACGAGGACTCTCCACTGCTGTCCCTGTCTCCTCCATCTGCTGATGCTCACTTGTGAGCTGTGATACACCAGGTGATAACACTACTCTATGTCACGAATGACCCACTGAGGTGTGCGTCTCTGCGCTGGAGCTGTGTGCGCTGATTTCTGGTGACGCTGCTCCCTCAGAGACTGCAGGTTCCTCTGAGGAGTCGTCCAGCTTTTCCTCATGGACAGTGGGGGAGGGCTCTCGATGGTCCTGTGGGGGAGTAAAGCATGAGTTGGACATGTGATATTTAGGTAGCAGACACATCCTATTGTGCAGATGATCAGAAGTCAATCTCTATGAACATCAGATTCCATTTCAGTGACTCATGAAATCTAAATGAGAGGGTTGCAAATCTATTGTGTCACCAGCTTATTCTACTGTGCCCGTCTCTCTGTCCCCCACTTCCAGCACCTCCGACGATGTCGAGAGCAGCCTCCTCAGCATTTGTTAAATTCGCCATGGAAAGTGGGCCTCCTCCTGTCCTCCCCCTCTCCCTCATATTGTGGGCTCTCTTTTCCTGCAATGAGGGACACAAGTGGAGTTTCGGCGAGATTGATGGAGTGAGTGTAAAGACTCCATAACATAGATGCTTAGAGGGAGACAAAGATGGAGTGAGGTGCCAAAACCAAGGTCCCTCCCTGTGCATTGTTAGTTGTTGTCATTGCATAACAGTGAGAGCGAATGTGAGGGGTGCATAGTAGGATGGTGAAGTGATTCTGTACATAGAGAGGGAGGGATGGTTAAGGGTACAAGGGATGTAAGGGTAAAGTGGGATGTGCAGGAGTAGGTTGACAATGCAGAGTGCTGGTGATGAGAAGAGATCGGGAGCAGATTGAAAGTAAGTGTGGTGTTATACTCACTTTTGCTGTGCGTAGCAGATCATTGAACCTTTTTTGGCACTGCACCCAGGTGCGTGAACACAATGACCTAGCACTAACCTCCTCAGCAAATTGCAGCCAGGCTGCCTTTGTGTGCTGAGGAGGCTTCCTCCGGCCATCGGTGAACAGAACCTCCCTGCACCCTCTTACTCCCTCCACAAGAGCATGGAGGGAGTCGTCATCAAATCGAGGAGCAGCCTTTGCTCTTGCAGCAGTCATATTCCAAAGACCAGTTATCAGGACCGTCAGAAAGTGAATGAAATCCAAAGGCTACATGAGCCCCTTAAAAGCACCTGAATTGAAGACGTCAGCAGAGGTGAGCAGCAGACCTGTACCCACTGATCGGGCCGGGTAGCGCACACGTTGAGCTTAATAAGCCCAGTTAAATGAAAATCATTATTTCAGAGCGGCTGAAACCGGCAGCAGGACCGTAATCCGCCAACCAGCCAACCCGACTCCAACCCAACTCCAACCCGCATCCGCTGGGGAAATCGCGGCCTTAGTCTTCGTTCTTAGCTTTTCTAGTGCAGAGCAGTGGGAATTCAGGCATTCCCACCCCACCGCCCCCCCCCCCCCAGCTCAATGATCTTCCATCTCTTAAAATTAGAGACAGAAATCCCCCCCTCCCCCCCCCCCCCCCCCACCAACTAATGCTTACATGTCATGTGGTGGCTGAGGTTTGAGGAGTCCCAGGGCTATGATGATCTTAGTTATATGTGTAACGAGTTTAGAGTAGGAGGTTTACTTGACCAGTTTACCTCAGCAGGTCAATCCTTTGCACTCACAAAAGGCAATGGGTGTGGGGCACGTACCTGGCATCAATGAGTCCATTCAGTCTCATTGAAATCCAAAGTTTTGAAACAGTTTCTATGAGTTGAGGGAGAGATGCGTAAAAGAGGCATTGGGAGATTGCAGTTCTGAAGAATGACTATGTGATGTGTCTTGAAAAGGAGCGGTAACTCCAACAGTGGCTCAGGGTTAAAGACACCGGGCAGATTGCCAACTTGCTAGCTGGGCGTAAAGCTGGCGTTACGGATCGCCCTCCCGTTAATGGAAATGAAAACCGGGCGGCTTCTAGACCAGGTGGGCGATCTGCAATGCCAGTTTTATGCCCAGTTGAAATTCTACCCCACCATCTCTGAGCCATATTGACCAGGAAGATCTCAGGTTTGACCCTGGTCTATGCTGAGTTAACTGATCTCAGTCAGGCCGCTATAATCGGCCCTGGGTTAGGAAAGGCAAATTTGCCCAACGTTCCCACTTGTGATTGTCATCCAATGACCTCTGATCGAAGCGTGCTTGAGTGACTGACAGGTGAGGTCGGGATCAAGCTCAGCTGTAATGTCCTCCTCCACACTGGTGTGGCCCACTGACACTCCTTGTCTAGAATCAAAGCAAGATCCTGCAAATCCATAGGCTCACCAACGTCAGTGTTCTCGCTCAGGCCAACATCCCCAGCATCGAAGCTTTGACCACGCTCGATCAGCTCCGATGGACGGGCCACATCGTCCGCATGCCCGATACGAGACTCCCAAAACAAGCGCTCTACACGGAGCTCCGACATGGCAAGAGAGCCCCAGGTGGGCAGAGGAAATGCTTCAAGACACCCTCAAAGCCTCCTTGAAAAAGTGCAACATCCCCACCGACACTTGGGAATCCCTGGCCCAAGACCGCACAAAGTGGAGGAGAAGCATTCGGGAAGGCGCCGAACACCTCGAGTCTCTTCGCCGGGAGCAAGCGGAAGCCAAGCGCAAGCAGCGCAAGGAGTGCACGTCAACCCAAGCACCCCACCCACCCGCCCCTTCAACCACCGTCTGTCCCACCTGTGGCAGAGACTGTAGGTCTCGCATTGGACACATCAGTCACCTGCGAACTCATTTTTAATGTGGAAGCAAGTCATCCTCGGTTCCGAGGGACTGCTTAAGAAGGAGAAGAATCAAACATGAATCATAGCTACTTGGGTGAGGTACCAGAGAACAACTGGTGGCCATAGAAACATGCCCAGTAATAGGAGACAACATCTGCAGGAGAGGAGCAGGATACTGGGATTTAAAAAAAAGCCTTTTCGAATAGACAGAAAGAAAACCATGTTGAATTTGAGCTGAGAACGAATTGCATTCTGAATAAAAGATAACATTTGTTCGCAAAAGTGAACTTGTCTTGTTCATGAAAAGATTGAACTTAAGGCACTCACACCAAATACATAAAGAAATCCTTTTAGATATACCACATTACTTAAAGTTAATGGACGTGATCATTTTACTATATCAATTCCAAACTTATAATCTTGAAACAGCTATATGTAATGCTTTATCTGCTTGAATAGATATTGTTGCTATTTATAAAATAATACCGCACACAGGCTCCAAATGTGTCTTTTTCCCCGATGATAAACATTTGTTCCTTTGCCGAAGCCCAGTTTCCATCCAATGTATAGATGCACACTTGCCAACCCCAATGACTCATAGATCAACTTAATGATTTTCAGTTGCTTGTTTTGCAGACCCACTGAATATATGTATGTTTCTTTCGTACCAAATTGTTTTTCCTCTCTAAGAATGACCGCACTGCTAAAAATCCAATCATCTTGTTCCTACTTTAAATGACTGAGATGTGACTGATGGTGTCAGTATATAGCGAAGATGCCATGAGAATGTGTGTGGGCGAAGGAAACTTCATAAAAGTACCCATGTTTTAAGAGGGAAAAGTCCTTGGGGGAGAAATTCGGTTCCTTTGCGCCTCCCGCTAACGGGGCGCAAAGCAACTAGCGCCCAGGCGCGGTGCCGCCAACGCCTCCCGCGAAATTCATCGGGTGGTTAGCGGTGGCGGTAACCGTTAACGCCCCGCGGCACTGCGCCACCAGCGATGACGTCATCACCGTGCGCAGCGCCCCGCTCGCGCCCCGGCCGCGATCTTCGGTAGTGGCCCCTGACATACTGCCGGACGCTATGTCCGACGGGGTCAGGGGGGCCTACCTGCGGCCGGGGCGGAGCTAATTAAAGGCAAGGTGCCGGGTGGCCATTTTTGTTGCTGTCCGCCTGCCAGCACTTGCCCCCTCTGCCGTCCCCGGCCTCCTGACCCGCCCCCCCGCGGGGTGCCGGCTGCGCTCCGTGAGCCCGGCCCTTCTCTTGAGTGCCGGGCTCTTTTGCCGGCACTCCGATCCCCGGTGGCCCAGCTAGGCCCCGGGTTGTGCTGCGCAAGGCCCCTCCCCTTTAAAAAGGGGAGGACGGCCTGCAATAGCGCGGCGTGATGTGCCTCAGCACGTGGTGCTGCGGCACGTAGCGCCGCGATATTCCCTCGCAGTGCCCCAAGAAGGAAGCGGGGCGCTTCCAGTAACGCCCTGCTTCCCTCTTGAGGCGCTACCTCTCAATTCGGCTGTGGGGATGCTAATTTTTTCGGGGCACTAAAAGTAGTGCCCCAGCGAAGTTAGCGCCCCAAAGGGGGCGCCACTCAATTTTTCCCCCCTTATACCCAACAAGCCTGTTCCTTTTTCATGAATCATCTCAGAACAGCGCATACACTTCTTAACAGTTCTAGAATGTGCAGCTTGAGAAGGAAATCACACTGATTGATAGTTTGTAATAAGAGAAAGAAACTACGGAATGAAGATAGAGTTTACTTCTGGAGAACTTTGCGGTTTTAAGCGTGCGGAGCCAAGTTGTTTTCTTCTGATGCGGTTATACTATTCATTCAAGCAGATGTTGCAGCCAACCTGCAGCTCTCTGCAAGGGAACAAAATGCTTTCTCTTTTGAAGTCTCCCACAATACTAATATGTAACAGAGGCGATCTCAGAGACCTGCTGAAAGAATGTAGCTTTCCAGCCAGAGCTCAGTGAGGCACAGTTGTATGGATCAAGACAGACAAATGGTGTGTGTAGTAACAGGGCGAGGAAAGATATGCTCTGGTCGCTGTGCAGAGGGACATTATAATTTCATGGGAAATAAAAACCGTTCGCAATTTCACTACACGTAGTAAGTCCAATTCTACCCCTCCCGCCACCCCATCAAAACTGGCTACACCAGTGCTGACTAAATGAATAACAATGAGGTTTACTTGGGAGTTTATTTGTGTCGTTATCACGTGATCTAAACCCGAAAGTACCAAGGTACCCTACACGATCTGAATTACAGGGACATCAGGCGCTATTTCATTGCTTGTTATAGGGAGTATCACATATTGGATAGAACATATACAGGGTGGACAAGAGATGCTCGAATCACCATTCTCAACACTTGCAACTCAGAGGCAAAGTTAAAAAGAAAAAAATAAAGACTTGCATTTATATAGCGCCTTTCACGACCACCGGACGTCTCAAAGCGCTTTACAGCCAATGAAGTACTTTTTTGGAGTGTAGTCACTGTTGTAATGTAGGAAATGCGGCAGCCAAATTGCGCACAGCAAGCTCCCACAAACAGCAATGTGATAATGAGCAGATAATCTTGTTTTTGTTATGTTGGTTGAGGGATAAATATTGGCCAGGACACGAGGGATAACTCCCCCTGCTCTTCTTCGAAATAGTGCCATGGATCTTTTACGTCCACCTGAGAGAGCAGACCTATTTTATATATGAGCAGTTACACTGTAGCTATTGATCTGCTGGTACAGACTCGATGAGCCGAATGGCCTCCTTCTGTGCTGTACTATTCTATGATTCAGTCGCTGCAGTTCGGGTTCCTGCCAGGTAGAACCCTGCTTACACGGCTGGAATGTTAACTGCGTTGTTTAGGAGAGAGCTCTGCACATTCCTGGATACGCCCCGTGGGCAGATCTCCCTTCCAACCATTCGAAATGTCAATGTTTGGAGAGCAGGAACAAGAGAATCTCTGCTCGCTAAACACTTACATTAAGGTCAGGTAGGTTTAAAAAAAAAGTGCTCAAGGGGCCCAAACAAGAATCCTGAGAACTTTACAAACCAGGTTGGACTGGGTTTACACTCTGTGCAGTGATAAACCGAAGTGTGTGAGACTACTCCCTCCAAAATGCCTCGTTCCATCTTGCTTTGGAGTCAGGTGAAGCCCCGACTCCTCATTTACACTGCCCATTTAGTGTTGTTGCAAAGCTGAAATCACTTCGCACCCACGTTAAACTTGTAGTGTAAGTGCACCCAGGAAACTCTTGCAACTCATGGGATTCATGAATAGATTGCAAATGTTAAAGAACTATACAGTACAGAAGGAGGCCATTTGGCCCATCATGCCTGTGCCATCTCTTTGAAATAGCGATCTTGTTAGTCCCATAGCCCTGCAATTTTTCATTTTTCAAGTATTTATCCAATTCGCTTTTGAAAGTTACAATTAAATCTGCTTCCACCGTCCTTTCAGGCAGTGCATTCCAGATCAAATCTCGCTACGCAAAAAGAATTCTCCTCAACTCCCCCCCCCCCCCACCCCCGGCTCTATCAGCAATGTTAAGGTGTCCACCACTAACTCAGAAACAACAGGACTGTTCCAAGTCTCCCTGTTAGAGACAGGTGAAAGGAGGTTAGATGTTCAAGATATTTGCAAGCCTCACCTGCAGAGATAATTGGGGTATTTTGGAGCTAGCTGCACTGTTTGATTCCAAGTACAATTTGAATAAAATATTCACACAGTTTTCAAACTATCTCCAGCTGTAAGAAGAATGAAAGCTGTATTATAAAAATGGATTGATTTAAGAGGAAGCTAGATAATGGTGTGGAGCATAAACACCGGCATGGACCTATTGGGCCCAATGCCTGTTTCTGTGCTGTACATTCTGTGTAATTCTATGCGATTTATAAAAATACACGTGGAACACTATAATGGGTATAAGTTTCAAGTAAATACCTCCAGACTCAATTATTCTAATGCTCTCCTTACTGGGATCTCATTCTCCACCCATCATTAACTCCAACTTGTCCAAAACTCTGCTCCCTAAATCCTGTTCCATATTAAGTCCCACTGATCCAGAACTGGCCGGCATTGGCTCCCTGTCCTTCTCGTCCTTGTCTTTCAATGCCTCCATGGCCTCCCCCCGCCTCCCCCACTGTTAGCTCCTCCAGCACTATATTTCCCCAGCCCCTCAAGCATTCTGTTCAGCTGACTCTGTCCTTTTTTGCTCTCCCTTCCCTTCAGCCCACCATTGCTGGAAGTGCCTTCAGCTGCCTGGGTCTTCCTCGTTGGAATTTCCTCTATAAATAGCTCCGTCTCTTTCTTCAACCAAGGTTTTTGGTTACCCCTCCTAATCTTGCCCTTCTTGGCTCATTTTTTAAGGTGCTGTATAAATGCATATTGGTTGTTGTAGTCGTGTCTACAGCTATCAGCAGACTTGCTGTTCCGTGTGTTTCTGCCACTACCAACCAAGGTCATACTAAACCAGCTTCCACAGAGCAAGTGAAAGGGTTCTATTATAAACCAACAATTAGACCTATAGATGAGCTTTGCTCTCCAGGTGGGTAAGAGCCTAGGAACATAAGAATTAGGAGCAGGAGTAGGCCAGACGGCCCCTCGAGCCTGCTCTGCCATTCAATAAGATCATGGCTGATCTTCGACCTCAACGCCACCGTCCCGCCCGATCTCCATATCCCTCGATTTCCCGAGAGTCCAAAAATCTATCTATCTCAGCCTTGAATATACTCAAAGACTCAGCATTCACAGCCCTCTGGGGCAGAGAATTCCAAAGATTCACAACCCTCTGAGTGAAGAAATTTCTCTTCATCTCAGTCTTAAATGGCCGACCCCTTATCCTGAGACTATGCCCCCTAGTTCTAGACACTCCAGCCAGGGGAAACATCCTCTCAGCATCTACCCGGTCAATCCCCCTCAGAATCTTGTATGTTTCAATGAGATCACCTCTCATTCTTCTAAACTCCAGAGAGTATAGGCTGGTGTCCATTTGGTAATTGCTCACCGTTGTATGATTGAAATCAGCAGTTCACCGTGTGGACAATCCCAGACATAGAGCCACATCCAATCACTACATGGTGCAGCATTCCTGAGAGTAACCCCAAGCAAGCTATCAGATGGGCTGTGATCTTGATTTTTAAAAAATAAATGAGTAACGCTGCTGTATGGAGATCTGTAAATTGTGCTTGGGTCCTGAAATACATCTGGCACCTGTTTAATATGTCACCCAACGTTAGATAAAGTCTGTGTGAATGTACCTTGTAATATCATCTGGAGCCCCACATGAATCGCATTCTTTTACCTCGTTTAATACAGAAAGCAGATGTTAGATTGAGCTGACTTTTTATATGAATCAATGGTCTGTTTCCCCGCCGATACATGACACCGTGCATCAGACACCAGCAGTAGGAGGAGGTGTGGCCGCTGCCATCGTGAGCCCTCCCACTTTTCCCTCACTTGACTCAGCCACCCAACGAGGTAGCTCGCCTTTCTCCTGTTGTGAACCAGCAGGAAGGGGGAAAGGAAAATGTGGGTGGGATTCTGCACCGGAGCTGGGATTGGCTGTCCACGCCACACAAACCCCGAATTGTCCTCAATCTCAGACCAAGTGCAGAGATGGATTTGAACCAAAGCAGAGGTTGGAGGTTGAAAATGGGCGTCCGATCCATGCAAATTTGCATCCAAATCTGATGGCCTGCTTTGCATATCAAATACGATAATTATGTCGATGCTGGTATCTCGCTATTGAGGCAATCAGAAGAAAAAGTTAATGAGCAGTTGGCTGGGCAGTCAGTTCAGAGCAAGGGTTTCCAGACGGGTTCACAGTCAGGGAAAATAGGCAAAGTGTAGGATCTGAGTGGAGCTGAGAATTAGAGCATGCCCAGGGATGAATCATTACCATCCATTTCTTCTGAGTATGGTGATTGAATCCCTCCCAATCTGAACAGAAAGACATTTGGCTTGAAAAATTGAAATAGAGCACATCATGTATTCATCTCCCGGACTGGGTGAGGTGAGGGTAATAAAGGATAACAAACACAGATTGTTTCACCACTTCCAGGAGATCGTGTGGTTTCAGTTGGGGTAGAGTGTATGGGGTTAAATTGGATAGCCCCCGAAAATGGGCGTGGGGATCGTGATGCGCGATTAACCGGCGCCCCTTCAGTGGAATGCAGGCAGCATGCCAATTTCGTGCTGCCTACTCATTATAATGATTCCTGCGGGTAGTCAGCTCTACCCGCACTGTTCATTGGCTGCACGTATCAGCAGTGGGCCCTATATGGTTACTTCCTAGCACTACCTAAAGCTAGCCTGCACCTCTTAAAGGAAAGGTACATTGTGGCTGCTGGAGGTGCTGAGATTATTGGGAATAGTGCGCTGTGCAACCATCAACAATAGCTGACCATGAGAGAGAGCATGCACCAAGGTTTTCGGACACTGCACTGGAGGTCTTGGTGGAAGAGATCGAACAGAGGAGAGATGCCGTGTACCCTCAGGGGTGGGGGGAGGGGGGCGGAGGTCCTCCAGACACATGCTCAGAAGGCATTGGCAAGAGATAGCAGAGGAGGTCAATGCAAGGAGTTTAGCTCCAAGAACATGGATGCAGTGCAGGAGGAAGTTTCATGATCTCACACGAGTGGTCAAGGTCAGTGAGTGTATCTTCAAATGCCATATCCTACCAACTGCACCACTAGCCTCACACACTGCTTAGTTCTCCACGCCCCCATCATTCACCTACCAACAATCTCTATCAATCAGGACTCATACCTAACATTCATATGCTTCACCACACCCTCATGCACTTAACACTGTTGCAAGCCTCACACCCACATCTCACAGCTTGTGCACACTGCCAGCTATTCAACCATGACAGCCACATCACCTACACAGATAGCACAGCACCCACTGACACACTTCCCTCTTTCTTGCAGGAGAAGGTGGTGCACAATCGGAGGCAGCAGGAACTAACCGGAGGGGGAGAGGGAGGATGTTCTAACCCCCATGGAGGAGATGGTGCTGGCCATTATGGGAAGGGCCATTGCTGAGGGCATGGCCAATGGCAAGGCTGAAGTCATTGACAATGAGGATATCTGCATACCTAATCCTCCATCTCTCATCCCACTTCTCCCTCATCCCACAATCTCTTCTGACAGGGAAGCTGCTGATGGTGTAAGCATGCACTTCTTACTTTCTCCTCTCCCCTCACCACAACCCTACCATTTGTCCCTTTTTCCTTTTGCATACCCCAGAACTGGAGCCTTCCCAGGCAGTGGAGGAAGAGCAGGAAGACGGTGAAGATGAAGACACGCCGTCAGTCGATTTCACAGTCGCAGCCACCAGCTCAGATATTGACACTGCGTGTATTTAGAGGATAGGATAGAGGCGGGATCTGCACGTGGTGAGACACTGGATACCATGCGCTGGAGCCAGGGCAGGGGGAAAGGATAGCGCAGGTGGCAGCTCGCCGGGGGCTAGTCCTGCTGCAGAGGAGTCAGGTGAGGACTTCGATGGGCTAGGCTACAGAAGAGGTCTGATGGGTGTACACACCCAAGTGCTTGGTGCACTGGGAACCCTGCTGAAAAGCCTGCCCTCAATGTCAAGGAGCATGGAGGAGCACAGCACCAATTTGGCACAGGCCTTTGTGCAGAGCTTGGAGCCTATCCTTTCCAACATGGAACGGGTGGGTACCTCCAGCAGCACACCTATGGAACCAACCATGATGCAGCCTCTGATGGCCGATGTCTCAGCTTCCACTGCAGCACAAGCAGCTTCCACCCAACGTCTGAGATTGCTGTCACGCAATCTCACCTTGCTGCCATGGAAGCTCAGAGTGCTGCCATCATGGCTCTGGATACCAGTGTGCAAAGCAGCTTCCAGGGCATCACAGCACTCCAGCAATCTGTTCTCCAACAGATCGGCTCCCTAAAGACCCTCTGTAGATATGGCCTCCTGCTGAGAGCCCTTCTCCCCTTCCTCGCCCTCCCTCTTCCAGCAGCTTGTCCTGCTCTGCGTGGCCTCTGCTCATTCTCCCAGTCATGCTCAATGTCAAGAGGGAGATCTAATGGTCCACCAATATCTGGGAGCAACTGGTCTGTGTACAAGCCTTTAAGTCAGCAAAAAAGTACTTCAGCACCTGCCACACCACTCTCTGTAGACTATTGAAACTTTAACCAGCTATAGAAAGCACCCAAAACTTGTAGAATTACATCAACAGCCAGAAGAGATAAACCAGCAACTAACCAGTAAGTAGTTGATGGTCCCTTTAAATAGCACTGCTGGGGGGTCCTTCATGCTGTTGAACGCATGTTCGGCTGTGCGAGGTTAAGAGAGGGCAGAGGCTGGAGCGTGGAGCTCCAAAATGGCAGAACTGGTGTCAAATCAGCGTGGATGCCATGATCTGCCTGCTCTGCATACTTCCGGCGGATGTTAAGTGGGCGCGGGCTAACCCCTTTACCGTCTGCGCACATCACGTCAGGAGTGCGGGCGCGCGCCGCAGACGCCATATTGGAACCCTGAGGAGATTCATAGCGCCCAAAAAATGGGCGCTACCCAGCCCAATTTCGCCTCCTATTTATTGTGATACACAAGGTATCACAATTGTGTGGGACAGGCTGGATGGACCAGAGGGTCTTTTCCTATTGTTCGTAATCCAGTCAAAATTTCCAGGAGATTTTTCTTTACAAAGAAAAAATTAAAAATACATTTAGGCTCTATCCAGTGGTTGAGTATCTGAGACCAAGCAGACTGGGTTTGTTCCTAGCCTGTGTTGAGTCAAGCTGGGGCAGAGGTAGGAGTACTTTGGTAGGCCTTCCTGCTCCTGGATTAGGGAGGGGCAACTCAACCATGGCTTCTGCTCTTCATAGTCATCCAGTGACCCCTGGTGGAAAGTTTAGGTGTGAATATTGGGTCAGGACAGGATCGGGATCAACTGTAACGCCCTTTGCAGTTCAGTAAGCCTGTCAACATTCACTGTCAAGGTTCACTCAATAATAATAGTCACTTGGGCAAGGCACTGGAGGATGAATGATTCCAGGAATGAGTTAACACCTTCAGGAGAAGGGATGGGGGGGAAGGGGCACAAAACTGAATATAAAAACATTAAAATGAGAAATGGATGAAGCATTTCTTTGAAATGCTTTGAAATATGTTCCTCATTCAGACTGTTTAAAGAAACCTGAACGTGTAAAGCCAAAATATCATACTGGGGCTCAGGTGCAATTCACACTATGAAACATGTGATGGACAAATTATTCTCTGGTTAGACTAAACACCCTCATTGTGGACACAGTCAACTTCGGGGGCAGCAGTTTATAAGGCAGCAAGAATGGGCCTAGATATAATGCCAATCTAGGCCTGGCCAGATGGACAAAGCAAAGACCTTGACCACTGCATAAAAGACACAAGGTCACAAAATAAACTGTGTTAGGTCTTTTAAAGTTGGTAAAAGGTCTATTGGAGCTGCTCTTTTGAAAAATTGAGCTCTTTGTGGATTTTGGAATTAGTAAACCTATTTGTCTTTAAGAACATAAGAATTAGCAGCAGGAGTAGGCCACACGACCCCTCGAGCCTGCTCCGCCATTCAATAAGATCATGGCTGATCTTCGACCTCAACTCCACTTTCCCGCTCGATCTCCATATCTCTTGATTCCCCCAGAGTCCAAAATTCTATCTACCTCAGCCTTGAATATACTCAACGATTCAGCATCCACAGCCCTCTGAAGTAGAGAATTCCAAAGTTTCACAACCCTCTGAGTGAAGAAATTCCTCCTCATCTCAGTCTTAAAAGGCTGGCCCCTTATCCTGAGACTATGTCCCCTAGTTCTAGACTCTCCAACCAGGGGAAACAATCTCTCAGCATTTTTCCTGTCAATCCCTCTCGGAATCTTATATATTTCAATGAGATCACCTTTCATTCTTCTAAACTCCAGAGAGTATAGGCCCAGTCTACTCAATCTCTCCTCATGGGACAACCCTCTCATCCAAGGAATCAATCTGGTGAACCTTCGTTGCACCGCCTCTAAGGCAAGTATATCCTTCCTTAAACAAGGAGACCAAAACTGTGCACAGTACTCCAGGTGTGGTCTCACCAAAGCCCTGTACAATTGTAGCAAGACTTCCTTACTTTTGTACTCCAACCCGCTAGCAATAAAGGCCAACATGCCATTTTCCTTCCTAATTGCTTGCTGTACCTGCATGTTAACTCTCTGTGTTTCTTGTACTAGGACACTTAAATCTCTCTGAACACCAACATTTAATAGTTTTTCGCCATTTAAAAAATATTCTGTTTTTCTATTCTTCCTACCAAAGTGAATAACCTCACATTTCCCCACATTATACTCCATCTACCACCTTATTGCCCACTCACTTAACCTGTCTGTATCCCTTTTCAGGCTCTTTGCATCCTCCTCACATCTTACTTTTCCACCTAGCTTTGTATCGTCAGCAAACTTGGACACATTACACTCGGTCCCTTCATCTAAGTCATTAATATAGATTCTAAATAGCTGAGGCGCAATCTATCTTTCTACACCTTCCAGCTGCCATTCCCCTCACTTAAGCATCCACCCAACGTATTGCGATTGCTGTCATGCAATCTCAGTTTGCTGCCATGGAAGCTCGTCATTCAGCCCCTCGAGCCTGTTCTGCCATTCAATTCGATCATGGCTGATCGATATCTTAACTCCATATGCCCGCCTTTGCTCCATATCCCTTGATACTCTTAGCCAACTAAAAGCTACCTATCTCAGTCTTGAAAATTTCAATTGACCCAGCATCCACAGCCTTTTGGAGGAGAGAGTTCCAGATTTCCACTAGCCTTTGTGTGAAGAAGTGCTTCCTGATTTCACTCCTAAATGGACTAGCTCTAATTTTGAAATTATTAAACCTTGTTCGGGATTCCCCCACCAGAGGAAATAGTTTCTCTCTATCTACCCTATCGAATCCCTTTTTCATCTTAAACACCTCAATTAGAGCACCCCTCAACCCTTGACCTCTAAACTCAAGGGATTACCAGCCGAGTTTATGCTACCTGTCCTTATAATTTAAT
Organism: Squalus acanthias; assembly: GCA_030390025.1. Lineage (NCBI taxonomy): Eukaryota > Metazoa > Chordata > Chondrichthyes > Squaliformes > Squalidae > Squalus > Squalus acanthias. Next base: position 12,725,085 of record CM059437.1, read on the forward strand.
GTTTTAAGCCCTGGTATCATTCAGGTGAATCTGCGCTGTGCCCTCTAGGTTCACGGGGCCGTATATGCAGCTCATGTGTGAGCCTCTCTTCATAACTAAATGGCCAGGCCTTCATCTCTCACAGTACGACCTCTCAACAGGTTAGTCAAAGCACTGTTTTCCTCTTACAAGGCACATAGAGAACCAATTAGCATTTCAAACACATCTCCTGCAGAAATAGCTCTGCACTCGACGCCTTCTGTTACCGCCAAAGCTTCTCCCTTACCGTTCAGCCGTTGAGCACTGAAGGAGTGCTGCACAGTCAGAGGTGCCGTCTTTCAGATGAGATGTTAATCCGAGGCTCCGTCTGCCCCCTCAGGTGGATGTAAAAAGATTCGAAGAAGAGCAGGGCAGTTCTCCCGATGTCCTGGCCAATATTTATTCCTCAACCAACACCTATACAGATTATCTGGTCATTTATTTCATTGCTGTTTGTGGGATCTTGCTGGGCGCAAATTACCTGCCACCTTTCCTACACTACAACAGTGACTTCACTTGAAAAAGTATTTAATTGGCTGTAAGGCATTTTGGGATGTCCTGAGGTCGTGAAAGGCGCTATAGAAATGCAAATTATTTTTCTTTCTTATCTTTCCTTCCTTCTCTTTTTTTCCTTTTCTTTCATGATTCATTTCAGTTGCTTCTAGGAAACCCTGTTCTCCTAAGAGTAAATCTGCCCTTCCACAGCCGAGGTACAAGCTGGTCTTCCGATTGCACAGTGCCACCTACTGTTGGATATGAACAGGTGCAGTCTTTCTGTGCCTGATGTTCTTTTGCCAGGACTATTGGTTTACAGGGTCTGAATTGGTCAAGTTCTGTATTATTACTATTTGGGATTCCAGAATTATTATCAGTGTTTTGGCGATCGCATTTTGCAATACTGTCAATTTTTTCTGTGAAAGCTGTAGACCCCTAAGAACGAAAGATCACTATGCCCCACGAGTATTGACGCACATTGTATCCTCCTTAATTCAATGAGGGAGTTTAGAGTCAGTTCTGACTAGTCTGAAGTGGGATTTTGATCCTAATACATTTTCCTGCTTATTAAAATGAAGGAATGATTGATTATGAATTTGCTTTAATACCTGATCTTTTCTCAGCATCAGTAATTCTTCTGAGAACTTTTCTACAGTAATTTTCCAGGTGTATTAACCCCAGTAATGTAATGAGATCACAGTGTGCATGATGACATTTCCACATTGGAAGGGGACGTATCACTTGCCTCATAAACTGCCTGTAGCGGGATGAACGATAACCTACATTCTAAACCCATTTGATTCTGGAATGTAGAGCTATTAAAATATGGATCATAATTGTGTATTAACAAACCTTGTGCTGAATGTTACACCAAACGCTTTTCAGATATTGAGGATTTTCATTTCTCTGTGAGAGATGATTAGCTCTTTGCATTCAATTCATGTTAGCGCAATTTTAGTGTTCATATTTAATGATTGTGCTAAAGTAGTGCAGATAAGAAGTTAATGTAACTAATAATAACACACACAAGAATCATAGAATTATAAAATGGTTACAGCACAGAAGGAGACTATTCGGCCCGTCAAGCCCGTGCCGGCTCTCTGCAAGAGCACTTCAGCTAGTCCGACTACCCCGCCCCTTCCCTGTAGCCCTGCAAATTTAATTCCTTCAGCTACTTATCCAATTCCCTTTTGAAAGCCACGATTGAATCTGCCTCCACCACCCTTTCAGGCAGTGCATTCCAGATCCTAACCACTCGCTGCGTAAAAACGTTTTCCCTCCTGTCGCCTTTGGTTCTTCTGCCAATCACCTTAAATCTGTGCCCTCTGGTTCGCCAATGGGAACAGTTTCTCTTTATCTACTCTGTCTAGGCTCCTAAAGCAAACCGCTAAAGGCTGGCTTTTGGATTACGTTCTCCAAATCCTAAGGTTTATTCCAGCAGCACGAATCCACGGGACTGTAATGATTCATTTTTATTAATATAAGACAATACAAAGGACAGATCGATAGATTACAAAGAAAAGCAACCAGTGAACTGGGCTGTATAACACAAGCAGAGCTGTTCATGCAAGAGAATTCTGGCACTTGTTTATTTTTTGTAATTCTCAATCCTTTAATTCCCCTTCATACATTCCTTTTATTCACTGCCCTTCTCTGCAACATTGTCTAAGTTTCCACCACTTCAGATATGGAATCAAACAGCACAGAAGGAGGCCATTCAGCCCATCGTGCCTGTGCCGGCTCTTTGAACGAGCTCTCCAATTAGTCCCACTCCATCCTGCGAAAAGAAAGTTTTGCATTTACGTAGATCCTTTCCTAACCTCAGGACGCCCCAAAGTGCTTTACAGGCAACGGTGTAGTTCTGAAGAGTAGAACTGTTCTAATGAAAGGTCATCGACCTAAAACATTGGGCTGAATTTAGCCGGTGCTCAGAGGGCGGGGTCAGAGGCGGGTCCACTGTCAAAATCCAAAGGATTGACAGCGGGGCGGTATCCCGCTCTAACCCCACCTCCCTGTGAGTTTCCCGAGTGCCGGCTCTGCCTGCGCTTTGCAGACACGGCACCAAGCGGCGGGTCAGGCTATTGTGCTCGTTAAGAGGGTGTTTAAAGCAATTTAATCACCATTTTACCAGGTACAAAGCATTTTCCCAAGTTTTCCACGAGGTTCCCGTCGCTCGGGGAATCACGCCAGGTAAGTATTTCGGGTTCTGAACAACTCTCCATTTCTTTCATTGGGTGACAGCTGCAAAAGTGGTTTAAAACCTGTCATTTTACAGCTGGTCACTTTCCAATCTCAGATGCTTCAGCCTTCAGTATTTGGAACCCACTTTTGAGCTTTATGCACTTTTGAAGTGTTTGGAGTTGGTGTGGATGTCAGTGCTGATCTCTCCATCCACTATCCACTGTCACCTCCTTGGAACAACCTCTCTCAACACTGACAGATCACTTCTGTCATCTCAACCTCAGCTGCCATCTATTCCATCAGCATCGGTGCCCTTGAAAAAATCTCACCTTGGTCCTCAGAATCCCAACACAATCAGCCCCAACACCAGCATCACCGGGCACACCAGCAGCACCAACATCCACACCAACCTTCTCCGTAATCAACTGATGCTGCACTGGACACAGGGCATCATCACCCATGCACATTGTTGCCCGGGACGCCAGCGATGGCCTCAGCACGTCCAGATTTGCTTCACTTGACGCTGCACATCCTGACTGCACCACCCCACACCAGCACCATAAAGGATCCCTACAATGTCCAAGCCATTCCTTTCACACTCATCACCATTGTGGGGGGGAGGAGACGTTATGTCTCACCGTTCACTGGAACTCACTAAGACACTTTCAAAGGTGCACACAAATCTATCCAAGAAGGCAAAGTGGTGACAATAAGGATTTCAATGCTTGACAACACAATAACAGAAAGTTTACAGAAACATTAGCTAAAACACCCAAGTGCCTACCCTTGTGTGTTGTTAGTTGGTATGATTGCACTAGGATGAGAGTGAGTGTGAGGGTGGCTAGTGAGATGGGGAAGTGATAATGTAGATAGAGAGGGATGGGTGGAGGTGCAAGGTAAGTTGGTGTGAGTAAGGATGTGCAGGAGTAGGGTAGGGAAGTCAGAGTGATGGGGTTGTGAGGAATGGCACAGAAGGATGAGGTTGAGTGTGGCTTTGCAGTAACGTTTCGTGATCTATTGAGATCATTGAAAGGTTTGGGCCGCTGCAGCCTGGTCTTCCTGACGACATCCCTGCTTGTGTCCTCCTGTGCAATGTGCAACCAGGCTGCGTTGGTGTCCTGGGGAGGTCTCTTCCGCCCATTGGAAGGGAAGAGAACCTCCCTGCGTGCTGTGACTCCCTCCATAAGCATATGGAGGGAGTTATGGGAGAGCCTGGGTGCAGCCGTGCACCTTTGTGCAGTGCTTGTCAGTGTTTGCAGCACCTCAATGCTGCAGAACACTTACAGCAGAACTGTCAAAATCAATGTGGCCATGGCCCCTTTAAGGAAACCGGCTGATGACGCGTCATCAAATGATGTCAGCAGACCCGCTTCCTATTAATTGGCTGGGAACCTCACAGGGCGGGGCTTAACAAGCCCCATCATCATAAAATCTTGTTGGAGGCCGGGATCGAGACAGACGCGGGGTCCCCACACGCCACGGATGTCGCCCGCCCCGGACCCACCGAGGTTGGAAAAATCCAGCCCGTTAACTCTGTTTCTCCCTCCACAGATGCTCCTTGACCTGCCGAGTGTTTCCAGCATTTCCAGCTTAAAAATTAAAGCTTTCTGGCCTAGAAATTGGATTAGGCCTGAAAACGGGCACAGAGATCGCGCAGCGCGATCTGCCCGCGCCCGTTGCACGTGGTGCAGGCAGTGTACAAAATTTGTGCTGCCTGTTAATTCTAATGATTGGAGTGTTGAGTTCAGCACTAAACATTCTGCTGGTTGGCTCAGCACTCAACAGGGGTGCCAATATGACAGGTGCGCCCTTCCCTGTCACCTCACCAACTTCAAATAACTGTAGAAAGCTCCAAACAGTTGCACTAACTTACACAGAGCCAGTAGAAGTCAAAAAGCAAGTCACCTGCAAGTTGTTGATGATCCCTTTTAATAACGTTGGTGGGGGGTCCTTCCTGCTGCTGAACCCACTGACAACCTTGGAAGGTGTCATCGACTGTGCTATCAAGCAGCACTTACTCACCAATAACCTGCTCACTGATGCCCAGTTTGGGTTCTGCCAAGACCACTTGGCTCCCGACCTCATTACAGCCTTGGTCCAAACATGGACAAAGGAGCTGAATTCCAGAGGTGAGGTGAGGGTGACTGCCCTTGACATCAAGGCAACATTTGACCAAGTGTGGCATCAAGGAGCCTAGTAAAACTGAAGTCAATGGGAATCGGGGGGAAAACTCTCCACTGGCTGGAGTCATACCTAGCACAAAGGAAGATGGTTGTGGTGGTTGAAGGTCAATCATCACAGCCCCAGGACATCGCTGCAGAGGTTCCTCAGGGCAGTGTCCTAGGCCCAACCATCTTCAGCTGCTTCATCAATGACCTTCCCTCCAACATAAGGTCAGAAATGGGGATGTTCGCTGATGACTGCACAGTGTTCAGCGCCATTCACAACTCCACAGATAATGAAGCAGTCCATGCCCGCATGCAACAAGACCTGGACGATGTTCAGGCTTGGGCTGATAAGTGGCAGGTTACATTCGCGCCACAGAAGTGCCAGGCAATGACCATCTCCAACCAAGCGAGAGTCTAACCACCTCCCCTTTGCATTTAATGGCATTACCATCGCCGAATCCCCCACCATCAACATCCTGGGGTCACCATTGACCAGAAACTTAACTGGACCAGCCACATAAATACTGTGGCTACAAGAGCAGGTCAGAGGCTGGGTATTCTGCGGTGAGTGTCTCACCTCCTGACTCCTCAAAGCCTTTCCACCATCTACAAGGCACAAGTCAGGAGTGTGATGGAATACTCTCCACTTACCTGGATGAGTGCAGCTCCAACAACACTCAAGAAGCTCGACACCATCCAGGACAAAGCAGTCCATTTGATTGGCACCCCATCCACCAACTTAAACATTCACTCCCTCCACCACCGGTGTACCGTGGCTGCAGTGTATACCATCTACAAGATGCACTGCAGCAACTCGCTAAGGCTTCTTCGGCAGCACCTCCCAAACCCGCGACCTTTTCCACCTAGAAGGACAAGGGCAGCAGGTGCATGGGAACACCACCACCTCCAAGTTCCCCTCCAAGTCACACACCATCCTGACTTAGAAATATATCGCCGATCCTTCATCGTCGCTGGGTCAAAATCCTGGAACTCCCTCCCTAACAGCACTGCGGGAGTACCTTCACCACACGGACTGCAGCGGTTTAAGGTGGCTCACCACCACCTTCTCAAAGGCAATTAGGGATGGGCAATAAATGCTGGCCTTGCCAGTGACGCCCACATCCCATAAGCGAATTAAAAAAATGTTAAAATTCAGCCCTGTATTTTGGGATATAAATGCCTTTCACTGTAGAAAGAGAGGCACTTTATTACAAAATCACTGATCTTTGAAAATAGAGGTCAGAGTTTTTCCAAAAGAACTTTAATTTACTCCACCATTGGTGGCCGTGCCTTCAGCTGCCAAAGCCCTAAGCGCTGGAATTCCCTCCCTAAACCTCTCCGCCTCTCTACCTCTCTTTCGTCCTTTAAGAGGCTCCTTAAAGCCTACCTCCCATGTGTCCTAATATCTTCTTATGTGGCTCGGTGTGAAATTTTGTCTGATAACGTTCTTGTGAAGCACCTTGGGACGTTTTACTACCTTAGAGGCGCTAGATAAATGCAAGTTGTTGTTGTTGTTTACCTGTGAAAGCAGCTGCTTGTGGGAGCTTGCTGTGCGCAAATTGGCTGCCGCGTATCCCACCTTACAACAGTGACTACACTCCAAAAAGTACTTCATTGGCTGTAAAGCGCTTTGAGACGTCCGGTGGTCGTGAAAGGCGCTATATAAATGCAAGTCTTTCTTTCTTCTTTCTTAATGTGGCCACAGGATGGCGCCCTTGTTTTAGCATTGAGGGGCTTTAACAGAATCTGTTGCTGATTGAGATGTGTTGTTTTTAAAGTGAAAGCAACTGTTGTGTCCATTGTCAGCACCTGGGGGTTCAAACAGATTTTCAAAATCCTGCAGAAATACACCTTCAACGAAACTGGACTGAAAACCTGTTGCAACCTAAACTCTGCAGATATTATGGTGCATCTTGGCATCAGGGTACAAAGTGTATTCCTAAATTTAAGATTAGAATGCTGCCTGCTCTGTTACTTCTGGTCTGGTAAGTGGGATGTTGAATGATTCAGTCTTTTCCCTGGTGGCTGGGATGGAGGGGAGGGGAATTGCTGGTTGCCTAGTGACCCAGTTCTGTCTCGTGCCCCCGGAAAACTGACCTTCCAGAGGCGGGTAATGTGTACCTGATCCGTGCAACTGTAGGGTAGAGATGGCCTCGAAATTATACTATGCAAAATACTGCGGATGCTGGAAATCTGAAATAGAAACAGAAAATGCTGTAAATACTCAGGCAAGTCAGGTAGCATCCGTGGAGAGAGAAAGAGAGTTAACGTTTCAGGTCGATGACCCTTCGTCAGAACTGGAAAAAGCTGGAGATGGAACAGGTTTTTAAGCAAGTGCAGGGGCAGGGAAAGGGGGAGGGGAGGAAAGAACAAAAGGGAAGGTCTGTGATAGGCTGGAAGGCAGGAGAGATTAAAAGACAAAAGGGATGACGGAACTGCTTATGTATGCCTTTTTCATGCATTTAAACTCGGTGAAAGCGCAGGCAAAGGAATTTACACTGATATCCTCACAGTGTTATTTGAATGCCGTTGTTCCTGCAGATGTACATCCAGATTCCCCGACTTTCCAGGCATTCAGACTTCAGTTTCAGGAGTACTCATGTTTCGGACTGCACAAGCTGAATTGAAATTAAGCCTGCATGAAAAGCAAAGTCAAAGTTGCCTGCAGCCAAACATTTAATCGAAGGCTGAGTCTAGCGGGAGCGCCCCCATCTCCCTTGCACTGACCCAGAGCCGGGGGTGTGCAGCTCCTGTGGGTGGGAGCTGCTCTTTCCCGGCAGGACTATGATGTCCCAGCGATGTCAGTAGCCGTTTAGCAGCTGGGTCCCACTTATAGTGATCTCCCGCTCAAAGGGATTACCTGTGAGGGCATCCAAATCTGGGATCCCAGTGACCACTTGGTTGAAAATCTAACCCTAATCTCCGGACTGCAAAGTTTGGCCCACAATGTTTACAGGAGTTTCTCATTAGATTTAGGACACGTTGGTATTGGGAAATACGCTGGCATGTGCAACGGGATTTAAAAGTATTTTTTCCTCCCCTGAAATGAGATATACACCAGTGTGGGGAGCTTGACCCTTCTGCTGGAGTACTGCACAGTGCTGAATGGGGACTCGCGCTGTCAGCCCTGTGCATTTGAACCTGTAACTGGCTAACGGTGGACAAAAGCCAGAATTTAACCCCATAGCCTGATTTAGGTTAAAAAAACAAAATGGAATGACAGTCCGTCTTTATTAAAAAGGACTTTAATCTCAATCACTGACCCTGATTGTTAACTTCTGTGACAAAACTTTTTGGAATTTGGATTCACTCTCGCCTGTTTTAGACTATCGCACAAAATCAAAAACGGGCCTCGAAATTTCGCGGCCGCCACGAAAGTTGCCGGTGTCACCACGGCCCCGGGTTAACGGCCGCTGAAAATGGTTGCGGCGGTAGGAGAGATAAATTTGCGCCAGGGACTAAAGATTTTTAGCCCAGCGCTAACTCAGCGTGTAACGCCCTCCTGGTGGCGTTGGTGCAGGCATCGTTAGCAAAATTGGCGTCCAGAAGCGGCGTTCCATCTTCCAACAGCCTCTGGAGTGAGGCAATGAGTTCGTTAGGCATTGTGGGACATTAAAAGGGCAATGCATTAAAAGGGCAATACCTTCTGAACTGATAAAAATAAAAATGAAGTTAAAAATGCAGTTTTCAGCCCTTACTGTCTGACGTAAGAAAACTACCAGGCACTTGGTCTAAGCATTAAACAAAGCTTTAATCAACTGTTTTACAACATGGAGATCTAGTTGTGTCCTTCACTAGTTCCTGTTAAAGAATGTCCTGCGCAAGCTGGGCCCGTGCCTGAGTATTTATACTCTTTCTGGACAGCGACACCTGCAGGCCACTCAGTATTATTTCATAAGTCATGAATGACAGATTCATGTCACTGCCTTTAAAAAAAATGAACATTAAAAAGAATTCCCGAATGGGATTCTTCAGCTCTTAAAGCTGAATTCCCTTCCGCACCTCAAAAAATAGGAAAAGTGCTTCAGCACTAACACAAATGGCTCAGCAAACCAGGGAAGGGGCACCCAGGGTCTCGCACGCAGCACTCCAGCTTTGTGCAGGGGGGTCAACACTGGAAGAAAGGTCCTCTACCCACAGGGGCCAGGAGGCCCTCCAGAAAGAATGATGTGGGACCACTTCACTGAGGCCGTCACTGCCAGCAGGGTCACCCTCACCACCTGGCTCCAGTGCCCAAAGAAGCTTCATGACCTCAGACCACTGGTCAAGGTCAGTGAATGCATCTTCAAAAGCCGTCAACTACCAACTGCACCACCAGCCTCACACACTGCTCAATGCACGACTCCCAGTCACTCACCTAACAGCAATCTGTAACAATCACAAGGCACAGCTCCCATTCCTAGCCTCACCTCACCCCCTTGGAGGAGACAGTGTAGGTCATTCTTGGCAGGGGCATGGTTGAGCCATTGGCAAGCAGCAGGGCAGAAAGGATATAAGATGCTGGTATCTTCATACGTTATCCTCCTTCTGGCATGCACCTCTTGCTTTCCCGCCCTCCCCTCATCACAACTTCACCCTTGTGCCTTCTTCATTTCACACACCAAAGAAATCCAGCCTGCCCAGCCAATGGTTGCCCAAGAAGAGGGAGAGGAGAATGCAGAAGAAAAAGAAGAAACGCCGTCACTCGATTTCACACTCCCAGCCACCAGCTCCTCAAGGTCAACCAGCAAGGCCATTTGCAGTGTCCCACTGAAAGTCAGCAGCCTTCCACCAGCATGCTACAGCCACTGGGGTAGCACTGTGTGACATCAGTAGGATAGGCAAAGGCACACACAAGACGGTCACTAAGAGAATGCATTAGGGTGATGAGTTGATTTCTTGGTGTCCTATTAGATGGATAGATGTATAAAGTTGGATTGGAAAGTTTGCTTTGTGGTGGCTTTTATTTCAGCATCGTGGCCAAGAGGACGCTGTGATGGTCAGTAACAGAGGGAAGGTAAGGTGTGGGACAAATGTTGAAAGGGGAATTGGGGTTGTGGTCACTGGGACCGCAGGCGGATGATTCCATCCTAGATATCCTAGCCAGAAAGGGGCTGTCTGGGTTGCATCCTTCCTTCTGCTTCCTCCTCTTCGGTTTCTTCCTCTTCTACGTCTTCCTCTTCCCTCTGCGAGTGGACGTTGTAAATCTGAAATGACAGCATAAAATGCTGGAAATACTCAACAGGTCAGGCAGCGTGAACTCTGTTTCTCTCTCCACAGATGTTGCCTGTCCTGCTGAGTATTTGCAGCATTTTTTTGTCTTCTCAGAGGCCTTCCTTTACCATCCGAGGCCTTGCAAGCATCCAGTAGCACTCCCTACACACCTAACAAACTTTAACATGTATTGCAGCAAGCCACTAATTCAAGTCAATAAATCCTCATGAGTCAAACTCCCATTGAACATGAACTGAAGGTTTGAAGATTCACACTGTTTCTCACCAATGGAGGTTTCCTGAAAGCACACAAGCTGCTGCATCAGTGAGGCAAAGGATTGTCCCAGTTGGCACTTAAGAGCACCCTCCGCAAGCAAGCCATCCAATACACCTGGCAAGAGACAGCTGACAGAATGCTTGCTCTGTGCGACGCCCATTGGGCTTGGCTCTAAATGTGGAAGATAGCAGAGCCACCCAGCAGATTCCTATAGCAAGTATCTGTGGGAAGTATGTATGGCGCAAAATGTGCCTCCGATTCTGTGACTCACTTACTGCTCGTCCCTCCAAAACTGTCACGCAACCTTACAGGTCTTTGAATGTTTAGCAAGCAAGACCTTGGAGCAGCACGGCACATATACAAGATGCAATTTACAGCTGAAACAGTTGTTTCACTGAAACCTCCATGTGCATCGCACAGCAAATCCTTCCAAAACACTCTAGCTGGATGATGCTTCTCCAGTTACTGACACAGGCTGTAGGATGGCCTCATGGATGCCATCAATACCCCCCTTGCTCTTTGTTTCATGTGGAAGAGAGGTGAAATTGGGAAGCCATATCATGCTGATGTTGCTATTCAGAAACGAGGGAAATAAAACTACTGGCCTTACGGAACAATGCATCAGGCACTTGCAGCAAATTGACTGATAATGAAGATGATCCCTATGCTAACTTGCAAGGAGCTGGTGGCAAAACAGTTGAGGGAAGAGGTAACATTGACTGGCGATGCTGCCTCTGGAGTGGAGTTTGACTTTAGGGACCCTTGCAGCAGATGGCATGGCTCTGCCACTGCGGTGACCCAGAGCCGATTGATTCAGTGCCCCTTTGGTCATTGCCAGGTTCATGCACCCATGAAAGCGTACACCAGCAAGAACAGTGAGACCAGAGGAGAAAAAGCACCAGTCTGAAAATGACTGCAGCGGCTGCAATGAACAGCTGTGCATTTGTGTTGAAGAACAGTAACATCAGGAATGTAGAGCAGCGTCCAGTTAATGCATAGTTTCCAAACACTGCCAGATTGCTGACTGGAGGGAGTGGCTTGTCAGTGCGATCGTGCTGCAAATACGCACTAGGCTTCTTAAGGTAATTATTGCTGGCATCATTGAACTTTGAACCCAAATTGCCCCCATTTCCATGGCTCTCTCTTTGCAGGTGCGGTGCGCCTTGGCCTCATCTGAAACTGGCAACACAGCAGAAGATCCAGATTGCTTCACAGTACTGAAAGGTGAGCCGATATATAGGTGAGCTACCGGTCTTAGTACTTTGCGCACAATGGGTTTTGGAGTCTGTGCTCCACTAGCACTGCAATTGGCTGAGGAGGGTCAACAAGAGAAGGAAACGTCCACACAAGGTGCACTGTGAGGTCCCACTGGTACATAACAAAGCGCCTACTGTCCCAGGCACGGCTCTGAGAATGACTGATGAACAGTATCTTAGGAGGCTAAGACTAAGCAAGAAGTCTGACGAGCAAAGCCATCTCACTAATGAAGAACACAAGACACAATTAGATGGCTCAGTGGTAGCACTCTCACCTCTGGCTCAAAGTCATGCGTTCAAGCCCCACTCCCAAGAGACTAGGGCACATCATCTAGGCTGTCTCTTCAGTGCAGTACTGAATGAGTGCTCCCCGTGTCCTGGCCAACGTTTATCCCTCAACCAACATCACTAAAATAGATTATCATAGAATCATAGAAACTTACAGCACAGAAGGAGGCCCATCGGCCATTTGGTCATTTATCTCATTGGTGAACATGGGATCTTGCTGTGTGCAGATTAGCTGCAGCATTTCTCTACATTACAACAGTGACCACACTTCAAAAGTAATTCATCGGCTGTGAAGTGCTTTGGAATGTCCTGAGATAGTGAAAGGCGCTATATAAATGAAAGTTCTTCCTTTAAGCCTTCATTGCCCTAGTTCTCATGCCAAGCTCCTCTTATTGCTTCGAATCATGCAGCAGGAAAGGACTGAACCTTTCTCAGGGCAGACTTCCTTGCGTGTGTACTCGTGCCAGGCTCGCGCCATGCAGACTAAGACCTGTTGGTTCACCTTCAGAGCCTGACATCTTCCGCACCTCCTGCCAGGTGGCATGAGGCTGAGAGACGGCGCTGACTCTTCTGGTGAGTGCTTCCCTTGCCCACCGCACCGGATGCTTCTAGAAGCAGATTGGCCAGTGGGCCATGAATTCTTTCCTTCCTGTCTCTCACTCCCTCAAGAAGCGCTTGCAGCAGCTTGTCATCAAGCCTGCATTTTCTCTGCTTCGGCACCTCTGCTGACAGCTCATGTTTTTTTTTTATTTGTTTATGGGATCAGGGCGTCGCTGGCAATGCCAGCATTTATTGCCCACCCCTAATTGCCCTTGAGAAGGTGGTGGTGAGCCGCCTTCTTGAACCGCTGCAGTCCGTGTGGTGATGGTACTCCCACAGTGCTGGTAGGTTGGGAGTTCCAGGATTTTGACCCAGCGACGATGAAGGATCGGTGATATACTTCCAAGTCAGGATGGTGTGTGACTTGGAGGGGAACTTGGAGGTGGTGGTGTTCCCATGCGCCTGCTGCCCTTGTCTTTCTAGGTGGAAGAGGTCGCGGGTTTGGGAGGTGCTGCCGAAGAAGCCTTGGCGAGTTGCTGCAGTGCATCTTGTAGATGGTACACACTGCAGCCACAGTACGCCAGTGGTGGAGGGAGTGAATGTTTAAGGTGGTGGATGGGGTGCCAATCAAGCGGGCTGCTTTGTCCTGGATGGTGTCGAGCTTCTTGAGTGTTGTTGGAGCTGCACTCATCCAGGCAAGTGGAGAGTATTCCATCACACTCCTGACTTGTGCCTTGTAGATGGTGAAAAGGCTTTGGGGAGTCAGGAGGTGAGACACTCGCCGCAGAACACCTAGCCTCTGACCTGCTCCTGTTGCCACAGTATTTATGTGGCTGGTCCAGTTAAGTTTCTGGTTTATGGTGACCCCCAGGATGTTGATAGTGGGGGATTCGATGAAGGTAATGCCATTGAATGTCAAAGGGCAGTGGTTAGACTCTCGCTTGTTGGAGAGTCTAACCACAGAGTAGACGTGCAGAGTCAACGTGGCCCTGGACTCCAGTGCACTACTGCTGGGGCTTAAGTGGCTGCCTAAATGCAGTTAATGGGTGTTGGCCATGCCGACTGATCCTGTCACCATGAAAAAATACTTTTTCTCACAGCTCTTGAAACTTAGGATGTCAGCCGTGGCTCAGTGGGTAGCACTCCCATCTCTGAGTCAGAAGGATTATGGGTTCACAGTCCTACTCCAGAAACTTGAGCAGAATCTCTAGGCTGACACTCCAGTGCAGTGCTGATTGAGCGCTGCACTGTCGGAGGTGCCATCTTCCAGATGAGACATTAAACCAAGGCCCCATCTGCCCTCTCAGGTAAATGTAAAAGATCCTGTGGCACTATTGAAAGAAAGAAAGACTTGCAGTTAGATAGTGCTTTTCATGACCGCGGACGTCCCAAAGTGCTTTACAGCCAATGAAGTACTTTTTTTGAAGTGTAGTCACTGTTGTAATGTAGGAAGAAGAGCAGGGGAGCTCTTCCAGTGTCCTGGCCAATATTTATCCCTCAACCAGCATCACTAAAACAGATTATCTGGTCATTATCACATTGCTTTTTTCGGGAGCTTGCTGTGCACAAATTGGCTGCCGCATTTCCTACATTACAACAGTGACTACAATTCAAAAGTACTTCATTGGCTGTAAAGCGCTTTGGGATATCCTGAGGTCGTGAAAGGCGCTGTATAAAGTCTTTCTTTTTTTCTTTTTAGGGGCGTCAAGCATTCTTGAAAATGCTTAACGATGCTCAGTTAACCATTTCATAGCTCAGATTGCAATTTTAGGCTACAGTTACAATTCAATAGTGGTAAGGAGTCAGGACCAGTCAGCCTGCCATTAAACTCATGGGGTGGAGCTCGACTGCATACATAGGGATTACATCGGATATACGGCACAGAAACAGGCCATTCGGCCCAACCAGTCCAGGCCGGCGTTTATGCTCCACTCGAGCCTCCTCCCATCTTTCCTCATCTAAATCTATCAGCATAACCCTGTATTCCCTTCTCCCTCATATGCTTAGCTAGCCTCCCCTTAAATGCATCTATACTATTCTATACTATGAGGAGACTTCACTCAGAGGGTGGTGAAGTTTTGGAATTCTCTACCCCAGAGGGCTGTGGAGTCTCAGTCGTTGAGTATATTCAAGACAGAGATCAGTAGATTTTTGAATATTAAGGGGATCAAGGGATGTGGGGATAGTGCAGGAAAGTGGAGATGAGGTAGAAGATCAGCCATGATCTTATTGAATGGCGGAGCAGGCTCGAAGGGTCAAATGGCCTACTCCTGCTCCTAATTCTTAAGTTCTTATTCGCTTCAACCACTCCCTGTGGGAGCGAGTTCCACACTCTCACCACTCTCTGGGTAAAGAAGTTTTTTCTGAATTCCCCATTTGATTTCTTGGTGACTGATGTAAGAAAACTACTAAACAAAGCTTTAATCAACTGTTTTACAACATGGAGGTCCAGTTGTGTCCTTCACTTGTTCCGGTTAAGAATGTCCTGCGCAAGCTGGGCCCGTGCCCGAGTATTTATACTCTCCCTGGACAGCGCCACCCGCAGGCCACTCAGTATTATTTCATTAGTCTTTCTTTCATGAATGACAGATTCATGTCAGTGACTATCTTATATTGATGGCCTCCAGTTTTGCTCTTCCCTACAAGTGGAAATACTCTCTCTGTATCTACTCTATCAAAACATTGCATAATTTTAAAGACCTCTATCAGATCACCCCCTCAGCCACCTAGCCTGTTCATCCTTTCCTGGTAGGTACACCCTCGCATGCGATGTAATCGTTTCAAGCCGCGCAGTAATCTTTCTCTTTTTCCCCTGTTCCCAGTCCAGCTTTGTTCCAGCTCCATGGCTTCTTCAAACCAGGTGATCCCGAACGACGATACATCCCACTGCCTTCCCGCTCAAGTGTCCGTGACACCCTTCCCCCGCCCCACCCCCCCCCCGCCCCGACTTGAAAATCAAAGTCTGAATATTTACATTAAAACAGATTCTCTGGCCCCTCTGAAATGAAAGGAGAAGAAATTTGCCGGGAAGCAACCCGTTGCTTTGACAGCTGGAGTGCACACGACCTGTGGGTGAGGAGCGTTGTAAGGGTCGCTTGCCTGCCTTTTTTTTGATAAAAGAACAAAAACATTTCATGGTTCAACTGTTGTCGAGAACTTTATCAGGAAATCACAAAAAAATCCTCAGTTAATGCGGCATCCTGAGAACTTCATTTCCACCCCCTCCCCCAGCTAGGGGTTGCCAACACTCCAGGAGTGCCCTGGAGTCTCCAGGTCTTCAAGAGCAAACTCAGGAGAAGAATTCGTAAAAAAAAAGTTTTTTATTTTATTTTCTGTGAACACTTTCATTTATTAGTTATAAAAATATTGGAGATGAGGAAAAATTGGTTGTTTGACCGGGCGGGCTGGTGGGAGGTCAAGTGATGAAACATCCTGGAACAGGGCCTTGGTGAGACCACACCTTGAGTATTGTGTGCAGTTTTGGTCGCCTTATCTGAGGAAGTTTGTTCTTGCCATGGAGGGAGTGCAGCGAAGATCCACCAGACTGATACCTGGGATGGCAGGAATGACGTACGAGGAGAGATTGGGTCGATTAGGCTTATACTCGCTGGAGTTTAGAAGAATGAGAGGAGATCTCATTGAAACTTATAAAATTCTAACAGGGCTAGACAGACTGGATGCAGGAAGGATGTTCCCGATGGCGGGTGAGTCCAGAACAAGAGGTCACAGTCTAAAGATAAGGGGTAAGCCATTTAGGACTGAGATGAGGAGGAATTTCTTCACCCAGAGAGTGGTGAACCTGTGGAATTCTCTACCACAGAAGGCAGTTGAGGCCAAGTCAGTAAATATATTCAAGAAGGAGTTAGATATATTTCTTAAGGCTAAAGGTATCAAGGGATATGGGAGAAGGCAGGGACAGGGTACTGAATTTGGATGATCAGCCATGATCGCATTGAATGGCGGAGCAGGCTCGAGGGGCCGAATGGCCTACTCCTGCTCCTATCTTCTATGTTTCTATAAATACATCCAACCAGAGTTGGGAACTCCCACACAAAGGATCGTCACTCAATTGGCTGTTTTCCATTTTTTACCGGTAATTTCCTTTCTGTGGGGTAAGTCACAGACACTATTTTATATTTGATACTTTGTAGGAATTCTTGCTGTAAAGCGCTTTCCTACCGATATCTGTTGAGATACACGGTGAGCATTTACTCTCAGTTTCTATCGCTCAAATCAGAATCTCTGTCACAAGGTTTTAAATTTCACTGTCGGGACGAGTTCTAGACTTGCCTCAAATGCACCAAGTTGACCCTGAATTAAACACCGTGACCATTAGACTGCCAACGGATTCCGAGAAGCTTCTGTTTCCCAGGGCCAACCAGTTCTCTTTGTTTCGAGCTCGCGCACTATGACACTGAAACAAAAGCTAATATTACAGTAAAGATCAGGAATAAGTTTGCTATTGTAATATAACATTTCTTTTTATCCTTTGTCCTTCCCCCTACCCGCTATCCTGTTTTAAAATTATAACTTCAATTTTATTCTATTCCCCCCCATCCTTGCCTAATTTTAACTTTAACATTTGTTTCGGTCTTTCTGCTCCTGCGCTCCATTTGTGAGATAGAAGCAATTTTTCAAAAAAGATATAGGGGGAGAAATTTACTATCGTCCCATTTGGGGCGCTAATTTTTAAAAGTTTGAAAATCAAAGCCAGGCGCTAACGATTTCAAACTTTTAAAAAATTCGGTTTTGCGCTCAAGGAAGTGGGGCGCTAAATCAAATGCTTCACTTCCTTCTTGGAGCGCAATCGGCAGCAGGCGGGGCGGAGACTCCAGCAGCGCTGCACACTGGGCCGTGCAGCGCTGCCGCGTTCAAAGGCTCCTTCCCTCCCTTAAAGGGAAAGGCCATCGCTGCAGGCTCTGCAATGGAAAAATTACCTACCTGACCACCAAGGCAGCCGCGATCCCGCGCGATCAGCCCAGCGCTCAAGCAGAGTGATCGATCGTGGGCAGAAACCCACGAAAAAATCTGGAACAATAAAGGTAAGTTTTTTTTTACTTACCTCGTCCACCTCGCCTTTAATCATCGCCCCCGAAGCGGCCAGCGGCCAGCCCCGATGCACGCCTCCTGCAGCTGTCGGTGTTTTCGACCGGCGCTGCTGCAGGGGGCGGAAGTCAATTTTGGGTCTGGAGCGTTACCGGGGCGATGCGCACGGCGATGACGTCACGATCTCCGGGCGAAGGAGATCGGAGCGCAATGCCGTAGCACCGCCGCAAAACTCCCGCTGAATATGGCGGGAGTCGATGTCAGTGCCGCGCCCGGTCGCAAAGCCATTTGTGTCCCTGTTAGCGCCACCCGGGGGACACTAACGGAAGGCGCAAAGGCATCCAATTTCGCCCCCATAGATTGTAACTGGCTGAAAACCAGCTTTAAAGACTGATTCTTTCCCCCTCTATGTTATTTGTTCCTGTGGGGGTGCTAGCAAGACTATGTTTATTGCCCATCCTCAGTTGCCCTGAGAGGATGGTGCTGGGCTGCCTTCTTATCCAACGCAAGTTTTTAGCAACTTCATTGTTGCTGGGTCAAAATCCAGGTACTCCTTACCTAACAGCACTGTGGGAGTACCTTCACCACACGGACTGCAGCGGTTCAAGAGGGCGGCTCACCACCACCTTCTCAGGGAAATTAGGGATGGGCAATAAATACAGGCCTTGCCAGCGACGCCCACATCCCAAGAATGAATAATAAAAGTGTTTTAAGTCTTTTTACAATTGCGTGGCTTACTGCTTCAGCGGTATTAGAGTCAATTCTGTAAAGTGAGACGACAGTCACATGTAGACCAGACCAGATAGAAATGGTGGGTTCCCGTCCTAAACAACATTAGTGAACTCGTTGGAGTTTTAATCCAGCAGCTTTAATGCTCATTTCTCTGATGTTAAACCTAAAATTACCAGATTTATTAAACTCAATTTCACAACATGATGGGCTTTCAACTCGTAACCACTAGACCACCACACCCAACCTCGATGAAAAGCCTAGAGTGTGAAAATTGTCATAGGGCTGGAGTTTCATTGACCCGTGGAGGCGGGTTTGGAGGCGTGTGGGGGGTTAAAATTGCGCAAACTGGCGGCGGGCGGGCACAAGTCCGCCTCCATCCCGCCTCCACGCAATTTTCATTAAATCGTGTCTGCTGGTCCTGACTCCGTCCCGCCTTTAAGAGACGGGATAGGCTGTTAAGGCCCTTAACAAGCACTAAATTGGCTCTATAATGCCATTTTGAAAGGCCTTTGTGATTTTAACCCTTGTTCTACGTGAAGCACGCCTGTTCTGAACCACGATTGTGAAAACTGGCAGGAGCACATTTCGAAAGCTCTCTCTCTCTCTCCAGGGCTGCTGCTGCTGCTCAATTTGCATCCAGGTCCTCTCACAGCAAAGGCCAGGCAGTGTTTGCAGACCTTCAATGCAGCAGCAATGATGACATCATCAGAGGCGACTTTCAGACTGAAAACACTAATTGGTTCATGGGTTCCCACATGCTGGAACTCAATTGCCCAATTAGGTGAAAATGAAAAGTGGATGACACGACTCCAACCCGCCCCAGTATCAAAATCCAGCCCATAGTCTCCATAACCAGACAGCACCTGGGTAAGCCAACTGATCTGTGCGGCTCAGAGGTTAAACTGAGTGGAAGTTAAACACTTGTAATATATGTAATGGGTCATTTCCCTCTAATCTGATGATTCATTCCTGATGTCACAAGAATAACCCTTCACCGAGGTGCCATAAATAATATGGAAATGTTATTACTAACACTGCTCTTTGTCATGATCAAAAAATAACCGGCAAGTGGGAATAATTAAAGTGAAAATAATCTTGTCCCAGGGTCCAATGACTTGCAATGAAATATTTTTACAGATGCATTGAAAATATGGAACAGACCTAGTTAATGATCGGGGGGAATTGGGAATTATTATCACGTATGGATAATACAATAGTTCTTCTTTTCTTTCTCTATCATTCATAATGTGTGTTCCACACTTTCAATGCACCTGTAAAAATATTTTATTCTAAGTCAAGACTCATTCCTTCTGATTAATCTTCATTTGTGTCTCATTCCTAACTCTCAGTTTGGATGTTTTGCAGTTCCTGCAAAAAAAAACCTCTCTTTTATTTTCATCTTGAGGTTCAGATAACAAAATGCTGAATCTTCCGATGTTACGTGAATCCCTCCGAGAGATTATTTTCCTATAATCACTCCCACCATCCATTGCTCTCTGTGCAACGCTAAGGTTTCTGGAGGTGACAGGCAGGTGGGCAGTGGTCCGTGGTCTGAATCTCGCAAGTGTAGGTGTGGAAGGCATGGCTGTCAGAGCACGTGCACAATGGTTGGCTGCACTGCATCTGCAACGCGCTGCCTGAAAGGGCGGTGGAAGCAGATTCAATAGTAACTTTCAAAAGGCAATTAGATAAATACTTGGGGAAAGATCAGAGGAGCGAGAATAATTGGACGGCTCTTTCAAAGAGCTGGCACAGGCACAATGGGCTGAATGGCCTCCTTTCTGTGCTGCATGATTCTATTATTGTAACCTGGCCTGGGAATGGAAAGCATGCCAAATAAGAGGGGAGCTTTGACTATAGAAGTTCCACAGGGGCTATTCTCTGTTCCTTGCTCTTCCCACCATTGATAAAAGATATAGAGGAGGGTACTGCCGATCTAATACTACAAAATTTACTGAAGGCACCAAGTTTATTTGATGGTTCAATGAATATAAAGACGCTCTTCCACCATGCGTACCCCCCACAAAAGGAAAGCTAAATTCAATCACTGCTTTCCTTGTATTGAATCATTCATCTTCCACCCTCCACAAACTACAGCTCGTCCAAAACTCTGCTGCCCGTATCCTGTCTCTCACCAAGTTCTGCTCACATATCACTCCCACCCTCATTGGCTTACATTGGCTCCCAGTCACCCAACTCCTCAAATCTAAAATTCTTATCCTTATGTTTAAATTCCTCCGTGCCCTTGCCTCTTCTCTATCTCTGTAATCTCCTCCAGTGCTATAATCTGCCCCCCCCGTGCTCTCCGTTCCTCTGACTCCGGCCTCTTGTGCATCCTCCCCCTTCCATTTGCCCTACTATTGGCGGCCGTGCCTTCAGCCACTGAGGTCCCACACTCTGAAATTCCCTCCCTAAATCACTCTGCCTCTCCGGCTGCCTCACCTCCTTTAAGACCCTCCTCAAGCCCATCTCTTTTTGACAAAGTTTTTGGTCGCCCCTCCTTTGACTCAGCACTTGTTCCTCTGTGAAATGCCTTGGGTTTGTTATTTCTACATTAAAGCCACTATTGAAATGTAGGTTACTGGCTCCTTTTGTATGCTACTTACGGTGATGTTAATCAAGTTGATTATGTGTCCGTGAGCCAAAGTCATACATTCGTGCATTTATTGTTGTGTTGCAGGGACTGGATGTGGATGGGGGCGGGGGGGGGGGTGGGCGCTAAAGAAAGACAGACTTGCATTTATATCGAACCTTTCACGGCCTCAGGATGTCCCAAAGCAGTTTACAGACAATGAAGTACTTTTGAAGTGTAGTCACTGTTGTAATGTAGGAAACGCGGCAGCTACTTTGGACACAGCAAGATCCCACAAACAGCAATGTGATCATGACCAGAGAATCTGTTTTAATGATGTTAGTTGAGGGATAAATATTGGCCAGGACACCGGGGAGAACTCCCCTGCTCTTCTTCGAAATAGTGCCATGGGATCATAAAAGTCCACCTGAGAGAGCAGACGGGACCTCGAATTTTAATTTCTCATCCGACCGGCGGCGCTTCTGACAGTGCAGCACTCCCTCAGTCCTGCACTGGAGTGTCAGCCTAGATTATGTGCACAAGTGGAGTGGGGCTTGAACCTTTGACCTGCTGACTCAGAGGTGAGAGGGTGAACTTGTGTACAATGTTCCAGTGTTATGGAGATCCAATGAGCAAAAGGGCTGTTTGCCATGCAATTCGAGTGTGATATGCTGGACTAGCGTGACCATTGGCACGCACATCTGACAGGTGATTAGTTCCGTGAACACCTCCCCTTATTTAGGATTGAACTATTGCTGACAAAAATCATAGGCCGTGATCCCTAAACTCAGTGATATTTGTTACGTGTGTGCTGAATGTGGCTCTGGTGTCTGATGATAGTCTGATAGTGTCACAGGTATGGAGGCAGCCGGCTGACTAAACCACAAGTCAAACACTGCGGGCGTGAATCATCTTAAGGTCCCCTATTCTGTGACTTACACCTGCATGCCCAGGCTCCACGGCCCTTATCAGGCAAGCCAGAACGCAGGGGCGGTCTCTTTGAATTTGTAATGAGTTCCCAAAACCTGTGCTGGCTGCCACCTCCAGTGATAAACATTCTGACAGACATTCCTGGGAACTGGTGCCTGATGGCTTCCCATTGAGATAATTGGGTTGTGATAAAGAGTATCTGTGCATCTGTCGTATCACAAATCAAGAAGAAACTATTTTAGACCTTATTTCAAAGCCTTGTCTACCCCACGCAGGTAACTGTAGTGAGGAATGTCACTGTAGGAACCGTGTCTAATGTACACAGTGACGGTGACGCTTCCCGTGCTAGCAGCAAGGTAGTTACTCTTATCAGTGGCCCTTTGTGCCATGTGACATAGACCTACAAACCGGGATCATAAATGTTGTTGTACCCCCATCCTGTCATGTGACACAACAGTTGCCATTGCTCCTCTAAAGACCACCATGACGGACTTTAATGGATGATGGAGGACCCTGAAACAATTTGAATATCATAGTGTCAGTTGTGGCTCAGTTGGTAGCACCCTTGCCTCTGAGTCAGAAGGTTGTGGGTTCCAATCCTACTCCAGAGACTTGAGCACAAAAATCTAGGCTAACACTCCAGTGCAGTGCTAAGGGAGTGCTGCACTGTCAGAGGTGCTGTCTTTCAGATGAGACGTTAAACCGAGGCCCCGTCTGCTTTCTCAGGTGGACGTAAAAGATCCCATGGCACTATTTTAAGAAGAGCAGGGGAGTTATCCCTGGTGTCCTGGGCCAATATTTATCCCTCAATCAACATCACTAAAACAGATTATCTGGTCAATATCACATTGCTGTTTGTGGGAGCTTGCTGTGTGCAAATTGAGCTGCCGTGTTTCCTACATTACAACAGTGACTACACTCCAAAAAGTACTTCATTGGCTGTAGAGCGCTTTGGGACGTCCGGTGGTCATGAAAGGTGCGATATAAATGCAAGTCTTTCTTATTGTTATTAGGTGGAAAAACAAGATGCAGGTGTTACAGTGTATCAGGTAGGACAACCACTGGATTGGAGTGAGTTACTAAACTAACATAACCTCAGGGTTCAAATGGCTCAAACATCTCCTGCTTTGCTGCCATGTCATCATTAATTGTGTCACAATCCCGATGCGACTGCCGTTCCAGGTAAACCAGCACAGTGTGCACATGTATTTGCCAATTTTTATTTTTGTGGGCCCATAAGGGGGCAGGAATGGTGCCCGCAGCTGGCTGGTAGCATACGAATGAAGCCTGGACCTCAATATGGGCAGGCGATGACACACTGCACCTGCCCTGCCTGCTGTTCACCGGACATTAAAATCCACCCCATTGAGTCCAGTCTGAACAGATCAGCCAGCTCGGCACCGAACAAGTGTTGGTTCTGGGACCCTGCCAATCAGTATGACTCAGTACCTTATCACGCAGAGCGCTTGCTCACTGAGCTGTCTGGGGAGGTAGGAACAGCTTCAGCACATAGTCTTCTCACCAGGGTGCTCACTTATTCTTGAGGACAATCGATGGATGAGTGCCTCAGTCTTGAATAAAACGCTTCCCTGCAACACCACTCACGCCCAGTCGGTGGCACTGCTGCACTGGTTTTCTGCCGAGCTCGCACTCACCCGATTCTTACAGTAAATAGTGGAAATATGTAACAAAACGCACGTCTAAAAAAAATCACAGCCTAATGTTCACCAAAGTTCAGCACTTGACAAACAGTGAAGTTCTTTAAAGGGGCTTTGTCTTCAGGGTAAATTGTCCTGACAAGAGTTTTAAGAAGGTGCCAGGCTGGAGCAGCAAGCAGCCTGTCTGTCCCATTCTCCAACTGCTGCACATGCTCTCTTGAACCCGCCAGTTTCTTGTCCTCTCGCAGGGAGAACCATTTGAAATAAAAATGCTGGAAATACACGCAAGATTAGTCAGTAGCTGAAAAGTGAAAACAGGTCAATATTTCAGACCATGACCTCCGCCCCCATTTTTTCACACGGCAGCGGTTGATGATTCTGCTATTCCCATTTACACCTCTTCCAGACCCATCCTTTGTTTCTTTACTTGTCCCATTACCATCTCCTTTTGCCTCGCACCCTTTTGTCATTTAATCTCTCCTGCCTTCCAGCCTATCACAGACCTTCCCTTTTGTTCTTTCCTCCCCTCCCCCCCCCCCCCACCCACTTTCCCTGCCCCTGCACTTGCTTAAAAACTGTTACATCTCCAACTTTTTCCAGTTCTGAGGAAAGGTCACCGACCTGAAACGTTAACTCTGTTTCTCTCTCCGCAGATGCTGCCTGACCTGCTGAGTGTTTCCAGCAATTTTCTGATTTTATTTCAATATTTCAGCGGTCGTTTCCTCCTTGATATCCATGTGAATGTATTTTTGTGGCGCAGACCCACATTCAGATCTCAGACCGTGGTAATATGCCGTGACACCTGTCACAGTGCAATATAATTAGGACTAAAACAACAACAACAACAAATGCATTTATATAGCGCCTTTCGCGCAGTGAAACGTCCCGAGGCGCTTCATAGGTGCGGAATCCGACAAAAATTGACACTGAGCCAGAGAAGGAGACATTAGGACAGGTGGAGGTAGGTTTTAAGAAGGGTCTTAAAGGAGGAGAGAGAGAGAAAGAGGTGGAGAGGTTTAGGGAGGGAATTCCAGAGCTTGGGGCCTAGACGGCTGAAGGCACGGCCACCAATCATGGGGTGAAGGAAGTCAGGATGCACAAGAGGCCAGAGTTGAAGAAATGGCAGAGATCTCGGGGGGGGGTTGTAGGGCTGGAGGGAGTTACAGAGATAGGGAGGGGCGAGACCATGGAGGGATTTGAACATGTGCATGAGAATTTTAAAATTGAGGTGTTGGTGGACCAGCACTCGCGATTCTCTTGACAGATCCTCTGTATGCCCGGGAGAAGTGCCTCTGCGGGTGGAGAGTTGCGATTTTTGCATAACTTCCGCCCGCTGAATGACCGTAAGGCCTGCTTTTACCAGCTTAAGAGTTTTAAAAAATAGATAAATGAAATTTGATAACTCATTTATAAATTAAAAATACTCTTCAAAAAGGTAAGTTTATTTTTAGTCCCCGTAAAAACACTTAGAGGGAAAAATTCAGTTGCTTTGCGCCTCACGTTAGCGCCCTAAGAGCAACTAGCGCCCGGGCGCGGCACCGCCAACGCCTCCCGTGAAATTCAGCGGGGGGTTAGCGGCGGCGGTAACCATTAGCGCCACGCAGCGCTGCGCTGCCGGCGATGACGTCATCGCCGTGCGCAGCGCCTCGCTTGCGCCCCGGTCGCGATCTTCGGTAGCGCCCCCTGACTT
Source organism: Squalus acanthias (assembly GCA_030390025.1). Classification (NCBI taxonomy): domain Eukaryota; kingdom Metazoa; phylum Chordata; class Chondrichthyes; order Squaliformes; family Squalidae; genus Squalus; species Squalus acanthias. The sequence goes on from CM059437.1 coordinate 12,750,128, forward strand.
ACCGCCGGATGCTATGTCTGACGGGGTCAGGGGGGGCCTACCTGCAGCCAGGGCGGCGCTAATTAAAGGCGAGGTGCCGGGCGGTCATATTTGTTGCTGGCCGCCTGCCAGCACCTGCCTCCGTTCCCGTCCCCGGCCTCCTCTGAAGCCCGCCCGCGGAGTGCCGGCTGCGCTCCAAGAGCCCGGCACTTCTCTTGAGTGCCAGGCTCTTTTGCCAGCACTCCGATCCCTGGTGGCCCAGCTGGGCCCCGGGTCGCGCTGCGCAAGGCGACGATATTCCCTCGCAGTGCCCCAAGAGGGAGGCAGGGTGTTTCCAGTAACGCCCCGCTTCCCTCTTGGGGCGCTACCACTCAATTTCGGCCGCGGTGGCGCTAATTTTTTCGGGGCGCTAAAGGCGAAGTTAACGCCCCAAGGGGGGCGCGACTCAATTTTTCCCCCGAAATTTTTTTTTTCAAAATATTAAATTTTTGTTTAAAAATATTTAATTAACTGGCATTTTAATTAATTAACTGGGTCACAAGTCACTTTGTATATGAAACCTTAACCTCATCCACAGCGGGGAGCAAGACTGATGAGATCACAGGTCTGTCTTGGGTTGCCAACTCTGGTTGGATGTATTCCTGGAGGTTGCATCTGATGACTGATGATCCGAACAAATTTCAATACAGAGCAACGTAAAGATCGGCCATTTTAAAAGTACGCCACTCGATGTTAGCTTTGGCATGTGAGGGACTTCATGTGGTGGCAGCGAGAAAAGCTCAAATTCCCAGTGGCTTTTCTCCCTGGTTGCTCGCAACAGTGTCCAGGAGATGAATATTTAATTCCTGGAGAATCCAGGACAATCCTGGGGGGGGTGGGGGTCGGTCAACAACCCGAGATCGGCTCCATCTCAAATGATGTGATTTTCACTTCTCTATTCTGAATAAGCTGCAGGAAGAAGTTTAATTGACACTTGTGCACAGAGAACGAGACTTGCTTGCTGTTCGAGAGTTTCAGAGCGCTGCATCTGAATCCTGAGTTCAGAGGACAAGTTACCAACTGGTCTTTCTCACAGTTGTGTCCAATAATAACAAGATATCTCCCAGTTTCCCATTCAGCTCAGAGAAGTTCAGGCCCCTTCCCCTTCTTTCCAGTGTGTGTTCTTCTTATACATATCTCACTCCCCAAACCTCCCAAGCCCATCGCCATCACTAGTTTTTGAAATGAAGCACGGAAGAGGCTGCTGTCTCTCAGGGTGATGACATGTGTAACCCCATCCAGCTCCCTTCTCGCCCGCCCTCAAATGACAGAACACGCGGCAGAAAGCAGCAGCAGACATGGTTCAGGGACATTTTACGAGCCAGCACAGAGAGGTACCGAGCCACTTCAAACTGAAGAGGTTCCCACTCAGACCCAGGAGCCAGCCACCTCACTAAATCCCAAGCGCTGGAAGAGCGCCTAGAAGGAGCACCAGATTAGGAACTAGAACACACAAAGACATACACTGGCATCAAGGGGAGGCGCTGGGATAAAACACACTGGGGGCTATTTTGACTTTGGTTGATGATGTAAAATGGACGCTGTCGGATCCACCGCCTGTTAGACATCTTTCCATTGAAGTCAATGGAAATAAAAATCGGAAGAAATGCCAATTTAGATTATCACCAACGTTCCCTCTAAGCCGCCTGGTCGCATGGTCCGCTGCCAGTTCCGCGCAGCCCGGGACAGGCTTTGCCAATGTTAAATTTCGCTCGCACGCAAAACTGTGAATGGGCTGCACAGCGCCTTAAAGGGACCGTGCACCCCCCCAAAAAAATTAGCGGGAACGTTGATTATCACCCGAAGTCAAAATTACCCCCAATGAGCACACATGCACTGAACATTTGGAAGGGAATAAATTTGGTTGCAACTTATCACAACAGTTTGTGGAGATGTTCTTAGGATGGTCATGTAGAAAGGTTCCTAGCTTTTCACCATTTAAAAAATACTCGGATCTGTCCTTTTCTGGTCCAAAATGGATGACCTCACACTTAACCTGCGTTGAAATCCATCTGCCATAGGTTTTCCGAGCAGCCAACTCGAATAATCCTAGCACCATGGGCATCCTTTAAAATAAAGGGATTGTGACTGCGGCCTAGGAATCGGTCATTCATTTATATGATCCATAGCATCATAGAAGCTTACAGCACAGGAGGAGGCCATTCAGCCCATTCCAATGATGACAGACAACCTGCATGTCAAAGTTCATCAAGACAAAATAACTGGCCATATAGCCATTGCAACAAAGGACATGGCACAGCTAGTTACAACACAGAGTGGTTGACGTAAGAAAACTACTAGGCACTTGGTCTAAGCATTAAACAAAGCTTTAATCAACTGTTTTACAACATGGAGGTCTAGTTGTCCTTCACTAGTTCCTGTTAAAGAATGTCCTGAGCAAGCTGGGCCCATGCCCGAGTATTTATACTCTCCCTGGACAGCGCCACCAGCAGGCCGCCCAGTATTATGTCATAAGTCATTTCCCATGAATGACAAGATTCATGTCAGAGGTCAAGATCCATGTCACTCTGAGGGGGCTCCTACTTAGAGCCAGTAGCCAGCCACTTCACCCAAGTGATTCTGCAAGAGCCTGTAGAGTCACCTGGACGTGATCAATGACATCCTGTATTTTGAGGGAATCCTGATATCTGAAATGCCAATGCCCTCCCAGTCTGCTGCAGGTTGTCCATGGGAAAAGTACTGGAATTACTCAACATGAACGGCAACACATCAGTCAACGACTTGATACATTTATGAACCTCAGATTGAGCGATGTTGCTGATGTCTCCAGTGTCCGAGCCATTAAGACTTTAGGGCTGTGTTGATCTTGAGAGCCACTGTCAGTGCTGTCCCTGTGATGGAGGTCAATTGGAGTTCTCTCACTAGAAATTCTTTGGAAATTCTTTGGCCCATTATTTTAACCAGTCCATTAATTGGTCTAGCAAAAGCCCGTTAATGCCATCATTAAAATAGTGGACAAAGGAATTTCCTACTAAAGCATTAACATGTGCTTTACTAATAGCAGCTAGCATAATCTCCAAGCCCTGCTGTAACCAGAACACTGCCCACTTGATGCGTCCAACCCCTACACCACTATTACCTTCATTAGTGTCATCATGAAAGTTGTGGGTTCAAGTCCCACTCCAGAGACTTGAGCACAAAAATCTAGGCTGACACTCCCGTGCAGTACTGAAGGAGCGCTGCACTATCGGAGGTGCTGTCTTTTGTTAAACTGAGGGCCCGTCTGCTCTTTCGGGTGGATGTAAAAGGTCCCATGACACGATTGCGAAGAAGAGCAGGGGAGTTATCCCCGGTGTCCTGGGCCAATATTTACCCCTCAATCAGCATCACTAAAAAAAAACAGATTATCTGGTCATCATCACATTGCTGTTTGTGGGAGCTTGCTGTGCACAAATTGGATGCTGCGTTTCCTACATTACAACAGTGACAACACTTCAAAAAGTACTCAATTGGCTGTAGAGCGCTTCGGGACGTCCGGCGGTCGTGAAAGATGCTTCATAAATGTAAAAGTCTTTCTTTTATTAACTATTTGTTTGTGCCATGTGACCCCCAGTCAGATCAGACCTCTTAACGTGCAGTATGTTGAAAGGGTAGAACTCGAGACAATGCTTGGGTTCTCTACCAGTCTCAAACTGTCCAATTTTGCTGGCTCGGCACTTCACGGATGTTTTTCCTTAGCAAAGCCGCTTAAAATCAGGCGCCCAATTAAAACAGGGCAGCTGAGAGGAATGCTGCGGATAGCATGTGTAAAACAAAACCTAAAACATTTTAAAGATACTTTTGAAAAAATAAACTATGGGGTGGGTGAATTATGAAGAATAATCAGTAAATGTCCAGCCAATCACGTTATGGCAGGAATTCAATCTCTGGGCGGGGGGGAGGGGTAAATCTCGTTGAGGTTCGTGAACCATGAGACTGAGCTGCTCGATTGAATTACAGCCTCGTAACTTGCTGCCATTTGTCCGTTATCCTATATATCTCAATTCTGTTCATAAACCTTGATGTAAACATGTCTGTTATCTGCACTGGTCCCCACAGGGTCTTCATTAGAAGCTCTTTTTTGCAAATTCATGCCAAAGAATTCTTCTCAGAGTGGGAGCTGGTTCCAAATCCTGGCTTCTGCTGAGGTTCACTGTTCATATTGCTAAATATTTATAGAAACATTAATATCTGTGTGTCTTGGCACCGGCCTGTACTATCAGTACTTTCAATTTCATCTGCACTAATAATTTGTAAGTTGATGTGAAAACGGCTCTGTCTCTGTCCCACATTAATAAAAATGCCTTCCTCAGCTCCTCGTCTCCCTGGCTGTTGTCACTGTGGTGCTTGATCTCATTTCTTTCCCACTCACACAAAGACAGCTGGAACCACTGACTGGGGTGGGGAGGGGGGTAACCTCCCCTCTTCTGACTTTGGTCCGCAATGTACCTGACCCGCTACAGCACTGACCGTGTCACTCAAGATCAAGACAGTCCCGAAGTCTTATGGCTCTGACTCTGGCGACATCAGAAACATCAGTCAATCTGAGGTACATACATGTAGCAGGTAGTTGACTGATGTGTTGTCCTTCCGGACAAACAATTTTAGTACTTTCCCTGTGGACAACTGGCACCAAACTGGAAAGGCATGGGCATTTCAGATAGCAGGATTCCTCGCTATCCAGGACTTCCGTGATGCAAAAATTGAGCCATCACGTCCCTGTGCTATGTAATTCCCTTCCTACACCTCACCACCTCTCTCCCCATCTTCTTCAAAAACCTTGTCAAAACCTACCTCTTTGACCATGCCTTTGGTCACTTCCCATAACCTCTTTCTCCCTTCCTGCTTGATATCCTCCAATCTCCTTTGTTGGCTATATGAAAGGTGCTATATAAGTGTGAGTTATTGGCACTGAGCCACATAGACTAGGGAGGTCCCAGACTCAATCTAGAGGCTGCGCTGAGTTCCCAATCTCAGTCATGCAACAGTGGAGGTCCTATAGTCAGCCTTGGCCTGGGGATGGGAAATGTCTGGCATGGTTTTCTTTCTATGGACTAGGAATCCCTAACCAGCCACCCCTACTGGAAGCTACATATGTGTGTAAATCAGGGAGGGACAGACCAAGCTCAGCTATGATGTCCCACAGCTGAATAGCCTTCCAATATTCACTATCTAGGCTCATACATGAAGAACAGTGCTTGAGTAAAGTACCAGAGGGGAACCATTGTTGTTTTTGTATATATTAATGATCTGTAGGAAGGGTAGGTCGCAAAGCGCTCCCAATATGCCAATGATACAAAATTGTGAGGGTTTATAACTAGTAGGGGGTCAAGCAGTCCAGTTGCAGAAGATTCTAGGTAGGCTGGGGATTGATTCAAAAAGTGAAAGATGTTATTTAATGTAGAGAAATTTTCTGGGGGTTTTAGTGGAAAACAGCCTTAAACTGTCCACACAATGTGTAGTGGTGGTGAAAAAGGCAAATAACATCTTGGAATGTATAGCTCAAAAGAAAAAATACAAGTCCTAGGAAATAATACTAATAACCTGCCCTCCCACCCCCAAATTACACACTTGGTGCATGATGGTTGGAGATCCAGTAGTTGGGTCTTCAACCCAATTCCCAACTCACTAATTTCCACATCACTGCCATCAATCCTATCAGACAAAGTTTCACTCCTGTTGTGTGTGGGGATTACTATCATTGGGAAGATTTCAAAAGCTCCTACAAGAAAGCCAACCTGTTCATTCTTCCAGGATAACTTAATTCGTAAGTGTTCAGAGAATCAGGAAATCCCGTTCTAAGCTGACAACTTCAATTTTCCTCAAAACCCCTTCCTTTAAGGCAATAAATTCATTTCCACAATTTGTATAATCATAATTATCCAGCAAAAACTCGACAGCTAGGATAGGTTTCCAGAGGTAAGGGAATGACTGGGTAATACAGTGCAGTCAATGTTACTGTAGGTTTGTCTTGGGTTAAGTAGAAAACACAGTCACAATATTTTGTTGCCAAGATCTAATGTTACTGGTCTTTAAAGACTACCTGAATAGCGATAACAGACAGTGTACGAGCTACTGATTTTAAAAATGTGTAAAAAGAAATTCAAAAGAGCCTTTTATTTAAAACTCAGTGCAGCATGTAAACGTGGTCAACAGACTACTCTGTCGGCCTAGTTCCTCAAAGCCCACCTTTGTCCTAAAACAGGTACTTGGCTCAAGTCTCACGATACAAAAAGGTCCATTTTTCTTTCTGTGGGATTCCTTTTTGAGGTTCAGTGAATTGTTTGCACAGAATAATATTCCCTTTGTTCACTGAACAAACAGACCTGAAGAAAGTGAAAACTGCGTGTTGGCTGAAGAATCATAAATTGTTGGCTCTGGTTCTCGGCCCAGGGCTCAGGATACCCAATGAATGTCCTCACTCTATTATGAAAGTTCGTTGCAATCTAAGTAATTAAATGGACCTACCTCAAAGCACAATCTTCTTTGTCTTATAAAAATTTCCTTTTAACACAGTGATAAAAACAGAAGACAGATTTCCATTCAACAATTCCTTTCTTCTCGAGCTTGCTTAATTGCCCTGCACTTCGAAGCTCTCAGCATTTTGAAATCACAGGCAAACCCTTCGGTAGCCCAGCCAAGTGTAGGGCAGTCACATTGTCACTCTTGACCTGAAAGTGTGAAAAAGTTTCGTTTTTTTTTGCAGCCTGTAGCTGAACTGATACTAACTGCACATCAAAAAGCTGCTGCTATGAATTGACTATTGTGCCGTAATTAGATGATTGCCTCTTCTAATGAGCCCCATTCCACTTTGGGTTCGTTCCAGGGGCTGGTTGGGTTCATGCCTGCCAGATAGGGCAAGGATGCCACATTCGAGCAACTAATTCGACTGAATTAGATTAGCATTCTTTTCAGAAACTGCGCTGCTACTGGAAACGTTGGCTGCAGCAAGCTGCACGGTGTAACTTGTTACCGAGTTACAGAGCTCCAGGTGTTGCTCAGCCCGTTCGCTCCTCTGAACAATATTTTTGGGGGGAATATGTAACTTTGGATTCTCACCCAGGATTCAGCAGCCCATGTTTGATGTTACTCTTTTTGACCTACAGTCTCTCTGTCCGCGCCTGTTATGTAGACTAACTCCTCACCCCGGTGGAAAGTGTTTGTGTAGACATCAGCTGACGGTAGGATTAGGTTCAGCTGCGATGCCCTCCACGGTCGAATAACCGGCCAGTACTAGCTGTCCAGGCTCACTTAGGAAGAATGGGCAGTCGGGTGAAGTATCTATGGAGCCGTATCCTCAGGAAAAGGCAGTGCCTCCAGGAGGGTGAAAGAGAAAGGGCCAAAAGATTAATCCCTGATGTGCGCGAGTTTTCCCCCAAGTCCCAGTTCTATTACAGTGGTGTTCCCTCTATCTCTTTACATCTAGCTCATCGGTTAACTCAATGGAAAGGCAACTCCCCTGACTCTACATTAAAGCATGGTGAATTTCACATTTTTCAGTAGTTTATCCACAGACTAAGCAAATTTTAATGTTATATTCTTCGATTTAAAAGGCTACCAATGTATAGGGGTATCATTGTTATCCTGGCACTGCATTAAAACCTACTTTATTCTTTCCCTAAGTCAAATGCAACTCAGTGTGTGGAGCTTCAAATGGAAGCATTAAACAGTAGACACTCCTAGTCATAGAGTCATAGGGGTAGAAATTAGGTCGCGCCCCATTTGGGGCGCAAATATCGTCCGGACGCAAATATTAGCGCCTGGCGCTAATTATCGGCACTGACAGGAAACTTCACTTTTACCGCCCCGGGAGGTGAGTGGAGCGTTAAAGCAGGCGCTGCACACCTGTCTTAAGGCGCAAAGGCCGAGGAGTGAGGCGCTAACTCAGAGCGCTGGCGAAGCTCATGTAATGTCAGTCAGCAATGGAACACACACACAATGGCACGGGCCAGTTCTTAAAGGGGATGGTTAATCTTGCTTTCCATCCACATCCTGTTCATTGCAGCCTTGAATCTCGGCCTGGAGAGACTTGCACATCAAATGTGCTGGAAAGAACAATGGAGAGTACCAGGCAAAGAGCTCAGAGTGCAGCTCCCACAGTCTCTGCTAAATCGATACAAGGAATGGCAAATCAAAATGAACCTGCAAAGTGCTGCTCAGTACCCAAAACTCCTTCACACAACGTTGAATCTCTCCAGAAGTCTCTCCCTCTCTCTCTCAGAATGCGTAGTTCAAAAATGCCACCAACAATAAAAGACAGGAAGAGGCCCCCTTTAAATAGCGCCCCCCCCCAGCCCCACAGCGATTGATAGCGTTCCAGTCTTCTGGTCGTTGGATGCGCCAGGCGGTAAGGCAGGGGGCGCCACTCAATTTCCGCTCCGGGGCGCCACAAGGGCGTTGCACCATGGAATGACGTCACAATCTGCGCGCGCAGGTGGTCGCAGCGGTAAAGTTTAGCGCCGCCGCACAATCTCTAGTTAAGTTCCCGAGCGGCGCAAACATCGCTGCACCCGGGCGTTAGCGGCTTTGCGCCCCATTAGCGCCCTCTTAAGGCGCTAACGGGAGGCGCAACCAACTGAATTTTTACCCCATAGAGTTTTACAGCACAGAAAGAGGCCCTTCGGCCCATCGTGTCCGCACCGGCCATCAACCCCCGTCTATTCTAATCCCATTTTCCAGCACTTGGTCCGTAGCCTTGTATGCTATGGCGTTTCAAGTGCTCATCTAAATGCTTCTTGAATGTTGTGAGGGTTCCTGCCTCTACCACCCTTTCAGGCAGTGAGTTCTAGATTCCAACCACCCTCTGGGTGAAAAGGTTTTTCCTCAAATCCCCTCTAAACCTCCTACCCCTTACCTTGAAACTATGCCCCCTAGTTATTGACCCCTCTACTAAGGGGAAAAGTTCCTTTCTATCTACCCTATTTGTGCCCCTCATAATTTTGTACACCTCAATCAGGTCCTCCCTCAGCCTTCTCTGCTCTAAGGAAAACAACCCCAGCCTGTCCAGTCTCTCTTCATAGCTGAAGCGCTCCAGCCCAGGTAACATCCTGGTGAATCTCCTCTGCACCCTCTCCAATGCAACCACATCCTTCCTATAGTGTGGCGACCAGAACTGCACACAGTATTCCAGCTAGTGTGAGGACCTGACCTACTGACTGACATTCCTGACATGATTCTATTGTTAACACCCAAATTTCGACCTTTAGAACCTATGGAGAGGGAGTCGGTCATAAACAAGGGTTTCATACAATAGTGAAACTGATCCTCTCGCGAGAAACCAAAGATTGTACTTAATCTTCATTTCTAATTTGTTGGTCCTCTTAACAGCTTTAGTTTTATTTGTTCTCCAGCTGTAGGCAATGTTGGCGAGGCAGTATTTATTGCCCACCTCTGGTCACCCTGAGAGCATTAAGCACAGAGCCACATAATGTGGAACTGAACTTTGCAGGCCAGAACGGGTAGGGGTGGCAGGTTCCCTGAAGGACATTAGTGGAACCAGTTGGGTTTTTACGACACTCCAGCAGCCTTCATACTCATTTCCTGGGTGCTAGCTCACAAATTCCCAGATTTAGGGGGAGAAATTCGGTGCCACCCCCTTTAGGGCGCTAACTTCGCCGAGGCGCTACTTTTAACACCCTGAAAAAGTTAGCGCCCCCGCGCCGTAAATTCAGTGATAGCGCCCCAAGCAGGAGGCGGGGCGCTACTGGAAGTGCTCCACCTCCTTCCTGGGGCGCTACAACTGAATATCGCGGCACTGCGTGCAACAGAGCCATGCGCGTCGGCACGTAACCCCACGGTATTGCAGGCCTCCCTCCCCTGATTAAAGGGGGGGGCCTAGTACTGCGTGCACCGGGGCCCTGCTGGACCACCGGGGAGCGGGCTGCTGGGAAAACAGCCCCGCGCTCAAGAGGAGTGCTGGGCTGAGCGGTCGCAGCCGGCGCCCCGGATAAAAAAGGGGAAGGGGGCAGGTTCTGGCAGGCGGCCAAAAGAAAAATGGCCGCCCGACACCTGCCCTTTAACTAGCGCTGCTGCGGCTGCAAAGACACCCCCCTGACCCTGTCAGACATATCGTCCAGTGATAGGTCAGGGGGCGCAACCCAAGTTTGCGGCCAGGGCGCGAGCGGCGTGCTGCGCACGGCGATGACATCATCGCCGGAGGTGCAGCGCTGCGGGGTGCTAGCGGCTACCGCCGGCACTAACCTCCTGCTGAATTTCGCGGGAGGTTTTAGCGGCGCCGCGCCCGGGCGCGAGGGGATTTGCGCCCCGTTAGCGCCCCCCCAGGGGCACTAATGAGAGGTGCAAAACAACCCAATTTTTCCCCCTTAGTGACTTCAATTTCACAACTTGCAGTGGTAGGATTTGAACTCACAACCTCAGGCTTGCTGGTCCAGTGCTATAGCTATATCAGCTACTGTGCCCCATTTGAATCTATTAATATTCCATTCTATTGCATTCTTAACAATAGACACAACACAGTCTCTTACCAATGTCACCCATTAGTTAGTAATAGTTAACTCTACTTTATTCAAAAATCATGGCCCGGAATTTGAGGTCGGGATGACGGCGAACTGGCGGCGTTCGCCGTCATTCCGCCTTCGAAACTGACCGCAGAGGATTTGGGCGCACGTGCAGGCCCATTTGGAAATCCTGACGTTGCGGGGCACAAGAAGAGGTTAAAAAATAAGATACTTACAAAGTTGCCTGATGGATTCAGCGAGGTGTGGACCTGACAGTGTTTGGCAGGAACAGTCTGAGAACCATTATTGGCAGCTGGCAGTTTCACAGGCACCCATCTGATGATAGGGCCGCATAGATTGGACAAGACAATGCCCTGTCACATCGCCAGACACTACATCAAGGCTCGATATAATCTGACAGCACAATGCTGCTTTACTGAAAATACCAGATCTGTGCCATGTTAATAGTCTCATAGAACAGTACAGCAAGTGCCAACATAGCTCAAATTAAACCAGTGTCAATGCATTTACTGTCTGAAAAATAGAATTTCTGGAATTACCACTTCAGTAGGGAGCGGTTGGAATAAGTTGACAGATAATAAGTCACTGCACTCCAAAGTAATTTATTGTATGAAACACTTTGAGATTTTTTTATGATACAGTATTATAAGGCAGACAGACTGACAGACCCAGAGGCCTGTATGATTGCATCAACTGCTCCAATCACTTGCCGAAATGATGGTGCTGGCAAAGTACTGGCAACAATATCAGAGCCGCCTGCCTTCCCGTGTTTCAGCAAGCGCGCTGCTAATGGCGACCGCGCCTTGGTTTGGCTCACTGATCCTTGTGTGCATAGACACATGCACTTCAATAAGCTCTGTGAATCCCCCACTCATGGTTGTCTGTCTTCTGTGTCCAAGCTCAGCAAGGCTAGCAGTTATCATTTCACGGAGTGTGCGCCTCAACAGTTGGCCAATATTAGCGAGGCAGGAATGTCCAACCTATGGCCCTGAGTTATAGGGTTAGATGAAGAAGGGTGGGAGGAGGCTCGTGTGAAACATAAACACCAGCACAGACCAGTTGGACGAATGGCCTGTTTTTGTGCAGTAGACTCATATAATTCTATGTAATTCTATGAATCTGGCAGTCCAACTTCAAAGCCCAGGCCAACTCAGGCCTGTTTGCAATCATTTTTGTTATCTGCTGGTTTGTCATGTTTGAATTCTGTAGGCCTGGAGATTTAAAAAGGGCTATTTTAAGTTCCTCATTGGTGAATAAATCTTACATAAGACATAAGAACATAAGAAATAGGAGCAGGAATAGGCCGCTTGTCCCCTCGAGCCTGCTCCGCCATTCAATAAGATCATGGCTGATCTTGGGCTCAAAGCCACTTCCCTGCCCGCTCCCCATAACCCTTCACTCCCTTATCTTGCAAAAATCTGTCTATCTCCACCTTAAATGTATTTAATGACCCAGCCTCCATGGCTCTCTGGGGCAGAGAATTCCACAGATTTACAACCCTCTGAGAGAAGAAATTCCTCCTCATCTCATTTCTAAAAGGGCGACCCTTTATTCTAAAACTATGCCCCCGAGTTCTAGATTTCCCCACGAGGGGAAACATCCTCTCTGCATCTACCTTGTCGAGCCCCCTCAGATCACCTGCTCAACCTTTCTTCATAAGTCAACCTCCTCATCTCTGGAATTAACCTAGTGAATCGTCTCTGAACTGCCTCCAATACAAGTATATCCTTCCTTAAATAAGGAGACCAAAACTGTATGCAGTACTCAAGATGTGGTCTCACCAATACCCTGTACAGTTGTAGCAGGACTTCCCTGCTTTTATACTCCAACCCCCTTGCAATAAAGGCCAACATTCCATTTGCCTTTTTGATTACTTGCTGTACCTGCATGCTAACTTTTTGTGTTTCATGCACAAGGACCCCCAGGTCCCTCTGAACTGTAGCATTTTGTAATCTCTCTCAATTTAAATAATAATTTGCTTTTTTATTTTTCCTGCCAAAGTGGATAACCTCGCACTTTCTCACATTATACTCCATCTGCCAAATGTTTGCCCACTCACTTAGCCTGTCTATATCCCTTTGAAGATTCTTTGAGTCCTCTGCACAACTTGCTTTCCCACCCATCTTTGTATCATCCGCAAACTTGACTACATTACACTCGATCCCTTCATCAAGTCATTAATGTAGATTGTAAATAGTTGAGGCCCCAGCACCAATTCCTCTGGCACCCCACTACTTACCGTTTGCCAACCGGAAAATGACCCATTTATCCCGACTCTCTGCTTTCTGTTAGTTAGCCAATTCTCTATCCATGCTGATATATTACCCCCAACTCCGTGAGCTCTTATCTTATGCAGTAACCTTTAATGTGGCACCTTATCGAATGCCTTTTGGAAATCCAAATACATCACATCTACTGGCTCACCTTTGTACACGCTACTCGTTACATCCTCAAAGAACTCCAGCAAATTTGTTAAACATGATTTCCCTTTCATAAAACCATGTTGACTCTGCTTGACTGCATTATGATTTTCCAAATGCCCTGCTATTGCTTCCTTAATGAAGGACTCCAGCATTTTCCCAATGACAGATATTAGGCTAACTGGTCTATAGTTTCCTGCTTTCTGTCTCCCTCGTTTCTTAAATAGGGGTGTTACATTTGCGGTTTTCCAATCTGCTGGGACCTCTCCAGAGTCCAGAGAATGTTGGTATATTGCAACCAATGCATCCACTATCTCTGCAGCCACTTCTTTTAAGACCCTAGGATGCAGGCCATCTGGTCCAGGGGACTTGTCATCTTTTAGTCCCATTATTTTACCAAGTACTTTTTCCTTAGTGACAGTGATTGTCTTTAGTTTCCCCCTCCCTGTGGCCCCTTGATTATCCATTATTGGGATATTGTTAGTGTTTCCTACCATGAAGACAGATACAAATTATTTGGTCAGAGTCTCTGCCATTTCCCCGTTCCCCATTATTAATTCCCCAGTCTCATCCTCTAAGGGATCAATGTTTACTTTAGCTACTCTCTTCCTTTTTATATACCTGTAGAAGCTCTCACTATCTGTTTTAATATTTCTTGCCAGTTTACTCTCATAATTCATCTTCTCTCTCTTTATTATTTTTTTAATCATCCTTTGCTGGTTTTTAAAAATTTCCCAATCCTCTGGCCTCCCACCAATCTTGGCAACATTGTATGCCTTCGTTTTCAATTTGATACCATCCTTTACTTCCTTAGTTAGCCACGGATGGTGCTCCCTTCTCTTAAAATCTTTCTTTCTCACTGGAATATATTTTTGTTGAGAGTTATGAAATATCTCCTTAAATGTCCACCACTGCATTTCAACTGTCTTACCCTTTAATTTACTTTTCCAGTCCACTTTAGCCAGTTCTGCCCTCATGCCATTGTAATTGCCTTTGTTTAAGATCAGGACACTGGTTTGAGATACAACTTTCTCACCCTCCAACTGAATTTGAAATTCAACCATGCGATGATCACTCTTTCCTAGAGGATCCTTTACTATGAGATCATTTATTAATTCTGTCTCATTACACTGTACCAGATCCAAGATAGCCTGCTCCCTGGTTGGTTCCATTACATACTGTTCTAGGAAACCATCCCGGATACACTCTATGAACACCTCCTCAAGGCTACCATGGCCAATTTGATTTGTCCAATCAATATGGAGATTAAAATCACCCATGATTATTACCGTACCTTTTTTACAGGCCTCCATTATTTGTTGATTTATACTCTGTCCAACAGTATTGCTACTGTTCGGGGGGCTGTAGACTACGCCCATCAGAGGCTTTTCCCTTTATTATTTTTTATCTCCACCCAAACCGATTCTACATCTTGATCTTCTGATCCAATATCACTCCTCACCACTGCACTGATCCCATCCTTTACTAACAAAGCCACCCCACCTCCCTTTCCTTTCTGTCTATCCTTCCGAATTGTCAAATACCCTGGAATATTCAGTTCCCAGCCCTGGTCACCTTGCAACCACGTCACTGTAATGGCGATCAAATCATACCCATTTGTGCCGTCAACTCATCTATGTTGTTACGAATGCTGCGTGCATTCAGATTTAGAGCTTTTAACTTAGTCTTTTTACCATTTCTCCTTGTTTTGGCCTCATTTTCTCTTGCACTCTTATTTTTAAACATTCTGTCCCTTCCTGTCACACTCTGGTTATTATTTCCCCCATCTCTATCCTGCTCTATTGCTTTCTCATTTCTCATTGACTTTTTAAATTCCCGCTCACCTGGATCCTCCCCCCCACTATTTAGTTTAAAGCCCTCTCTACAGCCCTAGTTATTCGATTCGCCAGGACTCTAGCCCTAGCATGGTTCAAGTGAAGCCCGTCCAAACGGAACAGCTCCCTCTTATCCCAGTACTGGTGCCAGTGCCCCACAAATCGAAACCCATTTCTCCCACACCAGTCTTTGAGCCACTTGTTCATTTCTCTGATCTTATTTACCCTATGCAAATTTGCTCGTGGCTCGGGTAGTAATCCAGAGATTATTACCTTTGTGGTTCTGCTTTTTAATTTAGCCCCTAGCTGCTCATACTCTCTCAGCAGAACCTCTTTCTTTGTCCTACCTATGTCATTGGTACCTACGTTGACCATGACAACTGGATCTTCCCCTCCCACTCAAAATTCCTCTCCAGCCCAGAGGAGATGTCCTTAACCCTGGCACCGGGCAGGCAACACAGCCTTTGGGACTCACGCTCTCGGCTGCAGAGAACGGTATCTATCCCCCTAACTATACTGTCCCCTATCACTACAACATTTCTTTTTACTCCCCCTACTTGAATGGCTCCCTGTACCACGGTGCTGTGGTCAGATTGCTCATCCTCTCTGCAGTCCCTGCCCTCGTCCACACAGGGAGCAAGAATCTCGTACCTGTTGGACAAGGGCAAGGGCTGAGGCTCATCCATCACTACCTCCTGGATCCCAATACCTGCCTCGCTTGTAGTCACACCCTCCTGTCCCTGACCATGGGCCAAATTGGAAGTAATTACTCTAGTGTGTGTGACTACCTCCTGGAACTTAGTGTCCAGGTAACGCCCCCCCTCCCTAATGTGTCGCAGTGTCTGAAGCTTGGACTCCAGCTCATCAACTCTGAGCTGAAGTTCCTCGAGCAGCCAGCATTTGCTGCAGATGTGGTCGCCGTGGACCTCAATGGTGTCCACCAGCTCCCACATGCAACAACAACAACACATTGCCTGGTCTCCCATCTCAATTAAGTCATTCATTAGTTTTAAAATTTGGAACATGTATATCTTTTAATCTACACCAAGGCACTTAAATTTAGATATCCAAGTTTGGAAAAAAGCGAGAAATAGAGAAATACTCACCAACCAATCACTTACCTGCTTTCTGGTGATGTCACACTTCGATTACTTTTTACTTCTTTACACTCACCGGTCCGTTGTATCTCAGCGTCTCCCAGCTCGGGTCCGCTCGGGTCCGCAGTCTCTGCTCTCGGCTCTCCTCTGCCGCGCTCTTTATCTCTCTCTCGCTCCCAGCTCGGGTCCCGCTCGGGTCCGCAGCCCCTGCTCTCGGCTCTCCTCTGCCGCGCTCTTTATCTCTCTCTCGCTCCCAGCTCGGGTCCACTCGGGTCCGCAGTCTCTGCTCTCGGCTCTCCTATGCTGCACTCTTTATCTCTCTCTCGCTCCCAGCTTGGGTCCCGCTCAGGTCCGCAGCCTCTGCTCTCGGGTCTCCTCTGCCGCGCTCTTTATCTCTCTCTTGCTCCCAGCTCGGGTCCGCTCAGGTCCGCAGCCTCTGCTCTCGGCTCTCCTATGCCGCGCTCTTTATCTCTCTCTCGCTCCCAGCTTGGGTCCCGCTCAGGTCCGCAGCCTAACGCAGAACATCAAGATCAGCAGCATGAGATGTTTGTAAATTAATAGGAATATGGATTTAAAGTTTATATATGGCTCCCGAGACTCCATGGTTTGCAGCCAATAAAGACAAAACTCTTGGGCACTCTTGCAATAAGGGCATTCCTGAGAGATGCTGCTACTGTGTTCTCATCCTGCACACCTGATGCCCCCTCTGCAGAAGTCATCAATGGTCAATGGCAGTCCATACAACAGGCATTTGTTTTCTAGAATGAAGTGATAGCATCTCACAAGTCTTCCGACAGTGTATCTTCTCATGCACTGAAGCAAGACTGGTTGCTTATGCAGTGACCCAGATGTGGTGGCCTCTGAAGATGAAATCAGCATGGTCTTTAGCCATGCTTAACTCCTACTCAGCAGCAACAGGCCTTTTGGCACCCAATACCACTGCCCCTTCCTCACCTGTGATCAGTGACTCACCCTGTGTAGCCTCACTAGGATGGTGGCTGCTTCGAGTGATGCGGATTGTGCAATGTGTTGTGGTGCAGTTTACAATCCTGAAGGACTGGTTGACATTGTGGATCTTCTTGCCTTTCCGTAAGAAAGAAAAAAACAAACATGATTCACATTTATGGAATTTAAAGCATTTGTTGTTGCAATGGTAATACTCCATGCATTTATATGAGGGGCTGAAACCTTGCTTTTAAGATAATTCAAAGGACAATCATTGGCACAATAAATATATGTGATTAACATAGTACAAACACTGAACGTTAGGATTGGCACAAAGTTCAGGCCGTGTACTGCCTTTCAGTGACCTGCATTATGGTGTTTTGTCAGAGGTGAAGGGATTGATGTTCTATGACCCTCCGCCAATTAATGCATATTGCCACCTGCTGCCCTTTTCTGTAAAGAAAAGAACTGTATGCATTGCATGAGAGGAAATCTTAGAGTGATGGGATGGCTATATTTATTGCTAGGCACAGATGGCCGTAAAAGATCCCATTGCACTATTCAAAGGAAAGCAAGGATTTCTCCTGACGTCTTGGCCAACATTCATCCCTCAACCAATGCTGTGTTAATGGATAAGGTTAGATTAGCAAAGCTGTTTAATGAAGCCAGTCTTTAATCGTGACTGACACCTATTACCTCATCAGTTAGCCATTGACCTCAATGTAAGGGAAATATATGCAATAGCCCTCTCTGGCCATGTAAGATAATTGCACATCAGACCTATATATTGCCAGGTAAAGTCACTGTGACATTGACCCATATAAAGTAATGTGAGATAATTGATAGTAATCGTTCTTACTTAGGCATTTTTCTTTAAATCAGATACCACCTTTCTTATCTCTTCCCACATACAACAGGTATCGGACCCAGAATTGACCCTGGTGGTGGTTGATTCTCATGCCTACTGGATCTGCTGCTTGGATGCCCTTCAGACCCGTCAAGGGTATTAATTTTCTCCCTCACACTGTCGACTGTAATCTGCAGGGCCTCACTTCAAATGTGCCTAGTCCACCGCTGCATTCACTTATTGTGCACGACTTGTAACCCTTATGTGAGTACTGTGGCAGTTAAACAGTGATTAAAGGGGAGCACCAAGCAGAACATCTCCCAACAAACAACTTTACAGCGGGTCTGATCAGGCTGCCTGACCTGTACTGTTAGTACTGACGCATCAGAGTTCAAAAATAAGTCACTAGTAAAATTGCGCAGAACTGGCAGTGGGTTAAAAAAGTGGGATTTACAATTAAATCTCATTTAATGAACCCTCCAGGCACCAAGTAAATGAAATCCTTATGTAAATAATAATAATAAACAGTGTTTTGCACAGTGAATGACTTTTAAAATGCAGTAGTTGCAGGTTAAGTCATGTTATGTCATGCAATAACATGTCAAGTCATGCGTCGTGTCATGTTGTGCTACGCAATGTATGTTTGGGATCAGTTTGCAGCAGTGGAAATAAATTGTTGGAAAACTGCTGTTGCTCTGAAGAGGAATAGCTGTGGTCGGGTGAGTGAAGAAGCCCCGTTCTGAATTGTCTATTTAGTCTGACCAACGGAACAAACTCATTAAACGTGCGCCCAGCTCTGAAGCCCGGTGTCAGTACAAATGTGGCCCAGCTCTGAGCTGCTTGGCAATTTGGACGGAAACCATAATTCACCCATTTTATATGAAATGCAAATCTAAACTCAGCAAAGGCAAATCGGTCAAGTTTGGGTGAGTCTTCTATCCTCACAGCACCATTGCCAAGGACAAACATCGACCAAAAGCGCGAGAGCAGTGTAACCGCAAATTCATTGAAATCAATGCGCTGTCGACTATCTTCACATCAGGCACAAATTTTCACAAGTTCAATGAGTCTCCCCGAATATTAGTGAGACAGTTTATCATAAGTGCAAAGCATTACTGACACATTGATAGGTAAAGAGGAGATTTCATATGATTTCTGCACAGCCGATACTGTTCATAGCTCAGTGTCAACTCCTGTACATGGAGTGTGCTGTGAACTGAGTGTGTTCAGAAGGGCAGGACAAACTAACAATAGGGAATTCAGGAGAAACTTCTTTACCCAGAGAGTGGTTAGAATGTGGAACTCGCCGCCACAGGGAGTGGTTGAGGCGAATCGTATAGATGCGTTTAAGGGGAAGCTGGATAAACACATGAGGGAGAAAGGAGTAGAAGGTTACACTGATAGTGTTAAATGAAGAGAGGTGGGAGGAGGCTTGTGTGAAGCCTAAAATCCGGGATGGACCAGTTGGGCCGAATGCCCTGTTTCTGTGTTGTACATTTTATGTAATTCTATGTGAATACTGCATTGCTACAGAAGGGACTAATGTTCATTTTCCTACTTGTCAGATAGAAATGTCATCTCTCCTGTTTGAATTGGTTTGTCTCTTGTATAAAGGGCAGTTGGATGATGCAACAACATAGTGATCCACTAGACAGCATGGCCACGGAGTGAGGCTATGTTCAAAAGTGATCTGGAGTTGTATCACAATTAGTTTTCTTCTACACGAGGGGCCTGTGATGTTCAACACCACACTGACTTCCATTTCTCCCACTTATTCTATGATAGTACACATAATCGCACATAATCACACACTCCTTTATCCATCGGTACAGCCCTCCAACTCGATGTCAGCTTAACATTGTGCAGTGCCCTGTAGCCTACGATGATATAATGCAAAGAGGTGATTAGCTGACTGAAGAATATCATAACATAGGAACATAGGTACAGGAGTAGGCCATTCAGCCCCTCGAGCCTGTTCCACCATTCAATAAGATCGTGGCTGGGCTGATCTGTGATCTAACTCCATATACCTGCCTTTGACCCATATCCCTTAATACCTTTGGTTAACAAAAAGCTATCAATCTCCAATTTAAAATTAACAATTGATCTAGCATTAATTGCTGTTTGCGGAAGAGAGTTCCAAACTTCTACCACCCTTTGTGTGTAGAAGTGTTTCCTAATTTCACTCCTGAAAGATCTGGCTCTAATTTTTAGACTATGCCCCCTAGTCCTAGAATCCCCAGCCAGCGGAAATAGTTTCTCTCTATCTACACTATGTGTTCCCCCTAATATCCTGAAAACTTCGATCAGATCACCCCTTCTAAATTCTGAGGAATACAACCCTAATTTGTGTAATCTCTCCTCGTAACTTAACCCTTGAAGTCCGGGTGTCATTCTGGTAAACCTTCGCTGCACTCCCTCCAAGGCCAATATATCCTTCCTAAGGTGTGGTGCCCAGAACTGCTCACAGTGCTCCAGGTGTGGTCTAACCAGGGTTTTGTATAGCTGCAGCATAACTTCTACCCCCTTGTATTCTAGTCCTCTAGATATAAAGACCAGCATCCATTAGCCTTTTTGATTATTTTCTGTACCTGTTCATGACATTTTAATGAACCCCCAAGTCTCTTTGGACCTCCACTGTTTTCAGCTTTTCACCATTCAGAAAGTACCCTGTTTTATCCTTTTTAGGTTCAAAGTGGATGACCTCACATTTGCTTACATTGAAATCCATTTGCCACAGTTTTGCCCATTCACTTAATCTATCGATATCCCTTTGTAATTTTATGGTTTCATGTACACTGCCTACAATGCCGCTTATCTTTGTGTCATCGGCAAATTTGGATATATGACTTTCTATGCCATCATCTAAGTCATTAATAAATATTGTGAATAGTTGAGGCCCCAGCACAGATCACTGCGGGACACCACTAGTCACATCCTGCCAATTTGAGTACCTACCCATTATCCCCACTCTCTGTCTCCTGCCGCTCAGCCAATTTCCTAACAGGTCAATAATTTGCCCTCAATTCCGTGGGCTTCTACCTTAGTTAACAGTCTCTTATGTGGGACTTTATCAAATGCCTTCTGGAAGTCCATATAAATAACATCCATAGACATTCCCCTGTCCACTACTTTAGTCACCGCTTCAAAGAATTCAATCAGGTTTGTCAGACATGACCTACCTTTCACAAATCCATGCTGGCACTCTCTGATCAACTGAAAATGTTTGAGGTGTTCAGTCACCCTATCCTTAATTATAGACTCAAGCAATTTCCCGACAACAGATGTTATGCTAACTGATCTATAATTCCCTGGTTTCCCTTTCTCGCCATTCTTAAAAAGCGGAGACATGCGCAATTTTCCAATCTAAAGGGACGGTTTCTGAATCTAGAGAACTTTGGAAGATTATAGTTAGGGCATCTGCAATGTGCTCACCTACTTCCTTTAAAACTCTGGGATGGAAACCATCTGGCCCTGGAGATTTGTCACTCTTTAGTGCCATTATTTTCTTCATTACTGTTATTTTACTTACGTTAAGTTTACTTTGGACAGTCTCTGCCTCATTCCATTGAAGTCGGTCTTACCTAAATCTAGAATCTTAGTAGTTATTTTGCGTTTCTCCCTTTCAAACGCTACTTTGAACTCGATCATGTTATGATCGCTATTGGATAAATGTTCACGCACAGTTAGGCTGTCAACTAAATCTGGCTCATTACTCATTACTAAATCTAATATGGCTTGCCCCCTTGTTGCCTCTAGGACATATTGTTGTGGAAAACTATCCCGGACACACTCAAGAAATTCACTACATTTCTGACAGGTGCTAGTCTGCTTTTCCCAATCAATATGAAAGTTAAAATCCCCCATTAAAACCACTCTGCCTTTACTACACGCTTGTCTAATCTCTGCATTTATACAATCTAGCACTTCAGAGCTACTACCAGGGGACCTATACACAACTCCCACTACAGTCTTAGATCCTTTCCTATTTCTTAATTCAACCCATAAGGTCTCCATTGGCTGCTTACCTCTCTTTAAATCCTCTCTTATCATTGAAGTGATTTCATCCCTAATCACTAAGGCTACTCCTCCCCCTCTACCATTTTCCCCATCTGTCCTGTAGACCTTATAACCTGGTATATTTAGTTCCCAGTCCTGACTGTCTTGCAGCCATGTCTCAGTAATGGCTACCATGTCATACCCTCCAATTTGAATTCGTGCCTGCAGTTCATTCAATTTATTTTATACTCCGTGCGTTTGTATAAAGAACGCTTATTTGGGCCACACACCCTAGCCTGTCCTTCAGCTCTGATGCTTTATTCACATGATTCTTATTTCTCTCTCCTGGTTTAATCACTTTACATCTTTTAGTTTTCCCTTTACCTGTGGTGCCTAAAGTTTCTGACTGCTACTCTATTCTCTTCCCTTTCGTTTGTTTTTGAACTACTATTTGTACTATTTGTATTGTAATTTTCCCCTGAGCCCTCCCCCCGATTTACTAGTTTAAAGTCCATGTGACCGCCCTATTTATCCTTTCTGCTTGGACCCTGGTCCCAGGCCGGTTCAGGTGGAGCCTGTCCCAACGGTACAGTTCCTTCCTGTCCTAATACTGGTGCCAGTGCCCCATGAAAAGGAACCCCTCTTCCCCACATCACTCCTTTAGCCATGTGTTTACTTCCCTAATCAGCTTATCTCTATGCCAATTTTCACGTGGCTCAGGTAATAATCCAGAGATTATAACCCTTGAGGTCCTATTCTTGAATTTAGCCTCTAGTTCCTGGTATTCCCCAAACAGGACCTCTTGCCTACTCTTCCCTATGTTGTTGGTCCCAACATGGACCACGACTGGATCCTCCTCCTCCCTTTCCAATATCCTTTCAAGCCGGTTCGAGATGTCCCTTACCCTGGCACCAGGTAGGCAACATACCATGTGGGACTCTCGATCTTGCTTACAAAGGATGCTATCTGTCCCCCTAATTATAGAATCCCCTACAACTACCACATTACACTTCCTCTCCTCCTCCTCCTCCCCCCTTAGGACAGTCTCCTGCTCCAAAGTGCCATGGTCTGCATTCTGGCTGTCCTTCCGACAGTCTTTATCCTTATCCTCACAGGTAGCAAGTACACTGTACCTGTTGGATAGGATCAGTTTCTGTGGATCCTCTTTCGCTTTCTTACCTGGGTTCCCCTCACTCTGCACATTATCGGTCACACCAACTCCATTCTTATCCTGCACCTCTCTATGAGGTGTGACCGAAGTCTGGAGCAAACTGTCCAGATAGATACTCCTCCCCCTCCCTTATGTGTCGGAGTGTCTCCAACTCGCAGTCCAGCTCAATGACTCTGAGCCGGAGAGATTCGAGACGGAGACATCTACTGCAGACGTGTTCGCTCGGGACAGTCTCGCTGTCCACAAACTCCCACACACTGCAGTCCAGACACACAACCTGCCCTGCCATATCTTAGTCTAACCTTATTTTATTTATTTAGTTAGTTAAAATCTTTATTCAATTAGTTATATTAATTAGTTTAATTAGTTAACTTATAAATTTAATAAAGTGTGTTATAGTTTCCCGCTCCTAGTTTAAGCCACTGTCCTAGCTTAGAGAGAAAAACGCTAATACTCATCCACCAATCACCTATCCGCTGTCCTGTGACGTCACTCCTTGTTTTTTGTTGCTGTTGAAATTGTCGGAGGGGCCGCCTCCTCGTAGCTGCCGCTGCTCAGGTCCGCGCTGTCCCCTCCTCTGCTGTTTTATATCTTGTCGCCTCCTCACTGCTGCCACTGCTCAGAGTGGTTCTACTGGCTGAACTGCCTGTCACTGCGATTTTTCCCCTCTTCTGTAGTCTTCCTCTTTGCCTGCTCTGTTCCAGTCTATATTTTGCACAATAGTTCCCTTGGACTGTCCGATCACTGGAGTCTCCAAATGGTCGAGTCAGACGAGAGGGAACCCTGCGCTGTTTTGTCCTTGAAAAACCCACAGAAAGGCATATCCTATTTCAGCAAGGGAGGAGTCCGTTTTTATGGGTGTTCCTGGGGTGGGGAGGCTTATAGAAGATGCCCTGCTAACCTTCTCCGCATGACTTCTAGTTCCAATTGGATTGGCATAAAGACGCTTGACTCCCAATCTTGAGGCAGCATTCTCTCTAATTTTAGTTAAGGGCCTAGGAGGTTTGGCGAAAGTCTAGTAGGCCTTGCATAGCTTCTTATGGGAGTGATTTCCAGTTTAGCAACTGAGATTTTTGAGACCATCCTCCAATTGTCAGGGAGAACATCCCGGCAGCCACAATGCAGAAAAGGGACTGGTATTCGGGCTGAAGTTACTGTACCAGTTAATAGCAGGAGCAGTAGACCCCGATGGAGACCTGCAATTCCCAGTCCCCACAATTCGATTGTGAAAAAGATAGCATGTGGACTCGCCATCGGCCCTCAGAGAGTCATAACAATGTTAGCGTGATGACCGTATGATGTGTGAGCAACAGCCTCGCTCAATGTCTCCTGCAACCACATCGCAGGTCCAACCTTCTGCTTATGTCCAGCTCTAAGTTCACCAATAATGACCTTTGTTTCAACGTAAGATTTTTCCTGCAAAAAGTGAATCGGTTATGTAAACCTGTAACAAAGGTATTCCCAATCTCACATTGAGCCTGCCTTAATGCTGAAAGGGTGGGTATATTGGCTGGGAATTTCCTTAGACCTGCTCCCGCTCTGCTGCCGTGACTTTACCGGAAGTGCGACTGAAACCCCGTGGGCACTGCTTCTAGGAAATGCCAGACCATTATTATGTTTTAAGAAAATCCAATTGTGAGTTGGTGCAGAGGGTTAGAACAACATGCTTTGAATGCTGGGTCCTGAGTTTGAATCTAGCCCAGGCTGCTGAGATGAAAGCCACCTCTCTGAGCCACCTGTGACAATCCGAAGTGAAATGAGTTTGAGAAATGCCAATAGAGTTATTGCCAGTCCACAGCGTAATGGCGCCTGTAATTGGTCATTGATCGGGACTGAAAATAGCTGTCTCAGGGGGGCAACAAAGATGGCTGATGTGGAGAATGGGAATGCGTCACTGGTGCAGTAAATGTTACTCTTCTGATTTTGGTGCTAAAACGTGGAGGAAACGATTTCCTACACTTGCCAATCATAGACACGAGCTTAAAGAGCATACTTACCATTTGACCTACAGATCTTACACCATAGCTGAAGCAGCCTGGAGGGAGCTCTACTCTGCATAGGCTCAGGCTCTCGGCTGAGTCGTTAAACTGAGGCCCCGTCTGCCCTCTCAGGTGGACATAAAAGATCCCACGGCACTATTTCGAAGACACAAAAGGCATCAAGGGGTATGGGGAGAGAGCGGGAGTATGGTATTGAGATAGAGGATCATATTGAATGGCGGATCAGGCTCGAAGGGCCGAATGGCCTACTCCTGCTCTTATTTTTCTATGTTTCTATGTTGCTAAGAGCAGGGGAGTTCTCCCCGGTGTCCTGGCCCAATATCTAACCCTCAAGCAACATCACTAAAAGCAGATTATCTGGTCATTATCACATTGTTGTTTGTGGGAGCTTGCTGTGCGCAAATTGGCTGCCCAGTTTCCTACATTACAACAGTGACTACACTTCAAAAGCACTTCATTGGCTGTGAAGCGCTTTGGGGCATCCCGACGTCGTGAAAGGCGCTATATAAATGCAAATCTTTCTTTTACTTCTCCAGGTGGTGTTTCATACCAAAACGAACAAAAAAGAAAATCTATAGGAACGTGGTATAACAAATATTACACAACAGTTAATGGAATACTAAGTAGTTCTACTAAAATTTGTTACAAATAATTTTATGATGCATTTACAAGAAATCAAACTTTTAATAAAAATATGTGAAGCATAAGATATTTATAAAGGAGAACTGGCCTCAAAGATATGAATTTTGTTTTATTCCTGTGTCCTTTCTAAGACCTTGAATTGGTCACTAATTATTCTTGGCTTATGTGACAGGTTCTCACACCCATTTCAGTCACTGAGGAAACTTGCCATTAACCCAACGGCCTGGGAATCACTTACTCAATGGGGGAAGGCTCAAACCTTTGAATGAATTGGCATGGAAGGGCCACTTGGGAAAAAAAAAACGTGCTGCACAAAACCTTTTATCGTCAGTGTAAAAGGGGATGAGCTATGAAAAAAATTAAGCTCTGAAGTTGTAGAAAGTAGATGGTTAAGGGGGGACCGTATTGCAGTATTCAAAATATTAAATAGTGCAGACTAGATAAACCTGGATTATTACTTTAAATTCAGCCAGGAAAATATCATCAGAAGATATAAATTTCAATTAGTGAGAAATAGTTTTAAAACAGATATTTCTTTATTTAGAGAGTGATAAATGAATAGTGATAAATCTACAGGACAGGGTATAGAGGCTAAAATTTTAAGAGTCATTCAAGACAAGGCTGGATGCTAATAACAGCAGAGTTAGCAGACAAAAGTTTTGATGAGCTGAATGGCCCTTTTTTTGTCTTTGAATTTTTTTAATGTTCTTATTAAAAATTAGCAGATCTCCAGTGGCATTGCTCATATATGTGAGTGATTGATATTTGTACAAAGAAATGAGCTGAATAAATACGAACTCCGGAGTTTTGCCTACCTGGGCGGGTCTTGTGCGGGCGGTGGCCATGGTGGGTGGCGACCCTGCTGCTGGCTCCATCCCGCTGCTGAAAATTACTTTCCCTTCATAGGGCCTATTAAGCCCGCCCAGCGCATTACCCGGCCCAATTAAATGGTGCGGGTCTGGTGACGTCATTCATGATGCGTTTTCAGCTGCGATCTTTAAAGGGACCATGGCCACATTAGATTTGATGTTTAATCTAACATAGTGCAGTCAGTGTACTACAGCATTGGAGTGCTGCAAACATTAACAATGACTGCACAGAGGCAGAGGGCTGCACCCAGGTTCTCCGATGACTCCCTACATATGCTTATGGGGGGAGTCACAGCTTGCAGGGAGATCCTCTTCCCTTCCCATGGGCGGAAGAGATCTCCCCAGGAGACCAAAACAGCCTGGTTGTAGATTGCAGAGAAGGTCAACATTAGGGATGTGTTCAGGAGGACCTGGGTGCAGTGCCGCAAACGTTTCAATGATCTCATTAGATCACGAAACGTTAGTACAAAGCCACACTCAACTGCATCCTGCTGTGCCTCTCATCACATCCCCATCACTCTGCCTTCCCTACCCTACTCCTGCACATCCTTACTCACACCAACATACCTTGCACCACCACCCATCCCTCCCTATCTACATTATCACATCCCCATCTCCCTAACCACCCCTCACACTCACCCTCATCCTAGTCCAATCATACCAACTAACAACACACAAGGGTAGCCACTTGGGCGTTTTATCAAATGTTTACGTAAACTTTTTGTTAATGTGGCGTCAAACATAAAAATCTTTATTTTCAACAGTTTCCGGTCTAGGACAGATTTGTGTGCACCTTTGGAAGTGGCTTAGTGAGTTGCAGTGAACGGTGGGACATAACGGTACCCCCCGCAATGGTGATGAGTGTGAAAGGAATGTCTTGGGCATTTAGGGACGCTTTATGGTGTTGGTGTGGGGTGGTGCTAACCCGGTGCATCATGTGGCAGCCATATGGGTGTACAGCGCAAAGTTAACTAAATCTGGCCATGATGCGGCCATCCCTGGCCTCTGGACAGCCATGTGCTTGGGTACTCTGCCCTCTGTCCTGTGCAGCATCAGGTGATTGCGGAGAAGGTTGGTATTGTTGTTGGTGCTGCTGGTGTGCCTGGTGCTGCTGGTGTTGGGGCTCATTGTGGTCCAATTCTGAGGACCAAGGTGAGACAGTATAAACGGCACCCATGTTGAGGGAATAGATGGCAGGTGAAGTACAGATGACAGAAGCATTCTGCCAATGGTGAGAGAGTTCTTCCAATGAGATGACACTGGCTGGAATCTTTGCTGGAATGACTTGCAGCCTGCAGAATCTGTGCTGGAAATGAACTGAGCAACAGCTTCTGCCTGAGGAAAGTGATCATCTGTCAGGTGGGAGATTTTACTGTACATTTGATGCTGTCAAGTAATCAGCTGCAGCAATGGCGATGGAACTCCCACCTCAGGTTGACAGACGTGCTTCCCGAGCAGCGTGTTTCCCGTGGCCATACAGTTAAATTTAAAAAGTAAGTAAAAAAAGCCTGTTAAGGGTCTGACAACTAGCTGTTAATCATCTCAATTGGGTCGCCCGCCGCTGCTGGTCGGGTCGGCTCCACGATGACAGACGCGCCTGGGGGGGAAGGCACGTGGGGGCAGGATGACAGCGGGATTCTAACAACTTTCCCACCCGACCCGCCACCGATCGTGCCCGCTATCACCCCGGAAAATTCCAGCCGAAGTCATTAAAAAAAATCAGATGAAGATATCAAAAAAGCAGCCAATAGCATATTTGTGTACAAGGATAGAAGGATCAGAGACTTAGATAAGGAAAGTCAGATACATATATGTGGACAGAAATGTCTTCGAATTCCAATAATGGAGTGGCTGGAGAACCAGAAGGGACTATTGCATGGAATACAAAATCTACATCATTCTTTGCAATTCTGATTTTTTTTTAAATATTTTGCATTTCATGCATTGTTTTCCTACCTTGGCCCAGATCTATGATGGCCGTAAGTGCCCCACAAGATCCGGATTTCCGCTGCGCAAAAACCTGGAACTTGCGATGTCAGGTTTCTGTTGGACAGATCACCCGCATCCCCGGGAAATTCACTTTCACTGGCGTAGAGCTGCGCTATTTGCCCAACTACTGCCCAGCGAACACCCACCAAACACTTACGCCTGGTAAACGCAGGCATAGGACCTTCTTTTACCAGCATAGGGTTAAAATAAATGTTAAAATAAATTTTTTTAAATGACTTAAACATTCATTTACATTTAAAATTAGTTTAGGTTAGTTTTGTCCCGTTTAAAAATGTTTGCATTTATTTTTTTTTAAATGTAATTTTAATTTTAAATGTTTAATTAAAGGGTATTTTAATTAATTTTGAATCTGTGATTTTTATTTTTATTTCAGTGTTGTGAAATTGTATTTTTTAGGTGATTTCTAAATATGCTTATGGGGATTCCGTATGTAAATGGAATCCCCATAAGCATAAATAGGAATCCCTCTTTGTCATTGGTTGGGCCAGCCCACATGATCCCAGGGACGCTTGCATGTGCCTTTACTCAGGCCTACGCCTGCAGGCCCAGGAGGGCGAGAGTCCGGAGGTCCGGAGGCAGCAGGTAGGTGCGGAGTTTTCTTGCGGTTTGGAGGCTTTTGCCCGCGGCAAGCCTCCGACCGCAATTTCCAGACCAATATAGATAAAGCTCAGAAAAGCACAAGTTATGTTCAATAGACACATCCATTGTGTCAGTCAGCACATAATAGGCCCATACAGAACATTAAAAAAAAATCCTTTGCCTTATTAGCCTGGCAATGACTATGTATGTAATCGCTTTAATGGCACGTTTAAAATAGTGGGAAAAGTAAGGTCATACGAACATGTTGAGTATCCTCTCACTGCCAAATGGTAATCCTAGGAGCTGTCCATAGAGTTAGTGCCAATCTGCAAATGGCAGATATTCCAATACTACCCATTTGTGGTGCTAATGAAACATCACATTTTCTGATATGGGTTTACTCAGTAAATGCTTATTGCCAGTGTAGTAAACACACCATGACAACGGAAATAAAAATGTCCTACAAGGGCCTATTCTGACTACTTCCTTCTTGTCTTCTCACGGACGCAACGGATTCCAATCTGTTCCACTAGGACCCTTGAAGTCAGCAGAGAGAGGAGTCTTTAATCATTGTCTGGCTTGGATTGAAATCAAAACACCTAAGGTAGAAAGACAATTTGCTAACCCATTGCAGCATCCAGTCTTCCAAAAGAATACAATGCTTATTGTGTGTGAGGAGCTTAATTTCAGTTATATTAAAGTATTGTTGGAAAATATTAGAGAGGGGAATAAATGAGCAATATTTAAGAGCTTGTTTCTTTTACTGGCTAATTGCTCAGACACTTAGGCGCTGCCACAGTCTGTAAGACTAAGAGAATTTCCGTCTGCAATGTTAACAAGAATTGTTACAGGAGAATATGTGTTTGTGTGAGATTATTTATAGAATTTATTGGGCACTGATGATTTAATAAATAGCCATTAGAATATAATACATCTTGCACAAACTCTTTTAAATGATGTCCCCCCTTTAGTCACGCCATCATCCTAAGACATGGGGAAGAGAACAAGAGCCGTTCCAAGACATCTGCTAATATTACTCAGTGACTAGTTACTATGAAGCCCAGATGTAAAACCTGGATGCATCGGCCTATTGATTTTCTCTATAATAAAAACACTTCTGTTTTATTCGTTCTTGGGATGTGGGCGTCACTGGCAACCCAGCATTTATTGCCCATTCCTATTTGCCCTTGAGAAGGTGGTGGCGAACCGCCTTCTTCAACCGCTGCAGTCCGTGTGGTGAAGGTACTCCCACAGTGCTGTTAGGGAGGGAGTTCCAGGATTTTGACCCAGCGACGATGAAGGAACGGCGATATATTTCTAAGTCAGGATGGTGTGTGACTTGGAGGGGAACTTGGAGATGGTGGTGTTCCCATGCGCCTGCTGCCCTTGTCCTTCTAGGTGGTAGAGGTCGTGGGTTTGAGAGGTGCTGTCGAATAACATTTATATTGAGCTTTATCATGTTAAAACATCTCATTACCCCCTCAGAGAATGAATTATTATAGGAGTGCATCATCATCCCAGAAACCGGAATGATGAATATTGATATTGATTGAGGGAGGTATGTTGGCCAGGACACCTGGTTGCTCTTTTAAATAGTCCCGTGATATCTATAGCATCAACCCCAAATCAGCAGAACTGTTTAATCTCTCATACAGAGGACACCATCTCGACAATGCTGCACTCCCTCAGTACTGCACTGAAGTGTCAGCCTAGATTATGTGAAACAAAGTGAACTGTTTCTTCTTGTCAGCTGGTCCTGGTTGAAACTTTGATTGGCACTTTAATGTCCTAACACACCTCTTCGTCCCCTGACATAAGGACAAAACTACCAAAGGTAGGGTTAGCATCTCTGATTGGACATAGTTCTGGAGTTTTGATCACATGACCTACTGCTTCCAACTTCCCCGCCCAGTCAAACAACCTTTTTGCCCCATCTCTAATAATTTCATAACTAATAAAACAAGAAAATGCAAAAAAAAAACACAATTATGTTTTAATGCCCCAGTGCTTTTTCTCCCGGGTTGCTCGCAGCAGTGTCCAGGAGATTAATCTTGAATTCCCGGAGACTCTCCCGGACAATCCTGGAGGATTGGCGACCCTACCCAAAGGCAGTGACGCGCACAGGGAACGAAGACTCAGCAGCAGTAACGGGAGACACACGTTCCGATTAAACTCAACCGGATCAACTCAGGGATGGTTTCAAAATGAGCAAACACTTTGTAATTTGATTGGCACCACCTTAAACATTCACTCCCTCCACCACCGGCGCACCGTGGCTGCAGTGTGCACCATCTACAAGATGCACTGCAGCAACTCGCCAAGGCTTCTTCGACAGCACCTCCCAAATTGGCGACCTCTACCGCCTAGAAGGATGGCCAATAAATGATGGCCTTGCCAGCGACATCCACATCCCATGAATGAATTAAAAAAAACTCCCTGATACCTCAGCAAGGTTATACAGTAAGCCACTGAGTCATACAGACCAGGAAGGTTCCATTTCCTGCGCGATTCCTACATTACAACAGCGACTACACTTCAAAAGTACTTCATTGGCTGTAAAGCACTTTGAGACGTCCTGAGGTTGTGAAAGGCGCTGTATAAATGCAAGTCTTTTTTTTCTTTTATGTTATATCCCCAGTCCATACTGAGTTAGCTGACCTCAGGTGAGTCAGTGGTAGGGGAGTTCCAATTGCTCTCCGCATGACCCCTTTAGGAGGGAGCATCAGGCAAGTTTCTTGCTGCTGGTTATTACCCAGTGAGCCCTGCTGGAAGTGGGTAGATATGAACATTCACTGAGGACGAGATTGGGTTCAGTTGTGAGATCCCACATGACCAAGGATACACTGTCAAGGATCGCCCATGAATAATGGGTACTTGGGCTAGATAACAGAGGTTGACCAGCATGTGTAGAACTGTACCAAGATTGTCCTGGAGTGCCTAAGAATCGAAGATGAATCTCCAGGATACTGCTGGGAGCAACCCAGGAGAAAAATCATAGGGGGATTTAAAATAATCTTTCAACACTTTTGTTTGTTAGTTGTAAAAATGTTGGAGTTGGGAATGAAAGGACGGTGTGACTGACAGTCAAGAATCATCCATTCAGGTAACGAAGAGTCTGTTCGCTTTCCAATTAGCGCAGGAAGGCATTGCGCCATGAGACTGGACACGTTGGATGACCAATAGTGGGAGCATGGGGACGGGGCAGTTGGAGGGAAGAGCTCACGCGATTAAACCTCCGAGAATATATCCGGCCAGAGTTGGCAAGCCTAACTCGACCCCGATAAACTTTAGAAGAGGTAGGTGAGGAAAACTGGTGAGAAAGAAAAAGTAAAAGGAAACGTATCTGGGAACCGGCCTGGGGTTATTGCACACCCTCAGAGCTGAAATATCTGCTCGTACCGCTCAGCGTTGTCCGCACTCCCTTTACAGCCATCCTGCAAGACCTGTTACATTTAGTTTTTGCAGCATATCGACCTCACACTTTGCTTCTGGCTCTTGTTTTAGTGGCAGGCAATTGGAAGCACTTTGAATGATTGATGCTCATTTTTAAGCTGGATTACCTATTTTCTCCTTCAGACAGACGGCTTGTAGCATTTTTCCCTCTTGCTGCAAACATTGATGGCTTATTCAGCAATAACGGGCCTGCAGCACCATAAACATTTCCCCCAAAACTACACAGTTCAAGGCACGCACTATTCAAGCTTCAAGCAATTCTGTTTTTTTCTAATTCTCTGCTTGTACTACACACAGTACCTTATTGCCTTTTATCTTTAACTGTCTCACTTAGCCTGCGGGTTAACTATCTATATATCTATCTGCATTGAAGAATTCAGTGCTTTTGAAATTCCAGCACCGTCGTCATTCCTTTTCATTACTGTCTTATCATTCAAAGTGCCTCGGGGTGGGGGGTGGATAAGGAACAGTAACATTAAACCTCAACTAATTATCCCTACATATTGGCTCATGGAAACATCCCAGCTAACATTCCATACAGAACAATATTCTGCACTAGTGCCTGCTGCATTTCATCTATTAAAAAGAGAACTGGGAAAATGCACGGCTCCTCGTACCTCGAGGGCTGAGATTTCCCTTCCAACGAAGACCGAGAGCATGCCTGTCTCTCTTCCGCAATTAAAGACCCGCTAATGAAATCGTGGCAACCATTTGGAATGGGCCCTTTCTGACAATGCGATTTTGTTAGCGGGCCGTTAATTCTAGAGAAAGAAGAAAGACCTTGCATTTACATAGCGCCTTGCACGACCTCAGGACGTCCCAAAGTGCTTCACAGCCAATGAAGTACTTTTGAAGTGTGGTCACTGTTGTAATGTAGGGAAACGTGGCAGCCAATTTGAGCACAGCAAGCTCCCACAAACTGGAATGACCAGATGTCGTCTTTTTAGTGATGTTGGTTGATATGAGAAGAAATGGGTGCTCTCCCAGTTTTCGTCATTTCTACCCCAGCACTAGTGCTGGTTTTCAGTTTTTCTCAGCAGCCCCATTTATCTTATTCAGATTAAAAGCTGGCAAACAATTGTGAATGCTTTAGATGCTATCTTTTCAGTGGGACATGAAGACATGTTTTATGCTTGTTCTTATTCTATTTCCCATGTACATGAGGAGAATCATTTGATCTCCGGGGCAGAGAGTTAAAGGATAGGATGACAGTCATGATTAATAGGATTTTGACTGAATGTTGTAAAGTACAAAGTAAAACGTGGATATTAAAACCATACGCTGAGTATATTTTACTGTGTGTGTAAAGTTAAAGAAAAGACTTAAGTATCACTTTAAACCTCCTCCGTTTAGTTAAACGAAAACTTTTCTTTAACTTTATAATCACAACAAAAGATACCCATGTTCTGTGTTGATACTGGCCATGTCTCCTTGGCATTCTCCAGTATTGTTTTCCTCACAATTGGTTGCCAGTATTTTTCTGTTACCACTCTGGCTTTTTTTTCTCCCGAGTCCATTAGTGCATAAAAATCTAGGCTGACACTCCAGTGCAGTGCTGGGGGAGTGCTGCACTGTCGGAGGTGCCGTCTTTCGGATGAGACATTAAACCGAGGCCCCGTCTGCTCTCTCGGGTGGACGTAAAAGATCCCATGGCACTATTTCAAAGAAGAGCAGGGGAGTTATCGCTGGTGTACTGGCCAATATTTATCCCTCAATCAACAGATTGTCTGGTCATTATCACATCGCTGTTTGTGGGAGCTTGCTGAGCGTAATTGGTTGCCGTGTTTCCTACATTGCAACAGTGACTACACTTCAAAAGTACTTTAATTTCTGGCACAGGCTCGATGGGCCAAATCCTTCTGTGCCGTAAATTTCTATGATTCTCTGATTGGCTGTAAAGTTCTTTGGGATGCCCTGAAGTCACGAACGGCAGTATATAAATGCAAGTCTTTCTTTCTTTTTTTTCTATAACCTCACCCAAGTGGCTCGTCGTCTCCCCACGCAACTCTCAATCGTGATTGTGGTCAAGCTATTTACCAATGGGCCACAACAGATGTTGAGCCCAATTCCACCCTCGCTCAACGCCCATTTTCCCAGCAGGACTCATTGGATCGTGTCAGGAGCAGGAGCCCTGTTTGGACTTTTCCCTTCCCTAGCCCACCATACTGAGGCCCTTGGGAGCACCACTGTTGCCTACCCTGACAGAGGTCAGATAGCTTGGAACAGAGTGAGCATTGAACCTGGGACCTTCCTGCTCTGTGTGGCTCAGCTGACTGAGCTTGGATGTATTTTTTCACATTTCTACACAACTGCCCACAGGTACTTTGCTACGACAGTAGGGCACACTCTCAAACTAGGATTCTGGGCTCCCTCGTCCAATTTTCAGGAATGCAGTAGTGGATTCAAGGGGGGCAATTTTGATTTTGTGCGATAGTATAATACGGGTGATAGTGAATCGGCAGCCCGTTTTTTATTTCCACTGACTTTAACGGAGTCAAACAAGGATAAAAATCTGTTGCAAAGAATGATGTTGTGTCTCTAATTGTTTTCAGCTTCTGTATATCCCAGTTAATAAATGTGCTGGCGATGTCTCGTGATAGAATACCTATAAGAAGGAAATAAAAGACTTGCTTTTGTAACATTATATGGAAGCATCTCAATATAGATTTCTTAAGAAATAAAGAAAAATACGTAGTTTAGAATGGTGCCCGGCCGATTTAGCCAAAGGTAGATAGCTATCGTAAGGTACTTTACCTTGTGAAGCACAAGCACCTGACTGGCTGAGAGGTGACAATGTTCCGAAGCCACTGCGAGGTGAATGTGGAATCCAACACTGGAAAACCTACATATCGAAATGAGGCCTGCTGCCAGGCCTCGCTGTAATATGAACAGGGTACTAGTCTTCGGTTAGACTCCCACTATCGATTTGTTGAATACAAGTGAAAGGCTATGCCAAACTGTTCGTTTATGGCAACATTCTGCTTTCGGAGTAAAACAAATATGGAACTGAAATGCCATTGGCTGACGAGCATGAAAAATATTTTAGTGAAAAAATTCTTCGTCTTGCAACGTATAAAATTCTGACAGGGCTAAGACAGACTGGATGCAGGGAGGATGTTTCCCCTGGCTGGGGGGAAGGGGGGGGTTCGAGAACGAGGGGTCACAGTCTCAGGATACGGGGTAGGACATTTAGGACTGAGATGAGGAGAAATTTCTTCACTCAGAGGGTGGTGAACCTGTGGAATTCTCTACCACAGAAGGCTGTGGAGGCCAAGTCACTGAATATATTTAAGAAGGAGATAGATAGATTTCTAGACACAAAAGGCATCAAGGGGTATGGGGAGAGAGCGGGAATATGGTATTGAGATGGAGGCTCGAAGGGCCGAATGGCCTACTCCTGCTCCTATTTTTCTATGTTTCTATGTCTTCCAGTATTTGTTATTTTACCTATAAAACGAATCAGCTCATCTCTCTCAGTGTGCCAACTGGAAGTGCCAACACAGCGGTAAGCTTAAATTCTTGCTGTGAACATTGGCACAATTCTAAGAGCCACAGGACTAAGAAGCCTAACCCCATCCTTTCCCCATGCCTCTGCCCTCCTAGAGGTGGCGGCTTAAGCTAGGGTGGAGTTACACATGCGCCTGCTTTTCTCTGATCCGTGCACAATTGGCTATTCATCACGTGAGTCTAGACAGCAAACATCGGCAGTCTGTTTGATTGTTGCGGGCCGCACAACTGACTCTGATCCTGTCCTCAGCTGATGCCCCCACACGCACACCTTCCAGCAGGATCACTGGATACTTAAACCAGGAGTAACATTTTGTTTCTGCCTTTCAATTTTTTTTCTACAACTTACCATGTAACCATTTCCAATTGAAAGAATTGCGACAAAGAGCCGTATAAAATTCACAGTGGCTGAATTCTTCACCAAGAAAAGTGGGAAGCACAGAATTCTTCCCGGGGTCACTGGGTGCTCTCTCACACCTCCTAGCGAGCACTTATAAAATAGCACTAGCAGAGAACTGGAAGGTGCTCACCAATGGCAGCCTCAGAAAGCACTCTGTACTGTTGACGCGCTTTTGCTCTGATAGATAACAATGATGGAGGAACTAAAACAGAAGATGAAGTTCTGAGCTGGGTGCACTAGACAGACACCAAATAATTGTATGATTAATGGCTTTACGAATCTAGATCAAAAGGCCCAGGCAGCAACGTAAATTTGACCTAAATTAGACAGGACTATCCCATGAATTATTCAGCAGACCCACAAACCACAATGTCCCCCTGTGCCCGAAAGCGATATTAACCATTTTAATAACAACAGAAAGTGTTGGAAACACTCAAAATAACAACAGAAAACGCTGGAAAAACTCAGCAGGTCAGGCAGCATCCGTGGAGAGAGAAACAGAGTTAACGTTTCAGGTCGAAGACCTTTCGTCAGAACTGGAAAAAGCAGGAAATGAAATAGATTTAAAGCAAGGATAAAGCTGGGAAAAGGGGGAGGGGATGAAAGAACAAAAGGAGAGTTTAAGAGACATTGAGAGACATTAAGAGATGATCAAGGCAAGAGGAGGTGTTAATGTGACAGGTTGAGGCTAAAAGAAGTGTGAATGTGGCTGTGAAACCGAGTCTTGGCAGATACCTGATCAAACACGAGAAGGGAAACTGAAAGCAGTGAAGATGAACAAGTTTGAAGAGACAAACGGAGATCCCGTCGAAGAGAAGAGCAGAACTTCTTCAAGGTAGGCATTCCTAGAAGAGAGGTGGCATTGCCCAAACACTAATACGATAGCAAAATACTGCGGATGCTGGAAATCCAAAATAACAACAGAAAACGCTGGAAAAACTCAGCAGGCCAGGCAAACACTCAGCAGGTCAGGCAGCATCGAGGAGAGGAGAAACAGAGTCAACGATTTGGGTCGAACCCTTCATCAGAACTGGAAAAGGTTAGGGAAGAAAGATTTTTAAGCAAGGGCAGGGAGGAGGGGAGGAAAGAACAAAGGGAAGGTCTGTGACAGGATGGAAGGCAGGAGAGATTGACTGACAAAAGGGATGATGGTGCGAGGCAAAAAGAGAGGTAATGGGACTAGTTAAGAAACAAAATATGGCTCTGGATGATGTGTGAATGACGATCGCAGCAACATTAACAGCTACCATGTGAGGAAACAAGAGAGAAAAATAATATAAAGAAATACAGGGGCCAATTAAATGCCGCTTATACGCTCTTCAGATATTTTGGGGGCGATTTTGTCAATGGGGGCGTGTTGGAGGCGAGACTGCTGGTTGTCGGGTTTTAGTCCCGCCTCCATCGACTTGTGGCCAACCCACACTATTTTCCCTTGATTGACCTTGTTAAGCCCGCCCAGCGAGCTCTGTGAAGCTGTCAAACACTGGCATTCTCTGAAGTTTGATGAGTTCTTGTATTCAAGAATCATCAAACCTCTTTTGTGAGCAGAAATGAGATGGTTGTTGCATCGGAGAATGCAGCAGCCATCTGTCATCTCTGCCGGTGAGATACGAGAGTCTCCACATCCCCAACTGTTGAAGCCTGCAGGAAGAAACAAAGGTAAGGAAACATTTTCTATCACTTTCCACTCACCTCATACACTTACCTCTCCACACTTGCACCCATCACTTACCTCCACAGCGCACTTTTGCACCCCTCCGACCCCCGCAGACCCACTGCTCACCTCGGTGACCCTGGCGGGGTTTCCCGACATCGGGAAGCCCGCGCCTCTGGTGGAAAAATGGGGATAATCCTCTTAACTGCCTGTTAAGTGGTTGTAATCCCTTTCCTGCCTCCTGGGAAGATGGCATGGAGGCGGGTTGGGGGCGGGATGGGTACCCGCCCCCAGATTCTGCCATTTTCCCAGCAGTCCCGCCTCCAAACCCGCCTCCCCAGGGCTGGCAAGATTGCGCCCATAGTGTAAGATTGTCCAGCATGCATTGTATCTTTCGAAGCATTAAATCACTCAATTGGCTTCAGCTGTATTGTTGCTTTATGCCATGGTATAAATATAAGGCAGTTAAATGGGCTTGTGTTTCCCCGTGGTGTTGCTGCCTTAAAATTTTATATGGGCGGAACTAACTTTATGATGTATTAAAACACGTGCAAGCATGGAAACACCCAATGAAGCTCGGTGCTTACATAGTTAATGAGTAGCGATCTGTCAGAGAGATTAACCTGCTCTGAATAATGAGAAGTGTTGCTTTCATTTCACGTTCGATCTGAGTACCTTATCTTAGACAGGGCACAGGGAGTGTTACGATCAATGTTCCCTTTAAGCTGCGCGGCCGCGCAGAAGTCTAGAGGTCCCGCGCAGCCGGTGGGCCGGCTTTTAACTAGATAAACCGCGCATGCGCGGAGTTGTGAGTGGCCCGCGCAGCCAGTTAAAGGGGCCACACGAGCCAAAAAAATATTAGAGGGAACACTGGTTACAATTGATCTGAGTCTGTGAGCTAGGAAAGGAACATCAGCAAGGGTTCTCATTCCTGATCACTATGCCTGTCACTGCTCCACAATGCCTGTGTGTGTGGATGTTGATGGAACATAGGCTTAGCTTTGGCTGTGGTGTCCCCGTTGGTGAAATTGTATTAATTTGCATTCTGCAATAATCTTAACTTATTCCATTTCAGCAATTCAGCACCATGCACTCCACAGTGCAACATTGGCGTTCTGTGTGGTGGGGTATTATCTGATAAAAGAATTGTCAGTGCTGGCTGCAACGCAAGCTAATAGTCCAACGGATCGGCTCATCCCATCTGGACAAGCAGTGGCAAGCTTACCAGTGATCAATGCACAGTCTTATCTGAGCAAATTCTAATTTTACCCCCGCACCCACTTGCAGGAGTCCCGAAGTCTTGGATCTTGCTGATGTTTACCTATGTTCTATCAGCTTAGGTAAGTGGGATGTGGCCCTACAGGGCGAGCGTATATCAGGAAAATGGAATCTCTGCTTTAGTTTGGTTTGGAGACTCTGGAACACAGCGATAGGTTTCCCCAATTGTCTGACACCCGGCTGACCTAAAAAAAGATTATGAGATAAGGTTAAGTCCTTAACCTTTAGCTTCTTCTTACCTTGGTGAAACAAACCCTATTTAGCCCATTCGCCTTCTTGGGCAGATTAATCCAAACTTGCTCCTACATGGTCTATGCAGCAGTGCACATAGGGTTAAACTCCTGCTTTGAGCGATGGGTTTAAAGATGTTATGCAGCAGAATTGGTTTTCTGGGAAGAAATATTGTGGAAGATGTCTTAACATTTGTTTACAGCCTGCAGGAAGTTTCACTTACCCACAAGTGATTCCCAAACTGAAGGGAATGTCAAAGCAACTTTTGGCAGACTGGCTCTGTTTAGCAAGTCACAATATTTATACATCGGAAAATAATTATCTCCATGATTGGCAGAGTGGGTGCAGCTGAATTTTCTTCATGTTGTAAGAGGATGAAGGTTCCAAATGATGTAAGACATTTTTGAGGTGATTTTTGTCACATAAATATCAACGGACAAACAATGATGAAATCTGATAACATTCATGCGTCTGTTGTGACTGTCGACTTTACTTCTTCCTCATTGGCTAAGTCCCTGTTTTTCTCTCCTTTCTAATTGGTTATTTTGGTAATTTTTCGACTTTTATTATTCACCAATCATATTGCACAAAACCTTTCTCCTCAATCTCAAGTTTGTTCCCAATCACATTCCACCAAAAAAAATCTACCAATCGCATTGCACCAAAATGGCTACCAACCCAGAAATGTCTGAGATACAGCCATTATGACAATTCCTCTCCTATTCCACTATCTCTAATAATAACATGCAGCATATATCAAACTTTTAAAACAAATTCACAAAAATATATAAACGACTTCTGCCCTTCCACAAAAAGTCCAATGCACGTCAGTGTACCTCTGAACATCTTGGGCTCCAGGCACACCATCCTCACCCCCCATATTTCATGACCTCCATGCTGCCAACTCACTCCCCACTGTTTCTGGATGTGCAGCTCCCAACAGGACTACCGTTCCAGGAGCCACCACATGGCCAGAGCTCCAACGCATGCACAAAGCTGCAAGCTGAGTCTCGATGTTTGGAAGCCTCTCGGAACCTGCCACACATGTAAGTCAGCCAACTGATTCCCGACCAGACTACAACTCCCAGGAGATGCAACACAGCGGGAGCTTGAATGCGTAAAGAAATGTCTAAGCTGAACCCTGGCATTTGAAGACCTCTTGATGCCACTGATGCGCGGACAAATTGGCCAACTGAATCCCTAACTTTATTTGATTATTTTTTGAACTATGTGGTTGAGTAAAATAGAAAGCAGTTATCTTATCTACCTACCTACCTATCTGTTCAAATAGGCTGCAAGATTGAAGCTGCAATGGAAATAGGTTTAATGCTCTCAGATAGTTTGACACTCGAAGGAAATGCCGTGGAAGCATGGAGAAAATGGAAAGAATGTTTGCATTTGTATGCAACAATAAAAGCCTTCAGAGAAAAAAAAACAAAGTGCAGGCTAATATTCTATTGTACATGATTGGTGAGGAAGCATTGGAGTTGCAGAATCTCTTTACGTATGCTGAAGGAGAGGTTAAATAGCTATCAATGGAAATATTTGAGGAATAAATCACACCTCCGAAGAATATTATATGCAAAAGACGTGTTTAATACCAGGTATTATGATGAAAGTGAAAACATTGATCAATATGCAATAGATTTACAAACAAAGGCCAAGACGCGTGTATGGATCGTATGTAGACAACCTCAGCAGAGACAAAGGCCGGAATTTTGCCGGCGCTCAGGGGGCGGGTTTGGAGGCGGGACATCCGGCAAAATCGCAAAGATTGACAGCGGGTCAGAAACCCGCTGTCATCCCGCCTCCAATCAATCTTCCCAGGTGTCGGGTCCCCGATTTGCGCATGGACCTGACACCTAGCGGCGGGAAGAGGATTATAGGCACTTAACTGCTTGTTAACAGGTTGTTAACAGGCAATTAAGAGGCTTTTTGCTATTTTGCCAGGTCTACTGCGGGCTTCCCGACATCCGGACACCACGCCAGGTAAATGTGGCGTGCTGTGGGTCTGCTGTAATGTTTCTGCATTGATGACAGCTGCAGAAGTGGTGTGAAGGATCCAATGGTACACTGGTGAGTTTCAGAGGTAAGAAAATGTTCGGAAAATCATTTTTAATGTATTTAGACTTTTCTGTAGGTGACAAGTTTGGAATTGTTTGTGTAGTCCCACCTCATTGGAAGAACCTCTCTCACCAGTGACAGATCACTTCTGTCACCTCACCTGCAGCTGCCATCTGTTCCAGCCTAAGGAGGGAGTCACTGGAGAGCCTGGGTACAAGGGCTCAATGCTGTCAAACACTGAAAAATCAGCTGTCAAAAAAAATTGTGCATGGCCCCTTTAAGAAAACCGACAGATGACGCGTCATCGACTGACGTCATCTGACACCGGCTTTCTCTTAATTGGCCAGCAAGCCCGCAGGGTGGGCTTCACAAGGCCAATTGACGCATCGGACGTCGTTGGGGGCGGGATTGGAACCCGGAAGGCAGCTGTCCCGCCGCCAAGGCGCAGTGAGAGGTCAAATCGTGGCCAGAATGTTAGCTAGTGATTTCACAGATGATCAAGCCAGAGCCAGATTGCTAACAACAACAAGAACAACTTGTATTTATATAGCGCCTTTAATGTAGTAAAACGTCCCAAGGCGCTGCACAGGAGTATTTTAAGACAAAAAATTTGACACCGAGCCACATAAGGTAAATTAGGGCAGGTGACCAAAAGCTTGGTCAAAGAGGTAGGTTTCAAGGAGCGTCTTAAAGGAGGAAAGAGAGGTAGCGAGGCGGAGAGGTTTAGGCAGGGAATTCCAGAGCTTAGGGCCTGGGCAACAGAAGGCACGGCCACCAAAGGTTGAGCGATTATAATCAGGGATGCTCAAGAGGGCAGAATTGGAGGAGTGCAGATATCCTGGGGGGTTGTGGGGCTGGAGGAGATTACAGAGATAGGAAGGGGCGAGGCCCTGGAGGGATTTGAAAACAAGGATGAGAATTTTGAAAACGAGGCTCTGCTTAACCAAGAGCCAATGTAGGTCAGCGAGCACAGGGGAGATGGGCGAACGGGACTTGGTGCGAGTTAGGACACGGGCAGCCGGGTTCTGGATGACCTCAAGTTTACGTAGGGTGGAATGTGGGAGGCCAGGGAAAATCTCAATCTATAGAAAGCAGTTGATCCTTGCAGAGCAGCACAAGCCAGTAAAACACAAGAACATCTATGGAACACCAACAGTGACATCCCTTCATACGTGAAATTAAAAAAAAGTCAGGTCAAGCAGTTCAACAACAGATCGTGGATTGTAACAACTGTGCAAAATCATGTGAGGAAAAAATATACCGCCAGTGACCAAATACGCACGAAGTGTAAAACTTGCTAAAGTTTGCAAAGCCAAAGATAAACCATCCTCTCCAGACAGGTAAATAATGATTAATAATAATAATAATTTTTATGGATGCGATTCGGACAGGAGATGATGTTGAATGGACAGTCAATTTCGAGATAAATGACAAAACTGTTTGTTTTAAGCTAGATGTGGAAGGTCAATGTAATGCATGCCAATGTCATTTTACAAGAAGCAAAATACAAAATTGAGCAAGACCATGCAGAATTGGTGATGTACTCCGGCCAAAACCTCAAATAATTAGGAATTTATAACATGGTGTACGAATATAAAGACAAATACCGAAGTCTAGAATTTCAAATTCTGTAACAACAAGTACAGCCAGTCCTTGAACTTTGAGCATGGCAACAGTTAGAATTCTGAATAGAATTGAAGTAGTCACTAACAATAAATGCCAAAAGGTGGCAGAGATGGATGCTGATGTATTTAAGGGCTTAGGATGCCTAGCAAGGAAGCAGTGCGCACAACTGAAGCTAGATGCTGAACTAATTGTATATCCACAAAGGAAAATGGCCCTCATACTTTGTGATAAAGTTTGTGATGAGCTAGACAGAATGGAGACAGTCGAAGAATCAAGTCAATGGGCCAGGAGGAAGGTGGGAGTAGTCAAGCCAAACAGTGATGAGTGAGACTATGCTTCGGCATTGAAGGTTTAAATAAAACCACAGAAGGAAACAAAGAAAGACTTGCATTTATATAGCGCCTTTCACGACCACCGGACATCTCAAAGTACTTTACAGCCCATTTTGAAGTGGAGTCACTGTTGTAATGTGGGAAACGCGCCAGCCAATTTGCGCACAGCAAGCTCCCAAAAGCAGCAATGTGATAATGACCAGATAATCTGTTTTTGTTATGTTGGTTGAGGGATAAATATTGGCCAGGACACCGGGGATAACTCCCCTGCTCTTCTTCGAAATAGTACCATGGGATCTTTTACGCCTACCTGAGAGAGCAGACGGGGCCTCGGTTTAACGTCTCATCTGAAAGGAGAACATTAACCATCGCAAGCCAGAGAGGAAATTGTAAGATTCTCAAAA
Organism: Squalus acanthias; assembly: GCA_030390025.1. Lineage (NCBI taxonomy): Eukaryota > Metazoa > Chordata > Chondrichthyes > Squaliformes > Squalidae > Squalus > Squalus acanthias. The sequence goes on from CM059437.1 coordinate 12,793,987, forward strand.
TTCACAGAGCCCCCAAAACTCGAAGACAAACCCTAAGGAAAAGGACTTTGGACTCTTTCCTAGCTATTACAGGGTGGTGAAGTGCATTGGGCCTAACCGAAGGACTTTTCGAGCAAAATCCAAGATTTTGGTATTTTTAAAACATGTCTGGGCTTGTAAGGGAGAAAAGGCTGTGAATGAAGGTGGGATCAACCTCTGTAAAAACAGTTTGGGTATTAGAGCTAATGGGAACTGTCTGGGGAACCGCATGATCTCCCTGAGAGTGTAAATCGGCCCCTATCAGACATTAGCATCCTAACAATAAACCCGAGGAGAACAGTCTCCACCCCAAGCTACAGAGCCCATTAAGACATGCATAAAACAAATTACTTCGGCTTACCCTATAGAAATTACAGGCCCAATCAACAAACCCAAAACATAAGAACGATCAAACTCCGATTAAGTGGCACATCAACGGGATGGGGCCATCCCGGAACCACTTCACACCTTAGCAAACCAGTTACCGATAACGAGCCCGCCAAAACTAACAAAGACCGAGACCTGATTTGGCGCGCAGATAAGAAACCTTCAATGAGTATAATTGAAGGCCCGTTCTCAACCTGAAAAGAAGAAGAGGAAGGAAGAACAAGAAGACATCAATGGAGGCATTCTCCGCAACACAGTTTTAAAACCAACACCGTTCAGCGTTCCGTGTCCAGCCAGGAGGTCGACAGCTCGAAGGCCAGACCATCCAACAAAGTAGGCTGACACGAGAAGAAACCAGAACGACCACCTCAGTGACCACCGGACACCTCGTGGCAACAAGGCCCTCAAGAAACAACCAACCGAACACCAAGTACCAGTATTCGGGCCACCGCGACCAAAGAAAACCAACTCGAAGAAAACCCGAAGAACCGCAAAGTTTCCACTCTACAATCTACTCCTGACTTACCCCTGGGTAAGATTTTCCCTTAAAAACTCTTATCCCTACTTCTAAGCTAAAGAAAGTGGGTACTCACCTGATAAATCCAATACGCACCCTACCGCATCAGCGGACTCGCGAAGACTGACCAGATACGCAGTTGAAGTCCTCTACCGCGTACGGGGTACGGCAGACACCAACCGACATATAGAGTGAACCCCAAAACCGCAAACTAACCTAACTGTCAAGGATTCTGGTGAGTATCATCCCTGGTCCTCTGGAATCCAACCTAGCTAGTAAAGTGGGATTGGGAGGGGTGAAGTATTCTTTTAATGTTATTTCCCTCGCTTGTACCGAAGTGTTCCCCACTTTTCGAGTGTTACGAGTGTTTGTGTTGTGTTTTACTTTCTTGAATGAAGATCAAAGTTCTTGCTTCAAAACCAGTTGTCTGCTGCACTTTTTGTCACAGCCCCCAAATAAGTCCAAGGTCTAGAACCAAGGGAGTGGGAGCGATTCGAACCGCTCAGAAGTCAGAGGTGAAGCTGACACAAACCACCACCCCCTACGAAATAGTGTCACATTATTAAACACCAAAATCTTTAGTCAGCTTGATACAAATTGTGGCTACTGGCAAGGATAGTTGGATGAAGACTCCTAAAAGTTGTGAACGTTTAATCCTCCTTTTGGCAGATATTCCCTCCAGGATCAGAAAGTTTCCAGTGCACAGTGTCACAGTTGCTAGATGACATTGAAGGGGTGGATTGTAGATGATATCCTGATTTGAAGAAAAAGCAAATAGAAACATGACCAAAAGTTGAACAGAGCTCTGCAATGAGTATGGGAACACAATGTAAAGTTGAATATGAACAATGTTCAAAATACAAGAAGTATATAAGAACATAAGAAATAAGAGCAGTAGTAGGCTGTACGGCCCCTTGAGCCTGCTCCGCCATTCAATAAGATCAAAGCTGAACTTTTACATCAACTCCACTTTCCCGCCCGATCCCCATATACCTTGATTATTCCCTTGCTGCCTAAAAGTCTATCGATCTCAGTCTTGAATATACAAGACTCAGCATCCACAACCCTCTGGGGTGGAGAATTCCAAAGATTCACAACCCTCTGAGTGAAGAAATTTCTCCTCATTTCAATCCTAAATGACTGTAAGGGGGCGTGTCTCAGACGGTGCTGGTGCGAGGTTAGGCCTTCGTTGCCTATACTATTGCTTGCTCTGGTCTCCGGCCAGCCTTTTTGCAATAAGCACCTGTGAGTGGTTCGACCCACTCGCCCTTACGGTTCTGACACCTGGACTTAGACGCAAGGAGCAGTAATGCAGAGAAAAACTCAAATAGACCCGGTTGAATAGCACGAAATGAAAATCTTTATTGCATGGCGTCTAAAATCATGAAATACATGTCATAGGCGCAAATCAAAGAGAGTACAAGTATACACACATTCATAAAACTTGGTCTATGGAAATGGAGAACACACGGCACATCGTAAAAAGGGGAACACATTATACCTTAACCTTATTAAAACCACCCTCCCTTAACAATACCTAAACTACGTCTGGATTTGTAGGATCGGAAAACATGCTCACCATTTGGCTTACTTCGGAGATTTTAAAGTGAGGCACTCAGCTCGTTTCGCTGCAGCGCCTGACTGTCACGTGTTTGGAAGGGTTTCTGCACCCCACTTGTTTACTTTCGCTGCTGCGAAAAGCAGGCCAGACTCTCTGTTGTCATGAAGAAATCGATGGAACTAAAAACGTTGTAAAATTCAAAGAAGAGTCTTCCTGTGTTGCGGTACAGGTAGAAGTCTGTAGAACTCAAAGAAGAGTTCTGTATTTATATTTTCGGGCGCGGTCGGGGTTTACTGACCGTGGCGGCACGTGGAATTTCTTCTCGTCTTCTTCTCGTCTCATCTCCTCGGGCCTCCGGGTCCAGACACCGTTTACCGACACTCGGGATGGTGTACCCTGTTACTTGCCCTTGTCGGGGCGGCTCGTACCAATTGAGCTCCACCCAACACTCGAATAACCGACCAGTACGGCTAAGAGTCAAGAGTCAACAAAGTCCAGAGAGAAAATCAAGAGCCCGCAAGTCAAGCGAGTTCAGCCAGAGGCAAGCGAATAAGAGCGTGATGGACATTTGTTCTCTATAGTTATAGTGATGTGTCCGCCTTATCTCCCGCTCAAATCTTAATGTTTATCCTTTGTGTAATATTGGCGCTCAAAACTCCCAGCATGAGGCGATTATCTTCTTTAACGGGTTTCGGTAGCACCTGAAACTGGCCAACTATCCGTTAATGTCTTCCCCATTGTTGAACCAGCCAGGATGTGTATGAATCGTCTCCTTCGACTGGTTTTGGGGCCCCCCGAATACTGGCTTAATCACCCATCAATGTCTCTCTCATTGTAGAGCCGGGGGGGTATTTGTGTATTGATGTGTCTGGATGGGCCTTCGATTGCCCAGTTCAATGATCCTTACTGTGCATAGGAAAACGATTCCAGCACTTATATCATTGCTATTGTTCAAAATGCAAACGGGTTGCATCCTGTCTTTATCAATGTTTACCGAGTATGATCCAATCTTATACTGAATGTATATTCGACGCCATCTTGTCTGCCCACTGTGTTTCTGGAAGCTTCTGCCACGATGCGCGGCGGCCATTCTGTGTCCTTTATTATCAGGACAGCATTTCGTTTAATAAAACTGATCAATTGAATCTGCTTCTCTCATGTTATTTTGAATCGCGATAATTGCAAAACTCTACAATGACCCACCCCTTATCCTGAGACTATGGCCGTGAAATTCGGCTCCTTTGCGCCTGCCGTTAGCACCTCCGGGGATCGCTAACGGGGCGCAAAGGGCTTATCGCCCGGGGGGGGATAGCGCCCTCCGAGAAATTCGGCAGGGCATTGCTGAGGCGCTACCCGATAGCGGCGCGCCCCTGCCGGTAGTGCCCTGGGCCGCTGCGCCGCCAGCGATGACGGCATCGCCGTGCGACATGACCCCTTAGCGCCCCGCGGCAGAAATTCGGCTGCGCCCCACGAAGCTGCTGCGGGCGATGTCTGCGCCAGTCTTGCGGGTCGCGAACCGGGCCGCACCCCACTGGCGGGGCGGTATTTAAAGGTGAGGTGCGGCTGCGACCCGAGCCATCATTTTCATCTTTTGGCCGACCTCCAGGTCGGCCCTCCGTGGCGGCCCTTGGCGTGGTCCATGGCCACCATCGCGCAGCGCTCCGGTGTTACCGCACTTTGCGCCCCCGACACCACCCCGAGAGGAAGTGGAGCGCCCGAGATAGCGTTCCACTTCCTCTCCAGGGCAGTAAGCCAAATTTAGTGGCCGAGGCAGTTGTTACACGCCAGGCGCTAAATCTCCGGCGCTAATTCGGTTACCGCCCCCAAACGGGGCGTAACCGAATTTCGCGACCTATGATCCCTAGTTCTAGACTCTCTAGGCAGGGGAAACAGCCTCTCAGCATCTACCCTGTCAAGCCCTCTAAGAATTTTATACGTTTCAATGAGATCACTTCTCATTCTTCTAAACTCCAGAGACTATAGGCCCATTCTACACAATCTCCCATCATAGGACAGCTCTCTCATCCCAGGAATCAATCTAGTGAACCTTCGTTGCACCCCCTCTAAGGCAAGTATATCTATCGTTGGGTAAGAAGACCAAAACGGTACACAGTACTTCAGGTGTGGTCTCAACAAAGCCCTATATGTTGGTCACACGCTTATAGCAGAAGGATTTAAAACCGATGGAAAATTAAGGTGGAAACAATCAAACACGTAGGATAAAAAACAAGTGACAAAGAATAATCTACCACAGCCGTTGCTCCATACCCAGCCTGATCCCCAGCCATTGCCACTCCCAATGGTCAGGTGACAGAAAACCAATTCTTCCCTCACCTGATTGTTGTCTGCACTGTACGCCATTGACTGACTATCACACTCAAGGGCCCTGATATGGACAGGGGCCTGTTTTCCATGCGGGGGAAGGAATTTCGGTCGGGATACCTGAAAGTCTGGGTTTCCCCGCATGCTGTGGAGTTTTGACTCCAGAGGGTGTCCATTAAACTAACAGATAATCTTGCTGAATGCAGGAAAATCCCTGTAATCTCTGTTTCCCTAACACATCCCAGGCAGCTGCTGGTGCAGACACTTTAATTTCCAGTGTGTCAGATAAATTAGAAGTTTCTTTGAATATTTTCAGGTGTGAGTAACCTTTGTTCTGTGGTGCCAGTGTCTCAGGTGCTGTGGTTCAGACAATCTAATGTGTGGTGTGCTCTGAGGATTACATGAGACAGTGGGTCATTGCTGCACTAAAATGAGAAGTCGCACAACACCAGGTTATAGTCCAACAGATTTATTTAAAATTACAAGCTTTCGGAGCTGTCGCCCCTTCGTCAGGTAAAGTTACTGTGAGAGAATCTATCAGAATTCACAGAATATAAACACAGAGAAAATGCATAGTCTGCTTTCTTGCATCTCTGCAGATACTTGATGTCTGTGTCAATATGCGCGATCTTCTTGGCGATTCTCTCCACTTTGAGCTGGCAGTTTGCGGTGTCAATAGGAGAGAATCGCCAAGAAGATCGCGCATATTGACACAGACATCAAGTATCTGCAGAGATGCAAGAAAGCAGACTATGCATTTTCTCTGTGTTTATATTCTGTGAATTCTGATAGATTCTCTCACAGTAACTTTACCTGACGAAGGGGCGACAGCTCCGAAAGCTTGTAATTTTAAATAAATCTGTTGGACTATAACCTGGTGTTGTGCGACTTCTCATTTTTGTCCACCCCAGTCCAACGCCGGCATCTCCGCATCATTGCTGCACTCTTTAACATTGTGGACAGGTGTATTTGACTTCACCGATTCTGTCAGTAATGATTCATTTTACAATTATTTTCCTTTAATTTGGATTAAGATTCTGTTTAAAATTTCCGATTCTCTCACCTTAGTCCTGCTTGCTTCCGTTTTACACATTGCAGCAAGTTAACTGTTTCAGCACAGAATTTGAAGATCCAAAATTAACCCTTAAACTGCTGACAGGTGCGGGGAGATTCTGCTCCACCTGGAGTGACTGGTGTTCTTTGTTTTCAGCTCATTCACTCTGCCACTGAAAATAACACAAATATTACTGTATTATAGGCACTTAACCTTCAGGATTAATGTTATTACTTTAATACTAACATTTTAGAACTAAAATATACATTTAACACAATGTTAGTGACATTTCTTTAAACTTAATTCTCATTTCACTGTTATATTTCCTTTCCTCCCATTTCTTTCTTCTTTCCCATTTTCTTAGCTGTCCTATTTTTATATTTTATTTTAATTGGACATTTTTATACTAATGATGAGCGACTTGTGATTGTAAAAATTGTGGTGGTCCTTCCGGTTAAATTAAAGGAGGCTCACTTCACTGTATGTTAAATATTGGTCGTGGAGGAAAGAAGCCGGCGGGGGGGATTATCTTTACTCTGCAGGATGTTCCTGGAGTAGTGGAAGAAATTAGGGCTGTTCCAAGATTTGGCCAGACCTGCAGTGTGACAACACAGAGGCAGTGGAGGGATCGAGAGAGTTTTTGGAGTGGTAGAGCTGGGTGTCTCCAGTGTGTGTGGGGAAATTGACCCTGTCTCGGGGGATTAAATGTGCGAAGGTATATGGCTCAACATTCTGTAGCATACTAAAGGGGTGAACTTTGATAAAACTAATGTACTTCTGACTTTCTGCACGTTCTTCGTATAATGTTTTATTTATGAAATATCTTACAGCACTATCACATGCCACCAGTTCTATGAGTAGGGTTGGTTTTAATTATTGGTAGTCGTACGGTTGTGTCATTTTTAATCTCCAAGATTTATATTTCACTATGGTCAATTGAATGTTTATTAGCAAAATGCTGAATCAGATCTACACTGATGACAGACAGGTCTACCACTCTACCATCTCTCTCGATCCCTCCACTGCCTCTGTCTTCTCAGAATGCTTCTCTGGCATTCAGTCTTCAATGAGCCAGAATTGCTCCCACTACTCCAGGATCATCCTGCAGAGTAAAGATAATTCCCAGCTTCCTTTCTCCACTACCATCCTCCGCCTTAAACCCCTCTCCCCTGCCTCTTCCACTCTCACCTCCAACGAGTGTGAGGAGCTCATGGACTTCTTTGTCACTAAGATTGAGTCCATTCATTCAGCTGCCTCTGCTGCTCCACCCACCCACGCCCCCGCCATTCCCCATGCCCTCCAATACAAACCTGCCACTGGCTCCCCCCTGCCTTAGCCCTGAACCCATGTCTTTCTCTAATTGCTCTTCTATCTCCCTTTATGACCTCTCCTAGTTTATCTTGTCCACGAGACCCACCCCCTGCTCCCTTGTTCCCATTCCCACTAAACTGCTGATCACCCAACTTCCCTCCCTAGCCCCCAGCCTAGCTTCCATTGTCATAGTTCCCTCTGCTCAGGTACTGTCCTCCTGCCTTCCAAAACCACTATCATGTGTTTGAAAAGATTATGAAGGATAATATAAGAGAGCATGTTGAGGGGTATGAGCTAATTCAAGACAGTCAGCAAGTCTTTAGAAGTGGGAGGTCATGCTTTCCTAATTTATTGGATTTCTTTGAGGAGATGACAGATCTAGAAGATAGAGGAGAGACAGTGGATGTTATCTACCTGGATTTCAAGAAAGCACTTGACACTGTCCCACATAATAGACTACTACATAACGTCAAAGCCTATGGGATAGATGGGACTGTACTAAACCGTTTGGTTGGCAGACAATGAGTAGGGTTGTCGTTAATACAGAGGAGGACTGTGACAAAATACAGGAAGACGTTAATAAACCTGCAGAATGGGCGTGTAATTGGCAAATGAAAAACCCCAAATGCGGGCACTAATTCTATCCTATCAACACATTGCAGGTTGAGGGATAATGCCCTGTGGGACTAAAGTTCTGTGTTCCTCTGGAATAACTTGATTATCCGCTGTCCGATTTTCATTTTAGAAATCAAGAGTGTTTGCACACTACTTGTGATACCCATTTATTCAGCTGTCTGGGTAAACATTCCAGAGGGTGTCTATTCAACTAATAGATAATCTTGTTGAATGCAGGAAAATCCCTGTAATCTCTGTTTCCCTAACACATCCCAGGCAGCTGCTGGTGCAGACACTTTAATTTCCAGTGTGTCAGATAAATTAGAAGTTTCTTTGAATATTTTCAGGTGTGAGCACCTTTGTTCTGTGGTGCCAGTGCCTCAGGTGCTGTGGTGCAGACAATCTAATGTGTGGTGTGCTCTGAGGATTACCTGAGACAGTGGGTCATTGCTGCACTCTTTAACATTGTGGACAGGTGTATTCGACTTCACCGATTCTGTCAGTAATGATTCATTTTACAATTATTTTCCTTTAATTTGGATTAAGATTCTGTTTAAAATTTCCGATTCTCTCACCTTAGTCCTGTCTGCTTCAGTTTTACACATTGCAGCAAGTTAACTGTTTCAGCACAGAATTTGAAGCTCCAAAATTAACCCTTAAACTGCTGACAGGTGCGGGGAGATTCTGCTCCACCTGGAGTGACTTTTTTGTTGTTGTTTTCAGCTCATGTACTCTGCCACTGAAAATAACACAAATATTACTGTATTATAGGCACTTAACCTTCAGAATTAATGTTATTACTTTAATGCTAACATTTCAGAACTAAAATATATACTTAACACAATGTTAATGAATTTTTTTTTAAAAGCGTATTTCTGTTTTCACTGTTATATTTCCTTTCCTCCCATTTCTTTCTTCGTTCCCATTTTCTCAGCTGTCCTATTTTTAATTTTTTTAAATTTTATTTGGACATTTTTATACGAAGCTATCAGCGACTTGTGATTGTAAAAATTGTGGTTGTATTCCTTCTGGTTCAATTAAAGGAGGCTCGCTGTATGTTAAATGTTGGTTGTGGAGTAAAGAAGCCGGGGGTTCTCTTTACTCTCCAGTTACTCTCTCGTTACTTTAATAAACTTGCAGAATGGGCGTGCGATTGGCGAATGAACTTCAATATGGATAAGTGTGAGGCGGTACATTTTGGTAGGAAGAATAAGGAGACCACATACTCCTTGGAAAATAAGTGGGGTAGAGAAGCAGAGGGATCTGGGGCTACAGATACACAAATCACTAAAAGTAGCGACGCAGGTTAATAAGCCCATAAAAAAACATCATGCACTGGGGCTGATTTCTAGAGGGATAGAATTGAAAAGCAGAGAAGTTATATTAAACTTGCATAGAACCTTGGTTAGACCACCCTTGGAGTACTGTGAACATTTCTGGTCTCCATATTATATAAAGGATATAGAGGCACTGGAGAAGGTGCAAAAAAGATTTACTAGAATGATACCAAACCTATCAGGAAAGATTGAACAGGCTGGGGCTCTTTTCTCTAGAAAAGAGAAGACCGAGGAGTGACTTGATAGAGGCCTTTAAGATTGTGAAAGGGGTTGTTAGGGTAGACGTAGAGAAGATGTTTCCACTTGCAAGGGAGACCAGAACTAGGGGCCATAAATATAAGGTAGTCACTAATAAGTCCAGTAGGGAATTCAGGAGAAATTTCTTTACCCAGAGAGTGGTTAGAATGTGGAACTCGATACCACAGGGAGTGGTTGAGGCGAATAGCATAGATGCATTTAAGGGGAAGCTAGATAAACACATAAGGGAGAAAGGAATAGGAGGATATGTTGATGGGATCAGAGGAAGAAGGATGGGAGGAGGCTATTGTGGAGCTTAAACACTGGCATGGACCCGTTGTGCCGAATAACCTGTTTCGGTGCTGTAAATACTGTCTAATAATATGTAAGCATGGGCAGGTATCTGGTTGGCAGCCAGTCACTAATGGAGCAGCGCAAGAGTCAGTGTTGCGGCGCTGTTGTTTATAGTTTCTATAAATGATTTAAAGGATGGAATTGTGCCCAAATTTGCAGACAATGTCACATTTGGAGCAGTGGCAAATGCTGAATATCAATGTGTACAATTTCTTGCTTGAAAGTTGGTGGGGGGTGGGCACCATGGATGCCCAAAGCCCACCTGATGCAATTTTCAGGTGGGTCTTGTAACTGCTGCTTTAATATGAAAATTAGGGTTCTATGAGATTGGAAGGACCCTATTTGCAATGCTCAGGTACAAATGACACAGCATACACTTGGGCCAGTTTACCAGGCGTTGAGCAGCCTAAGCAATGGTCCTCAAATCGAACCGCTGGTAGCCGCTCAAGAAAATGTTCAAAAATGCCTTTGTGAGAATCTCTGCAGACTAGGAGCAGCAGAAATCTTCCACAAGATACTGCGGACCGTTGGTGGCCTGTGTTTGACTGGGATTGGCTTCTGCTCCCCTTCCGCCAACCAACCGACCTGTCCTGCCGGCCAGCTCGGGATGGCAGCTGGCCGTTTTTCCCTGGTGAGCTACAGTAGGGTTGCCTGCTTAGGGCGGGAAGTGTGGCCGCTCTGCTGAGTTTGCGCCCGTTTCAGGCGGAAGTCGAAATCCGCTCCCCAGAGACGTCAGACGTGCACTTCTGAATTTGGTATTCGGACAGAGTAGAAGCAGCTTTACTCTACGTCAGACCTTGCTGCACCTGATCTGGGGGTGCATGATGCTCGCACTGGGTGCTTGCAATAGCAAATGGAGCTGTCTAAAGTTCCTGAGGAGTTAAGTCAGATCTAGAGGAACTGGCCAGATACAGTGTGACTCCCCAACAGGTGATGGAGGCTGCAGACTGCAAAGCACTGACTCAGTTGAAAGGACATATAGGATGTAATTTAAATCTGAAATTTAAATGGGAAGAATAGAAATGAATTATCACATTGGACATAGCTAAGTAGCCAACCTGATTAATTATTTAAATTGCAATTTAACTTTAACAAGCTAAAGGAACATCGTCATCCCTTTGAGGAGGATAGTGATGTGAGTGACTATAGTAATAGCTTAGAACAACAGAATCTGTTACCAGTAGCAACTGGTCACTGATAGTATAGTCACAAACTGTACCCTGCTAAATCTTTCCTAAGAAACCCATTAAATATCACAGTTTAATATCAGAATATGTGAGAACATCCTTTAAAACGTAAGAGGAGGAGAGTCTCTATGTGCTACGTGCAATGAAGTCATGGCCCATTTATAAAGAATGGGTTTAGAATTGTGTACTATTCGATGCACAAGGTTAAGAGTGTTAAAGAACTTGTGACTATCCATTTCCAAAAAGCACAATTTCTGCAGAAGCAGAAAGTGACATTCGTAATGTGTTTGAGTATAAATGTGTACTCACTGCATGAAGTGCACGTCATTTTAATAGATTTCAAGCCATTTGCTCTGTGATCAATGTGAAGACTGTCAGGTTTATCTAATTTTCTTTCCAGTTACCACAAACAGACAGCTTCTGCCCGGCACTTGTCCCATGGATTCCGGCTTCCACGCCCTTGCTGATTATTGTTGACCTCACCGATCACTCTTGACGGTTTCGAACTACTAATCCCTTTACTGGTCACTCTTGTCATCTACTTTTACGACCAGTTGTCAAACCATGGGGGGAAAGAACACACCCATTGCAAGAAACATCAGCATTAGCTGAGGGCAAATGATGAAAATGTTATTGTAGACCAGTAGCATGAAACCACAGAAGAGGGAGATATTTAAGGGCGACAGTGGTCAGGATGGGACAATATAAGGTGTCTTGAATTGAGATAAACCTGAGAGAACTTATAAATCATGGAGCAAATAGTTTAAATGCAAGTGAAATTATCTGACCATTGTATGTGTCACAAGGGCATTTGCTCACTGTGATTTTCCAGGTCTAATTGATATTCTGCATAGTATTTCAGCATTCATTACCTTCCTTCCTTTAAGATCTCTCTCTCCCTCTACCTCAATGAGGCACAGCAGTCAGTGATTTAAAATCTATGACTATTTTCATTGAATTGATCACAAGGAGTGTGATGGGATACTCTCCACTTGCCTGGATGAGTGCAGCTCCAACAACACTCAAGAAGCTCGACACCATCCAGAACAAAGCAGCCCGCTTGATTGGCACCCCATCCACCACCTTAAACATTCACTCCCTCCACCACCGGCGTACCGTGGCTGCAGTGTGTACCATCCACAAGATGTACTGCAGCAACTCGCCACAGCTTCTTCGGCAGCACCTCCCAAACCCACGACCTCTTCCACCTAGAAGGACAAGGGCAGCAGGCGCATGGGAACACCACCACCTCCAGGTTCCCCTCCAAGTCACACACCATCCTGACTTAGAAGTATATCGCCGATCCTTCATCGTCGCTGGGTCAAAATCCTGGAACTCCCTCCCTAACAGCACTGTGGGAGTACCTTCACCACACGGACTGCAGCGGTTCAAGAAGGCGGCTCACCACCACCTTCTCGAGGGCAACTAGGGATGGGCAATAAATGCCGGCCTTGCCAGCGACGCCGACATCCCATAAACGAATTAAATAAACCTACAAAAAATTGGACAAAAAGAATCATAGAAAATTATTATTTTCTCAGCATATCAAAAGTCTTAGAAATATGTCCATGATCGCCACACGTTAAGATGAGCAAAATATAATCGCTGGGAATTTCCTTGGAGGGTCTCCCGATCAGCCGCCATAACTTTGGCGGAAGACCGGCAGAAGTCTTGGAGACACCGCGTAAACGGGGTTTGCGCCGATTTTTGCTGAAATTATGGAGGCCGGTCGGCAGAACCGCCAGGGAAATTCCTGGCAAATGATCTGAACAAATTAAAGCAAATTCTTATACACTTCAGAGGGAGAATCATCAAACTGGGGCGTAGTTACAAAAATCAAACAAAAGAACGGATTCATAATTAAGGACAGAGTGAGTGAGCAATTTAGAGTCAATCTGACATCCCTGATGTCCACAACCCAACCATGTTTATCATCGAGGTAACAAAATCCCTTAAAGGAATAAGTCATTAAAGGGACAGGTGAATGACTCACTGTGTAATTTCCATCAAACTCAAATATTTAAATAACTTACCACAAAATGTGGAATTCAGATATAAAATAGTACAAATGTGCATTAAAATGTATAGAACCCTTAACTTTAACTCTGATGCCTTTTTGGAGATTTTCAAATTCTTCTAAATGGTCCTAGTTAAGTGGTGCGCGGCCCCTCATTAATCGTATCTGTGGAGCACAAGCTCAGGCGGGCAGGACTGTTTGATTTTTAATCTGGGCTCCACTAAAAAGTTCCCATGTTCCCTCAACCCCTCCAGTCATGGAGTCCTGGGACTGGTAAATCTGTAACATAATGGGGTAGAAATTAGTCTCCACTTCCCACTCCCCTCCCTCTCCCACTCCCACCTCCCACTACCACTCCCACCTTCCACTCCCACCTCCCGGGTTCAGAGGCCAGTCTCTTGATATTACATGCGAATAGTGGGTGCCCGCACCACTAGGGGCACATCTATGGTGCCCACCCACTGAAGAGTCTGCGAATTGCAACAGAAATGTGCCAGCTGGGGAAGATGGTTGTCGTAACACTCCAGGAAATAACAGGCAACTGCCGCAGTGTAAGGGGACCACATTTAATCAATTGAATTTTCTTAAGAAGTCCAGGCCACGATCTGGCTTGCACCGCAGTTGGGGCCAAGTACAGCTACTCAGCGGGTTGGTATACCTGGTCTCACGAGGTGGCCCGCCACCGATCCTACAACGGGTCCATGTGAGACCCAGAGACGCATGAACGCCTGCCATTGGGTGTCCACAACCCCCCGGCCCTGCCCCTCCTATGTCAATGGCCTAGTTTGGGGCAGGTGGACCTTCTGTGCCACTTGTAACTTTGGACTTCAAAGATGCAGAAGTAATTTTTTTTTTAGTCGTTCCTGGGATGTGGGCGTCACTGGCAAGGCCAGCATTTATTGCCCATTCCTAATTGCCCTTGAGAAGGTGGTGGTGAACCGTCTTCTTCAAACTGTTGCAGTCCATGTGGTGAAGGTGCTCCCACAGTGCTGTTAGGGAGAGAGTTCCAGGATTTTGACCCAGCGACAATGAAGGATTGACGATATATTTCTAAGTCAGGATGGTGTGTAACTTGGCGGGGAACTTGCAGGTGATGGTGTTCCCATGCGCCTGCTGCCCTTGTCCTTCTAGGTGGAAGAGGTCGCGGGCTTGGGAGGTGCTGTCGAAGAAGCCTTGGCGAATTGCTGCAGTGCATCTTGTAGATGGTGCACACTGCAGCCATGGTGGAGGGAGTGAATGTTTAAAGTGGTGGATGGGGTGCCAAACAAGCAGGCTGCTTTGTCCTGGATGGTGCCAAGCTTCTTGAGTGTTGTTGGAGCTGCGCTCATCCAGGCAAGTGGAGAATATTTCATCACACTCCTGACTTAGAAACATAGAAACATAGAAAATAGGTACAGGAGTAGACCATTCGGTCCTTCGAGCCTGCACCGCCATTCAATGCGTTCATGGCTGAACATGCTACCTCAGTACCCCATTCCTGCTTTCTCGCCATACCCCTTGATCCCCCTAGTTGTGAGTGTTATATCTAACTCCCTTTTGAATATATTTAGCGAACTGGCCTCAACAACCTTCTGTGGAAGAGAATTCCATAGATTCACCACTCTCTGGGTGAAGAAGTTCCTCCTCAGCTCAGTCCTAAATGGCTTCCCCTTAATCCTTAGACTGTGACCCCTGGTTCTAGTTTTCCCTACCATTGGGAACATTCTGCCCGCATCTAATTTGTCTAAACCAGTCAGGATTTTAAATGTCTCTATAAGATCCCCCCTCATTCTTCTGAACTCCAGAGGATACAAGTTCAGTTGACCCAATCTTTCTTGATATGTCAGTCCGGCCATCCCAGGAATCAATCTAGTGAACCTTCGCTGCACTCCCTCAATAGCAAGAATGTCCTTCCTTAAGTTAGGAGACCAAAACTGCGCACAATACTCCAGGTGTGGCCTCACCAAGGCCCTGTACAACTGCAGCATCACCTCCCTACTCCTGTACTCAAATCCCCTTACTATGAAGGCCATCATTCCGTTTGCTTTCTTGACTGCCTGCTGCACTTGCATTCCCACCTTCAATGACTGATGTACCATGATGCCCAGGTCTCGTTGCACCTCCCCTTTCCCTAATCTGCCACCATTCAGGTAATAGTCCGCCTCTCTATTTTTACCACCAAAGTGGATAACCTCACATTTATCCACATTGTACTTCATCTGCCATACATTTGCCCATTCACCCAACCTGTCCAAGTCACTCTGTAGCCTCCTAGCATCCTCCTCATTGTTCACACTGCCTCCCAATTTAGTGTCATCCGCAAATTTGGAGATATTACATTTAATCCCTTCGTCCAAATCATTAATATATAATGTAAACAGCTGGGGTCCCAGCACCGAACCCTGCGGTACCCCGCTGGTCACTGCCTGCCATTCTGAAAAGTACCCATTTACTCCTACTCTTTGTTTCCTGTGTGCCAACCAGTTCTCAATCCACGTCAACACATTACCCCCAATCCCATGTGCTTTAACTTTGCTCACCAATCTCTTGTGTGGAACCTTGTCGAAGGCCTTCTGAAAGTCCAAATACACCACATCTACTGGTTCCCCCCTGTCCACCCTATTCGAAACATCCTCAAAAAATTCCAGAAGATTTGTCAAGCATGATTTCCCTTTCACAAATCCATGCTGACTTGGCCCTATCACGTCGCCACTTTCCAAATGGTCTGTTATGACATCTTTAATAATTGCTTCCATCATTTTACCCACAACCGATGTCAGGCTGACCGGTCTATAATTCCCTGCTTTCTCCCTCCCTCCTTTTTTAAAAAGAGGGGTTACATTGGCCACCCTCCACTCCATCGGAACTGATCCAGAGTCTAAGGAATGTTGGAAAATGATCGTCAATGCATCCACTATTTCCAAGGCCACCTCCTTAAGTACTCTGGGATGCAGACCATCAGGCCCCGGGGATTTTTCAGCCTTCAGTCCCATCAATTTTCCCAATACCTTTTCCCGACTAATAAGGATTTCCCTCAGCTCCTCCCTCTTACCAGATCCTCTGACCCCTTTTATTTCCGGCAGGTTGTGTGTGTCCTCCACAGTAAACATCGAACCAAAGTACTTGTTCAATTGATCTGCCATTTCCTTGTTCCCCATTACGACTTCCCCTGTTTCCGACTGCAGGGGACCTACGTTTGTTTTTACTAACCTCTTTCTTTTTACATATTTATAGAAGCTTTTGCTGTCCATTTTAATGTTCTCTGCAAGCTTCCTTTCATATTTTATTTTCCCTGCCCTAATCAAACCCTTCGTCCTCCTCTGCTGAGTTTTGAAGTTCTCCCAGTCCCCCGGTTTGCTGCTACTTCTGGCCAATTTGTATGCAACTTCCTTGGTTTTAATACTATCCCTGATTTCCCTTGTTAGCCATGGTTGAGCCACCTTCCCTTTTTTATTTTTACGCCAGACCGGGATGTACAATTGTTGTAGTTCATCCATGCGATCTCTAAATGTCTGCCATTGCCCTTCCACTGATAGCCCCTTAAATATCGCTTGCCAATTTAACCTCGCCAATTCACGCCTCATACCCTCAAAGTTGCCCTTATTTAAGTTCTGGACCATGGTCTCTGACTTAACTGTTTCCTTCTCCATCCTAATGTAGAACTCCACCATACTATGGTCACTCTTCCCCAGGGGGCCTCGTACCACAAGATTGCTGATTAGTCCTTCCTCATTACACAACACCCAGTCCAGGATGGCCTCCCCTCGAGTTGGTTCCTCAACATATTGGTTTAGGAAACCATCCCTTAAACACTCCAGGAAATCCTCCTCCACCGTATTGCTTCCAGTTTGAGTAGCCCAATCTATATGCATATTAAAGTCACCCATGATAACTGCCGTGCCTTTTTTGCACGCACCTCTGATTTCCTGTTTCATACCCTCCCCCACCTCACTACTGCTGTTTGGAGGTCTGTACACAACTCCCACTAACGTTTTCTGCCCTTTGGTGTTCTGCAGCTCAACCCATATTGATTCCACATCCTCCAAGCTGATGTCCTTCCTAGCTATTGCATTAATCTCCTCTTTAACCAGCAATGCTACCCCACCCCCTTTTCCTTTTATTCTATCCTTTCTGAATGTTGAATACCCCTGGATGTTCAGTTCCCAGCCTTGATTGTTCTGGAGCCACGTCTCTGTAATCCCAATCACATCGTATCCGTTAACATCTATTTGCACAGTCAATTCATCCACCTTATTACGGATACTCCTTGCATTAAGACACAGAGCCTTTAGGCTTGTTTTATTAACATCCTTTGTCCTTTTAGACTTATGATTTAGTATGGCCCTTTGTGTTTCTTGCCTTTGTTTACTCGGCCTTCCCCTATTGTTTCTCACCCTTCTAACATTTCTTTCTGACTGCATATTACTTCCCCCTGTTTCGCTACATAGGTTCCCATTCCCCTGCCATATTAGTTTAAATCCTCCCGAACTGCTTTAGCAAATATTACCCCGAGGACATCGGTTCCAGTCCTGCCCAAGTGCAGACCGTCCCTTTTGTACAGGTCCCACTTCCCCCAGAACTGGTTCCAATGCCTCAGGAATTTGAATCCCTCCCTCCTGCACCACTGCTCAAGCCACGTATTCAATCTCACTATCCTGTTCTCTCTATTCTGATTAGCACGTGGCCCTGGTAGCAATCCAGAGATTACTACCTTAGAGGTCCTACATTTTAATTTAGCTCCTAGCTCCCTAAATTCTGCTTGTAGGACCTCTTCCCGCTTTTTACCTATATCGTTGGTACCTACATGCACCACGACAGCTGGCTGTTCACCCTCCCTCTTCAGAATGTTCTGCAGCCGCTCCGAGACATCCTTGACACTTGTGCCTTTTAGATGGTGGAAAGGCTTTGGGGAGTCAGGGAGTGAGACACTCGCCACAGAATACCCAGCCTCTGACCTGCTCTTGTGGCCACAGTATTTATGTGGCTGGTCCAGTTAAGTTTCTGGTCAATGTTGACTCCCCAGGATGTTGATGGTGGGGGATTCGGCGATGGTAATGCCATTGAATGCCATGGGGCGGTGGTTAGACTCTCACTTGTTGGAGATAGTCATTGCTTGGCACTTCTGTGGCACGAATGTTACGTTCACTTATCAGCCCAAGCCTGAATGTTGTCCAGGTCTTGCGGGCATGGACTGCTTCATTGGCCTGTAATTTCCGATAGGAGGCTTCCTGCGTGCGGAGGCCTCCTATCGGAAAAAAATCTACAAACTTACCTGAGGGTTCCCGAGGTCCGGACACTTCCGCTCCTGGGCCTCTCCAAAGTCGAAATGCGCAGGGCCCACGTATCCCAGGGATCACGTGGGCCAGGCCAGCCAATAGGAGAGGGGAATCTCCCTTCATACTTTTGACAGATAGACCTGTCAAATATATGGAGATCATCCCAAAAACACAGTAAAACATTAAATAATTATTTTTTAAATCACATTTTTAAAATGAGTTAAAATTACAATAAATTAATAATTTTAAACAAAAATTAAATTTTTTGAAAAAAATTCTTAAAGTTTTTTACAGGGCTAAAAATAAACTTAGCTTTTTTTAAAGTATTTTAAAATTATAAATGAATGATAAATAATTTTTTTTTTTTACTTTTTTCAACTCTTATGCTGGTAAAAGCAGGCCTTACGTCTGCTTTTACCATGCGTAAGATTTCTAAGGGTTTTCTGTGGGCCGAGGTTCTACAGAAAGCGGAACTCTCTGCCCGCTGAGGCCCTTTTCCAGGGCAGGCGTCCGATCTGTCAAGAGCATTGTTGACAGATTGGAAATGCCGGTTTTCAGCGCATGCGCTTCGCATGCCTGAAACCGGCATTTCCGATGTTCCTACGGGTGTGTACACAGCTCGTACACACCCGTAGGCATCGGAAAATATGGGCCAATATTGATGAAGCAGCTGAAGATGTTTGGGCCTAGAACACTGCCCTGAGGAACCCCTGCAGCGATGTCCTGGGGCTGAGACGATTGACCTCCAACAACCACAACAATCTTCCTTTGTGCTAGGTATGACACCAGCCAGTGGAGAGTTTTTGCCCTGATTCCCATTGACTTCAGTTTTACTAGGGCTCCTTGATGCCAGACTCGGTCAAATGCTGCCTTGATGTCAAGGGAAGTCATTCTCACTTCCCCTCTGGAATTCAGCTCTTTTGTCCATGTTTGGACCAAGCCTGTATTGAGGTCTGGAGCAGAGTGGTCCTGGCAGAACCCAAACTGAGCATCGTTGAGCAGGTTATTGGTGAGTAAATGCCGCTTGATAGCACTGTCGACGACACCTTCCATCACTTTGCTGATGATTGAAAGTAGACTGATAAGGCGGTAGTTTGCCAGATTGGATTTGTCCTGCTTTTTGTGGACAGGACATACCTGGGCAGTTTTCCACATTGTTGGATAGATGCCAGTGTTGTAGCTGTACTGGAACAGCTTGGCTAGAGGCGCGGCTAGTTCTGGAGCACAAGTCTTCAGCATGACAGCCGGAACATTGTCAGGGCCCATAGCCTTTGCTGTATCTAGTGCGCTCAGCCGTTTCTTGATATCACATGGAGTGAATCGAATTGACTGAAGACTGGCTTCTGTGATGGTGGGGACCTCAGGAGGAGGCCGAGATGGATCATTCACTCGGCACTTCTGGCTGAAGATCGTTGCAAACGCTTCAGCCTTGTTTTTTGCACTCGCGTGCTGGGCTCCACCATCATTGAGGATGGGGATATCCATGGAGCCTCCCCCTCCCGTTAGTTGTTTAATTGTCCACCACAAATCACAACTGGTTGTGGCTGGACTGCAGAGCTTTGATCTGATTCATTGATTGTGGGATCGCTTAGCCCTGTCGATAGCATGCGGCTTGTGCTGTTTAGTATGCAGGTAGTCCTGTGTGTCAATTAAATGTCTAGTGCACAAGCAACTGCTTCTGAAGTTGAACTTGCGTTCCGTTTAACCTAAATTCCTTAAAAAAGGTCGAACTGTTCCTCCAATGATACATAATGGCAGCCTAAGCTGGAATTATTCAGCCTTGTAGGTAAATCGTAATCTCCTCCATTTTCTTGGAGCTCTTACACATAAGTACTAAGAATTCCACAGCTGGATTACGAGCTTTTTTTGGTCATACTGCTTAAGTGGCAATTCAGCTGCTTAGGATCTGTGAAAGGAGTGTTGTTGTAGGCATATCATAATCAGCCTGCTTCCTGCCGTTTTCTGTAATTAGTTCATGTTTCACATAACTGACCACAGCCACTATTTTAACTGTTGGCTATGACTGTTGAAATCTACCAAAATTCACCTTTTTTTTTTGTAAAATAGTGGAATGGTCCCCATGTGAGTGGGAACAGATCTGTGGTCTTCTAAGAAGTAGGAGCAGAAGTCGGCCATTCAGCCCCTCAAGCCTGCTCTGCCATTCAGTGAGATCATTGCTGATCTGTATCTTAACTTCGCCTTTGCTCCATATCATTTAATACCCTTAACTAACAAAAATCGATCACTCTCAGTTTTCTCCTGTGTAGCACAGCTCACTGCTGCTGCAACAATCTCCGCCACCTGCATGTCACGTTGCCAGATATTGGGCAGTTATCTCAGTGAGATCTGACTAAGAGTAAACACAAGATACAAATGCGAGTGAATTGCTAACAGCTGCCCACAGAAAGCAGGACAATTTCTAAAATCTCCAAGCCCCAGAGCCTGCAGCTAGGCGTAATCGGGAAACAAAATAATCAAACCTTCAAAAATCCCTTAAAAGAGTATTCTGGTTCCCTGTCGGTGGGAGGGCTGGATTCTCAGTCAGTTACAGCAGGATAATCAAACTATTTAGACTCAAGACACCAAGCGGAGATGAACGATTTATTCATGTTGAAGTCACGAAACTGAGCTGATAGTGTAGATTGGCTGGCAAAAGTAAACTGCAGCTTTGCATGTTAACTTAATCTCTTGGAAATCACTTACAGGAAGTGAGTACAATGATAAGTGAAGGATAAGGGCCAATGTCTGCAGACAACCACCAACTCTCTTGATTTTCTCATTGATAAGATCCCGAAGAATGCATTAAGTTCGGAATGTTGTACGTTGCACAGTAACCTCGAAGACTATAGGTCATTTGAAGAGATTGCCAGTTCTTTCATTGTGTTCATTCCCTAATGAAACAGACCTTAGTTTATAAGTACATCCTAATAAAAGAGCCACCTCCTAATGCCCTGGAGGCTAAATTTAATATGACTGCTCTCAATGCAGTTTGAGGGATTTTAAATTAGGTATTGCCTTTTTGTACAATTTGTATCTAAGTTAACCTACAACAGAAGTCCCAATTTTATACACAAAAACGTGTTTTGACATCTCCAACTTTTTTTTATTCGTTCGTGGGATGTGGGCGTCGCTGGCAAGGCCAGCATTCATTGCCCATCCCTAATTTCCCTTGAGAAGGTGGTGGTGAGCCGCCTTCTTGAACCGCTGCAGTCCGTGTGGTGAAGGTGCTCCCACAGTGCTGTTAGGGAGGGAGTTCCAGGATTTTGACCCAGCGACAATGAAGAATCGGCGATTTATTTCTAAGTCAGGATGGTGTGTGACTCCGAGGGGAACTTGGAGATGGTGGTGTTCCCATGCGCCTGCTGCCCTTGTCCTTCTAGGTGGAAGAGGTCGCAGGTTTGAGAGGTGCTGCCGAAGATGCCTTGGCGAGTTGCTGCAGTGCATCTTGTAGATGGTACACACTGCAGCCACGGTGCGCCGGTGGTGGAGGGAGTGAATGTTTAAGGTGGTGGATGGGGTGCCAATCAAGCCGGCTGTTTTGTCCTGGATGATGTCGAGCTTCTTGAGTGTTGTTGGAGCTGCACTCATCCAGGCAAGTGGAGAGTAATCCATCACACTCCTTACTTGTGCCTTGTAGATGGTGGAAAGGCTTTGGGGAGCCAGGAGGTGAGACACTCGCCGCAGAGTAATGGTAATGGGACAAGTAAAGAAACAAAAGATGGGTCTAGGGGGGTTGTAAATGACAAAAGCAAAATCATTACCAGCATTACCAGCAACTGCTGTCCGAAAAAATGGGAGCAGTGGTTATGATCTGAAATTGTTGAACTCGATGTTGAGTCCAGAAGGCTTTAAAGTGCCGAATCGAAAGATGAGGTGCTGCTCCTGGAGTTTCCATTGAGCTTCGTTGGAACAGTGTAGGAGGCTGAGGACAGAGAGGTCAGAGTGGGAGTGGGACGGAGAATTAAATGATTGGTATTGATGTGAGTGTTATTTTTAATAACAATCTGACAGCTTCATGGTCACTTTCACTGGTACCAGCTTTTTATTTCCAGATTTTTTAAAATAAAACAACTTTAAATTCTCAAAGTGCCATGGTGGGATTTAGAACTTACGTTGTACTGGATTAACCGAGGCCTCCTGAATTACTAGTCCAGTAACATAGCCATTATGCCACCATACCCTTGGTTCGCCATTAATTTATGGCATCTGATGTTGTCCAATCTTTAAGTATCCTTCCATTTCAGATCATTCTAACACATATACAGCTCCCTTTTTATCTAAATGGGCATTCATGTTTGTGACAGTCCCTACCCAGGTTTGTGAGGACATAGCAGGTTTAAGAGTTCAATCATCCTGATCTTCCCATGGCATTCTAATGGACAAAACCACATTTCATTCATTCCCACTGAATTCCTGACTCAGGCATAACTTTAAAATGTAAAACAATCCTGCTCTAGCCATCAAATGTTGCACAACCATCCCGTCATTAACTCCTCATACTCTAAAGTCAGACAATCACCATTATTTCACTTGGAAGGAGTAGTGAAGTTTAGAAGTTTTTGTGCAATGCTTCTGCTCATGGCTTTCTGTTGATGGAATAACTGAACGAATCATTTCAAAGGCCTGCGTGGCAGAGATTTTCGAATCAACTACTTTTATTTGAAGTTGTTGGAAATCCTGATCCATGGATAACTTTGATTCAAACATAACATTTCTTGGCAAAAGTAGGTGAGCGTTTTTATCAGCATTTAGCTGCATTGGCAGAGCAACATGGGGCGGTCATTTTCAGTGCTGGGAGAGCGACCGGCTACTCCCACAGCACACGGCTTTGAAAGTCAATGGTTGTCAGTGATTCGTTCCATTTTCTTTGGAAGAAAATCCCTTTCAGTCAGATGATTCCCCAACCACGTCCAGCAATGGTTCGGATTTCCCTAGAAACTCTTGTTTTTGTTGATACAGGGAAAAATAGTGCAGATACTGTCATTCTAATCAGCTTTAGATTGTTGATGGACTTGCAGCACAACTATGTAAATAATTTTGCTCATAGTAGCAGCTGATTTCAAATTTATATAAAGTCACTTCCTGCGAACTGAAAAACCTGCCAACAGAATGTTATTCACTCATCAGAGTGAAGTAATTAAAGATTGTTCTGCTCTACCAGCTTCCATTTTATTGCAATGAAATATTTTGTTTCCCCCGAAACGCTCCCCGACCCCTCCTGTCCCGAAGGTAGTGACTTCTGCCGGGGGGATGCAGCTCCATGATGCCAGCTTCCCTTTGGCGCTCTATCCAAGTGCCCATTCTTCATGGGTCCGTGTGAGTGCCAGTGGGCATATTACAGATGGGTGGGTGGTGGTAGCAGAGAGGCTCACAGACAAGACAGTCTCACTCCCACTCAACTTGTTTACCAAGGATAATCAAATTACTACAGACATTCCCTCATCTTTCGATTAGGCACTTTACAGCCTTCTGGACTCAACACGGTGGCATAGTGGTTAGCACTGTTGCCTCACAGCGCCAGGGACCCGGGTTCGAATCCGGCCTCGGGTGACTGTCTGTGTGGAGTTTGCACATTCTCCCCGTGTCTGCGTGGGTTTCCTCCGGGTGCTCCGGTTTCCTCCCACAGTCCAAAGATGTGTGGGTTAGGTTGATTTGGCTATGATAAATTGACCCTTAGTGTTAGGGGGGATTAAATACATGGGGTTACGGGGATAGGGTGGGATATGTGTCGGTGCAGGCTCGATGGGCCGAAATGGCCTCTATCTGCACTGTGGGGATTCTGTGAACATAGAGTTCAACAATTTCAGACCATAACCTGGCCCCTATCATATATATATTTTTTACCCACACTTTTTGTTTGTGCCTTCTGTTCTTCTCTCCCACATGGCAGCTGTCCTTCATTCTGCCAGCTCAATTTACACTTCATCTAGAGCCATCCTTTGTTTCTTAACCTGTCCCATTACCATCTCCTTTTGCCTTGAATATCTCTTAATGTCTCTTAACCTCTCCTGCCTTCTATCCTATCACAGACCTTCCCTTTTGTTCTTTCATCCCCTCCCCCATTTCCCAGCCCCTACCCTTGCTTAAAAATCTGTTCCATTTCCTGCTTTTTTCCAGTTCTGACGAAAGGTTATCGACCTGAAATGTTAACTCTGTTTCTCTCTTTACAGATGCTGCCTGACCTGCTGAGTATCTCCAGCATTTTCTGTTTTCATTTCAGATTTCCAGCATCTGCAGTATTTTCTTTTTGTATTCCCATTATGTTTGATGTGTTTACTACTTGTTCGTCAATAAGGTTACTATTGGCTTTAGTCTGTAAGCCTCTTGTCTGTGTGGGAAATCCAATAAGTAAGTAGGGTGATTGTTCGCTCCTCTGATATGCACCTCTGCGAGGGCAGAATATAGAAAAGATCCAACTGCTAGATCATAAGGGATAAGGTCTGCTTACAGGAACTGCAGCTAATACAGTAAGAAAGAAAATAGTGTTAAAAACCCGGAAAGCATTACCATTGGTCCAAACAGCATAACTGCTAACTGCTAACAGCATAACTGCTAAATAACATTTTAATCCCTTTCATGAGGAATATCTTAATAAGTCATAACCTTCTCACTCCTGAGTTACGTGGTTATGGGATGAAGATGGTAATTAACCATTACCCACTGTCAGTTTTTGTTAGAAATCAACAACAACAACAACAACTTGTATTTATATAGCGCCTTTAACGTAGTAAAACGTCCAAAGGCGCTGCACAGGAGTATTTTAAGACAAAAAATTTGACACCGAGCCACATAAGGATAAATTAGGGCAGGTGACCAAAAGCTTGGTCAAAGAGGTAGGTTTTAAGGAGCGTCTTAAAGGAGGAAAGAGAGGTAGTGAGGCGGACAGGTTTAGGCAGGGAATTCCAGAGCTTAGGGTCTAAGCAACAGAAGGCACAGCCACCAAAGGTTGAGCGATTATAATCAGGGATCCTCAAGAGGGCAGAATTAGAGGAGCACAGATATCTCGGGGGGTTGTGGGGCTGAAGGAGATTACAGAGATAGGAAGGGGCGAGGCCATGGAGGGATTTGAAAACAAGGATGAGAATTTTGAAATTGAGGCGCTGCTTAACCGGGAGCCAATGTAGGTCAGCGAGCACAGGGATGATGGGCGAATGGGACTTGGAGAGAGTTAGGACACGGGCAGCCGAGTTTTGGATGACCTCAAGTTTACGTAGGGTGGAATGTGGGAGGCCAGCCAGGAGTGCGTTGGAATAGTCAAGTCTTGAGGTAACAAAGGCATGGATGAGGACATCAGAACGGACCCACAAATAAGTCGGAATAATGTTACTGAAATTCAGGAAAGTTCTGTATTTAGCACAAGGGAGTAAAGAAAGTCGGTGAAAATCAAACACGGTGCAAAGCAGACACTGTAATCAAGAACAAAGTGCAAGTGCTTGCCTGTGTGCTACTGGTATTATTTACATTGTCAGCATTTTTCTTAATGATAGGGATGTTTTCATTGCAGCATTCTCCGCTGATTATGTCTCTAGATGTCTGTGTTTGTGACAAATACCAGTCTCTTCATAATAAATGTCTCTGTGGCCTTTTCGGAGTCTGTGGCTGCCTCTTCTGATCTCATGTGATCATCACAGACCATGGATGCGGCTAGTTGCAGACACTGTGTCTGTGACTGCTGAGCCCTGGGGGAACTGTCTGCTCACTGGCTGAGACTCCGCTCACGCCAGTTCACAGCTTAAGGAGCTGCTGTCGTCGCTATTGTTTAACCATCTGTGTACTGAGCGCAGCAACTGTGGGTCCTAAATTACAGGGCTTGGCCCGCCACTCGCCAGATCACTCAATGGAAGTGACAGCTGTGCTGGCCTTAAATATACAGAACATCAAGCAGCTTGTGGAAATCATTCCACGAGAAAAATGATTTCACAATAATGGTGGTAATTCGTACTATTCAACGTAAAGAAATGGGCATATATGAATTATCATTCTAATAGTCTGTCCTGCACTCTTTATAATAAAATGAGTGAATCTCCCATTGCGTTGTTCACTCTGAGTTGAAGGGTATGGGGCTTTATAAGGATAGAGTGTCACAGTAGGCAATGCAAAATGGATTGTTATTTAGTAGAACCTTATAATCAGGAGTTTGATTGAAATTTTTGGAGTGAATCAGCGGTTCAGTTGGAATAAAAAGAAAATGTATGGCAGGTGATTTCATTCAATTCCCGCTGAGCGTATTTAAAATGGGAATTCTAACTGTTAATATAAACTGTTTGTATGACACTTGGATTGGAGACCGTACTGTTTTGGAGAAAGCAGTCCACAAGCTAGGAGGGCGTTGGAAAAAAAATGAGAAGCATATTGGAACTGTACAGAGCAAAGGAAGAGAGATAAACGTGGCAGGTCGATACAGGAAAAATGGAATGGGATGGATAGGCGGTATCACCAGGGAACGGAGGAATTCCTGCCACACGGAATGGGGCGGAGAGGGGAGGGTGCATGCGTTGTGGGTGCATTGTATGAGGAGACGTTCAACAGCTGGCTACCCTTTCTCGCCTGAAAAACAAGCGACTGACGGATGTCTGGTGGGGATCTTGTGCACCCATTTGGCCGCCTGAATCAACTATCGGGCAGGCTTCTAAATGGGTGTCCAGCCCTCTCACCCAGACCAGGTAGGAGCTGTTTGGTTATGCAAATCGGGGTCCGACACCTGTTGTGGTCCTCGATTTGAAAGAGCAATGGGCGGAGCGGGCACAGTGCACGCCAATCCCGTTTCTCCAGCTGTTGAGAGGCCTAACATTTTTTGCGATCTGTTAACATTTTTGTGGGGCCAGGAGGAGATAACAGTGCTCCTCTGGGCCCCACAATAATCTTCCAGTCCCCCGCCCGCCTGTTCGCACACCCACTAGCCCCCCGCCCCACACAGCATTTGCTCCTCCCACTGCAACCCCCCCCGCCCCCAACAGTCCTTACCCGCTTCGTGCTATGGCCGGACGATTTTCCACCTCAGGAAACCGGCACACTGCAGTGATGTGCCCACAAATTACCAACAAAATGGGTCTCGGAGCTTGAACAGCAGCTGGCGTCACTGCGGTGCATCCGCAAGGCTGAGAGCTACATGGATATCACGTTTCAGGAGGTGATCACCCTGCAGCTAAGGAGTGTGCAGGCAGAGAGGGAATGGGTGACCACCAGACAGAAGAGGAGGACCAGGCAGGTAGTGCAGGAGTCCCCTGAGTGCATCTCGCTCTCCAACCAGTATTCTGTTCTGAGTACTGGTGGTTCCTCTGGGGAGTACAGTCAGAGCCAAGTCCACAGCACCACGGGTGGTTCAGCTGTACAGTGGGAGGAGGAAGATAGGGAAAGCAATAGTGGTCGGGGATTCGATAGTTAGGGGAGCAGACAGATGTTTCTGCAGCTGCAGACATGACTCCAGGATGGTATATTGCCTCTCTGGTGCCAGGGTTAAGGATGTCACCAAGCAGCTGCTGAACATTCTGAGGGGGCGGGGGGGAGGGTGAACAGCCTGAGGTCATGGTCCATATCGGTACAAACGACATAGGTAGAAAGAGGGATGAGGTTCTGCAGGCAAATTTCAGGGAGCTAGGAAAGAGATTAAAAAGCAGGACCTCAAAGGTAGTAATCTCCGGATTGCTCCTGGTGCCACGTGCGAGTGAGTATAGAAATAGGAGGATAGAGCAGATGAATGTGTGGCTGGAGAGATGGTGCAGGAGGGAGGGCTTCAGATTCCTGGGGCACTGGGGCTGGTTTTGGGGGAGGTGGGACCTGTACAGGCTGGACGGGTTGCACCTCAACAGAGCCGGTACCAATATCCTCGCTAGGTTTGCTAGTGCTGTTGGGGAGGGTTTAAACTAAGTTGGCAGGGGGCTGGGCACCAGGATGTAGCATTAGAAAGGAGAATCAAAGGGCACAAAGGATTGGGAGAGACGGATAGCACTAAAGCAAGAAATAGTAAGTTATTAGGTGGGGTCAGACTAAGAGAGAACACAGGATGGTCTAAGATAGGTTTACAGTGTATGTATGTGAACCCACGAAGCATAGTAAACAAGGTTAGTGAGCTGCAGGCGCAAATAGCAAACAGGACGGTTTGCACCTGAACCAGAGGGGCACCAATATCCTGGGAGGGAAATTTGCTACGGCTCTTCGGGGGGGTTTAAACTAATTTGTCAGGGGGATGGGAAAAAGGGCTGTAGTCCAGGAGCCAGTGGTGAGTGTAGGGAGGTACTGAGGAGGGTATCAAGGTCGCAGGACTGTACCGGCAGACAGGAAGGTGGCTTGAAGTGTGTCTACTTCAATGCAAGGAGCATCCGGAATAAGGTAGGAGAACTTGGAGCGTGGATTGGTACTTGGGACTACGATGTGGTGGCCATTACGGAGACATGGTTAGAACAGGGACAGGAATGGTTGTTGGAAGTTCCGGGGTATAGATGTTTCAGTAAGAGTAGGGAAGGTGGTAAGAAAGGTGGAGGAGTAGCATTGTTAATCAAGGATAGTTTAACAGCAGCAGAAAGGCAGTTCGAGGGGTATCTGCCGTCTGAGGTAATGTGGGCTGAAGTTAGAAATAGGAAAGGAGCGGTCACGTTGTTAGGAGTTTTCTACAGGCCCCCAAATAGTAATAGAGATGTGGAGGAAGAAATTGCAAAGCAGATTATGAATAGGTGTGGAGGTCACAGAGTAGTTGCCATGGGTGACTTCAACTTTCCAAATATTGATTGGAACCTTTATAGGTCAAACAGTTCGGATGGGATAGTTCTTGCACAGTGTGTGCAGGAGGGTTTCCTGACACAATATGTGGATAGGCCGACAAGAGGTGGGGCCACATTGGATTTGGTACTGGGTAATGAACCGGGCCAAGTGTTTGATTTGTATGTGGGAGAGCACTTTGGAGATAGTGACCACACTTCGGTAACTTTCACTATTGCAATGGAGAGGGATAGGGCCATACGGCAGGGCAGGGTTTATAATTGGGGGAGGGGTAATTATGATGCGATTAGGCAAGAATTAGGGAGCATAAGATGGGAACAGAAACTATCAGGGAAAGGCACAAACGAAAAGTGGAGCTTTTTCATGGAGCAATTACTGCGTGTCCTTGATAGGTATGTCCCTGTCAGGCAGGGAGGAAATGGCCGAGTGAGAGAACCATGGTTCACAAAAGAGGTTGAATGTCTAGTCAAGAGGAAAAAGGAAGCGTATGTAAGGATGAGAAAACAAGGTTCAGTTGGGTCGATTGAGGGGTACAAGGTAGCAAGGAATGAGCTAAAAAAAGAGCTTAGGAGAGCTAGGAGGGGGCATGAGAAGTCCTTGGCGGGTTGGATCAAGGAAAACCCCAAGGCTTTTTACTCTTATGTGAGAAATAAAAGAATGACCAGGGTGAGGGTAGGGCCGGTCAAGGACAGTAGTGGGAACTTGTGCATGGAGTCAGAAGAGATAGGAGAGGTGATGAATGAATACTTTTCGTCAGTGTTCACCGAGGAGAGGGGCCATGTTTTTGAGGATGAGAGTGTGATAAAGGTGGATAGGCTGGAGGAGGTAGATGTTCTGAGGGAAGATGTTTTAGCAATTTTGAAGAACCTGAGGGTCGATAAGTCCCCTGGGCCAGGTGGGATATATCCTAGGATTCTTTGGGAGGCAAGGGAGGAGATTGCAGAGCCTTTGGCTTTGATGTTTGGGTCCTCACTGTCCACGGGGATGGTGCCAGAGGACTGGAGAGTGGCGAATGTTGTTCCTCTCTTCAAGAAAGGAAATAGGAATGACCCTGGTAATTATAGGCCGGTTAGTCTTACTTCGGTGGTTGGTAAGATAATGGCAAAGGTCCTGAGGGATAGGATTTATGACCATTTGGAAAGATGCAACTTAATCCGGGATAGTCAACACGGATTCGTGAAGGGTAAGTCTTGCCTAACAAATTTGATTGAATTCTTTGAGGAGGTAACTAAGTGTGTAGATGAAGGTAGAGCAGTTGATGTCGTATACATGGATTTTAGTAAGGCGTTTGATAAGGTTCCCCATGGTCGGCTCATGAAGAAAGTAAGGAGTTGTGGGATAAAGGGAAATTTGGCCGATTGGATAAGTAACTGGCTATCTCATAGAAGGCGTGGTGATGGATGGAAAATTTTTGGACTGGAGACCAGTTACCAGCGGTGTGCCACAGGGGTCGGTGCTGGGTCCTCTGCTGTTTGTGATTTTTATCAATGACTTGGAGGAGGGGACTGAAGGGTGGATCAGTAAATTTGCTGATGACACCAAGATTGGTGGAGTAGTGGATGAGGTGGAGGGCTGTTGTAGGCTGCAAAGAGACATTGATAGGATGCAGAGCTGGGCCGAAAAATGGCGAGGTGATTCATTTTGGTAGGGCAAATTTGAATAAGGATTACAGGGTCAACGGCAGGGTTCTGAGGAACGTGGAGGAACAGAGGGATCTGGGGGTTCATATCCACAGATCTCTGAAGGTTGCCACTCAAGTGGATAGAGCAGTAAAGAAGGCCTATAGTGTTTTCGCGTTTATTAACAAGGGGTTTGAGTTTAAGAACCGTGAGGTTATGCTGCAACTGTACAGGACCTTGGTGAGACCACATTTGGAATATTGTGTGCAGTTCTGGTCACCTCACTATAGGAAGGACGTGGAAGCATTGGAAAGAGTGCAAAGGAGATTTACCAGGATGCTGCCTGGTTTGGGGGGGAGGTCTTATGAGGAAAGATTGAGGGAGCTAGGGCTTTTCTCTTTAGAGCAGAGGAGGATGAGAGGCGACTTAATAGAGGTTTTTAAGATGATGAGGGGGATAGATAGAGTGAATGTTCAGAGACTATTTCCTCGGGTGGATGTAGCTGTTACAAGGGGGCATAACTATAAGGTGCATGGGGGGAGATATAGAAGGGATGTCCGAGGTAGATTCTTTACTCAGAGAGTGGTTGGGGTGTGGAATGGACTGCCTGCTGTGATAGTGGAGTCGAACACTTTAGGAACTTTCAAGCGGTTATTGGATAAGCACACGGAGCACACCAGAATGATAGGGAGTGGGATAGCTTGATCTTGGTTTCGGACAATGCTCGGCAAAACATCGAGGGCCGAAGGGCCTGTACTGTGCTGTACTGTTCTATGTTCTATGTTCTAAATAGCCACATGGGAATATGATGTCATGGCAATAACGGAGACCTGGCTCAAAAAAGGGAAGGATTGGGTATTAAATATTCTTGGATATAAAGTGCTCAGGAAAGATAGGGAAGGAAATAAAGGAGGTGGTGTGGCAGTGTTGGTTAAGGAGAATGTTACAGTGCTGGAAAGAGAGGATGTCCTGGAGGGGTCAAGGACAGAACCTATATGGCTAGAGTTAAGAAATAATAGAGATGCCATTACACTACTAGGTGTATTCTATAGGCCACCAACTAGTGGGAACAATTTGGAGGAGCAAATTTGCAGAGAAATTACAGAGAGATGCAAGAACTATAAAGTAGGGATAATGGGGGACTTCAACTATCCTAATATAGACTGGGATAGTATTAGTCTAAAGGGCAGAGAGGCGGAAGAATTGCTGAAGTGCATTCAGGAGAACTTTCTTGATCAGTATGTTTCCAGCCCAATGAGGAAGGAGGCATTGCTGGATCTAGTTCTGGGGAATGTGGTAGCTCAAGTGGAGCAAGTGACAGTAGGTGAACATTTAGGGAACAGTGATCATAGTATCATAAGGTTTAGATTAGCTATGGAAAAGGACAGGGAGCAACCTAGAGTAAAAATATTTAATTGGAGGAAGGCTAATTTCAGTGGGATGAGAACGGATCTGGCCTGGGTAAATTGGAATCAAAGATTGGCAGGCAAAACTGTAATGGAACAATGGGCTGCCTTTAAAGAGGAAATAGTTCGGGTACAGTCAAGGTGCATTCCCACTAGGGGTAAAGGCAGGGCAACTAAAGTCAGAGCCTGGTTGATGAAAGAGATAGAGAGTAAGATGAAGCAGAAAAAGAGCACATATGATGGATGTCAGGTCAAGAATACATCTGAGAATCAGTCTAAATATAGAAAGTTCAGAGGAGAAGTGAAAAAGAAAATAAAAGGGGCAAAGAGGGGGTATGAGAATAGAATGGTAGCCAACATAAAAGGTAATCCAAAAGTCTTCTATAGACATATAAATAGTAAACGGGTAGTAAGAGGAGGGGTAGGGCCGATTAGGGACCAAAAAGGAGACCTATGCATGGAGGCAGAGGGTATGGCTGAGGTGCTAAATGAGTAATTTGCATCTGTCTTCACCAAGGAAGAAGATGCTGCCAAAGTCATAGTGAAAGAGGAGGTAGTGGAGATACTGTACTTAAAGTAGATAAGTCACCAGAACCAGATGGGATGCCTCCTAGGATGCTAAGGGAAGTGAAGAAAGAAATTGCGGAGATACTGGCCATAATCTTCCAATCCTCCTTAGAAATGGGGATGGTGCCAGAGGACAGGAAAATTGCAAATGTTACACCCTTGTTCAAAAAAGGTTGTAAGGATAAACCCAGCAATTACAGGCCAGTCAGTTTAACTTCGGTAGTAGGGAAGCTTTTAGAAACAATAATTAGGGACAAAATTAACAGTCGCTTGGACAAGTGTGGATTAATTAAGGAAAGCCAGCAAGGATTTGTTAAAGGCAAATCGTGTTTAAGTAACTTGATTTAGTTTTTTGATGAGGTAACAGAAAGGGTTGATGAGGGCAATGCGGTTGATGTGGTGTACATGGATTTCCAAAAGGCTTTTGATAAAGTGCCACATAATAGGATTCCCAGCAAAGTTGAAGCCCATGGAATAAAAGGGACAGTGGCAGCATGGATACGAAATTGGCTAAGTGACAGGAAACAGAGAGTAGTGGTGAACGGTTGTTTATTGGACTGGAGGAAGGTATACAGTGGTGTTCCCCAGGAGTCAGTTCTAGGACCACTGCTTTTCTTGATATATATTAATAACTTGGACTTGGGTGTACAGGGCACAATTTCAAAATTTGCAGATGACACAAAACTTGGAAGTATAGTGAACAGTGAGGAGGATACTAATAGACTTCAATAGGACATAGACAGGCTGGTGGAATGGGCGGACACATGGCAGATGAAATTTAATGCAGAAAAGTGCGAAGTGATACATTTTGGTGGAAAGAATGAAGAGAGGAAATATAAACTAGACGGTACAATCCTAAAGGGGGTGCATGAACAGAGAGACCTAGGGGTATATGTGCACAAATCGTTGAAGATAGCAGGGCAGGCTGAGAAAGCAGTTAAAAAAGCTTACGGGATCCTGGGCTTTATGAATAGAGGGATAGTGTACAAAAGCGTGGAAATTATGATGAACCTTTATAAAACACTGGTTCGACCTCAACTGAAGTATTGTGTCCAATTCTGGGCACCGCACTTTAGGAAGGATGTGAAGGCCTCAGAGAGGGTGCAGAAAAGATTTACGAGAATGATTCCAGGGATGAGGGGCTTCAGTTATGTGGATAGACTGGAGAAGTTGGGGTTGATCTCCTTGGAGCAGAGAAGGTTGAGAGGAGATTTGATAGAGGTGTTCAAAATCATGAGGGATCTGGACAGAGTAGACAGACAGAAACTGTTCTCATTGGCGGAAGGGTCAAGAACCAGAGGACACAGATTTAAGGTAATTGGCAGAAGAACCAAAGGCGACGTGAGGAAAAACTTTTTTACTCAACGTGTGGTTATGATCTGGAATGAACTGCCTGAAAGGGTGGTGGAGGCAGATTCAATCGTGGCTTTCGAAAGGGAACTGGATAAGTACCTGAAGGAAAGAAATTTGCAGGGCTACAGGGAAAGGGCGGGGGAGTGGGACTAGCTGAAGTGCTATTGCAGAGAGCCGGCACAGGCTCGACGGGCCGAATGGCCTCCTTCTGTGCTGTAACCATTCTATGATTCTAAGAGGCGTAAATTTGAAAGTAGTGCGGGCCTCCCGACTGCCGTGTTACGTGAGTGCCACGGGGGCATCTCTGACGTCGCGCCTGTTCGGCGCCCAAAGCAAATAGTCTTCCCAGTAGTGTTTTAACTGGGAAGAGGACTCATGCACGTGCATAGATTGTCACTTTAAACCTGGGTCATTACAGTGGACCTTGGAAGGAGGGAAGTAAGCTGGGTTGGGTGGAGATGGTGAAGTCGTGGAGGGAGGGAAAGGTTTTACCTGGAGCTCAGGGTTTGAGAGGCACGACAGTGGAAGAGGAGAAGAAAGCTGTTGGAGGTAAGGATAAGCGCAAGTGTTTGTTTCTTGGTGTTTTTTTAATGTTATAAATTTGATTTGCTGGGGAATATAAGAAAGCAATATGGCCACTGAAAGGATTTGAAAAGAATTGTGTGAGATATTCGCTCAGGGACAGGGAAGTAAGAATTAATGTATTTTTTGATAGGCTCAAATGTCCAAGGAACCAATCATCATTTTTTTAGTAATGGACAATTTTGATGTGACATTTTTATATGTGATTCTTACACATTGAGGTTTCAAAAGTCGCAATGTAATAACAGTCAAATGGCTCCTGGGAGTGTATAAAGAAACGTAGAGAGCTGGAGATCAGCTTCTAGACTGCTGACAAACTCAAGGAAACTTGTGTTTTGCTGGACTAACTAGTTTGTACGTTTCTGGCTTTGAAACACTGAAAGTACACTGATAGAAAGAAAGAAAGACTTGCATTTATATAGCGCCTTTCACGACCTCAAGACATTCCACAGCGCTTTACAGCCAATGAAGTACTTTTGAAGTGTAGTCACTGTTGTAATGTAGGAAACGCAGCAGCCAATTTCAACGCAGCAAGATCCCACAAACAGCAACGCAATAACGACCAGAGGACACAGCAGTAACAACACTAATGCTACAGAAATAAAGGTATTTGAACTATCAGGGGTCGCTTTATTACGGGAATATTGACCTTAAGCTCCAAAGAGCCGATTTTCCGAGCCTGTGCTGCGGGTGGGCGGGCGGGGACCCTCCTCCACCGACAACTGGTATCAGGAAGTTGTGGGTACGTCCTCAGGGAAGGAACGAGTGTGGTGTCCTTATACTAAAAGGCGAAACTCTATTCCATTGAATTGCCTTCTAGTCTTTAACATGATAATGGGAGATCTCAATACACTGACTGGTATCCTTCAGACTCTCTCAGTTATAAAGTTTTAGGGGAAAAAATTCAGTTGGTTGCGCCTCCCGTTAGCGCCTTAAGAGGGCGCTAATGGGGTGCAAAGCATCTAGCGCCCAGGCGCGGCGATGTTTGCGCCGCTCGCAAAATTAACTAGACATTTTGCGGCGGCACTAACCACTACCGCCACAATCTCCTGCGCCGGCAGATCGTGACGTCAGTCGAGTGCGCAACGCCCCGGTATCGTCCCGGAGCAGATATTGAGTGGCGCCCCCTGCCTTACCGCCTGACGCTAGCAACAACAGGTTGAGGGGAGCGTTTTGCAGTCATGAAGGGACTGGGGGAGCACTATTTAAAGGCGACCGCTTCCTGCCTTTTATTGTTGGTGCCATTTTTGAACCACGCATTCTGAGAGAGAGAGAGAGAGACTTCTGGAGAGATTCAACGCTGTGTGAAGGAGTTTTGGGTACTGTGCAGCACTTTGCAGGTTCATTTTGATTTGCCATTCCTTGTATCGATTTAGAAGAGACTGTGGGGGCTGCACTCTAAGCTCTTTCCCTGGTACTCTCCATTGTTCTTTCCAGCAGATTTGATGTGCAGGTCTCTCCAGGCTGGGATTCAAGGCTGCAATGAGCAGAATGTGGATGGAAAGCAAGATCAACCATCCCCTTTAAGAACTGGCCGGTGCCATTGTGTGTGTGTTCCATTGCTGACTGACATCACATGAGCTTCGCCAGCGCTCTGAGGTAGCGCCTCGCTCCTCGGCCTTTGCGTCTTAAGACAGGTGTGAAGCGCCTGATTTAGCGCTCCAATCACCTCCAGGGGCGATAAAAGTCAAGTTTGCAGTTGGTGGCGATAATTAGCGCCAGGCGCTAATCTTTGCGCCCGGCCGATAATTGCGCCCCAAATGGGGCGATACTGAATTTCTCCCCCTTATACTTTAAAACTAGTGGTCAGAGGCAGCCGAGTGCCAGCCATTTTGTGAAGAAATTCCCCCTATCCTCGCTGTGACATCATAAAATTCCTTATAATTGGGGACTACAGCCCAGGGTCTGCTGTCATCCACCATAATGCTATTGAAGTGGAATCTCGGGCAGCTTGGCTCAGTTTGTGGCACTCTCGCCTCACAGTAAGAAGCTCATGGGTTCACTGCCAGACTTGAGAGCACATCATCTAGCCTGCTACATCAAGCATGTCCCACTCCCTCGAGGTGCTGTTTTTCAGATGGGATGTTAAACCGAGGCCCTATCTGCCTGTTCGAATTAAATGGCCTGGATTTTCACTAGGTTGCTGCCCATTTGCAACGTTCATAGACGGGCACTCTCCAGCAAGAGTCTCTGAAATGTGATCAGGACGAAGAATTCTCTTTGGTTTTTCTCTCTGTACCTCAGACACACTGAGACACCTTTGTGGTTGTGCCTCTACCACCATCGTAACTGAGATCAGCTAACAGCACAAACCATGGATTGAACATGGGACCTTTTAGAACTGCATGGCTCAGTACCACGCCAGGCATGGCATTTGTCCATTATGCCATTAGGTGGACACCATGAGGGGAAAATTCAACTTCATTGCAGTCAATGGAAAGAGAAAATCAGCAGGGCCGATCCACTCCAGCCAGTTTTGCACCCCTGCCGATATTGAATTTTACCCCCTATGGGTTTAAGCTCAGGTCCTGATCAAGTCCGAGGCGGAATCATTTCCCCCTTAAATACTTGTTCCCGGCATCATTGCCATGTCACGTGTCGCATGAACTTCCTCACTTTATTGCACTACGGTGAGTTTGAAAAGAAGCTGCAGTTATCAGAGGGAGACTGGGTCATAAGCGCTCCAAAGAGCCTACGGTAGGACACCGAGTTCAAATGACATTTGTATGAACATTTTGTAAACATACAATTCAATAGGAAACCATAAACACTGAAATAAAGACTCCCCTTGTCTGAAGGTGAGGATTACTTCACAAATAAAGAAAACTTTGTATAAACAAAATCTTTCTGTTTCGGGCAAATGGAACTTTAGATTGGTGGTGTATATAATGTCAGTCATGAATTATGTATTATTCAAATTTTTGAAAGAACAGCCTTAATGTACCATAACCAGGATTTTGTCCCCAGTTTCCTGCTCTTTTCTCCTGTCTCTTCCTGAAGCTTTGTTTCATGCTGAGGTATGGCTCCACAACCGGCAGCTGCCGCAACTCAAGAGGCCATCTTTCATTTGAAAGCCTAGATAACAGGCAGGCTATTTAACAGTGGTTGCTATCGATGTCAAGCCTGATGATGTCCTCACCTGCTGTGCAAAGAGGCACTTTCTGTGGGTTGACGCAGGCCCATAGATCTAAAACGCACCTTGTCTCAATTCTCACTCATGCAAAACTGATGCACCAGGGTTGATTTTCCACCCAGTGAGTTGATTTTGGGCAAGAATTTGGGCGAGCAGGAACCAGGAGATTGGGTGGCTAGCTCTTCTGCCCAGTGTCCGTGTAAAATGAGTCCTTGCTGGATTCTTGTTTTGGACTCTATGCCTTGTCCTTCAATTCCACACAAACTGAAGCCTAATTAAACATGCATCCAGCATGATAATGAACTCTTCATTTTTCCACCTTCGGACAGATCTCTGTATATCGCTGGGTAAATGAGGCTGCCATTTGTTAAATTCTTTAGGCTTCATATAGACCAATGTTTTAGTTTCAGGTTGTGTCTGAATTAACCGTTGTGCTTGTAAAATAAGATTTTGTTAAACATTTATGAGGAACAAGTTTATTTCTGATTTGATTCAGTTGCTTAACATAGGCAAAGCGGTGCCCGTTCAAATGAAAAATCATTTTGGTTCCAGGTGCATTTGGTGGAATGGATCTAACCACATCACAACGATCTTGCATTCTCGCAGAGTGCAATGTGCTGCCCTTGTGCCCACATGCCCTGCTTTACGCTTTTCCTTTGCTCAATGCACAGGAATGGCAACAAGGGTAATCAGAAGCATAAAGGGACGACCTGCAAGGGAAGGTTAGAGAAACATAGGCGTCACAGTCTAGAAAGAATAAGATTGGGGGTGAGAGTGGCTTCATCAGGGTATTGGTGTGGTAAAGCCAGAATATTACTTCAAATTTAACTAAGAAATCAGGACCAGAGGAGATAACTTACACTGAATGAAAAGTAAATTTAAAACTAGTATTAGGAAGAAAGGGGGAAGAATTCGGTCGGTTAGCGCCTCCCGTTAGCACCTCCGGGGGGCCCGTTCAAGCAGATACTCACCCTGACCACCCGAGTGAGGTCATTGAACTTCTTACGGCACTGCGTATGCGTCCTTTGGACCAGGCTCCTCGATGAAACGTGCTGGCCAACCTCCCTCCAGACCCTTGTAAACTCACTGGTCAATGGCCTCCTGCCAGTCTCTGGAAACAGCACTGCCCGTCGCTGTTCCACAGCGCCAACCAGAGCCACCAATGCCTGGTCGCTAAACTGGCGAGTTCTCTCCCTGGGCCTCTGAGAATCCATCATAAATCTTGGATGAAGATTTTTAACTGCTTGCAGGCCGATGTCAAACGCTGCAATGAGCAGGGTGTGGCTGTGCAGCAAGATGGACCCTCCCCTTTAGGAACTGGACGGCGCCCGTCTGTCTGAGTATAAGGTAATTGACATCGCCTGAGCTGCGGTAGCGTTCTGAGATAGCGCTTCGTTCCCCGACCTTAGCGCCCTAAGAGAGGTGTGTAGCGCTTGAGTTAGCGCTCCAATCACCTCCAGGGGAGCTGGAGATGAATTTCGCGATTGGCGGCGATAATTAGCGCCGGGCACTAAAATTTGCACCCGGCCGATATTAGTGCCCCAAAATGGGCGATACTCAATTTTTCCCCCAAACTCTTTAAATCAAGAGTGATAACTGTTTGGAGCAATCTGCCAGTCAGGGTAGTAGAGGCATCTTTACATTGCTATAACCGGAGAGTCACAAT
Source organism: Squalus acanthias (assembly GCA_030390025.1). Lineage (NCBI taxonomy): Eukaryota > Metazoa > Chordata > Chondrichthyes > Squaliformes > Squalidae > Squalus > Squalus acanthias. The sequence continues at coordinate 12,833,201 of CM059437.1, forward strand.
ATTTGCTACACAATGGCTATTTTCTGTTCTTGATTTTGCTATATGCTTATGTAAGTTTGGATTGAAGTATTAAACAGAAGAAAGCATTAATTGGGATTGGGTGTCCTTTCATCTATGACACCTTGGTTTGACGATAGCCTTGGTTGACGGGATGACAATCTCTCCTCTCTTAGCACTCACTGTAAGTCATGGGAAATGGAAGGTTTTCCCAGCACAGTCTGAAAGGCAATTTTGACTTTCCCAGTAGTGGCAGTGCGAGAGAGCTGGTGGTTCTATTATTCAATAATAGCGGAGATGTGGAGGGAAGACCATTCTGGAAAGAGGGGATGGAGCTTTGATGCACTGGATTTTCTCATTTTCCCCTAACTCAACAGTGTTACAAAAAGTTATAAAGATGCCTTTGAGAAAAATAATGGAATGGACAGATTCCTGTTATCTGTATGACTGGTGTCCAAGATGCCTTTCAATAAGGTTTTGATTCTATAATAAATAGAAAGAAAGAAAGACTTGCATTCTATTACAAATGGTGGCTTCTGCTGGAGGGTGTGGGGTGGGGGGGGAGGTGGGGTGGGGGGGGAGGTGGGGGCGGGTAAGGGATAATATTTGTTTGGACCCTGTAGAAATGTTGCCTCCTTTGAAAACTATTCAAGGGCACCAGGTTAGATAAAAATTTGGCTATGTGTGTAAATAGCAGCAGCATAAAGTGATATATTACACAGTTATAAACACATGCAAGGATGAATCTACAGAATTATTGAAGTCATCGCCTATTGTGCTGTGCTCAATGTCAGCACACTGTTAATAGGTTATTGCATGGCAGAGGGTTATCAAGTAGACAAAATCTTTCCCAATTACTCAAAATAGTGCACAGTGGAACAACACACCCTGTTTAGTTTATCCATAGAGTGTGATTATTTTATATGAAAACTATGTGCTACATATTAAAACTAAACAGGACTGTTTTGAGGTTAGGGTGAAATGACTGTCGCTGGTGTTCGCATCAGTACTGTGGTCTCCAGGAACACACGTGGAGATCTATTTGCTTTGGAAAGAATTTCCTTCCACTTCCATATTTACATGTTTCCATATTTACAGCATTGTCTAGCAGTGAGTCTAGTGCAGTAGGTCATGGAGGGGTCCCAGTCCCAGCTCACACTGTTTGCACAGAGAGGTAGGAAACCTTAACAAGGTACAACCAAACAAGAAAATGTTAGCAGCTTGGAGCAAATGGTAACCGTTTAGTTCTTTAACAAGATTTTAAATTCTAATAGAGAAAAATTGCAAAACTAATGGAACATTAGTTGTCTGCCAGTTGACTATTGATCACTCCAGGTCTTTAGATACCCTCGGCAGTTTAATATAACCTACTGTGCCCCATGCCCAAGTAAACTATCTATGACTTCTGGTCTGTCTCCACACCAGTTTCACGCAGAAACGCCATAGACTCTCGGGATTAACAAACCATAAACTCAGCCTTGTCCTTTTTTTTTCATTAAATCTGAAATATAATTACAACAAACAGATAGCATTCAGTTAAGATGCTCGTGGGAGCAGACATACAGGCTGCACACAGTTAAAAGCAACTAATGAAAAATTAAACTCGATTTACGATGGTTGATGGGAGCGACCGTTAATAAACAAGAGTTGTAGATGGCTTGAAATTTGTTTCTGTTTCGCAACCCTGAAAGTATTCAGGAAAGAAAAAAAGAAATCTATTCCTGTTTTGGCACTGCTACTGATGCCTACCACCAAACACAACTAGTCTCCTTGAAATAAGGATGAGCAAACAGTGCAGATCTGGCTCGGTCCTTTAAAGTATTGCCAACTTGATCTTGTGCCAAGAGGGAAGGCAAAGAGGGGAGGAAGCGAAAAAAATTTGGGGAGGCAGTCTCCTCATATCTCTGCGTTTTTAATAATTCCCCTGCCATTTCAGTGTATTTTAGTGATCTCCTCGACTCCTGTCTCTTAAATTGCGGGATGGAGAGGTTAGTAGACATTGTGGTAATGTTACAGACCCCTTCTGCTCACCCTCCCCCAATCCCACCACTGCCATCACCTTTTATTTGATCCAAGTCCTTTGATGTTCTCTAAACAAATCTCAGAAACAGAAGCGCCAGTATTTTACTAAAGCAGTGCTACATTTCAGTCATTTCATTTCAGTTTTCATTTCCTCACATGAAAGATACCATCCTGCGAAGAAATGAAAAACAAGAAAAAAAAAAGTGTATTGCACAAGTGCGTTACTGTACCAAAAGATAATTCCACTTCCAGGTTTGAAATAAATAGAAAAATATCAAAGTGCCCACATCAAAGGATTTATGCATTCAAAGGGACAAGTTAAATCCAAACTGCTAGCTCATCCTGGCCTTGAAAGATGAGAGTCACAGCCTGGTAGTGCTGGTTGTACAGCCCTGGACTTCCAACCCAGAGAATCACAATCTGTATTCTTAACCCACCAGCCGTCATTGGGTGAGCTTTGCCTTTGGGTGAGGATGGTACATGGAGTACCTTGCTCCATTTTCAGTAGAGAAGAAGTCATCTTTCAGGAAAGAGCCTGCCTGTAAAGAGGCTTCCTCCTATCAGTTGACCACACAATGGCGTCAATGATAGCTGTTGAAAAGTATGTGGCTCAGATTATTCCACCTACCCAGCTGGTGGAGGAAATGTACCAGGAATAACTAAATAAAAGATGGGGAAGGGCAAAGGAGCAGAAAATAGAATATAGAACTAGTAAAAGTTGAAAAGAGGCTACTGGATTGGCTGTTACAGATTTCACAGACAGTGTGATCTCATTATAAGCTGGATGTCAAAACACTTATGCTACCGCCACTATTTGAAGTATGCCAGGACCATTACTACAGAGCTTATGCTATTCTGGATCAACAAAATCATTGTCAGTAGTAGCTGTTGAACACTTGCTACATTATCCCAACTACTGGCAGTGTTATTGGTGATAAAGGCTGAGCTTGCTGGTATCTGTGTACTTAAGGCTTAGGTATTTCAGGATTCTGTGATCCATCAACTCCTGATGACAGAACGCTCAGTCGTACTACTGCATTTTTTGCTGCTGCTGTTTTGTAGCGAAGCTCGGAGTGGGAAGGGATTTGGTTTCGTTCAGAGGCTCTGATCTCGACTCATGTTGTAGCTTTCAGCCCGATCTTGCTCTTGTGTCCTTGTGTCACCAGAATCTCAGCACTGCTCACAGTCAGATCATCTTTGCACCACAATATGCTATTTTATTCTTTCATGTGCTGTGATGGAGGCTTGTGATATACAGCAGTGTCATGTGCAAATTATATGTGGAATTATGAGATGATTGGGAGTGAGTACTAAAGCTGTAATTTATTCGAGGCTTGAGTGGTTTTAGATGAACCCAGCGATTAAATTCCAAACCTATTATTCATTCTCTACCATCTACGGTTTTTATGATATATTCTAGTCTCAATAAAATGAAATGCATGTTAATGACACTTTAAAGGTGTACTGAAATTATTTAGTTCAAGACTGTGACTACATTTAGGAGTAGGTTTTATGAATTTGCACCCTCTCAAAGATCTTCACCTGCCAGGAGCTCACATCAGGAGTTTGGGCACTGAGGTCAGTGGGCCCCACTGAATTTCCTGTCCATAATGAATAGAATTTATAACATCTACCCTTCAGAGTACAAACAGGTCACTGGATTCATATACAGATACAACCACGGCCAACACTGGTTTTCTATGCTGGACATCCAAACTCCAAACTGACTCAAACCCACCTCAGATCCCATGGCGTGAACAATGTGGTTTCAGTTACCCCGATTCCACTCACTTTCCGATAGTTGGCTTACTTCCTTGCATAGCATGTCTTCTCCATGTTGCCTAGGGCCTGTCTTTCTAATTCACATAAAAACATGAGGAATGCTCATTTTCAATCATAATTAATAAATCGTTAAAGAAACATTCTGGTGCGCGTGGCTTTGCAATTTGCGATGTCTGAGAATACAATGTTGCTAGTGACAATTTAAAACTAACAGCCCATCACAATTTAATTTACGGGAACGGCAGCGTAGTGGTTATGTTGCTGGACTAGTAATCCAGAGGCCTGGACTAATGATCCAGAGACGTGAGTTCAAATCCCACCACGGCAGCTGGGGAATTTAAATTCAGTTAATTAAATAAATCTGGAATAAAAAGCTAGTGTCAGTAATGGTGACCATGAAACTGTCAGATTGTGGTAAAAACCCATCAGGTTCACTAATGTTCTTTATGGAAAGAAATCTGCCGTCCTTATCTGGTCTGGCCTATATGTGAATCCAGACCCTCAGCAATGTGGTTGACTCTTAACTGCCCTCTGAAATGGCCTAGCAAACCACTCAGTTGTAAAAAACCGCTACAAAAAACAATAAGAATAAAACCGGACGGACCACCTGGCATCGACCTCGGCACTGGCTAGGACACGACAACGGCACACCCAGCCCAGTCGACACGGCAAAGTCCTCCTCACCAACATCTGGGGACTTGTGCCAAAATTGGTAGAGCTGTCCCACAGACTAGTCAAGCAACAGCCTGACATAGTCATACTCACAGAATCATACCTTTCAGCCAATGTCCCAAACTCCTCCATCACCATCCCTGGGTATGTCCTGTCCCACGGGTAGGACAGACCCACCAGGGGTGGCGGCACAGTGGTATACAGTCGGGAAGGAGTGGCCCTGGGAGTCCTCAACATTGACTCCAGACCCCATGAAGTCTCATGGCTTCAGGTCAAACATGGGCAAGGAAACCTCCTGCTGATTACCACCTACCGCCCTCCCTCAGCTGATGAATCAGTACTCCTCCATGTTGAACACCACTTGGAAGAAGCACTGAGAGTAGCAAGAGCACAGAATGTACTCTGGGTGGGGGACTTCAATGTCCATCACCAAGAGTGGCTCGGTAGCACCGCTACTGACCGAGCTGGCCGAGTCCTGAAGGACCTAACTGCCAGTCTGGGCCCGCGACAGGCGGTGAGAGAACCAACACGAGGGGAAAAACCTACTTGACCTCGACTTACCAATCTACCTGTCGCAGATGCATCGGCCCATGACAGCATTGGTAGCAGTGACCACCGCACAGTCATTGTGGAGACGAAGTCCCCTCTTCACACTGAGGACACACTCCATCGTGTTGTGAGGTACTACCACCGTGCTAAATGGGATAGATTCAGAACAGATCTAGCAGCTCAAAACTGGGCATCCATGAGGCGCTGTGGGCCATCAGCAGCAGCAGAATTGTATTCCACCACAATCTGTTCCATCATGGCCCGGCATATCCCTCACTCTACCATTACCATCAAGCCAGGGGACCAACCCTGGTTCAATGAGGAGTGCAGAAGAGCATGCCAGGAGCAGCACCAGGCGTACCTAAAAATGAGGTGCCAACCTGGGGAAGCTGCAACACAGGACTACATGCATGCTAAAAAGCAGAAACAGCATGCTATAGACAGAGCTAAGCGATCCCACAATCAATGGATCAGATCAAAGCTCTGCAGTCCTGCCACATCCAGTCGTGAATGGTGGTGGACCATTAAACAACTGACGGGAGGGGGAGGCTCCATGGATATCCCCATCCTCAATGATGGTGGAGCCCAGTACGCGAGTGCAACAGACAAGGTTGAAGCGTTTGCAACGATCTTCAGCCGGAAGTGCCGAATGGATGATTCATATCGGCCTCCTCCTGAGGTCCCCACCATCACAGAAGCCAGTCTTCAGCCAATTCAATTCACTTCACATGATATCAAGAAACAGCTGAGCACACTGGATACAGCAAAGGCTGTGGGCCCAGTCAACATCCCGGCTGTCGTGCTGAAGACTTGTGCTCCAGAACTAGCCGCACCTCTAGCCAAGCTGTTCCAGTACAGCTGTAACATTGGCATCTATCTGACAATTTGCAAAACTGCCCAGGTATGTCCTGTCCACAAAAAGCAGGACAAATCCAATTCGGCCAATTACCGCCCCATCAGTCTACTCTCAATCATCAGCAAAGTGATGGAAGGTATCGTCGACAGTGCTAACAAGCGGCACTTACTCACCAATAACCTGCTCACTGATGCCCAGTTTGGGTTCCGCCAGTACCACTCAGCTCCCGACCTGATTACAGTCTTGGTCCAAACACGGACAAAAGAGCTGAATTCCAGAGGTGAGGTGAGAGTGACTGCCCTTGACATCAAGGCAGCATTTGACTGAGTATGAATCAAGGAGCCCTAGTAAAACTGAAGTCAATAGGAATCAGGGGGAAAACTTTCCACTGGCTGGAGTCATACCTAGCACAAAGGAAGATGGTTGTGGTGGTTGGAGGTTAATCATCACAGCTCCAGGACATCACTGCAGGAGTTCCTCAGGGCAGTGTCCTAGACCCAACCATCTTCAGCTGCTTCATCAATGACCTTCCCTCCATCATAGAGTCAGAAGTGGGGATGTTCGCTAATGGCTGCACAGTGTTCAGTTCCATTCGCAACTCCTCAGATAATGAAGCAGTCCATGCCGGCATGCAGCAAGACCTGGACGATATTCAGGCTTGGGCTGATAGGTGGTAGGTAACATTCACACCACGCAAGTGCCAGGCAATGACTATCTCCAACAAGCGAGCGTCTAACCACCGCCCCTTGACATTCAACGGCATTACCATCGGTGAATCCCCCACCATCAACATCCTGGGGGTCACCATTGACCAGAAACTTAACTGGACCAGCAACATAAATACTGTGGCAACAAGAGCAGGTCAGAGGCTGGGTATTCTGCGGCGAGTGTTTCACCTTCTGACTCCCCAAAGCCTATCCACCATCTACAAGGCACAAGTCAGGAGTGTGATGGAATACTCTCCACTTGCCTGGATGGGTGCAGCTCCAACAACACTCAAGAAGCTCAACACCGTCCAGGACAAAGCAGCCCGCTTGATTGGCACCCCATCCACCACCTTAAACATTCACTCCCTCCACCACCGGCGTACCGTGGCTGCAGTGTGTACCATCTACAAGATGCACTGCAGCAACTCGCCAAGGCTTCTTCGGCAGCACCTCCCAAACCCGCGATCTCTACCACCTAGAAGGACAAGGGCAGCAGGCGTGTGGGAACACCACCACCTCCAAGTTCCCCTCCAAGTAACACGCCATCCTGACTTGGCTGGGTGGGCTTAACAAGGTCAATCAAGGGAAAATAGCGTGGGTTGGCCAGAAGTCGATGGAGACAGGACTAAAACCCGACAAGTGGGAGTCCTGCCTCCAAAAGCTCCCCATTGGCAAAATCCAGCCCTTTGTGGCCGCAATTTTGCCGGCGCTCAGAGAGGCGGGTCAGGGGTTAAAGTCCTAATGAAGTCAACCCGTCTCTAAACAGCCTTCCCAAGTGTCGGGTCCCTGATTTGCGAATGAACCCGACACCTAGCGGCGGGAAACAGATTAAAGGCAATTACCTACCTATTAACAGGTACTTGGTAGTAGTTTTCAGCCTGTTTTTCGATTTTCCCGCTTCTGGGTCGGGTTTCCCGACGTCTGGACACCACGCCAGGTAAGTGTGGCGTGTGGTGAGTCTGGTGTAATGTTTGTGAAAAGATGACAGCTGCAGAAGTGGTGTGAAGGATGCAATGTTGCACTTGGTGAGTTTCAGAGCAAAGAAAATGTTGGTTACTGCATTTTTAAAACATATACAGATTTCTTTATTTTACAAGTTTTTAAATCCAACTATATGTCCAGTGCCACCTCACTGGGAGAAGCTCTCTCACCAGTGACAGATCGCTTCTGTCATCTCACCTGCAGCTACCATCTATTCCAGCATATGGAGGGAGTCATTGGAGAGCCTGGGTGCAAGAGTTCACCTTTGTGCAGTGATTGTCAGTGTTTGCAGCACCTGAATGTTGTCAAACACTGAGAAATTAACTGTCAAAATAAAATTGTGCATGGTCCATTTAAGGAAACCGGCAGATGACGCGTCATCAAATGACTTCATCAGACCCGCTTCCTGTTAATTGGTCGGTGGCGGGCATAGCAAGGCCAATCAAGGGAAAATCACATCTGTGGAGCGGAGGCAGCTGGGGGCGGGACCGGAACCCGGAAACCAGCTGACACGCACCCATCCCGACACTGAACGCAAAATCGCGGCCAAAGTGTCCACAGCAGCAGACATGAAAGTTATTGCTACTGTATCTATGATGTGCATTACTGAGGTTGGCATTGAGTTGGTGCTAATGTTCTCTTGGCACAATGGCAGATGGCAGTGCAGATAACTGTTCATCTAAATTAGCCACGCCACTTTGCACTGCCATCTGCCATGTGTTTAGAGACAAGTGAGCTCAACATGGTCATTGTGTTGTAACATCCCTCATTGGAAAGTCTACTCCAGAATGATTTACCAGAAGTGGCTGTTTTGGCCGAGACTGTAACGTGTAAATGAAAATCGGCTAAGCATTTCAGGGCTCAGTGCTGGGACCATTGCTGTATCCAATTTACATAAATGACCTGGATTCCGAACCTTAATGCCAAATAACCAAACTAGGAAGGGTAGTGGAGTGGAAGGATTATGCTACGTAAATATGACACTTTAATTGCAGGTTGATAAAAACTGTAGAAAAGGGTCACTCAAACCATTTTGAAAAATAGAGGACAGATCTACTAAATTAAAGGCAATGGTGATAGCATCATTGTGGAATAATAGCAACACACAGAAGCATACAATAATGGGACAATTTTACAATTCTCGATTAGGATTAAAAGGGAATTATGGGCCTAATTAAGGCAACATTACACTAAAGTGGCATGAAAAAAGTCGAATCTGACCTCGGGTGACTGTCTGTGTGGAGTTTGCACATTCTCCCCGTGTCTGCGTGGGTTTCCTCCGGGTGCTCCGGTTTCCTCCCACAGTCCAAAAATGTGTGGGTTAGGTTGATTTGGCTGTGATAAATTGACCCTTAGTGTTAGGGGGGATTAAATATGTGGGGTTATGGGGATAGGATGGGATATGTTAGGGGGAATTAAATACGTGGGGGTACGGGGGTAGGGTGGGATATGTGTACTGTGGGGATTAAAGCAGGGACAGGGTACTGGATTTGGATGATCAGCCATGATCGTATTGAATGGCGGAGCAGGCTCGACGGGCCGAATGGCCTACTCCTGCTCCTAGATTCTATGTTTCTATGTTTCTATGAAAAGCACAGCAGGATGGAATTAGAGGAATAAAGTTATTAATAAATCAATATTCTGACATACAATCAAAATGAGTGCCATAATTTTGCAGATTTTGTCATGTGCCTCTTTTCTGTGATGGTAACTGGTGGGTGAGCGAGTGGCTGCTGGAGTAACATTGGCTGGTTTGATTTATTTGAAAAATACATGCAGCTCAAAACTTAGGATCAGTTCATTCAGTTAGGCTATCGATGAGAGTGGCATGTGGTCTTGCTATAGTTATGCAACAGTACAAATCAAAATGGGAGCATTTCCTATCCATAATCCTTAGCAAGGGTAACTCTGTGAAATAATACAGCAATTGCACTTTCTGCTAAGGAGCAAGGGTAAGAATAGCCTCCATTCTGTGTTGGGACCTGTGGTTTGAACATTTATGTCTTGGCTTGGATTTGAGTCAAATTCTGGTATAAAGTTTGAAGAAAAGCAAATGCTTTATTCTGAGTTATACGTTTCCTATTACTCTTATTATGTTTGAGGGGAAAGGTGGACCAGATGTCCCATTTGTGGTTGTTTTCCACTCAGTGCTCAATCATCAACAGAGTGATGGAAGGAGTCGTTAACAGTGCTATCATGTGACACTTACCAATAACCTGCTCACTGATGCTCAGTCTGGGTTCCGTCAGAACCACTCAGTTCCAGACTTCATTACAGCCTTGGTCCAAATATGGACAAAAGAGCTGAATTCCAGAGGTGAGATGAGAGTGACTGCCCTTAACAGCAAGGCAGCATTTGACTGAGTGTGGCATCAAGGAGCCCTAGTAAAACTGAAGTCAATGGGGATCAGGGGAAAACTCTCCACTGGCTGAAATCATACCAAGCACAAAGGAAGAAAGTTGTCATTGTTGGAGGCCAATCATCTCAGCCCCAGGACATCGCTGCAAGAGTTCCTCAGGGCAGCATCTTAGGCCCAACTTTCTTCAGCTGCTTCATCAATGACCTTCCTTCCATTATAAGGTCAGACATGGGGATGTTCGCTGATGATTGCAGTGTTCAGTTCCATTTGCAACTCCTCAGATAATGAAGCAGTCTATGCCCGCCTGAACAACATTCAGGCTTGGGCTGATAAGTGGCAAGTAACATTCGCACCACACAAGTGCTAGGCAATGACCATCTCCAACAAAAGAGAGTCTGACCACCTCCCCTTTACATTCAATAGCATTACCATCACCAAATCCCCCACCATCAACATCATAGGGGTCACCATTGACCAGAAACTCAACTGGATCTGCCACATAAATGACATGGGTACTAGAGCAGGTCAGAGGCTTGGTATTCTGCTGCAAGTGACTCAGCTCCTGACTCCCCAAAGCCTTTCCACCATCTAGAAGGTACAATTCAGGAGTGTGATGGAATACTCTCCACTTGCCTGGATGAGTGCAGCTCCAACAACACTCAAGAAGCTCCACACCATCCAGGATAAAACAGTCCACTTTATCGGCAGCCTGTCCACCACCTTAAGCATACACTCCTTCCATCACTGGCACACCGTGGCTGCAGTCTGGACTATCTACAAGATGCACTGCAGCAACTGGCCAAGGTTTCTTCGACAGCACCACCCAAACCTGCGACCTCTACCACCTAGAAGGACAAGGGCAGCAGGCACATGGGGACACCACCAACTACCAAGTTGCCCTCCAAGTCACAAACCATCCTGACATGGAGATATATCACCATTCATCGTCTCTGGGTCAACATCCTAAAACTCCCTACCTAACAGTGCTGTGGGGCTACCTTCATCACACGGACTGCAGCGGTTCAAGAAGGCGGCCCACCAGCACCTTCTCAAGGACAACTAGGAATTGGCATTAAATACTGGCCTTGCTTGCAATACCCATATGGCGAGAATGAACTATTAGAAAAATATATATGTTGATGTTGGGTGAGACCAGAGTCAGGCTCCTCTGAGAGTCACCCATGTTTGAATACCTGACAATGCTCAATGTTAGGTGCTGTACGTGAGGAATGACTTACATGGATAAGGTGCTAGAGAGCTTTGGAACTATGCGCCAATGAGCGTCAACACTTTCAGCAGAGATGGGGAGGAAGAAAAATATCTCCACTTCAACACCTAATTTTGCCAGCCTCTCACTGAAAGCTTTGTTACCTCGTGCTCCAATATCATGAAAACAATGAATTGCTCGCGAACCTCCTGTTTTCAATGTGATGTGGGGAGTCTGGCAATTACTTATCTGCCATTCTGTGCACCAAAGAGAGGCTGGAGCAACAAAACAGTAAGGTTTTGTACTGTAAGCAGACACTGCACAAAGGGTGAATGATCACTGCTGTAAAAGTAATCAACAACTTTATTCAATAGGACATTCAAATCTGGAATGGAATTTGATGAGATTCCAATGCAACAATAAAATGGAACATTGTAAATCTTTATCTGAAGTAATCTTATTTTGGTAATTGGAACTGGCCTGACCTCTGCCTCAGACTCCAAGTGACCCTAATTATTTAACCATTTCCGAAGCTGGCTCAGGGCTCAGTGCATTTCCTAGTAAGCGCTCTAAGTTTCACTTTCCATTGCTGTTATCCTTCACCTTCATGAGTCAAAAAATGAGTTAAAAATTAACAAAGGGAGATTATTTTTCAAAACAAAACAACAAAAAAGACCAGGAGCTGGAACAGGGGTTTGAAACGTTCCTCAGCAGTGCCTTACGGGAGTTGCTTTTATTCAGTGGTGTTTTTAGCTGTATAATCTATTGTTTAAGGAAAACGTTACATTGATTCTCCTGTATGGCATTAATATAATATAATAATACCCCGAGCTGCACTTTCGAATTTAAATCAACACAGCGCCGCTAGTAAAGCAAAGGATTTTCCCAATTCATCTCTGTCACCTTCCCAAGGTGGACAGTGTAGAGATCACACCCGCAGTGGCCATTCCCATTGAGCCGACCTCAGATGACACTGTACGATTGTACAACAGGCAAAGTGAGCGATAATAAAAACAGAAAGTGCTGCAAACACACAGCAGGTCTGTCAGCTTCTGAAAAGAGAAAGGACGGCGCCTTTGGGAAGAGGCCATGCATCCAATTGGAAGTAGGTGAGTCACTTTATAGAACTGACCAAAACAAAGAGGAAAGGCATGAACAACAGGTAACGGTCAAATATGCAAAATAATAGATTAAAGAGCTGCTAATGGTTAATAGCCTGCAATGGATCTTTTCAAACTGGCAAGAGGGGGCAAGTACTGGGTAACATACAACGGTTAATTTCCATCAGAATGTGTAAAAGCTTGTCAAAGGCTACAGAAAGCTTTAGGGGGATTTATCTTGTATCCTCTATTATGCTAAAGAACTGAGTAACCTTCTTAGCAAATATCACTTGAACAACTGTCCCTAGCTCACGCGGAAATTGTTTTTGGAGTTGCAGACTGTAGCACGGGAAGAAATGAATGGACAACTGTTGCCCAGCTGAAAGTGCCGGGGAAGAAGCAGCTGTGCCCAGGAGTGAGGAAAGAGTGAACAAGGGTCTCATTGAAGGAATGGTCCCTCTACCACATTGGGAGGAAGGAGGGAAGAAGCGGCGCTTGGTGTAGGGTCACATTGTAGATGACACAAATGACAAAAAAACGTTGAATACTGAGACTAGTGGAATGAAATATGACGATGAGAGAGTCCTATTTTTTTTGTGAGGTGAATGAGGGAGAGTGGAAAAATGAAATGCAACGGGCACAGTCAAGCGCCTTGTTAGCCATAGATGAAGGAAACCTTGGCAGAAGAACAAGCAGAAAATGTTCAGAGGTGTTGTTTGAAAAGTGGAGTCATCAAATCAATGGATGTGCAGAAACTGTGAGATAGGGATGGAGGGTTGGAAGAAGCATAACTGACATGCATATGTTAAAAAAGGACCAGACCGGCTTTGGATGGGTGTCCTTGCCACCTGTTCAGGAAAGCAGGTTAAAATGGCAGCAGGTCAGCTCCTGGCCGCTCCGGGGTGTGTGGGGGGTGGGGGCGGTGGTTGGGGAGGTAAGTGACCCAGGTGATTTTAACTGCCTGTCCACCCAGTTTCCATCGGGAGGGTAAGGATAAAATTGCCCCCAAGGTGCCAGCCATGGCTCAGTGGGTAGCACTCTTGCCTCTGAGTCAGAAGGTTGTGGGTTCAAGTCCCATTCCAGAGATTTGAGCACAAAATCTAGCCTGACACTCCAGTGCAGTACTGAGGGAGTGCTGCACTGTCGGAGGTGCCGTCTTTCAGATGAGACGTTAAACGTCTGCCCTCTCAGGTGGACATAAAAGATCCCAATATACTATTTCGAAGAATTGCAGAATTTACTCCCCGGTGTCCTGACCAATATTTATCCCTCAACCAACACCACTAAAACAGATTACCTGGTCATTATCACATTGCTGTTTGTGGGACCTTGCTGTTTGAATATTGGCTACCGCGATTCCTACATTACAAAAGTGATTACAGTTCAGAAGTACTTCATTGGCTTTAAAGTGCTTTGGGATGACCTGAGGTCATGAAAGGTTCTCTTCTTCTTAGGCAGTCCCTCGGAACCGAGGATGACTTGCTTCCACATTAAAAATAAGTTCTCAGGTGACTGATGAGACCAATGCGGGACCTACAGTCTCTGTCACAGGTGGGGCAGACGGTGGTTGAAGGGGCGGGTGGGTGGGATGCTTGGGTTGACGTGCGCTCCTTCCGCTGCTTGCGCTTGGCTTCCGCTTGCTCCCGGCGAAGAGACTCGAGGTGTTCGGCGCCTTCCCGGATGCTTCTCCTCCACTTTGTGTAGTCTTGGACCAGGGATTCCCAGGTGTCGGTGGGGATGTTGCACTTTTTCAAGGCGGATTTGAGGGTGCCCTTGAAGCGTTTCCTCTGCCCACCTGGGACTCTCTTGCCGTGTCGGAGCTCCGAGTAGAGCGCTTGTTTTGGGAGTCTCGTATCAGGCATGCAGACGATTTGGCCCGTCTATCGGAGCTGATCGAGCGTGGTCAAAGCTTCGATGCTGGGGATGTTGGCCTGAACGAGAACACTGATGTTGGTGCGCCTATCCTGCCAATGGATTTGCAGGATCTTGCGGAGGCAGCATTGGTGGTACCTCTCCAGTGCTTTGAGGTGCCTGCTGTACATGGTCCATGTCTCTGAAGCATACAGGAGGGTGGGTATCACTACTGTTCTGTAGACCATGAGCTTGGTGCTGGGTTTGTGGTCCTGGTCTTCAAACACTCTCTTCCTCAGGCGACCGAAGGCTGCACTGGCACACTGAAGGCGGTGTTGGACTTCGTCATCGATGTCTGCCCTTGTTGACAGTAGGCTCCCGAGGTATGGAAAGTGGTCCACGTTTTCCAAGGCCTCGTCATGGATTTTGATAATCGGGGAGCTGTACTGTGTGGCGTGGGCAGGTTGGTAGAGGACCTTTCTCTTACGGATGTTTAGTGTAAGGCCTATGCTCTCGTACGTTTCGGTGAAGGTGTTGACGATGGTTTGGAGTTCGGCCTCAGAGTGTGCGCAGACGCAAGCGTCGTTTGCATACTGTAATTCGATGACAGAGGATGGGACGACCTTGGATCTGGACTGGAGACGACGGAGGTTGAACAGTTTCCCGTTTGTTCTGTAGTTTAGCTCCACTCCAGTGGGGAGCTTACTGAGGGTGAGATGGAGCATTGCAGTCAGGAAGATCGAGAAGAGCGTTGGTGCGATGACACAGCCTCGCTTGACCCCGGTCCGTACGTGAATTGGGTCTGTGGTGGATCCGTTGGTCAGGATCACGGCTTGCATGTCGTCGTGAAGCAGGCGGAGGATCGTGACAAACTTTTGAGGGCAGCCGAATTTGAGGAGGACACTCCATAATCCCTCACGGTTGACAGTGTCGAAGGCCTTTGTGAGATCAAAGAAGGCCATGTACAGCGGTTGGTGCTGTTCCCTGCATTTCTCTTGTAGTTGACACGCGGTGAAGATCATGTTCTATATAAATGCAAGTTCTTTCTTTTTCAGCATGTCCCATGGAAAACAAACATGGATAGGATGCATGCAGATTCCAATGGCAACAATTTTGATTTGGAGGAAAGTGTGTGAATTGAAAAGAGAAGTTTGAGGGTTAGAACATCTTCAGCCATGTAGAGGGAGGTGCTAGCAAATGGCTAGACTACTGCTAGAGGAAGAAGTGGAGGGTTCAGACATCAACTTGGAGATGGAAGCTGTCCATGGTGGTGTTGAGAAGGTTAAGGTCCAAAAAACTAACGTGTGTGTCTGAGTGAGCCTAAAGAACCATGCACATTTCAGTATTGTTTTAACTTTTTAGTGAACAGTGTTGCGTAGTGACATTTTAGCAGCCAACTATGCCGAGGATTTGAAATATTAGTGTAATTTTAGAACTTTTATTAGCCTATGTTGCTCTGTGCACCTAGGTTTGTAGGTGTCAGGCTGTAGCTGATCAGTGAGAGAGCTAATGAGAAAATATGTGATGCACCAGTGCTAATTTGAATGACATTTAGAACATTTGTGAGGTAGAAATTTGTATTGGGTGGTAGCGCAAAGTAGGCATTAGCACATGGGCCGCCCGTTATACACCGTGCCCAATATCCAGTCATTGACTTCAATGACACTGAACATCAAGCAGGACATATAACAAGCGCCCCGAGCGATAGCACCCGTTTTGCGCTCAAGAAAGATTTCTACTCCCATGTGCTTTTGGAGATTCCACAGTAGTGATAATTTTATGGCTCTATACGTGTGATCCAAATCCTCTTATTTCGGTGTGCCTTGCTCCCCCAATGTTGAATGCAGGTCGGCACCTACACACCCACTTGCTCTCTATTATTGTTGCTATAAGCTATTTTGCAAGTTTTTTTTAGCTGCATTAATCGTTGTGCAGGATATCACACAAATGAACAATGATAATAGTTCCACTAAAAAAAAAATACTGATTTTGTCCAATAACCTAAATAGATCCCATCTCGGGCCCATTTTGTTCTTTTTGTTTAGGTTTACACTGGCAAAAGGATTAAATGTGCCCTTGCTTGTGTCCTCAACTTGTATCTTGAAATCCTAGCTGAGGTGCTGACCTACCACTGAAGCCAACCATTCAAATCTGACGGCCCATTGTTTTAAACAGTTCACCCTCCCACAACACTGGAGGCATGGGTTCAGAACCCCATGCGAATCAACTGTTCCAATTTCCAGTGTTGAGGGCTGTCTCATTAGCTCAGTCGAACAATCCGGCAATTGTTTTGTGCGACAGACCTTCGCCAGACATGACTGGCACTTTCACTCCAATTATCTCCTTGTCCTGTGGCTGAGCTGCAATGTTGTTTAATAGAAGTAATGAGCATCACAAGACTTTGCTGCAGGTCCTGGGAGCAGCCTCGCTGAACTCCTGTGAAACTCACTTTTAGCCAAACCCCAATCATTCAGCTCATAGCATTTCAGCGATAACTTCATAAAGCGGTCATTATTTCACCATCCAGCCCAAAGCCTGGCTGTTTTTCAATGGCTTGCCGACAGAACCTGCAAAATGACCCTTGGGAGACAATGGATTTAAATGAGATTATGGTGCTGCAAGTTTTCCATCTGGATTCCAAACAGTTTGTTGGCATTTGTGATCATAGCGCATTATTATATCAACCATATTCCGTTATGAATAAGTCACTCTTTGTGTGTCAATCAGTGGGAGATCGCTGTTATCTTAAAGCGGCAATTAGAGATGTCATCATATGATTTTGACAGTGCACACATTCTTTAACCTGTTAAATGCTGGTTCTTAGCCTCTGTTTCAGATATCTGGTACTTATTTTCTCTCAACTTATCATTATTTTCCACTGCTCCTTTTGGACATCACTTAACATTACAAAATGGGTTACAGGAAATGTGCAGAGTTTAAGAGCATTCCCACTTAGTTAATAAACTATTAAGGCCCTGAAATGTTGGTTCGAGACAACGGGGGTGATTTTCTCAGCCCTGGGGAGGCGGGTTTGGAGGCAGTACTGCTGGGAAAAATGGCAGAATTTGTAAAATCAGCGTTCCATCCGGTCCCGTGGTTTAGATTAAAATTACCCCCATTGTGTTCTGAGAGAGAGTGTTACAATTTGAAGAATGGAGAGAGCTGTAGAGAGGCATATTATGTCACTCGGGCTTCTTTTTCTATAACAAGTGATGATGTTGCAGACATTTTCTGCCGTGAATGTGAATGACATCACCACATTGCATTGATAAACATCTCTGGAAAACGATACCAAGGGCTTTCCAGGGGTGAATAAACCCAAATGCTGTTGCATAACCTTACATCGTATCATATTATGTAGAATTTTTGGACAGAATCCCATTGCTCATACAGGTAATAAAAATTCGGGAAGAATCACATTACGCCCAGCATTTGTATATCCATGTATTTTACATTTAAAATATCGTGGCCGAGAAATCCGTGCCGTGCCCATTTTTCAGGTGGTAACCGACCTACTAAGCTCCAAATATGGCGGGCAGGAAGTGCGTGCACATTTCCAGCTGGAAGTGCACCGCCCGCATTATTAGATAAGCTGGCGACAGGAGCGCACGTTGGGAACATTTAAAAGCCAGAGTAATTTATTCAAACTAGGCTCCTGCGCAGCTAGCGGGACCCATTTTTGATTTTCGAACGCACCAGCGCTTTACTCGCCACTTGTTGAATTGGCACAGCACAACATGACGCTAGCTGTCAGGACGGCCCCCGTACTAACCTGAATGTGGAGCCAGGAGGGGCAGGAGTGGCCCAATGTCAAAAGAGCGCGTGCGGGCAGCTCCCCCTTCCCCGTCACCAACCGGCAACTGATCGATTCCCCCCATGCCCCCCCCCGCCGCCCGCCTCAGCCACCAATCGTCACCCCCCCCAGCCACTAATCGTTACCCCCCCAGCCACCAATCGTCCCCCCCGCCACCAATCGTCACCCCCCACAGCCACCAATCATCACCCCCCCAGCCACCAATCGTCCCCCCCTGCCACCAATCGTCCCCCCCTGCCACCAATCGTCACCCCCCCAGCCACCAATCGTCACCCCCCCCAGCCACCAATCGTCACCCCCCCCAGCCACCAATCGTCACCCCCCCAGCCACCAATCGTCACCCCCCCAGCCACCAATCGTCACCCCCCCAGCCACCAATCGTTACCCCCCCAGCCACCAATCTTCACCCCCCCAGCCACCAATCGTCACCCGCCCCCAGCCACCAATCGTCACCCCCCCAGCCACCAATCGTCAACCCCCCTGCCCCCCGGCCACTGAAAAGAAAAAAAAACTCAACATAACCAAAATAAGCATTTTAAATAAAATTTTATATCGCACTTTTATTTGATCCGTTCTCCCTTATTTCCCCAATTCTTTCTTCTTCCCTACTCTTTTTCTCTCTTTTATTTATTATTTCAACTTTACTTTTGCTTTATTACTTTCCAATATACCCTGTTTGATCTCTTGTATCTCCTTCCTTTCTTTCTCGGCTTCCTGGATCATACTGCTTGTCTTGTGGCAAGAGGACATTTTCCAGCCCACACTTGCCCCAGGTCTAAAGACTGACATGGTCATGGGTGCGACCTTTAATGCATTTTTATATATCAAATCAGGAAGGGCTACCAGAGAAAGGGTCACTTTGTCAGTGACCCATGGATCTTAATTGTGCCAAGACAAAATAACTGGTCCAGGGAGCAGTGGGGGTTAAAATAATCATTTTAAAGAGGCTGACAGTAGGTATACAGTCATTTCTGAAATGGGTGTTTATCAGCCCCACCACCTATATTAGAATGCTGTGAAAAATAAGTGTGGACAACACCACTACTGTCTCTTTCAAGATCTGGAAACCAGGCACCCTGGGAGAGAGGGGGAGGGAGGGAGAAGATCACCTTGTGGCAGATTTTGACTGACAACCCACTGTAAAACCTGAGTAATAAATGAAAAGTGCAATCACCGCGCCTGTCCTTCTTTCTGTGCTTAGTATGTAACTAACATGGCGGCTCAGTTTGACTCTTGCACAATGTACAGTTTTACTGTTGGCTATCCCATGGTACTATTGTGAAGAAGAGCAGGGGGGTTATTCCCGGTGTCCTGGGGCCAATATTTATCCCTCAATCAACATCACTAAAAAACAGATTATCTAGTCATTATCACATTGCGGTTTGTGGGAGCTTGCTGTGCGCAAATTAGCTGCCGCGTTTCATACGTTACAACAGTGACAACACTTCAAAAGTACTTCATTGGCTGCAAAGCGCTTTGGGGCGTCCTGAGGTCACGAAAGGCGCTATATAAATGCAAGTCTTTCTTTTTTCTTTTTGTTGTGCTGTCCTAGATGTACATACGTTTTTTTTTTATCAAGCCATCTTTCTGTCCAATCTCAGCAAGATTCTAGCGATATTAGAATGCTTTTATATTAGTCAGGCAGAGCTGTAGACAGGCAGACTTGAAAGAGAGCCTACAAACTGTGGCCTAACCACATAATAGCTGTTGAAAGCAAGCTAAGCAGCAGTTCCATCCTATAGTGTGTCAGTAACCTTTCCAGCAAGAGCAAGGCTCATTTCAACAATAAAGATGCAAAAATCACAGCTCCCCCTTGGCACATGAAACATAAAAGCAGAAGAGAAACTTATCACGGGTTTGTAAATGCACTCTGCAGGATGCTCCTGCCCGACATCCTTGGATGCATCTGTGTTGAATCTTCTGGATTAAAACAAGAGACTCCTGGACTATATGAAGGAGTCCTCTGTCAAGGGACACCTATAAAATGGTTAGGCTGATTTAATATGTACAATTTTGAGACAAATACAGATGTAAGCACTTACAGCTACATTACCCTACCCTATAAACACTCTGCATTTATGATTGTGAGACTTTTAATGATAATCCCTTAACTCCCCTATATAGAATAATATACAACCTACATCAAGATGATTTCGTGTTTGTCGAGGCCAAAGTGGTGACAGAATTTTCCTGAATATTTAACTTGTTTAGAGTAACTGGATTTGAACTTTGATGGTGAACTCCCTCCTTTCGGCTTCGCTTTGTGTGTGAGTGTGTGGGGGGAGGGGGGGAGATGGATCTGTAATAGTTTGCAACGATGCCACAAGGAATTGATGTGTGAGACATCGCATGAGGTGATCACACAATTTAATGTAAAGCGGCCTGTTCCCAACTAGGGAGCTTGAGCTTGAACTCAAGACTGTGACTGACGTTTGAACTCAGCTTCCCCTCACTTTTACTAGCTCTCGGGCAGAGCACCAGGCAGAACATGTTCTACTAATGGACAGATCCGAATCAGGGACGAGGCAACAGCCCAGAGAGACTGTCTCAGGCTTCATGGTTAATGTGAGAGTGGAGATCTAAAGTAGTAAGATTGGAGGGGGGGGGGGGGAGACATTTAAAAAAAAAGTCTCAGGGAGGAACAGTTTTCAATCATTGTTAATGCAGTCATAAAAAATCGACACAACATCAGGGGCAAGAGGCCTCAATTTACCCCTTTCAACAGCTAACAGCACAAAAGAAAAGCTAGTGGAGAATAGATAATATAGAGGAAGCAAAAAAGGTTAGAAACACTAAGAGAGGGCCTGAAGAAAAACTGGCAGGTAACATAAAGGGAAATAGTAAAGCATCCTATCCTTTTTTTAACTATTATTTTACTTTAAGGCCTTTGTAAAATGCTTTACTATTTCCTTTTATGTTAGCTGCCAGTAGCCAATGAGGGTACGGTAGCATAGTAGTAATGTCACTGGACTAGTAATCCAGAGGCCTAGACTAATGATCCAGTGACATGAGTTCAAATCCCACCATGGCAGCTGGGGAATTTAAATTCAGTTAATTAAATAAATCTGGAATAAAAAGCTAGTATCAGTAATGGTGACCATAGAAACTACCAGGTTGTTGTAAAAACTCATCTGGTTCACTAATGTCATCTTGGGAAGGAAATCTACCATCCTTGCCCGGTCTGGCCTATATGTGACTCCAGACCCACAGCAATGTGGTTGACACTTAACTGCCCTCTGAGATGGCCGATCAAGCCACTCAGTTGTATCAAATCGCTACAAGAAATGATAATACTTTCACCAGACGGACTGCAGCGATTCAAGAAGACAGCTCACCGCCACCTTCATTCATGGGTTGGGCAATAAATGCTGGCTTTGCCAAACTAAAATGAATATTTTCCCTTGATGGTATGGAAATGGGAATGAAGGAAGTCTTACTGAAAACATTAGTGGAGCCCAAAGTGATGATGACATGTCTCCGAGAATGCTGAGGCAAGGAAAGAAAGAGAAATCTTGCATTTATAGAGCACCTATCATGTTGTCAGGATGTTCCGAAGTGCTTCACAGCCAATAAGTTACTTTTGAAATGTACTCATTGTACATAATTTGCGCACGGCCATGGTCTCATTGAATGGCACAACAGGCTCGAGGGGCTGAATGGCCTACTCTTGTTCCTATGTTCACAACAAGGTCCCACACACAGCAGTGAGATAGATGACCAGTTCCACGGAAGCGCAGCGTAAGCTCGAGGAGCAGCACCTCATCTTTCGTTTAGGCACTTTACAGCCTTCCGGACTCAATATCGAGTTCAACAATTTCAGATCGTAACCTCGGCCCCTACCACACATATATACATTTTATCCACCCTTTTGGTCTGTGCCTTTTTCCTTTTTCCTTTTTTTTCTCTCTCTTCCCCTATGGCAGCTGTCTCTCATTCTGCCAGCATTTCACACCTCACCTTTTGTTTCTTAACCTGTCCTATTACCATCTCGTCTTGTCTTGAGCATCTCTTAATGTCTCTACTTACCATAGTTATTCCTCCCCCCAGCCTCCCCCTTGCATTTTTATCTGTTTAATTTCCTGCTCTGTTCTCAGTTCCGACGAAGGGTTTCGACCTGAAACGTTAACTCTGTTTCTCTCTCCACGGATGTTGCCTGGCCTGCTGAGTTTTTCCAGCGTTTTCTGTTGTTATTTCGGATTTCCAGCATCCGCAGTATTTTGCTATCGGACCAGTTAATCTGTTTTGGTAGCATTGGTTGAGGGATAATAGTTGGCCAGGATACCAGGAGAACTGTCTAGTTATTTGAATAGTGCCACGGGATTCTTTACATTCACCTAAACAGGCAAATTTAAGTCAGTACAACATCTCATCCAAAAGGCAGCACCTTTGACAATGCTGCACTCTCTTGGTACAGTAATGATCAGCCTGGATAATATGCTCAGCTCCTGAAATGTGGCTTGAACCCACAGTCTGCTGACTCAGAGGCAAGAGTACTATCACTGAACCATTTGGGGGGAGTTTTAACTCCCCACCCAGTGGAAACCGGTTGGGGGGGTGGCAGTTAAAACGGAGAGGGGGACTTACATGCTGGCCTTCCGCCGTGATCTGACCAACTGCAATTTTCAATTTTCAACCCATCCGAAGCCGGCGGGGTCCTCTTTAAATATGCAGATTGGGCAGGAATGGCATCATCAGGGGCTGATTGCAATATTAAGCTGAGGCCTGAGCTGGGGAGTAGTGGCGGCTTCCCACAGCTCTCGGGAGCTGGCTGGAGAGCGAGGCCGGGAGTTTCCTCAGCCCCAGTCTGGAATCCGTCAGGGGCAGCACTGACGTATCGGCCCCGGGAATGGCAGTTCTGGGACTCACCTGGAGTCCAGGCCTGAGACCCCACCTGGAATCCCCGAAGAGGATAAAACATTTTATTTAATTTCACCCCCCCCTACCCCCATCCTGTGACATGGTCCCCCCCCCCCCCACCTAGAGCATTTAAATCCCCCTGACCTTGGAAGCTTTGGCAGGGTCAATGCCAGATGTCACCAGTGGGTGGATCCCAGTACTCATTTGGGTTGCCCACGTGCCATTGTTAATGTGTCACACCCAATGCTGCCTTAGCTGTGTTCCACAGGGACTGAACTTGGAACCTTCCTGCTCTGTTTGGACCAGTGCCACACTATGTCGTAAGGTTTCTTTATGCCATAAATCTAGATACTTTATGGTGGCAGTGGCACATTTATTGCCGGCTGACCTGAGCTGATGTGGCACCAGCAATTTATCTTTCCTTCGAGTGACCAGTGGTGAATGTGTGGAGATGCTTTAAACATTCATATTACCTTCATGACTTCACCATCCTGCCAAATATGCTCTGCACCTCTAGCAATTCCCATTATATAAAAGCTGCTATTGATTATTTTACTTAAAACAATATTTTCTCCTCACTTGCTAACAATACACAATGGCGCTGGGCGACTGAATATTCAGTATACTGCACGCTGGAGAAATACCTTAATTTACTCATCATCACTCATGAGCTGCCAAGTCTTCCTTCGGCATGGTATAAGCTGGGCCTGTCACTGTTCCTCACTCTGTATCCTTTAAATACCTGAACAAGAAAAGTTAATATTAACCATTTCAAGGAGAGTTCTCATCACACTGAGGAGTTTTAATATGGACACACCCATCTACTTTTATTTTCAAAGTGTTCCAAGAATCTTGACCCAATGTCAATGGCGCTTCAACCTATTTCCATACAGCCAGAGAATTGTGCAAAATAAAAGATGGCATTGATCTATATTAACAAACTGTTGTCAGTTTAATGGCAGCATCCCATTTTAACCTGGGAAGTGAAGGATTCGCAGAATTCAGGAAATAAAGTGATAGATTTAAAGAGGTTAAACAATCCAGACTTAAATAAATTATTATGAGCCTGTTCCGCCAAGTGGATTAAACGCTGGGTTATCTGCTTCCTGTGTTTTACACTTAACTTCAGGAGTGGAATGTTATGTCCCCAAAGTGCACTTATCAAAAAAACTCAACAAAGAGTTCTTTCTTCAGCCCGCATGAAGTGGCCGTGTCTGAGCTGGTCAGGGTGTGCAAACGCTTCTATCAGTTGCATGGGTCTGTGGAAATTTTCAGCTCCTTGATTCAGCCATGTGTTTGTGTTGTGCTGACATGTTTTCCCTTCATATTTTACTTCAATTTTATTGATAACATCAAGCAAAAAAAAACCACAATCTATAACCAATTTGATTTGCACCCCTCCCCCACCCCCCCACCCCCGCCAATTGAAAGACGTTCCAGTGAGTGTTTTATAACTACTGTAGCTTGTGCAATAGCTGATGAAGGCAACAAAAATAATGAGATTATTCTGCATCTAAACAGGCACTAGCTTTAAAACGAAAGTTCAACAGCAACAGTCTGACAACCTGGATCGTTGTTACAAGCACGCAACATTAAATGGGCTGAAAGAGAAGCCGCAAAATGGTTTAAAATTGAAATTAAAACTGATAAATGCTGCAATACACAGCGGCTCTGTCAAAATCTAAACAGAGCAGAGATAGGTTAACATTTCAGCCAGAGACCTTTCATCAGATTTTAAAGGCTCCATTGTATAAGTCATGAGGAAACTCTGAGACTTGGCATGACAGATTTTTTTTTACTACTTGTCCTCGGGATGTGGCCGATGCTGTCAAGGCTACAATTATTGCCCATCGCTGGGTACCTTCTTCTTGAACTGCTGTAGTGCTTATGGTGATGCTGCTCCCGCAATGGTGTTAGGTAGGGAATTCCAGGATACTGGCCCAGGGATGATGAAGGAACAGTGATATATGTGCAAGTCAGATGGTGCATGGCTTGGATATCATTGGTGTCGCCACAACATTGCTGCTCTTGACCTTCTCAGTGATAGCTGCTGGAAAGGGTTGCCTGAGGGTCGGATATAAGGACACACACTCATGTATCCATGGTTTAGTGCTTACCATGATTGTTTTTTTTTATTCGTTCCTGGGATCTGGGCGTCGCTGGCATGGCCAGCATTTATTGCCCATCCCGAATTGCCCTTGAGAGAAGGTGGTGGTGAACTGCCTTCTTAAACCGCTGCAGTCCGTGCGGTGAAGTGGTTTTTTACAACTGAGTGGCTTGTTAGGCCATTTCAGAGGGCAGTTAAGAGTCAACCACATTGCTGTGGGTCTGGAGTCACATATAGGCCAGACCGGGTAAGGGCGGCAGATTTCTTCCACCAAAAGAACATTAGTGAACTAGATGGGTCTATTACGACAATCCGGTAGTTTCATGGTCACCATTACTGATACTAGCTTTTTATTCCAGATTTATTTAATTAACTGAATTTAAATACCACAGCAGAACTGAGATTTTGAACTCACGTCTGCCCAGATCATTAGTCCAGGTCCAGGATTACTAGTCCAGTAACATAACCACTATGCTACCGTACCCCTTGAAGAGAAACCAACAGTTGCTGCTGAAGCCTCACTTTTCCAACTGTGGACCTACTGTTCAATGGGCTGTGATAATCCCCCCCGCCCCCCTGCCCCCACCCCTGGCTGTTGTCAAAAGGATGGTGACATTACGCTCATACGATACATTGCTCAGGAGCAGTTTCTGGTATCTGCTCTCAGGCTAGTGTGAGAGCTCAAATCCATGCTTATCAGTTATCAAATGGCTAACTGGTGACTATTCTCTTTTTGGGGCGAGGGGTGGATATATCTGGGCTCTTTTTAAGATCGAGCTAATTCCAAAATGACAAACCTGGTGATTTAAGATTGGACCTGGGTCAGATCTCCTTGGCTGCCTCAGTAATTCTCTCCAGAAGCTTGTGTGATTAGAGGGCGGGTCAATGCACAAGTCTGCATAGGGTCGGCTTGATGGGTCTGCTGGTCTTTGCCTGCCTTTTGGATGTTCATATATCTGAGCCAGGGGTGTGAGTTCCAGATTTCCATGACCCTTTCTGTGATGAAGTGCTTTCTGACATCACCCCTGAACAGCCTAGCTCTAATTTTAAGGTTATGCCCCCTTCTTCTGGCCTCCCCCACCAGAGAAAATAATTTCTTTCTATCTACCCTATCAAATCCTTTAATCATCTTAAACACCTCAATTAGATCACCTCTCAATCTTCTACATTCAAGGGAATACAAGCCTAGTTTATGGAACCTATCCACATAATTAAACCCTTTTAGCCCCAATATCATTCTGGTGAATTTACGTTGCACCCCTTCCAATATATCCTTCCTGAAGTGCGGTGCCCAGAACTGAACGCAGTGCTCCAGATGGGGTCTAACCAGAGCTCTGTACAGCTGTAACATAACTTACACCCCTTTGTATTCCAGCCCATTAACCTTTTAAATTATATTTTGTACCAGTCCACTAGCTTTTAATGATTTCTGTACTTGGACCCCTAAATCTCTCTGCCCATCCACAGTACCTAGCTTCTCAACATTTAGAAAATTGATCTGTCTTTCTTAGGTCCATAGTGGGAAACCTCACACTTTCCCACATTGAACTCCATCTGCCACAGTTTTCCCCACTCACTTGATCTATCAATGTTCCTTTGCAATTTTCTGCTCCCATCTACACTATTTACCACCTAACTTAGTGTCAACAGTAATCTTAGACGTACGGCTCGCTATTCCTTCATCCAAGTCATTTATAGATATCATGGAAAGCTGCGGCCCCAGTACAGATCCCTGGGGGACACCACTAGTCACATTCTGCCAATTGGTGTATATACCCATTATCCCTACTCACTGTCTCCTCCCTCCTAACCAATTCCCCATCCAATCCAATAGGTTGCCTCCAATTCCATGCACTCTTATTTTTGTTAACAGTTTCTTACGTGGAACCTTGTCGAATGCCTTCTGGAAGTCCATATAAATAACATCCATAGACACTCCCTTATCTACCACGTTAGTTACCTCCTCAAAAAATTCTACTAGGTTCGTTAGACATGAATCACCCTTTACAAATTCATGCTGGCTCTTTCTGATCAGCTCATGTTTGTCTAAGTGCTCAGTCACCCAGAAGAACAAGAGCAGTAACGTCATGGGAGCACCATCACTTCCAGCTTCCCCTCCAACTCACACACATTCTTGACTTATACAGCTGTTCCATCATCATCTCTGGTTCAAAATCCTGCAATTCCCCTGCAATAGTTCAAAGCGAAGGTTCATCGCCACCTTTTCAGGGCAAATAGGGATGGGCAATAAAAGTGGCCTTGCTGGTGTTGTCCATATGCCAAGAA
Source organism: Squalus acanthias (assembly GCA_030390025.1). NCBI lineage: Eukaryota > Metazoa > Chordata > Chondrichthyes > Squaliformes > Squalidae > Squalus > Squalus acanthias. The sequence goes on from CM059437.1 coordinate 12,860,348, forward strand.
CAAATAAGTATGTTCAGCTGATAAAGGAAGATATCATCTGGGAACCCTGTACAAATTTTATCATAATTAGAAACCCATTCTTTTACGGTGCTTTTAAGATTTCTCTAAAAATAGCAGAGGAAATCTTCCTGCTATGCTACAGTGTCACTAACATATATCACCTGGTGGAAATCTGTCTATCCTTGTTTCTGGTTCCTACCCCCATAGCATCCATTAGGAATGCAACATTGGGAAAAAGCACCCAGAGCCCCCTGTGGAAAGCAGAGTGTATGAAGCTGGTGTCTAGTCAACACTTCAGTATAGTGCTGAGCTGGACCTTGAAGAAGGTATAGAAACAAAGTTAGATTAATTTGTAATAATATGCTATATAAATTGGATGTTGGGTATAAGTTGTGAGGGCAGATTGACGAACACTGAAGTAATGAAGCATGCAACAATGGAGTGTGTTACAGTGAACCAAAATGCAATGAGCTGTGTTAAGACTGAGCGAAAGCTGAGATGGGGGGTGAACTAAAGACTTTCCCCCAGCTCCTATCCTGCTTCACATAGTGGCTGGACTGTGGGAGACCAACAGAAGCCCGGAGATAGACAGGAAACAGACAGACTAATATATGTTTTTCTTTATCTAGCTCGGCAGAGCTGTCTGGATAATGGATCTGTCTGGAAGCTGACAAACCTCATCAAATATACTGCACAAATGCTGGCGTGTCCCCTCCAGAGAAACTCCAGTAAGTGATGAATGAAGCACAAGCTCATCAGCCTACTTTTATTGGGAATTTTATTCTGATTTTGTCCCTCACTGTCCCCTGGCAGCCAAGAGCAGAAGAACCCAGCGGATGAATGTGAATAATAGCTTTCTGAATTAATTTACACCTTAATGAACTGGTGAATTATGATTTAATCTTGTCACTGCAAGTGCTCCACAGTGAACAATGAAGTATTAGGGCTGGATTTTGCCAATGGGGAGCTTTTGGAGGCGGGACTCCCACTTGTCGGGTTTTAGTCCCGCCTCCATCGACTTCTGGCCAACCCATGTTATTTTCCCTTGATTGACCTTGTTAAGCCCGCCCAGCGGGCTTAGCAGGCCAATTAAGGGGAAGCCAGTTACAGAGAACGTCAGCATATGACGTTTCATCTGTCAAATATTTTTGACAGACGAATTGTCGTCGCTTGACAGCTCTGTAAAGCTGTCAAACACTGACATTCTCTGTAGTTTGATGAGTTCTTGTATTCAAGACTCATCAAACCTCTTTCTTTTGCAGAAATTAGATGGTTGTTGCATTGGAGAATGCAGCAGCCATCTGTCATCTCTGCCGGTGAGATGCGGGAGTCTCCGCATCCCCAACAATTGAAGCCTGCAGGAAGAAACAAAGGTAAGTAAACTTTTTCTAACACTTTCCACTTAACTCAGATACTCACCTCTCCACACTTGCACCCATCACTTACCTTCACAGCGCACTTTTGCAAACCTCCGACCCCCGCAGACCCACTGCTCGCCTCGGTGACCCTGGCGGGGTTTGCAGCCTTCAGGAAGCCCGCACTTGTGTGGGTAAAATGGGGATAACCTTCTTATCTGCCTGTTACCTGTTAACAGGCAGTTAAGTGGCTGTAATCCCCTTCCCGCCTCCACGAGACGGGACCTGGCGCGGGTCGGCTACCCGCCTCCCGGGAAGATGGCACGGAGGCGGGTTGGGGGCGGGATGGGCACCCACCCCCAGATTCTGCCATTTTCCTGGCAGTCCCGCCTCCAAACCCACCTCCCCAGGGCTGGCAAGATCGCGCCCCAAGAGTCCAAGTGAAAGACTGTGATTATTGGGATGCTACTAAGTGAAGAGTAGGGAACGCTTAGTGATTGCACACTGATTATTTCATCAAACACTTCTATTTGTGTAGGCTGAGTTTGAGTTCCGTGGCAAAGACCACGCACTCCAAGAAATAGCATTTCTACGTCGAGTTTAATCTTTTCACTCCTGATGAGAGACATTTTCCAAGTTTTTGGGGGCAATTTTAAACGAACTCGCTCATTGGGTGCAACGCTGGTTTTACCTTCCGCCCGATTTTACTCGCCAGCCATTGAATTGAATGGAAAGAAATATTGGGCGTGGTGCAAAAGCGGCGTTCCACCCGATCCAGTGAGTTTCCCGCCCGGCGAGTTAGTTTAAAATTACCCCCAGTATCAGCGAGAAGTTGTATCAGATTTTCCTATTCTTTAGGAAGATCTCTTCTGTAGTGAGAAAGGTTAGAAGATTTAGAAGCACACGGTGATTGCCTTCACACATGTGTACTATTGTCGATGTTTTAGTTACATGGGGTCAATCCAAATCACACGGGATTCACGAAACCAGGATTGTTGGACACAAGGCCTTGTTTTCCGAAGGCATTTCCAGAAAAAATCTTGCAGCTTGCTGACTCAAAAGACCTAATGAAGAGTATTGAGGGTTAGGAGCTTTCTGATGAAAGGTCATCGACCTGAAACGTTAACCGTATCTTTGTACTCCACAGAAGCTGCCTGATCTGCTGAGTATTTCCTGCATTTTCTGTTTTTATTGTCGTTTTTTTTTTTGGCTTTTCTCACTCCTCAGTATAGGAAGAGCAGTTAAAATTGTTGCCTTGTGTTTGAGGACAAACACTAAATACAATGGCCTGGATTTTGCAGTGTTAATGAAGGTGAAACTGTCAGCGTTCCCGTCATTACTCCTCTGAAACTGACAGCAACTTCTACAATCAGTGCAGATAAACGCGGAAATCCAGAAGATGCTGTCAGTCATTCCCTGCTCCGCCACAGGCTGCGCTGCAGAACTCCCCAGAGCCGGCAGTCAATTCAAATCACAGTTCCTGATGAAAACTTCCCCCATTACGCAGGAATATCGCTGTTAAACGCCCTGGAAAAAGTTAAGCCCTGCTGAAAGAGGTGTAACTGGGTTTTTTCTTCTCTTCTTAGGCAGTCCCTCGGAACCGAGGGTGACTTGCTTCCACACTAAAAATGAGTTCTCAGGTGACTGATGAGTCTAATGCGGGACCTACAGTCTCTGTCACAGGTGGGGCAGATGGTGGTTGAAGGGGCAGGTGGGTGGAGTGCTTGGGTTGACATGCGCTCCTTCCGCTGTTTGCGCTTGGCTTCCGTTTGCTCCCGGCGAAGAGACTCGAGGTGTTCGGCACCTTCCCGGATGCTTCTCCTCCACTTTGTGTGGTCTTGGGCCAGGGATTCCCAGGTGTCGGTGGGGATGTTGCACCTTTTCAAGGAGGCTTTGAGGGTGTCCTTGAAGCGTTTCCTCTGCCCACCTGGGGCTCTCTTGCCGTGTCGAAGCTCCGAGTAGAGCGCTTGTTTTGGGAGTCTCGTATCAGGCATGCGGACAATGTGACCCGTCCATCGGAGCTGATCGAGTGTGGTCAAAGCTTCGATGCTGGGGATGTTGGACTGAGCGAGAACACTGACTTTGGTGCGCTTATCCTGCCAATGGATTTGCAGGATCTTGCGAAGGCAGCGTTGGTGGTACCTCTCCAGTGCTTTGAGGTGCCTGCTGTACATGGTCCATGTCTCTGAGGCATACAGCAGGGTGGGTATCACTGCTGCTCTGTAGACCAAGAGCTTAGTGCTGGGTTTGAGGTCCTGGTCTTCAAACACTCTCTTCCTCAGGCGACCGAAGGCTGCACTGGCACACTGAAGGCGGTGTTGGACTTCGTCATCGACGTCTGCCCTTGTTGACAGTAGGCTCCCGAGGTATGGAAAGTGGTCCACGTTGTCCAAGGCCTCGTCATGGATTTTGATAATCGGGGAGCAGTACTGTGTGGTGGGGGCAGGTTGTTAGAGGACCTTTGTCTTACAGATGTTTAGTGTAAGGCCCATGCTCTCTACGCTTCGGTGAAGGTGTTGACGATGGTTTGGAGTTGGGCCTCAGAGTGTGCGCAGAGTGTTTTTAATGGCATATTGACTGCTGAACAACTGTTCTGGCCCTGAAAAACTTATTTTATATTTCTGGAATGTCAAATTTTCCATTAATATTATAAGAATTACATGACTTTTAATATAATATTTTTTTTTTAAAGTTTGTTTATGATATTTCATAATCCTAAGTGTATGTCCCAATCTTTATTTCATTCTCTGTAAAATTTATAAAAAGTAAATTATAATCTGTGCATTTTACTTCCTGGTTTGCTGTCTGCGAGAATTGTTTAATGTGATTGGCTGCTTGGACTGCTTGATGACATCACTGGATGCTGGAGATTCGCTTGATTTGGTGCCAGATTAAAACTAAGGATGGGAGAGTTGAAAATCACGCCATAGAGCTTCGCCGCTGACCGCAAATTCCGGGACATTGATGTGCAGATGGCTCACAATATGAAATAGCTGCATGCTTAGACAGTTAGTATATCCACATCTCCTTCACATGGAGCTGTTCAGCATTGTTGAATTCTCTTTGCATAATATTAATTATTTTGTATCATGTCCCATTGAGAATATCAAGCTATGCATTTTAAATTGATTATCAGTAGTCTGGGGAATTTATGGTGCATAGTAACTGCTGGGAAAGGAGGGAATCATAGAGCAATTGAAGTATGAACTTTGTAGCAGAAAAGAAGCTGTCAATGAATTATCTGATAGACTTAAATTGTTATCTTCAGTGGAGGGTCCAGCTGTTACTCACCCCTGACCCTCAGCCTGACCAAGCTGACCAGTTGTTTCCTCAGGTCTTTCAGCTTTATTGCTTACATTTTCTCCCTTTAGTAATTGGTTGGTTAGGTGCACAAGTGGAATTGGACAACAACAACAACTTGCATTTATATAGCACCTTTAACATCGTAAAATGGCCCAAGGAGCTTCGCATGAGCGTTATCAAACGGAATTTGGCACCGTGCCACATAGGAGACATTTGCACAGGTGAAAGAGGTAGGTTTTAACGTCCGTCTTAAAGGAGGAGAGAGAGGTAGAGAGGCGGAGAGGTTTAGGGAGGGAATTCCAGAGCTTAGGGACAAGACAGCTGAAGGCACGACTACTAGTGGTAGAGCGATGAAAATTGGGATGTGCAAGAGGCCAGAATTGGAGGAATGCAGAGATCTTCCAGAGATCCCCCTCCATCACAGTAACCTGTATCCCACACAGATAGCTTTAGATGTCCATTGTAATTCTTACAGTGTATGAGTTATGAAATATGGACAGTCAGTCTTGTGCTGTGATTTCGAAATCTGATGGTTCACAAAGGTACTGACATTAACAGTGAAATTAATTATGCTATACATATTTATCATTTGCATAGCCAGAAATTTCTTTTTCTGGGTGGGTCAGGTGCGGGCGGTCGGCGTGGCGGGTCGCGACCCCGTTCTTGCTTCCATCCCGCTGCAGAAATCGACTTTGCGCTAATGGGGCCTATTAAGGCCGTCCTGAGTGTTACCCAGCCCTATTAAATGGTGCGGGTCTGATGACGTCATTGATGACGCGTTTTCAGCCGAGATATTTAAAGGAGCCATGGCCACATTGCACTCGAAGGCTCATCTCGCAGTGTGCAATCACTGCACTGGAGGTTTTGATTTTCCCAAGCAGCTGGAGAGATGACTGCACAGAGGCACGAGGGCTGCACCCAAGTTCTCCGCTGACTCCCTCCATATGCTTGTGGAGGGAGTCAGAGCACGCAGAGGGGTCCTCTTCCCTTCGAATGGGCGGAAGAGACCTCCCCAGGAGACTAACAGAGCCTGGCTCCAAATTGCAGAGGAGGTCAACAGTAGGGATGTGGTCAGGTGGGCCTGGGTGCAGGGCCGCAAACATTTCAATTATCTCATTAGATCAGGAAAGGTGTGTGCAAAGCCACACTCAACGTCATCCTGCTGTGCCACTCATCACATCCCCATCATTCTGCCTCCCAACCCTACTCCAGCATATCCTTACTCACATCAACATACCTTGTACGTCTACCCATCCTCTCTCTCTTTCTACATCATCACATCCCCATCTGACTCGCCACCCCACACACTCACCCTCATCCTAATGAAATCATACCAACTAACAATACACAAGGAGGCCACTTGGCATTGCCACCCCAATCCATCATAGTCTCCCTCTAAAGATGTAACCCATCCATTCCTTACACTCATTCCATCACTCTCACTCAAACTTTTTTTTCTTTCCGTCCTTACAGGAGAAGAGAGTGCTCAACAAGAGGGAGAGGGAGAGAACTGGAAGGTGGGCCTCCATCATTTGCCACCCTCACAACAGCAGAGGAGGCTGCGTTGGAATTATCAGGAGTTGCCAAACATCTGGAGGTGGAAGACGGAGAGAGGGAGACATCTCAGCAACCTGGTGACAGAATTACATATCATACAGCTACATGGCATACATCAGTTACTTATATGGAGACTGATGTCATCAGCCACTGAATGGTCATCATGTGCATAATGGTATCTGTGCCCATTCTTCAAATGACATATCTAACTCATCTCTTTACTCTCCCACAGGTCAACCAAGAGCCCCCCCCCCCACCCCCCCGCACTGTCCAGGAGGAAGAGCAAGACGACTCCTCAGAGGAGCCTCCAGCCACTGAGGGCACAGCGTCACCAGACATGAGCACATCCAGCACTAGCGTAGAGACGGACACCTCGGTGGGTCTCACGCGAGATAGAGTAGTGTTGTCACCGGGTCCATCACAAGTCACAAGTGAGCAAGAGCAGATGGGACAGCATTGGAAACTGCTCGCTGGAGGGCGCAGGACACTCCCAGTGCTGCTCAGCTGCATGCAGACGCTGAACCTCGGGGGCCATCCAGAAAGAGGCGTTCCTGGAGGTGCAGCAAGAAGTGCAGGAGGCTCTGACAGGTTTTCTGACCGCGATGTCTGCAAATGTTCAGAGAATGGTCCATCTCCAACATGAGCACCACCGTGTTGCAGGCAATGGCGACTGTAGGCTCTTCCATGGATAGGATGGCCACCTGCATGGCAGCTAATGCGCCACTCACAGGAGCACATGGTCTCTGGAGAATAGATGGCTATCTATGGAGCATAGATGGCAGAGGCTCATAGACCTCCTGTCTAGGAGGGACGTTAGTGTAACATAGAAACATAGAAGATAGGAGCAGGAGTAGGTCATTCGGCCCCTCGAGCCTGTTCCGCCATTTAATGGGATCATGGCTGATCATCCAAATTCAGTACCCTGTCCCTGCTTTCTCCCCATATCCCTTGATCCCTTTAGCCTTAAGAAATATATCTCACTCCTTCTTGAATATATTTAATGAATTGGCCTCAACTGCCTTCTGTGGTAGAGAATTCCACAGGTTCACCACTCTCTGGGTGAAGAAATTCCTCCTCATCTCAGTCCTAAATGGCTTACCCCTTATCCTTAGACTGTGACCCCTGGTTCTGAACTCCACTGCCATCGGGAACATCCTTCCTGCATCTAGTCTGTCTAGTCCTGGTAGAATTTTATAAGTTTCAATGAGATCCCCTCTCATTCTTCTAAACTCTAGTGAATATAAGCCTAATCGACCCAATCTCTCTTCATACGTCATTCCTGCCATCCCAGGTATCAGTCTGGTGAATCTTCGCTGCACTCCCTCCATGGCAAGAACATCCTTCCTCAGATAAGGTGACCAAAACTGCACACAATACTCAAGGTGTGGTCTCACCAAGACCCTGTACAACTGCAGCAAGACATCCTTGCTCCTGTACTCGAATTCTCTCGTTATGAAGGCCAACATACCATTTGCCTTCTTAACCGCCTGTTGCACTTGCATGCTTACCTTCAGTGACTGGTGCACAAGGACACCCAGGTCTCGTTGCACTTCCCCTTTTCCCAATCTATTGCCGTTCAGATAATAATCTGTCTTCCTGTTTTTGACACCAAAGTGGATAACCTCGCATTTATCCAGATTATACTGCATCTGCCATGCATCTGCCCAATCACCCAACCTGTCCAAATCATACTGGAGTTTCTCTGCATCCTCCTCACAGCACACACGCCCACCCAGCTTTGTGTTGTCTGCAAACTTGGAGATATTACATCTAGTTCCCTCATCTAGATCATTAATATATATTGTGAATAGCTGGGGTCCTAGCACCGATCCCTGCGGTACCCCACTAGTCATTGCCTGCCACTCGGAAAAAGACCCGTTTATTCCAACTCTTTGCTTCCTGTCTGCCAACCAGTTCTCTATCCAAGTCAGTACCTTACCCCCAATCCCATGTGCCTTAACTTTGCACGCTAATCTCTTATGCGGGATCTTATCGAAAGCCTTCTGAAAGTCCAAATGCACCACATCCACTGGTTCTCCCTTATCTATCCTACCAGTTACATCCTCAAAAAATTCCTCATGGCCCCACTGATGTGTAGCAAGATGCTCTCCAGGGAAGTGCGGGTGGCCCATGAGAGGGATGATGGTGAGTGGGGACATAAAGTGTGGGCTCCTCTCAAAGCATTCACATTTCTCCGCAATTGCCACCCCCTCAATCAGAGTCCCAGATGGCTCCTCGGATCGCGATGGCCGAGTCTGCCCCTGCACAGTCGCAGGAGGCGCAGACTTTGGCGGGGCCATCACAGGCTCCAAAACCCAGAGGACGTCCACCAAGAGTATCTAAGCAGTCGCAGCAGGGAAGTGAGCAGGCTGTCTCTACCTCTGCTGAAGCCACAGGGGGAGCACCTCATAGAGGCACGCGGAATAGAAAGATGACACACAAGTAGATTCAAGGGTAGCCACTTGGGTGTTTTATTCGATGTTAATGTCAAGTTTCTGTTAATGTATTGTCAACCATAAAAATCTTTATTTTCACCACTTCGACAAATTTGTGTGCACCTTTGGGTGTGGCTTGGTGAGTTGTAGTGAATAGTGAGACATAACGGTACCTCCAGCAATGGTGGTCACTGTGAAAGGAATGGCTTGGTCATTGTAGGGATCCTTTATGGTGTTGCTGTGGGGTGGTGCCAACCTGGCGCAGCATGTGGCAGCCATATGGGTGTACTGCGTAAAGTTAAGTAAATCTGGACATGATGAGGCCATCCCTGGCCTCCCAGGCAGCAATGTGCTCGGGTGCTGGTGGGATCTGGCCCGCAGGTTCCTCCAGGTCCTGCTCCTCCTCGTCTTCAAACTGATGCTCCTCCTCCTCCTCCTGCTCCTCCTCCTATGAAGGCGCTGTGCGCGCAGTGCCTTGCTCCTCATGCAGCGCTAATCCTCACTGCTGCACTATGTTGTGCAGGGCGCAGCACACCACGATGATTCTGGAGATCCTGGCTGGTGTGTACTGAAGGGCTCTTCCAGATCTGTCAAGGTATCTGAAGTGTATTTTGAGCATGCCTATTGTCTGCTCTATGACACATCTGGTGGAAATGTGGCTTTCATTGTATCTCTCCTGCGCCTCAGTACTTGGTCTCCTCAAGGGTGTCATGAGCCACGTCTTCAGTGGATAGCCCTTGTCTCCAAGCAGCCAGCCAGAAGGTCTGTTTGGAGGAGTGAATAGCTGAGGGAGGGTGGACTAGCGAAGGATGAAAGAGTCATGGCAGCTGCCAGGGAATTTGGCGCACACAAGCACGATGATCTTCCTATGGTTGGAGACCAGCTGCACACTGAGGGAGTGGAAGCCCTTGTGGTTGACAAAGACTCCTGGGTGATGATGGAGTGCCCTGATGGCCACATGTGTGCAGTCAATGACGCCCTGCACCCATGGGAAGCCAGCCAGTGTGGCAAAGCCGAGTGCCCACTCAGTAACACTGGCTTCATCAGTGGCAAAGTTGAGATAATTGGCTGACTTGTCAAACAGGCATCAGTGACCTGTGTGATGCAACTGTGGGTGGCTGACTGCGAGATGCTGCAAATGTCTGCTGCAGATCCCTGGAAGAGCCTGAGGTGAAGAAGCTGAGGACGCTGGTGACTTTGACAGCCACTGGTAAGGTGTGTCCACCCGCTCCTCTGGGCTGCAGGTCTTGCTCCAGAAATGTGTAAATGTCTGCGATGACCTGGCGCAATAGCCTGCGCCTCCTTTGGCACTGCTGCTCTGTCAACTTGAGAAAGCTCATCCTCTGCCTGTATACCCTGTGTTGGGGGTATCACCTCCAGCGCTGTGCAGCCCTGCACTGATGCCCTCTGTCCTGTGCAGCATCAGGTGGTTGAGGAGAAGGTTGGTGGAGTTGTTGTTGGTGCTGCTGGTGTGCCTGGTGCTGATGGTCTTGGGGCTCATCGTGGTCCGATTCTGAGGACCAAGGTGACACAGTATAATGGCACCCATGCTTATGGAATAGATGGCAGGTCAAGCAGAAATCAGAGGAGCAAGCTGTCAATGGTGTGATAGAAAGAAAGAAAGAAAAAAAGACTTGCATTTATATAGTGCCTTTCATGACCACCGTATGTCCCAAATTTCGCGGGAGGCGCTGGTGGCACCGTGCCCAGGCGCTAGTTGCTTTGCGCCCCGTTAGCGCCCTAACGGGAGGCGCAAAGCTGCCGAATTTTTCCCCCAAGGTGTTCAGAGACCGGGATCCAATGTAGTTCATGAAGGACAGGGGTGACGTATGAGCAGGACTTGGTGCGGGATAGAATACTGGCAGCAGAGTTTTGAATAAGTAAGAGAATATGGAGGGTGGAGGACGGAAGGTCAGCTCGGAGCACTTTGGAATAGCTGAGTCTGCAGGTGACGAAGGCAGTGACGATGGTTTCAGCAGCAGTTGGGTTGAAGTATGGGTAGAGACGAGCGATGTTACGGTTGTGGGAGTAGGTAGTCTTTTTGTTGGAGAGGATATGGTGTCAGAACCTCAGCTCAGGGTTGCATAGGTCACTGAAGCTGCAAACAGTCTTGTTCCACTTGAGACGATGCACAAAGAGAGGATGGGGGAAGGGATGGAAACCTGATTGCAGGGATTCAGACAGGGAGTTGTGAGCAAATTGGGTACAAATCTGAAGGGAACAACACATTTAAGCAACTTGGAGATGAGCCAGTACTTTGCAAGGATAGAGAGATTAAGGGTAGTTTTTTTGAGAAGGGGTTGATGACGGTGGATTTGATTGGGATAGATCCAGCATCTGAGTAGAGGGAGCGATTTAGCTATGAGGAAAGATTGGATAGGCTGGGGTTGTTTTCCTTGGAACAGAGGAGGCCGAGGGGAGATTTAATTGAGATGTATAAAATTATGAGGCTCCTAGATAGAGGGGATAGGAAGGACCTATTTCCCTTAGCAGAGGGCTCAAGAACCAGGGGGCATAGATTTAAAGTAGTTGGTAGAAGGATTAGCGGAGAGATGAGGAAATCTTTTTTCACCCAGAGGGTGGTGGGGGTTTCGAACTCACTGCCCGAAAAGGTGGTAGAAGCAGAAACCCTCATCACATTTAAAAAGTACTTGGATGTGCACTTGAAGAGCCGTAACCTACAGGGCTACGGACCTAGTGCTGGAAGGTGGGATTAGGCTGGGTAACTCTTTTCCAACTGGCATGGACACGATGGGCCAAATGGCCTCCTTCTGTGTCATAATTTTTCTATGATTCTATGATTTATAATGTCAGCTAGCATGGGGACCAACATAGGTAGTTGAATGGTCAGTGGTATAAGGGGAGAGGGAGGCGGGTCTTAAGAACAAGATGAGATCAGAGAGGGCATGTGGATATGAGAGAGAAACGAGAGGGAAATGGGGTTTCAGGGCAAGGTATTGAGGCTGAGGGAGAAGTTTGGCTTGGTGGGCAAGGAGAAGAAGGGGAAACATCAGAGACAGATGAATGGATGGTCTGTATCTTGGTGACAAAGAAGTTCGCAGATTTGTTAGAAGTGATGGTGGAGAGATTTAAGGGGGTGATTGGTAGAGGACAAAATAGACTGGGGGTTATCTGCTCTCCATGACAATCCTAAAATGGGTGGGGTGATTTTATCAGAAGAGATTGTGGCTTGATGGAGCTTAAGATGGTCCTGCCTGATCTGGCAAATGGATGGTTAAACCAGTTGTCCAGATACGCACCAGTCTGCATCCCTTGGACTTAGGGAGGGAAAATGGGGGCCATACAAAGGGAGAATAATGGAGATGGGAAACAGTGAAAGTTTTGCTGGAAACAAGTGTGAAGTTGAGGGAATGATTTAGCAAGTCAGCAGCTCCAGAGGTGTATTGGCAAATGGAAGGCCAAAGGATAGTCAGTTGGGAGTTTAAAAGTTCAGTTGCAAGAAACTTGGGTGAGGTATTCAGTAACCATACAAGCATCCAAACATCGTAAGTCCATCACAGCTTGCCTGAAAATACCAACAAAAGAAATTTTTGTTTATTTCATATCTCAAGATGTGCAGGACTTACATGGACAACCAGACATTTTGAAAACTAGGCATTTGGTGTCTATTTAAATATCGTGGGGCCAACTTTCTTGTGCCTCCTTGCCCGGGCACTGGAGAGGTGGCACAGGCCTAATGTGCACTTCACCTGTTCAGGCTTCAAAGTGTCTGAATTTGGTGGGCCAGGTCATTAACATGGCCCTGTCACATTCCAGGAATTGGTCTAAACTCCTACAGGGTCTTGCGCTGGGAAACTGGGGCAGAAACAGAAGTATAGACACAGGCCTGCAGCTACAGGATTGGTCATCCACATGGCATTCTTTTGGCTGCTGTTGGAGAATAGCACCCAGAAGGCCTCCAAGCCCAAAGAACATTTGAGAGGCTGCATGGGAGAGGTAACATTTGCCTCTCTTGTTGCCTGACTCTCTCAGAACCCTTCGCTATGATCGTTATGAGGGGGTTCCAAGTGCAAGACCCAGACCAGCTTCTTCTCTGGGCACTCTTCCAGAGCAATGACGGGAAAGTGAGGTGCAAGGGCTGGGAATGCCTGCTCCCACCTCATTTCCATGGGAGTCCTTAGCCTGCACCTAATGCAGGCCCAAGACTAGTCCCAGGCCTGTGCCTTTGGGAAAGGCCTGGAAATGTCTGTTCCCTGTTGGCTCTCAATGAAGTGAGCCTTTGGCTTAGTGGTAGCATTCCTGTCTCTGGTTCAGAAGGTGTAGAGTTCAAACCCCACTCCAAACAGTTGTGGAGATTAGAGCTCTGGCTCTGAATTCTGGGTTGATAGCCAGTGGGATACTTGCATTTGGTGAGCCCCGCCATCCCTCCATTGCAGTGTATGGGTGGTGGGGGCCCATAACACCCTCCCACCATATAGGACTAACCACCCTATCAGATGGTATAAAGAGGAAGATAAAAGATCAGTCAGGGCTCGCACTCCTAATCACTATCCTAAGATGCCAGGTGAGGGCAGAATTGGACACCTTTCACAGTTGAATAGCCTACTAATACTCACTGGCACATGATGCATGGGAACTTGGATGAGGTACCAGGGAGCTGTCAGGCTGGAGAACTATCTCCTTACAAAGGTCAAGGAGGGGACAAAATTGTAAAAATAAAAATATATCTGTTTTTTGCACAGTTTATGAGATCAGCAGAACCACTTAGCAGAATTACTGCCTTTTAACTCATTGCTGATAATCCATTATCCCATCTTTATTCCTTTACCGCACAGAATATTCACTGAAAATGACCCTTAGCAACACAGCGTGACATGTCAATTTACAGGCTGCACAGGTCAAAAGTCAAAGAACCGAATTATTTGATTGAACGCTGGATCTCTTAAGTGTCTCAGCATAATGCTGAACTGCTGCTGTTGTTAAATCAATAAAGAACTACAAACTATTCATCAGTAATGGGATTTATACACAGCAACCGTTATATTATTTATCACCCACTGCTGAATTATGGAATAAATATCTTGTGCAATAGATCAGACTGTTTGTATAGTAAGAACGAACCCAGACTAATTTCCGTTCATTCTTCCTGTTATTAAAGTGATTTGCAAGCCATCATTAGATAGCAATGTATCTAATTTTGACATCTCTCTCATGCAACCATTGACGTATGTTGAAGTAAGTTTGCTTGAATGTGGCATCAATTCCCCTCCATAAAAAGTTGCAAGCACTAGAGTGGCACACAAGAGATTTGAACATATGGCGCAAAATGGCGGCCCTCATTATCCATAATCCTCACTGTTGATGAAACCCCTGTACAATCCACTCAACTTATTAATTGTCTACGTGCAGCAATTAAAGTAATGGGAAATGGAAATTGTTTTTTTTTTACTACTTGACTTTTAGTGCTCCACACACCAATTTAAAAGGTTGAATCAGAAAACTAGTGTCTGGGAAATTGCTGTCAGTCCATATGTTGATCTCCAGTCATTAATTTGCCCGCCAAAATTGTTTCGCAGCAACACCTTTTAAAAATGGGTAGAACAATTGGGCTAAGGAGCAGATTTGAACCATATATTTGAATAGTCTTTGACAGGCTTACCCATACTCCCATAAAGACAACCATCGAGGTACTTCCCAAAGCCTAAACATTTTGCAAAAATATACCAGATAAGAGGGAGAATCACACTTTGAAAAGTTGTTTATCAAATTTATTGCTCTCTGCTCTCTGAAGGTGCTGATTCTTATTGGGATATGGTTCCCACAACCCTTCAATATCCTGCCCATGGCTATATATCACGCGATTGTCGACAGGTGACTGGGCCACAGCAGGCAGCACAGCCAAGACCAATATTCTCCTCACCTGAGGTTCATGCATGCAGACTTTCCAGCAATCCTTAAATCAATATATAGAGTTGTTATTTGGATAGTCTTAATCTGTTATGACATTAAGCATGGTATACTTATGGTATATGTGTGCAAGTTTACTAGGTACATTTTTTAAAATTCCATGGCTCCAAAGCCTTTCCACCATCTACAAGACACAAGTCAGGAGTGTGATGTTACACTCTCCACTTGCCTGGATGAGTGCAGCTCCAACAACACTCAAGAAGCTCGACACCATCCAGGACAAAGCAGCCTGCTTGATTGGCACCCCATCCAACACCTTAAACATTCACCCCCTCCACCACTGGCGTACTGTGGCTGCAGTGGGTACCATCTACAAGATGCACTGCAGCAACTCGCCAAGGCTTCTTCGGCAGCACCTCCCAAACCCGCGACCTCTTCCACCTAGAAGGACAAGGTCAGCAGGCGCATGGGAACACCACCACCTCCAAGTTCCCCTCCAAGTCACACACCATCCTGACTTAGAAGTATATCGCCGATCCTTCATCGTCGCTGGGTCAAAATCCTGGAACTCCCTCCCTAACAGCACTGTGGGAGCACCTTCACCACACGAACTGCAGCGGTTCAAGAATGCGGCTCACCACCACCTTCTCAAGGGCAATTAGGGATGGGCAATAAATGCTGGCCTTGCCAACGACACCCACATCCCATAAACGAATTTTTAAAAAAGGATACTGAGTACAACCCTGAATAAAATATTGTTCTAATGGTTACATAGGCAGCATTTCATATGTCAGGAGGTTAGGCCTTTAGCTCACTCCAAGCTTTTAAACTGAATCTGTAAATTTATCAAAATATACATACAATTGCAAAATAAAAATAAAACCCACCATTACGTAATGTATCTGAGAAACATAACAGTGTAAGGGTTTTGACCAGCTTCATCCTAGGCCGTGTTGTGTGTAGTATGGTTAAAATGCTTATTGGAGACACTTAAAAGGTCAACACCCTGTATTTATAGCTCTGTACCAGAGTAACACACTATATATTAAGGCAGAGTTTTTACCAATGTGTTTTTTTTATGCAATGCTGAAATCAGTAATAAGCCTTACAATTTAGATAATAAAGGATGCATGTCTCTACTGCAGTATTGAAATGTTGCTAGACTTTTGTGTTGAAGGATTACACAAGGCTAAGTTCTTCAAGCCGCGACTCAGTGGGCAGCACTTTGGCCTCTGAGTCAGAAGGTTGTGGGTTCAAGTCCCGGTCCAGAGACTTGAGCACATAATCTAGGCTGACACTCCAGGGCAGTGCTGAGGGAGAGCTGCATTGTTGGAGGTGCCGTCTTTCGGATGAGACGTTGGGCCAACATTTGCGATCGGAGGCTTCCCGCGGGCGGATGCCTCCGACCTGCAAAAAATCTACGAATGTACCCGATGGCCCGGGAGATACGGAGGCTTGTGATCCTGGGCCTCTCCGGGTCCGCGCAGGCAGAGGCCCCCATATCCCAGGGACGCAGGCGGTTCGTAGGCACCCCTGGGATCACGTGGGCCGGCCCAACCAATAAAAGAAGGGAATCCCCATTCATACTTATGCGAGTTGCGTACGCACAGAAGTCCAATAAGTATGAATGGGGATCACTTAAAAAATACACCAACACATGAAATACATTTTTTTTTAAATTACATATTTAAAATGAATTAAAATGCCATTTAATTAAATATTTTTAACAATATATGTTTTTACGGAGCTAAAAATAAATGTACCTTTTTGAAGAGTATTTTTAATTTATAAATGAGTGATAACATTTTATTTTTCTATTTTTTAAAACTCTTATGCTGGTAAAAGCAGGCCTTATGCCTGCTTTTACGAGGCGTAAGAATTTGACAGGCATTCAGCGGGCGGAAGTTGTGCAAATAGCCCAACTCTCCACCCGCAGAGGCCCTTCTCCCGGGGGTGCGGAGGCTCTGACAAGAGGATTCTTGACAGATCGCAAGTGACGGGTTTTAGCGCTTGCGCTTCGAATGCCTAAACCCGGAACTTGCGCGTGCGCACCTCGTACGCACCCGTAGGGGTCGCAAAATACGGCCCGTTAAACTCTCAGGTGGATGCAAAAGATCCCGTGGCCCTATTTCAAAGAAGAGTAGAGAGTTCTCCCCGATGCACTGGCCAAATTTATCCCTCAACCAATGTCGCTAAAAAAAAAGTAGATTATTTGGTCGTTATCATATTGCTGTTTGTGGGAGCTTGCTGTGCGCAAATTGTCTGCCGCGTTTCTTACATTATAACAGTGACTACACTTGAAAAAGTACTTCATTGGCTGCAAAATGCTTTGAGAGGTCCTGTAATTGTGAAATTTATTTCAGATCGGGATGTATTCACACTGGTGCAGTAGGGGGACTCTCCTACAAGGTTGGTTTACTGTATGTAACTGGCACCAGACCTCACCCGAAAGCTTCAAATTGGCATTGGATTAAAAAATGGAAATGTGTTTAATTCTCCAACACTGACATCACTTAGCTAATAAGTGCAAAGTTCCCCATTCAAAAAGGGAAGAGTTTGTTGCTGTAAATTTAGAGTTCCTTACATTAAACAGAAGTTTAGGTGAAATAATCAGTTTGAGCCTTCTTTAGCTGTTGTATCTCTGTCGTGTTAACGTACCTATTTGAATTAAACTGTTGTATGCATTGTGGTTTTTTTTTGTCTATGTTGGTAGTATTAAACAAAGCAAGTTCCATTCATATCCTTACATTACAACAGTGACCACACTTCAAAAAGTACTTCATTGGCTGTAAAGCGCTTTGAGACGTCCGGTGGTCGTGAAAGGCGCTATGTAAATGCAAGTCCTTCTTTCTTTTCTTTTTTCTTAGTATTCTCCTGCATCACAATAGGGAAGAACTGTTCTGTGAAAGGCCATCAACCTGAAACGTTAACTCTGTTTCGCTCTCCACAGATGCTGCCTGACCCTGTTGAGCGTTTTCTGTTTTTCTTTCAGATTTCCAGCGTCCGCAGCATTTTCCTGTTGAACAGTTGCTACCTGCCCCGTCCAGCTGACCAGCTGAAGTCCTTGTGCAGTCACTGCCACTGTGAATAGCGTCTGTTGGTGAGGGCCTCGGTGGAGGGATTGAAGAAAATCAACTACGAGGTCTCGAGAGGAAGTAGGGAATCTCTTCAAAGCGACGGAGACCTTCCCACATCACTTAAGTGTGTACCTGAAGAAGGAGCGGAGCTCCGAAAGCTCGTAATTTTAAATAAAACTGTTGGACTATAACCTGGTGTTGTGCGACTTCTCACTTAAGTGTGGGACAGCAGCGATAGCGCCCGCGGAGATGTCCATGGTTTAGCTTCCCTGAACAACGACAACAAGGCTGTTGTGGGGGTTGGGAGAGAGCAGGGGGATGTGAAATTAGAAAGAATATTTTGAAAAGTGCTTGAATATATTACGTATAATTTTGGTATAAAAATACCAAGGTTAGGTCGAGAATGTGTTGTGTTTCTTCTAAATGTCATACGCTCTGAGTACTTAATGGGTCACAACACTCATGCTGAAGTACATTTACCTTTGAAGTTAATCTTACTGATATCATTATAGTTAGCTCTTATGTTGCATTGAAGTACAGCAAATGTTAATGGTATTTTGACTACTTGTTCTTTCAGTTATTTATCTCTGTACAGTCACATTTTAATCTGCTTAGCAGTCTTAGACTAAACTGTCCCTCCCTTCTGATTAGACAACTGTGGAAAGAATGCCAGGCTGACCTGAAGCTAAGCCTCCCTCTCTCGGGACTCCAGGCTCAGCCTGATTCACAGTTAAGCATTTCTGGAAGAATGCCAAGAGAACTGATAAAGGCCTCCAGTGAAAAGAGTGAACTCCACATAATAGCTGCGGAACAAAACTATCTTCAGTTATCCCAGCGCACGAGCCTTTATCAGAGTTCATGTGTACTGTACACAATCATTTCTTAGCTTCAGCGAGCTCTGCTTTTGGCAAAGAAGAAAATGAAAGAACTGTTCCACCAAAATACCATCATTTGTAACACACCCAACTCATGCTTCTCCACTGAAGTCATCGCAGCTCAAGTTTATTTAATTAACATTGTATTCCTGGAGTCATATCATTCTTGTACAAAGGCAAAGGTTACAGTTCTGACGAAAGGGCTATGTCGAAAATATTCATCTATCTTTTGCCTACAGGTGCTGACTGACCTGCTCTGCACTTTTTGCGGCAGACGTTACCACTAATTTTCCAGAAAGATGCTCCAGAAAAAAATATATATATTTCCCAAGATATTTATTAAGTGATCAGACAGCCAGGGACTCCATTCTCTCAGACAGAAAAAAAAAAGTCTGACAGACACCCAATGATAATTCTAATTAGATTTAGTCTCAAATGTAGATTTAACATGGCAGAGAAGCTCATTGCTGTCTACACGCGTGCTTTCTCTCTCGGTAGTAGCACAACACTAAAACTACAGCAAGCCGGTTTCCCTAACCTCTGATTCAGTGGACTGCCTTGGAACACTGTAAAGGCTGCTCCCAATGTTGGAGAACTCCCTTTTCACTTTAGTCAGTGATTGCTCTGTCCAGTAGCAGGGTGTGGCATCTGCTAAGCCAGCTGGCTAGTCCTGTATGTTCCAAATCAAGAGGGCAGCTCGGGGCTTGCTTGCTTAGTACAGAGTTCTGCGCTATATGTAAAAATCATATCCATTCACTGTAATTCAACACAGTCTGTAACATTACAGCCAACAGTCTTTAAAGTGAGGACAAGGCTGGTTAGTGGAGCTGAGGATTATCTTGCCTGATCCATGAGACGTCATTCTGTCTCCTGGCCTCCACAAAAGATTCTTTCCACTGCTGATTATTTTTTCAACAGTAGGTCCCATTTCAAGTCTAGCATTGTTCGACACATATGATGGCAGCATTTTGCTTTTACAGTATTGGTGGCAGCTGTGGATCAGTTGTTAGCACTCTCGCCTCTGCGTCAGAAGGTTGTGGGTTCACAGTCCCACTCCAGAGACTTGAGCAAATAATCGCAGCTGTCACTCCAGCGCAGTACTGAGGGAGTGCTGCACTGTCAGAGGTGCCGCCTTTTGGATGAGATGTTAAACCGAGGCCCCGGCTGCTCTCTCAGGTTGATATATGCCCGCATGCAACAAGACCTGGACAACATTTAGGCTTGGGCTGATAAGTGGCAGGTAACATTCGCGCCACACAAGTGCAAGGCAATGACTATCTCCAAAAAGTGAGAGTCCAACCACTGTCCCTTGACATTCAACGGCATTACCATCGCCGAATCCCCCACCATCAACATCCTGGGGGTCACCATTGATCAGAAACTTAACTGAACCAGTCACATAAATACTGTTGCAACAAGAGCAGGTCAGAGGCTAGGTATTCTGTGGCGAGTGTCTCACCTCCTGATTCCCCAAAGCCTTTCCACCATCTACAAGACACAAGTCAGGAGTGTGATGGAATACTCTCACTTGCCTGGATGAGTGCAGCTCCAACAACACTCAAGAAGCTCGACACCATCCAGGACAAAGCAGCCCGCTTGATTGGCATCCCATCTACCACCTTAAACATTCACTCCCTCCACCATCGGTGCACTGTGGCTGCAGTGTGTACCATCTACAAGATGCACTGCAGCAACTCGCCAAGGATTCTTCGACAGCACCTCCCAAACCCGCGACCTCTACCACCTAGAAGGACAAGGGCAGCAGGCGCATGGGAACACCACCACCTCGAAGTTCCCCTCCAAGTCACACACCATCCTGACTTGGAAATATATCGCCGTTCCTTCATCGTCGCTGGGTCGAAATCCTGGAACTCCCTCCCTAACAGCACTGTGGGAGTACCTTCACCACACGGACTGCAGCGGTTCAAGAAGGCGGCTCACCACCACCTTCTCAAGGGCAAGTAGGGATGGGCAATAAATGCTGGCCTTGCCAGCGACAGCCCACATCCCTTGAATGAATAAATAAATAAAAAAGATCCCATGGCATTACTTTGAAGAAGAGCAGGGGAGTTATCCCCGGTGTCCTGGCCAATATTTATCCCTCAACCAACATCACTAAAAAAAAACAGATTATCTGTTCATTATCACATTGCTGTTGGTTGCACCTTGCTTGCTTGGCACAGAGTTCAACAGTAGGTCCCATTTCAAGTCTGCGCGTTCCCTACATTACAACAGTGACTACACTTCAAAAGTGCTTCATTGTCTGTAAAGTGCTTTGGGACGTCCTGAGGTCGTGAAAGGCGCTATAGAAATGCAAGTCTTTCTTTCTTTACTCCCCACACTTTAAGAGGCTCCTCAGTATTCACACTTTGCTTGAAAGCTGCCTGTTCTGTTTCTTGAATCAGGTACTCTGCCCTTTGCCTGGCTTGTCCCACCAGGCAACCGAAGCAGCCAATTTTGTTTTAATGCTTTCTGAACGAATTGAGCTCATGCCAATGGATCCTTCCACAAGAAATCACTTCCTAATTGTTCTTATTTTTTAAAAGACTGGCGTGCATGAAAGGATTTCAGGAGAGTGGAAAGAGGTATAAGTTTGTCTTCAGCTAGAGAATCTGGTTAATGTGTCTGTTGCCTGGAAAAAAGTTCGGCTGCTCGTAATAGATTGCTAAAGAGGACAGAAACACCTGATGTTGAATACTTGAGAAATGTTGATTGAGACGATCTCAGCCGAGATGAAGAATGGGATGTTACAATTTGCCTTATCACCCATGCATAGGGAGTGACAAAGTCAGTCAGGTCTCCTAATTCTATAAAAGTGGTTACACGTGGGTGTCAGGCGATGGATATGATGGTCAAATAACCTTCCGAGTGCTCGCTGTGAAGGAAAAATGGCCTCCTGAGCAAGGTAGTGGTCCCATGGAACTGTACCTTAGCATGTCAGTGCCTTCAGGAGAGGACTTGGGGGAAAAAAAAAAAAATGTCACCTCTTAATGTCTCTTAATGTCTCTTAATCTCTCCTTTTGTTCTTTCATCCCCTCCCCCTTTCCCCAGCTTTATCCTTGCCTTAAATCTATTTGATTTCCGGCTGTTTCCAGTTCTGACGAAAGGTCAACGACCTGAAACGTTAACTCTGTTTCTCTCTCCACGGA
Organism: Squalus acanthias; assembly: GCA_030390025.1. NCBI lineage: Eukaryota > Metazoa > Chordata > Chondrichthyes > Squaliformes > Squalidae > Squalus > Squalus acanthias. The sequence goes on from CM059437.1 coordinate 12,881,967, forward strand.
TGCTGCCTCGCCTGCTGAGTTTTTCCAGCGTTTTCTGTTGTTATTTCGGATTTCCAGCATCTGCAGTATTTTGCTATCGATAAAATGTCACCTGCCCCAGCCCTGCTTCCCTCTGTCCTGGTGGCTGAACAGGGACAAGAACCAGTTGCAAGACAGGGCTGGAGACCAAGTTCCAAATTATAAGTAGATTCGAACTGAAGCATGGAAAAGGTATGGCGCAGAAAGTGAGAAAACTCTTCATTAAATTTAAAGAAAATTTCCAGGACGAATCTATCAGAAATAAAACTGAAAAGATATCAAAGAATGGAAGACTACACGGATGAAGAGAGAAATAAACATGTTTAACAAAAAGAAGAAATGTCATCCAAAATGCTGGTTGTTCACACGCTAATATCACAAGAGTGAATTCGAACCTAGGTGATCTGAGGGTGTGGGGGGATGGGGAGGAGCTGGAAGGGATCTGAGGGTGAGGGGGAGAGAGATTGGAGGGGATGGGAAGGGAGAGCTCTGAAGGGGTGGAGGAGGGAGATCTGCAGGACATGTGAGGGGGTGCAATGGGGGGAAGGAAAGTTCCAGATTTAGAGAAAGAGATTTTAAGCAACGTAAAGGAAATTAAACTTTGTTATGAATACATAACAGAATGATATGTTTATTCTTTAAATATCTATTGAATTCGATGACATATAATAATGTGGGCATACTTGGAGTCCATAAAGACATTTTTTGACTAGGGTCAGCAACCTCTTTTATAACTTCGAGTGGGCCTGTCAATAGCTGTTAGTAAATAGCCAATAACTACGACAGGTCGAGACCAGATTCACATTTTCCAAAAGAAAGAACAAAGGGATTTCACAAAGAAACAGGAGCAAATTCTTGAAGTAATACACACCACAGGAATAAGCCGCTGTGGAGAAAACGAAGCTAATAATTAAATTATTGGCATATGTGGTAAACCACAAGAAGATTACAAATGTTTCTGTTTGTAATTAATTGGAGTGGAGAAAGACAGCCTCTCAGTGACATTTCTAGGGCTTAAGATGCCATTTGCTAACTGGTGCAAGAATCACAAAGCTCTCCTCTTGGCACTCTCCAAGGTGCGCCACTGGTGCACCAGTTCAAAGCAGCATAGAGCAGTGAGATGCAGCTTTGTGTCTCCACAACATGTACTCAGGCACAGCCAGGCACATGGACAGTGCCAAGTGGAGTCTTGGCATTTTCTGAGAGGATGGAAGAAGCAAGTGGGAGAATCATATGGGACTCATCTCACGCACCACGAGAATATCCAGATTCCAATAAGGAATTCAGGAGAAACTTCTTTACCCAGAGAGTGGTTAGAGTATGGAACTCGCTACCACAAGGCGTAGTTGAGGCAAACAGCACAGATGCATTTAAGGGGAAGCTAGATAAGCACATGAGGGAGAACGGTATAAAAGGATATGTTGATGGGGTTAGATGAGAAGGGTGGGAGGAGGCTCATGTGGAGCATAAACACTGTCATGGACCTGTTGGGCCGAATGGCCTGTTTCTGTGCTGTAAATACGTTGTAACTTTGTAATTGAAATTGATGGCTTCTTATTGTTCATATTAAGAACATAAGAACATAAGAAATAGGAGCAGGAGTAGGCCATTCGGCCCTTCGAGCCTGCTCCGCATTCAATGAGATCATGGCTGATCTTCTGCCTCAACTCCATTCACCGGCCCTATCGCCATATCCCTTGATGCCCTTACTAGTCAGAAATCTATCGACTTCTGTTTTGAATATACCCAATGACTGAGCCTCCACAGCCCTCTGGGGTAGAGAATTCCAAAGATTCACCACCCTCTGTGTGAAGAAATTTCTCCTCATCTCAGTCCTGAATGGCCTACCCTTTATCCTGAGGCTGTGGCCCCTGATTCTAGACTCCCCAGCCAAGGGAAACATTCTCCCAGCATCCACCCTATCAAGCCCTGTAATAATTTGTATGCTTCAATGAGATCCCCTCTCATTCTTCTGAATTCAGGAGGATACAGGCCTAGTTTACTCAATCTCTTCTCATTGTAAATCATACTCTTCTTTCAGTGCACAGATCCAATAAGATATCAAGCCCTGCGGTCAACTATTTCATTGGCGTTGTTTCTGGTTTTCTTCACTTCTTTCCATTTGCCTCTTGAAGGTGATAACTTCTGCCAGGGTACAGTTTAATTGGCATTGGCAACATCTGGAAGCTGAGTCAAGTTCCATACAGCACACATCAACAGGCTGTTTGACTATGGCTGGGGGTAGGAGTGGCCTATCACCCAAAAATCTAAAAACACGTCCTTTCCAGCAGTGGTGACGAGAGGTCCTTGGTTACCACCCCTCACCCCCACCCCCCCAACCCAGCGGTCAAGTAGCTGACTGTGGCTGGTACACGCTGTCTAGGCTCACGCACAAAGAACAATGCCTTGGGTGAAGGGCCCGTGGAACTGGACCCCAAACGAACTCCACAGCTTCAGGAGACGAGGACAGGAGAAAATTGGCAAATGAAAAAAACGGATTTTTATAATGTTGTTTGATTTTAGTCTCCCTTTTCAAGACTGACTAAAGCTCTTTCCTCTGCGTCAACCCCATCAACCACTCTATTCTCTTCCCCACCTCTCCTCCATGTAATCTGTTCCAACCCGTCCCTAAGCAGCCACTGCAGAGTCTTGCTTAATTTACGTTGACTATACATTAACCAAAGGATTATAAAGGAATAACATTTCACAAAAATCTAATAATGAAAAGCTTGTTTTGAACAAATGAAAATCAACTCGTTTTGTAGCATGAAAATGTAATATTCTTTAAAGGGCTTGCAATATGTAATTTTGCAATGCATATTATGCAATACCTTTTTTTAAATTCATTTTTGGGATGTGGGCATCACTGGCAAGACCAGCATTTATTGCCAATCCCCAGTTACCCTTGAGAAGGTGGTGGCAGACCTTCACCTTGAACCGCTGCAGTCCGTGTGGTGAAGGTGCTCCCGCAGTGCTGTAAGGGAGGGAGTTCCAGAATTTTGACCCAGCGGCGATGAAGGATCGGCGATATACTTCTAAGTCAGGATGGTGTGTGACTTGGAGGGGAACTTGAAGGTGGTGGTGATCCCATGCGCCTGCTGCCCTTGTCCTTCTAGGTGGAAGAGGTCGCGGGTTTGGGAGGTGCTGCTGAAGCAACCTTGGCGAGTTGCTGCGGTGCATCTTGTAGATGGTGCACACTGCAGCCACTGTGTACTGGTGGTGGATGGGGTGCCAACCAAGCGGGCTGCTTTGTCCTGGATGGTGTTGAGCTTCTTGTGTGTTGTTGGAGCTGCACTCATCCAGGCAAGTGGAGAGTGTTCCATCACACTCCTGACTTGTGCCTTGTAGATGGTAGAAGGGCTCTGGGGAGTCAGGAGGTGAGACACTCATCGCAGAATACCCAGCCTCTGACCTGCTCTTGTAGCCACAGTATTTATGTGGCTGGTCCAGTTAAGTTTGTTGATAATGAGATTTGGTGATGATAATGCCATTGAATGTCAAGGGGTGGTGGTTAGATGCTCTCTTGTTGGAGAAAGTCATTGCCTGGCACTTGTGTGGCACGAATGTTACTTGCCACTTATCAGCCCAAGCCTGAATGTTGTCCAGGTCTTGCTGCATGCGGGCAAGGACTGTTTTATTATGTGAGAAGTTGCGAATGGAACTGAACACTGTGCAGTCATAAGTGAACTTCCCCACTTCTGACCTTATGATGGAGGGAAGGTCATTGATGAAGCAGCTGAAGGTGGTTGGGCCTTGGACACTGCCCTGAGGAACTCCTGTAGCGACTTCCTGGGGCTGAGATGATTGGCCTTCAACAACCACAACCATCTTCCTTTGTGCTAGGTATGACTCCAGCCAGTGGAGAGTTTTTCTCCGATTCCCATTGACTTCTGTTTTACTAGGGCTCCTTGATGCCACGCTCGGTCAAATGCTGCCTTGATATCAAGGGCAGTCACTCTCACCTCCCCTCTGGAATTCAGCTTTTTTGTCCATGTTTGGACCAAGGCTGTAATGAGGTCTGGAGCCGAGTGATCCTTGCGGAACCCAAACTGAGCATGAGCGAGCAGGTTATTGGTGAGTAAATGCCGCTTGATAGCGCTGTCGACGACACCTTCTATCACTTTGCTGATGATTGAGAGTAATTGGCCGGGTTGGATTTGTCCTGCTTTTTGTGGACAGGACATACCTGGGCAGTTTTCCACATTGTCGGATAGATGCCAGTGTTGTAGCTGTACTGGAACTGTAGCACTTTCTCTTACTACTGTTCGGACCTCGAGAATTATGAATTAGCTTAACAATAACAGACAAGAATGTGATCAATAAAATTGGTCTTTATTCACACTATAGTTCAAAATTCGAGTGTGCATAGAAGAACCTTTGGCAATAAATTCAAAGAACTCTTGGCAATAAATATGCCTGCAACTTATTCATTCAAATGTACATAAAAGTACCCTTTTAACAATATCTAAGCTTATATCGGATTCCCATACATACTCCTTCATCTCTGGGTGATCTCCCTCCTGCGCTGACTTCGGTGTTCTTCTTCTGTGTTCTCTGATGTTCTTTCTTCGGAAAACTTGAAAGCTCTCGCCCCTGGGTTATCGTAAATCACACTCGGCCTCCCTCTGATAGGTCAGTCCCACTCCAAGCCTTCCCTGATTGGAGTTCCGCATGACACGTTCCTGTTCCTGTGAGATGTATGGGGGCGGGACTTCCTTGTCAATCATTGTCCAGGTGGCCTCTCAAACAAAGAAGACATACTGACCACCATTTTGTGTCTTCACGAACAAAGAACACATGCTGATTTCCTACATTTTAAATCCGTCCGTTATCATATCACAATTCGTTCGCAATTTCCATCTCCACACGGTAGCAGCAGTTTTATTACACTTTTCAGAATCTTACAGAACAGCTTGGCTAAAGGTATGTGTAAAATACTAGATGTGATTTCCTTAACTATTGAAGGATTTACCACAATTGGTGGAGTCAGATGATGGATAATGTCCTTGTTCCACAAGGTAGAATACTGGGGCCCCCTACGCTTTGGACAGGTCAATTTACTTTTTCCTATGGTAACACCTGACATCCCTTTAATGAGTCTTTCTTTATTGAATTCAATTTTTCACCTGGCCTTTGAATATAAATTATTGCCGTTCTTGCAACTTTAGAAAATTTGTTGATCTTCATTGTCGGCAATGCACTGACCATGATGATAACCGACACTGGGAGGTAGTGGGCTGCTTGTGCCGAGCAATAGCTCTTCTCATTATGTAAACTGTGTATCAAATACATTGAGCGCCGCAGTTGAAAACATTTTTGCCATGTGCGTGTTTCTTGCTCTATCATCTGTGAAGGATGTAAGAAAAGTTATTTTGCACTGGTCAGTGTCTCATTTCCAGTATTTTATAATTCTAGAATGTTACAGCACAGAAGGAGGTCATTCAACTCATCAATTCTGCACCGGTGTTTATCTCCACATGTACCACTTAATCTAATTCCACTCGGCTGCTCGCTCCCCAAAGCATATTCCTCCTTTTCAAACAACCCTCTAATTCCCTTTTAAAAGAATTGATGGACTCTGCTTCAATAACAGCTTGTGCTAAAGCAAAATCCCACATTTGAACCACCCTCTTTGTACAGAATGTTTGTCAAACCTCCCCTGCAATTCTTTTTGTTTTCAATTATCTTAAATTTGTGTCCTCTCATTACCAGCTTGCTCGACCAGTGGAAACAATTTATCGTATTCACCTTATCAGAACTCTTCATAATCTTGAAGTCCTCTATCGGTTTACTCCTTAAACCTGTCCGCTTTTAATGAAAAGAAAGCCCTGACTTTTACATAGGATTACACACATAGGATATACAGCACAGAAACAGGCCATTCGGCCTAACCAGTCCATGCTGATGTTTATGCTCCACTCGAGCCTCCTCCTGTCTTTCCTCACCTGGACCTGATGGCTTACATCCTAGAGTCTTGAAGGAAGTGGCGGTAGGGATTGTAGATGCATTGGTAATAATTTTTCAAAACTCCCTGGATTCCGCTAAGGTCCCGGCAGACTGGAAAACTGCTAATGTAACACCCTTATTTAAAAAAGGCAGTAGACAGAAGGCTGGTAACTATAGACCGGTTAGCCTAACATCTGTGGTAGGTAAAATTTTGGAGTCCATTATTAAGGAAACAGTAACAGGACATTTGGATAATCATAATTTAATAGGACAAAGTCAGCATGGTTTTACGAAGGGGAAGTCATGTTTGACAAATTTGCTGGAGTTCTTTGAGGAAGTAACATATAGAGTGGATAAAGGGGAACCAGTGGACGTAGTGTATTTAGACTTCCAAAAGGCATTTGACAAGGTGCCACACAAAAGATTATTGCTTAAGGTAAAAAATCACGGGATTGGGGGTAATATTCTGGCATGGATAGAGGATTGGCTATCTAACAGAAAGCAAAGAGTTGGGATAAATGGTTCATTCTCAGACTGGCAATCAGTAACTAGTGGTGTTCCACAGGGGTCAGTGCTGGGTCCCCAACTCTTTACAATCTATATTAACGATTTGGAGGAAGGGACCAAGTGTAACATATCAAAATTTGCAGATGATACAAAGATGGGAGGGAAAGTAGTGAGTGAGGAGGACATAAAAAACCTGCAAGGGGACATAGACAGGCTAAGTAAGTGGCAGAGATTTGGCAGATGGAATACAACACTGGAAAGTGTGAGGTGATGCACTTTGGCAGGAAAAATCCTAGAGCAATTTATTATCTTAATGGCAAGAAACTGGAGAGTACTGAAGTGCAAAGGGATCTGGGGGTCCTGGTGCACGAAACTCAAAAGGTTAGTATGCAGGTGCAGCAAGTGATTAAGAAGGCAAATGGAATGTTGGCTTTCATTGCTAGGGGGATAGAATATAAAAATAGGGAGGTATTGCTTCAGTTGTACAAGGTATTGGTGAGACCGCACCTGGAATACTGCATACAGTTTTGGTGTCCTTACTTAAGGAAAGACATCCTTGCTCTCGAGGCAGTGCAAAAAAGGTTCACTCGGTTAATCCCGGGGATGAGGGGGTGGTCATATGAGGAGAGGTTGGGTAGATTGGGACTCTACTCATTGGAGTTCAGAAGAATGAGAGGCGATCTTATTGAAACATATAAGATTGTGAAGGGATTGGATCGGGTGAATGCGGGGAGGATGTTCCCGATGACGGGTGAGACTAGAACTAGGGGACATAGTCTTAGAATAAGGGGCTGCTCTTTCAAAACTGAGATGAGGAGGAACTACTTCACTCAGAGGGTGGTAGGTCCATGGAATATGCTGCCACAAAAAGCTGTAGAAGCTACATCATTAAATAAATTTAAAACAGAAATAGACAGTTTCCTAGAAGTAAAGGACATTAAGGGTTACGGGGAGCGGGCAGGAATTTGGACATGAGTCTAGGTTCGGATCGGTCATGGCCCTGTGGGTAGTGGAGCGGGCCCAGGGACCGTGTAGCCTGATTCTGCTCCTATTTCGTGTGTGCAATTCTGTTAGATGCAGGAGATGGTTCTGTGATAGTAGATAGTAGATTGGCGGTTAGGATCAGCTCAGCCATGATCTTATTGAATGGCGGAGCAGGCTCGAGGGGCCGATTGGCCTACTCCTGCTCCTATTTCTTATGTTCTTATGTTCTTATGTTCTATCAGCATAACCCTCTATTCCCTTCTCCCTCATATGCTTATCTAGCCTCCCCTTAAATGCGTCTATACTATTTGCCTCAACTACTCCTGTGGTAGCGAGTTCCACATTCTTAGCACTCTCTGGGTAAAGAAGTTTCTTCTGAATTCGCTATTGGATTTCTTGGTGACTATCTTATATTGATGGCCTCTAGTTTTGCTCTTCCCCACAAGTGGAAACACTCTCTCTGTATCCACTCTATCAAAACCTTTCGTAATTTTAAAGACCTCTATTAGGTCACCCCTCAGCCTTCTCTTTTCAAGAGAAAAGAGACCCAGCGTGTTCATCCTTTCCTGATAGGTATAAATTGCGCTCAAAATTGTGCTCAAAATTGCGCTATTTTCCGAATTGATTTTATGGTTCAAGTTTCCGCTCAAACTCATTTGGATAATCACAAACGTAAAGTCTTCCATGAACCAGTGCAATCGGGAAGAGTTTTAGAAAATTTTTTGTTGTTGCATTAAAAAATATTCCGCGATATATTTAAGAATGGTAACCTGTTTTATTAATACAGCTGAAAATGGGTTTATCACAAAAAATTAAGCATTTTTAATAAGGGTGTCTAGTCCACCAACTGTAACCCGAAAATGACTTTCAAAAACTATGCAGAAACATTTACTAGTTTCATTGATGTACAGCAGTCAGTTTCTTAGTAAATTAAATATTTTGTTAATATTTAAAAGCTTTTAAAATTAGTGCCCTTGCGCTTAATAATGGTTAATTTTAAGAGCCTCCTCGATGGCCCGTAAACAAGCACAATTAGCGGAAACTCGTCAAGATGATTAATACGATCGGGGTCATAGCCAGTTTGGTGGGCGGGGATGATTTTTAAACCAGTGCGAGTGATTGCGGAAACTTGAGCTGCGCTGAACGTAACATGCGCTTGAAATTCCTCGATCGTTTGCACGAATTGTGCTGGAAACACCAGTGCAACCTCGCGGGAACTCTACCCCAATATTCCTTCTGCGGCCTAAGTAAGGTCTTATCCAAGTTCTACATTACCTCCTTGCTTTTGCACTCTCTGGGGGTAATTTTAACTTTAGGCGATGGTGTAAAATGGGCGCTGTATTGAATTTGGCGTCCATAAGAACATAAGAATTAGGAGCAGGAGTAGGCCATACAGCCCCTCAAGCCTGCTCCGCCATTCAATAAGATCATGGCTGATCTTCGACCTCAACTCCACTTTCCCGCCCGATCCCCATATCCCTTGATTCCCCTAGAGTCCAAAAATCTATCGATCTCAGCCTTGAATATACAATTATAGGTCCATTATAGGGCCCGCCCGATTGTTCCCTGTTATTGGGCCGTATATTCCGATGCCTACGGGTGTGTACGAGCTGTGTACACACCTGTAGGGACATCGGAACTGCCGGTTTCAGGCATGCACAGCGCATGCGCTGAAAACCAGCATTTCCGATCTGTCAAGAATCCTCTTGACAGATCGGACGCCTGCCCTGGAGAAGGGCCTCTGCGGGCGGATAGTTCCGTTTTCTGGAGAACCTCCGCCCACAGAAAACCCTTAGAAACCTTACGCCTGGTAAAAGCAGGCGTAAGGCCTGCTTTTTGCAGCATAAGAGTTGAAAAAAGTCCCCAAAAAAATGTTTCACTCATTTATTATTTAAAAATACTTTTAAAAAGGTAAGTTTATTTTTAGCCCCGTAAAAAACTTTAATTATTTTTTTCAAAAATTTTAATTTTTGTTTAAAATATTTAATTTATTGTAATTTCAACTCATTTTAAAAATGTGATTTAAAAAAAAAATATTTAATGTTTTTACAGTGTTTTTGGGGTGATCTCCATTCATATATTTGACAGGTCTATCTGTCAAAAGTATGAAGGGAGATTCCCTTCTCCTATTGGCTGGCCTGGCCCATGTGATCGGACAGATTTTTTTTCCTGAAAACCATTGGAATTTTTTTTTACCTCATCACTTTTCCACTCACAGCCTGGATTGATTCCCTTCATCTATCTATGTCAAAGTTTTTGAGAGTGTATAACAGGCCGGATGTCATATGCCAAACGTCTCGCTTCAAAGTGTCACAAAAATAAAAAGAAAGACTTGATACTTGTTCCTGTCCCGGAGCTGGAAATTTACAAGCACTTGGGTTTGAACAGCGACCTTAAGGTTAAAGGTGACAGACAGTGGAGCAACTCAATTAAGATATTGTGGCTCTGAGGATCCAGTAGGGCTGTGCCTTCAGTCCGCGCCAAGACCCTGTCCCAAATTACAGGGAAGGGGTCATTAGCGCACGCAGGATGGGCATATTGCACCAGTAGCGGTACATCAGCAGGACACATCCCAGTGAGCTGTCAGGAAAATCAGCATGGCATTGTTCCACTCTTAGGATGGAGGCGAGGTCCAGGGAAAGAGCCAATGGAAATAAAGGGAGGAGAGCCTTCAGCTCCATTAGGAGCCAATGGGGCCATTGTCAAGGTTAATTGGTCCCTTCATGAGATCAATAACCTCTTGATGCAGGGTGTTTGGGCCTTTTGTGATGTCTCAGCAGGATGTCAGCCGGTGCGAGTTCTACTGGGCTTACAGAGAGGTAGCTGGGTGGAATTCCTGGGGTAGCCCACAAACTCCTCTAGACGCACCCCCTTGATCCATCATGGCCCCACTCCCCCCCCCACCGCCTCCCCACCCCGCCACCACCAGGAAATGGCAGAATGGAACCCCGGCAGGACTGGGTTCCATCCCATTCTCAGCACCCCTGTGGGGGAATCCACTCCTGGGCCCAATTCCACGCCCAAAGTGTCACCATAGAAGGTTGGAGGACCGGACGAAAGGATGAAAAACATTTCAATTGAAAATGATAACAAAACAGGAGCATAAAAATAGGAGGACTGCAATAATCTCCACAATTGCATTTTTAGGCAGGACAGTCCCTTCAGTTGGTAGTGCGAGCTGTTTAAAGTGTGTATGGGGATGGGGGCGAGGGAGGGGTGTAAAGCACAGTCAGCAATGGAATTTCCACGAAAAACAGTGTCATGAGCAAATTATCCCAGTCTTTTTGTGAGTTAAATAAAAGTTAACATTCCTGGGGCGGACTCTGTCATTTCTATTTATTATACGTCTGCCTGGTTTTAAACAAAGTAAAAAAGAAATCTTTGCACGGGAGGCAATGCTTTTAACTGTTAATGGTGCCACAGGCTTTATTACAATAGAGCTTTCAAAGTTCACCAACATCCACAAACACTTCAGATGTTTTCCTTAGAAATATTGAAAATCCTTCATTTTAACTAAAAAAACAACTTATTTCAGTAACACCCCGTTTGCCGTGACTGGGGAGGTTATGTGGATAGACTGGAGAAGCTGGGGTTTTTCTCCTTGGAGCAGAGAAGGCTAAGAGGAGATTTGATTGAGGTGTTTAAAATCATGAAGGATTTAGATTGAGTAAATAAAGAGAAACTGTTTCCAATGGCTGAAGGGTCGATAAACAGAGGACACAGATTTACGATGATTGGCAAAAGAACCAGAGGCGACATGAGGAAAAGCCTTTTTGCGCAGTGAGTGGTTAGGATTTGGAATACACTGCCTGATAGGGTGGATGAAACGGATTCAATAGTAGCCTTCAAAAGGGAATTGGATAAACACTTGAAGGAGAAACAGTTGCAGGGATATGGGGAAAGAGCGGGGGAGCGGGACTAACTGGATTGCTCTTCGAAAGAGCCGGCGCAGACTCGATGGGCCGAATGGCCTCCTTCTGTGCTGTACTATTCTATGATTCTATGAGTACTGAGAATAGGGGGTAAGAATTCTACCGGTCGTTATGTGTAGTGAGGTGGTAAATGTCTTTGCACAAGCTAAATAAAAGTCACAATTTACTCTACGATAGCAAAATACTGCGGATGCTGGAAATCCGAAATAACAACAGAAAACGCCGGAAAAACTCAGCAGGCCAGGCAGCATCCGTGGAGAGAGAAACAGAGTTAACGTTTCAGGTCGAAGACCTTTCGTCAGAACTGGAAAAAAGCAGGAAATGAAATAGATTTAAAGCAAGGATAAAGCTGGGAAAAGGGGGAGGGGATGAAAGAACAAAAGGAGAGATTAAGAGACATTGAGAGACATTAAGAGATAATCTCTCCTTTTGTTCTTTCATCCCCTCCCTCTTTTCCCAGCTTTATCCTTGCTTTAAATCTATTTCATTTCCCACTTTTTTCCAGTTCTGACGAAAGGTCTTCGACCTGAAACGTTAAATTTGTTTCTCTCTCCACGGATGCTGCCTGGCCTGCTGAGTTTTTCCAGCATTTTCTGTTGTTATTTCACAATTTACTCTGTTTGCTGCTTTAGTAAAATTATAAACAAGCTTTAAGGAAGCTGTTCAATCTGACAATCATCAGATAAGTAGGAACAACAAATATCTAACAGAGGAAATCTTCCCCCACGCCAAATGCTGCCACAACTCGCTAGCCCTGTTTCCAGAGAATTTATCTTTTTTTTTTAATTAACCCACGGCGGCCTCTCTGAGTGGAACTGCAATTGCCAGTTAATCGTGCTCTGTTCCCAGGCCCACTAGAAACTGCATTGAGATTTTTATCTACCTTGAACTGGGTTGACATCTCTCAACCTGCCTTATGTTGAAAGGTCAAATTTGGGTCGGCGCTTGGGTGCAGTTTTCTGCAGAATCAGCAAGTCTGCTGATTTTTATCGGTTTTGGAGCTTTTTACGTTGTGTCGGGTGTGTTCACCTGAGCTGTTTAAGGTTGCACGTGGAAGTTTTTCGATCAGGCCCAGCCTGGCCGAGTTTTTGAAACAGATGGGTCAGTCACATTCATATGACAGATGCAAGATCCCCACTTCATGGGACAGTTAAGAGCTAACAAATATTCCCATTGCACAGTTCTATGAATCCGATTCACTGTTTAAAAAGTCAAAAACAACAGTTCACATTCACAGTGCTGTACAATCAAGAAGGCAGAAGTCCATATAATGGAATGTTCTTTTAACTGTTCCCTGGTAGTGGCGCAGAGAAGGACGATGAGACTGATCATTATTGTCATGGGACTGAGTCATGGGGAAAGGTCAGAAAAAGCCGAGATCCTCGGCTTTGAAAGGAGGGAATCTTATAGAAGTGAGAAAAATACTAATTGGAAAAGAACAAGTTAATCCTGAGCGTCATTTCAAGTAATAACACCACTGTAGGACAAGGGGACATGGGTAGAAACTAGTAAAAGGCAAGTTGTGAAGAGGCACGTCCTCACACAGAGAGTGATTATTATCTGAAATGGTCTTCTGGGTAGGGTAGTGGAGGCCAAACTCTGAAATCATTCATGAGGCAGCTATATGCTATGACAATGGACTATAGGTTTTTAAGGAAGGATGAGGTAGGTGGCCCAAGTATCCTCCCTCATGTGGACTGATCTTTGCGATCTTTGTGACATAAAGTGGGATATTGATAAACCAAAGGATGTTGCATCTGCTGTGGGAATGTGACTGGTTGGCAATTTCAGAATTGCAGGCAAGCCTGAGCCGGCAAAAAAATATGGCCAAGCGGCAACCCAATTTCAGGATATCCCATCTAAATTGAGAGCAGCAGGAGGTATGGCTCCAACTCCTTTCATTTTGGGCCTTCGAACCATCAGACAGAGGAGAGAGGTTCAAATCCAGTTCCCGAATTGAAAGGGCGGTGTTCTAAGAACTTCTAACCCATTGTAGCTCTCAGGCCCCTAGCTACACACTTAATTATTATTATTGTGCACGTTAAACCCTGAAACATCAAACTTCAGAGTAAACCAAACAACCTGTCAATTAAATTCTCTCTCTTCCTTCTGACAGGGAATGTGCTGTTTTCGTGATTATTGTGAAATGCATTAAAGAGGGAAAAACATGTCAGTGTGATTTATGAAGAAATGTACTTCCTGGCTCCTTCCTAGTTATCTGAAGGATTTGCAAATTGATTTTTTATGTACTGTATTTCAGCCCTCAATACTTTTCAAAGAATGAGGCTGCAGCTGTCTGCATTTAACAAGTGTTTGTCCAGTCAATCAAATTCTTTAATGACCATTTTAGCAGACTAGTAAACTGCCGTCAAATTAAAGACAATCTCAAAAAGCCTGGGATTACTACAAGTCTGGTTACGCACGTACTTTTAAGATATGTTTGTACTTCTCTTATGTTTGAGAACAAAAGAAGATGTCACAACTGATACCATGTCAGTCACTGATATCAGTGAAATGATCAGGTATTTCAGCTTTTCGTTCTGAAACTCCTTTCTATCCGTCAGTTTATTCCAGTTAAAGGCAGCCAATATTATCATGATCGCAGCTGCGACCAGGAAAGCCTGCAACGGCAAGAGAAGGATTGTCAACAACAACAACAACAACTTGTATTTATCTAGCACCTTTAATGTAGTAAAACGTCCCAAGGCGCTTCACAGCATCCTTAGAAAACAAAATTTGACACTGAGCCACATAAGGAGATATTAGGGCAGATGACCAAAACCTTGAATCTTCAGAATTTATGGGGGGAAAATTGGGTAGTGCCCATTTTCGTCACCGGGGCACTAGCGCCCCGAAAAAGTTAGCGCCCCTCCCCCGTAAATTCAGTAGTAGCGCCCCCAAGAAGGAGGTGGAGCGCTTCCAGTAGTTAAAGGTGGGCAGGTGCTGGCAGTCGGCCAAAATAAAAATGGCCGCCCGACACCTGCCCTTTAAGTAGCACCGCCGCCCGCTAACGGCGCTGCAAAACTGCCCCCTGATCCTGTCGATAGCTCGGGGGGGCGCAAGGGAAGTTTGCGGCCGGGGTGCAAACGGGGAGCTGCTAATTTCGCGGGAGGCGTCAGCGGCACCGCGCCCGGACGCTGGGGCCTTTGCGCCCCATTGGCGCACCCCGCTAACGAGAGGCGCAAAGCAACCCAATTTCTCCCCCTATGAGTCTTGCTATAAAAACACAGGATTATCAAAGGTTTGTTTCAACCAACAGTAGAACCAAAATCAGCATTTCCCCATCTGTTGTCACAGTGACCTCAAATTAAGCTCCAGGACTTGTGGAGAGATGTTCATTTTCGTTGGCTGATGTCTGCCATTTTTTTAAACCAATTAGAAAGATGTCTATTACATTGTGGCCTGATGGCAATAAAACGTGACAGGTCAAGTTTAATTTTTTTTTTACCCTGCTCACAGCATTCCATAAAATGTTTAGACAAGCTGGAATCTCCAACAAATGATAGGTGTTCATAGAATTAAACATTTACTCAGTGCTGAAGGGTTGGGCCATAATTACATGGTAAAGTGTGAGTTTGCCAATACACTGGTTCTGTTTACCTCTACAAATGTTCAAACATGAAATATTTTTTTTAAAGTTCTGCAGAAGTCCATTATTACACATTTGTCCTGAGGCCAGTTTGATGGATTTTTCAAAGCAGTCTGTTCCAAAATTATCCCCTTGAAAAGAGGGATACCGCCCCTTTAAAAAATCATACCATTGAACCCAATACAGGCTTTAAAAGAGGAATAGATTTTTGATAAGAAAAGTGTTTGCACATTTTATATGTCACCACCTTTTTTTCCCTTTACGCTTCCTATTATCTTTGTAATATTTTCATTTGTTCCTTAATTTTTACAATAGATGTTGTCCTTTTGTTTTTCATTGTCTGCCTCTTGAGGCACTAAACCTCTCCATTTTTTGTTAATTTACTTCAACTACTTGCTTATTTCTTTTTCCCCTGTAAAAAAGTCTTACTTTGTGTTCATCGGAGTGAGGAATGTTAGTGTTAGAAAATGGAACACTTTCTCATTGCTGGCGCCCAGTGTCAGCATCAGGCAAGACCAATAGAGCCAAGGTGCAAAGTGAAGCTCCCCCACAGCCTCAGATGGTCAATCCCAACTGTACCACTGTGATACTTCCATTCTCTTCACCGGATATCCTGATTGATAATATAACCCTGAAGATTTGAGTGCTATTTGAAGGTTAACTGGCAGGATTTATTCTTGCTGGTTGACACATAGCTTTGTTGTTTATAGTCTGTGAGCTAAAATGTGAGAATTCCCCTCCACAGTGGGCTAGCCAATGAAAAGAGAGCGTCATCAGGAGGCCGAAAACCTGCCGCCATCAATTTAGACCAGAGTCCAACGGAGCAACTGCCAACTCGGCCGTAACACGGAATCCCCGGGGCCCAGCCTTCAGTCAGTGTTTCCCGTCTGGCCTTGTTGGGGGCAGAGCCTCTGCTGTTCCTGGAAGGCCATGGAAGGAGACCAGGCCGGGGCTTGGCACTTTCTTAGGAGTAGCCGCACTCCGGCCCTCAGTCAGGACCTGGTGTAGGGTCGGCGCTGGCACACCTGGTCTCACAGGTGTTACACACATGTGCCTCGTTGACAGGTGCCGATGTGGAGTCCAGCTGGGATGGGTGCCTGGATCCTGAAGTTGAGGGGTCGAAAATGTGTCTTTTTTTTATCCTAAGAGTCCCCCAGCCTGCCAAAGGCCTGCTACTCGTGGCCCCTCCCCTTGACCCTGTGAACTTTGGCCGGGTCAGTGATGGAGGCCGCAGACAGGCACATTCGCCTCTTAAGCCAGATTGCATCCTCTGCATATTTCTGAGGCCCGGTTATTTTGATGACACTCGGAACTGTACTTGACAGCTGGATCAACACCAGAAAAAAAACACTGGGAAGGCAAAGCCAGCTGTTTACTCGCCAGATTGCTATAGAATTGAGTATTGCCGAGTTAGAAAAGCCAGTTTGACAGGCTGCAAGCCGCAAGCCCCATTGCAAGCACTTAAGATTAAAAGCGCACAATTTAAGGGGCTCTTCCCTCCACCAGGAGCACCCAATGCACCAAGCTTGGGAGGTGGTGCCTGTCAACACCAGTCAGCCACTACAATCCTGGCTGTGGCTGACTTGTATGCTGGGCCTTGCAATGCGCAGCTTCAGGTGGTCTAGGGCCACCAGCAGGCTGCCCATGAAACTCTACAGCAAGCCAACACACGCACTCATCCCACAAGGGAATCACTTGGAAGGAGTAATAAGTAAGGTGACACACATATGAAACAAAGCACAAACGATAAGGGAGAGCTCAAACTGCCAACATTAGAAGGAATAAATACTGTGCACTCGACTTGGACTTTGTATTGAATATTTATTTATTATTGGATATAATATAGAAGGCTTAAGATGCCAATAGATGGTATTTGAAGAATTGAGATTGAAAGTGTGGGGCAAAGTGATTTGCTAATTTAGCAGATGTGGTTTGGCCCTTTAAGAAATGGTGGGGGTGAAATTGGGTGCCTTTGCACCCCTGGGGGGCTTTGCGACCGGGCGCGGCGCTGACATCGACTCCCGTCATATTCGACAGGAGTTTTGCGGCGGCGTTACGGCATTGCGCCCTGATCTCCTTCGGCCAGAGATCGTGACGTCATCGCCGTGCGCATTGCCCCGGTAGCGCCCCGGACCCGAAATTGACTTCCGCCCCCTGCAGCAGCGCCGGTCAAAAACACCGACAGCTGCAGGAGGCGTGCATCGGGCGGCCGGCCGCTTCGGGGGCGATGATTAAAGGCGAGGTGGCCGAGGTAAGTGGAAAAAAAACTTACCTTCCCTGTTCTAGTTTTTTTTCGTGGGTTCCTGCCTGCGATCGATCAGCCCGGCTCTCTGCTTGAGTGCCGGGCTGATCGCGCGGGATCACGGCTGCCTTGGTGGTCCAGGTAGGTACTTTTTATATTGCAGAGCCTGCAGCGATGGCCCTTCCCTTTAAGGGAGGGAAGGAGCCTTTGAACGCGGCAGCGCTGCACGGCCCAGTGTGCAGCACTGCTGGAGTCTCCACCCCGCTCTCCAACGTTAGCGCTCTAAGAAGGAAGTGGAGAGCTTGATTTAGCGCTCCACTGCCCTCTTGGGGCGCTAAAACTCAATTTCGCAGTCGCCGGTGCTAATTAGCACCGGGCGCTAAAGTTAGTGCTCAGGCGATGTTGGCGCCCCAAAATGGTCGATGCTGAATTTTTCCCCCGGTGCATCTGTGGTACTCGTTGAATCGTATTTGGAATCAGGGGCACCAGTCTTGAATTACTGGCACGGCTGCCAATTCCTCTTTGGCATTTTCATCCTCTTACAATAACCACGACTTTGCCACCCTGGTTATCGAGTTGTTTGCTGAGCCCTCTTGTCAGGTGGACACTGATGCGGATGACCAGTGTTCTCTTAAACCCTCGGGAGGGAGGTTTGTGCTTTAAAGCTGCCCCATATCAGGCCAGATATGTGAAGCACTGCTTTAAGGTGCCAATGGTATGTTCGATCATTCTGGCTGAAGCATGAGCTTCTTTGCAGCTATGCTGTTTCTGACTGTGTAATTCTCCGTCTGTGAAATTGCTCTGAGAGACAAGGTGAGGTGTCTATAAATACAACTCTATCACTGTTCTTGTTGTGCCCGGCTGACAAGGTAAAAAGGCCTGTACTAAGTCATCGTGTCACCCAATTCCTTATTTCGCAGTTCTGAAAAAAGCAGCGTGAGTGACACTGGTAAAGTAATCACAGCCATCTCCAATCCGCACAGCAGCATTGCTTAGAGAATGTTATAATAAATCAGAACAGAGTTAAATGGACCTTTGTTCACTTTTGGTAAAACTGCACCATTATTTATATTCACTGGGGTACATTTTTGTTCTATTGCTGCGGCACAAATGCATTTCAGCCCCACTGACACAAAGTTCAAGCCTGGAACTGTGACCCTTGGCATCCTCTGGGCTATTTGGTAGATGAGAAATCACCATTTGCACTGTAACATGAAGCAGACCGATTGTTTGATTCAATTGAATCCAGGGGGAGCTGCGAGTCCCAAAATAATGTTGCTGAAGTGGATGTTTGGGGGCAAACTCATTTTTCAAAAATTAAACTAAAATGGATGTTATGAAGGTGCATTTATCCGTGCCGGAATTATTTCACACTCACTTTCTGTGCCCCCCAGCAATTTTATTAAAATTACAAAAAAGAGCACTGACGCTTAGTGTTAAAATATCATTATTTGATGCTGAATGTTTTTTTTAGATAAATGTGTCTTTTGATTTGGCTTTCATTCATTGGACATATCACACACACACGTGAAGCTACTCATCATATACAGCCACGTATACAGACGCCATCAGGCAGGATTTGGTTAATGGATTGCATTCTTTACAGGAAATAATTCCTCAAATGCCAATTGATTTGAAATGGATTTAAAACAATACTGATGGGTTTCCGTTAATGGGATGATTAATTTCTAACACAGTTTGAGATGGGGGAAAGAGATTTTGAGGGCTAAATTGGATAGCCCCGAAAACGGGCGCGGGATCATGATGCACGATTAACCTGCGCCCGTTCGATGTAATGCAGGCAGCATGGCATCTTCTGCCTGCTCATTATCATGATCTCTGCATGCACGCATCAGCAGGAGGCCCAAAATCATAACTTGCTAGCACTACTTAAAACTAGCCTGTACTGCTTAAAGCTAGCCTGCACCTCTTAAAGGGGAGGTGCATTGCAGTTGGAGCAGGTGCTGGGAGCCCTTTGTGAGATGAATCTGACCTGGGAAAGAGAGAAGACTGGCTGAACATGGGAGAGCGCGGGCGCCAAGGTTTTCCGACACTGCACTGGAGGCCTTGGTGGAGGAGGTGGAAAGAAGGAGAGATGTCCTGTATCTGCAAAGGGGCAGGAGGCCCTCCAGACACACGGTGAGAAGGCAATGGGAGCAGATAGCCATGGAGGTCAATGCCAGGAGTTTACCCCCGAGGACCTGGATGCAGTGCCGCAAGAAGTTTAATGACCTCACATGAGTGGTCAAGGTCTGTGAATGCATCTTCAAATGCCATATCCCAACAACTGCACCACTAGCCTCAGCCACTGCTCAATTCACCACACCACCATCACTCACCTATTCATTCATATGCTTCACCTCACCCTGACACACTTAGCACTATTGCAAGCCTCACACCCATATCTCACAGCTTGCACACACTTCCAGCTATTCAAACATGACAGCCACATCACCCAAACAGATTGCACGACACTCACTGACACAGTTTCCTTTCTCTTGCAGGAGAAGGTGGCGCACAACCGGAGGCAGCAGGAACTAACCGGAGGGGGACAGGTGCGCCTGCATGTTCTAACCCCCATTGAGGACACGGTGATGGCCATTATCAGAACGGCAATTGCTGAGGCTGTGGCTAGCGGTGGGGCTGAATCCATTGAAGATGACAGTATCCTCATACCTAATCCTCCTTCGCACATCCCACTTCCTCCTCATCCTACAATCTCTTCTGACGTACAAGCTGCAGATGTTGTAAGGATGCACTTCTTACTTTTCCCCTTTCCCCTCACAACAACCTTACCCTTGTCCCTTTTTCCTTTCAGATACCCTGGAACTGTAACCTGGCCAGGCAGTGGAGGAAGACCAAGAAGACAGTGATGATGAAGAGACACCGTCACTTGATTTCACACTCGCAGCCACCAGCTCAGATACTGACACTGCGCGTATCTTAGAGGATAGCATAGAGGCAGGATCTGCACGTGGTGAGACACCGGGCACGTGTGCGCTTCAGCCAGGGTAGGGGGCAAGGAGAGCGCAGGTGCCAGCTCGCCGGAGGGTGAGGTCGCACACAAGTTCTGCTGCAGAGGACTTAGATGATGACTTTGATGGGCCAGGCTACAGAAGAAAGCTGATGTGTCTACACACCAATATGCTTGGTGCATTGGGAAGCCTGCCAGAAAGCCTGCGTTCAATGTCAAGGAGCATGGAGGAGTCCGGCACCAACTTGGCACAGGGCTTTGCGCAGAGCTTGGAGCCCATCCTTTCCAGCATGGAACTGGTGGCCAACTCCATCAACACACTTGTGGACCCAACCATGATGCAGCGTCTGATGGCCGATGTCTCAGGTTCCATTGCAGCACAAGCAGCTTCCACCAAACGTCCGAGTGCTGCAGTGGAAGCTCAGACAGATGTCATGCAAGGTCAGCTCGTGGCTATGCACGCTCACACTGCTGCCATCATGGCTGTGGATACCAGTGTTCAAAAGGGGCTTACAGGGTGTCACAGCAGTCCACCAATCTGTCCTTCAACAGATTACTAGGATTGCTGAGGCGTCACCCCGGGGGAGTGGCTGTGGCTCCATGGAGCACAAAGTCTGCTGTCCTCTCTCATGGTGACAGCATTCGTGATCGCACCCCGGCAACTTCACCAGTGCTCTTGCTGTTGTCTGTCAGCCAGCCAGCCCAGACTGCTGCTACCCATGCCGAGGTTGTGCAGCCTGAAGTCAGGCCTCCGAGGCCCAGAGCTGCTTGGGGTCGTACTCCAAGGCCACCTGCAGTCTCCTCCACTGAAATTCAACAGCCTTCCACCAGCCATGCTACAGTCACTGGGGTAGCACTTTGTAGGAGCACGAAGACAGGCAAAGGCACACGGAGACAGGCACTAAGGGAGATTAGTTTCATTATGTATGCAATATGGCATGGTTTAATCTATAAATTTGGTTTGGAATGTGTATTTTGTGTTGGCTTTTATTTTTGCATTGTGACTAAGAGGACGATGTGATGGTCAGTGACAGAGGGAAAGTAAGGAGTGTGGGACTGTTAGTGAATGGGGAATTGAGGTTGAGGTTACTGGTGTCGCATTTGAATTAGTTCTTCACGTATAGCCTGGGCAGAAAGGGATTATATAGGTTGCAGCCTCTCTTCTTCCTCCTCGTCCTCCTCCTCCTATTCATGCTCCTGCTCCTCAGTTTCTCACCTGCTCGGTGGTGGTAAGGCTGGTCCCACATGTTGGCAAAGTTGGGCAGCATGCAGCATACCACCACAAATTTTGAGTACTGCAGGGCTCCTCCAAAGAGGTCCAGGCAGCGGAATTGTTGCTTCAGCACACCACCACCTTAAACATTCACTCCCTCCACCACCGGTGCACCGTGGCTGCAGTGTGCACCATCTACAAGATGCACTGCAACAACTTGCCAAGGCTTCTTCAGCAGCACCTCCCAAACCCGCGACCTCTACCACCTAGAAGGACAAGGGCAGCAGGCGTATGGGAACACCACCACCTCCATGTTCCCCTCCAAGTCACAGACACCATCCTGATTTGGAAATATATTGCCGATCCTTCATCGTCGCTGGGTCAAAATCCTGGAACTCCCTCCCGAACAGCATTGTGGGAGTACCTTCACCACATGGACTGCAGCAGTTCAAGAAGGCGGTTCACCACCACCTTCTCAAGGGCAATTAGGGATGGGCAATGAATGCTGGCCTTGCCAGTGACGCCCACATCCTGTGAATGAATTTTTTAAAAGACGCATAAAAGTTCATAGCCCCAGTCACCTTCAGAGCCACTGACAATACGGTCCTTGTCCGGCTCTGAGGTTGGAGTTGTGGCTACAGCAGTTAGAAGATTTCAGTGAGGACCTCCATAGTGAAGCTCAGACGTCTCAAACATTGCTCGTCGCTGAGGTTCAGGTAGTAAAATTGCTCCCTGAATCCCCTGGATGGATCTGGCCTCCTGCCGAGAGCCCTCCTCCCCCTCCTCTTCCCTCTGCCAGCAGCTTGTCTTGCTCTGCGTGGCCTCTGTTCATTCTCCTTCTCATGCTTGATTCCAAGAGGAAGGCCTACTAGGGCACCCATGTCTGGTAGCAACTGGTTTGTGCAGAAGCCTTGAAGTCAGCAAAAAGTACTTCAGCACCTGCCACACTGCTCCCTGGAGACTTTCGAAATGTGAAACCACTGTGGAAAGCACCAAAAACATGTAGAATTGTAGCAACAGCCAGAAGAAATCAACCAGCAACCAACCTGTAAGTTGATGATCCCTTTAAATAGCGCTGTTGTGGGGGGGGGGGGTCCTTCCTGCTGCTTAACGTGTGTTCAGCTGTGCGAGCCTAAGAGAGGGCGTCGGCTGGAGTGTGGACCTACAAAATGGCACCGCTGGTGTCAAAGCAATGTTGACATCATGATCTGCTTGCTCTGCATACTTCCTGCGGACGTTAACTGTGCGTGCACTAACGCCTTTACCAAGATGGCGTCCGGCGCACTTCGCATCATAAGTATGTGCGCCGCGGACACCATTTTGGATCCCTAGTGGCATTCTTAGCCTTACTGAGCCCAATTTCTCACCCTTTCTCTATTAGCTATTTTTAACAAGATTGCAGCCACATTCTTTATACATTTGATGTTGCAATTTTACCAGAAATATTGAACAGATGAAATCTGCTGGCATGGTATCCAGTTTTAGTTTTCTGCACTACAAGCCTGACAGATTTATATAACTGAGGGTGTCACTGCTCGGCTTGGCGTGTAATATGGTGCATATGTAAGCAAGGGGCATGCAACTAATGAAAGTCTCCACTGACACAGAATTAATCGCAGACACTGATACAGTCCCTACACAACAATGGGAAATCTGTTGGTAGGTTCATAGATACGATTTTTGCTGGATTTGGGGCTTCGGAGGTCCAAGTCTTAGCCAATGCTCCCACAGGCCCAGTTGTGGCTGAATCCCTTGTGATAAAACCACAGATAATGAAGCACCACTGTATCCCACACTGCTATGTCCCAATGTTCAAACTCCTTCACAGTAACATACAATAATCAGGCATCTCGAGTGCAATCCGGTTACATTCCCCATTCCTGTCTGGCTTGACTCATTGAACAGGACAGGACTCCACTGTTAACCTTGCACTGCAGTGATTGCTGGTCATGTTTTTCAGCCAGCTCATTGTCTGAGTGGATTTCGCACCAACTATTTCCATACAATACACCAACTATTGCCATACAATACACCAACTATTTCCATACAATACACCAACCATTGCCATACAATACACCAACTATTGGCAAACAATACACCAACCATTGCCATACAATACACCAACTATTGCCATACAATACACCAACCATTGCCATACAATACACCAACCATTGCCATACAATACACCAACTATTGCCATACAATACACCAACCATTGCCATACAATACACCAACTATTGCCATACAATACACCAACTATTGCCATACAATACACCAACTATTGTCATACAATACACCAACCACTGCCATACAATACACCAACTATTGTCATACAATACACCAACTATTGTCATACAATACACCAACTATTGTCATACAATACACCAACCATTGCCATACAATACACCTATACCCAAAAAAGCTCAATGTTCTAGTTTAATTCAAATACAGTTTTACACCCTATTGGTCCCCAAATGAAATCTGGTACACAATAACACGTTAGATTTTATATGCTTAGAAGAAGTGTTATTGGCAACTGGGAACAGTGCATATCATTTTAGAGGAGTTTCCTTAATCGGAAAAATTAGACAAGGGAGACGTTTAGTTTGACATGTTGGAGTTTCACGACATCACAAACTGCACAGAAATATTCATAGCCTTAAAATAAACTATACAGAATTGCATGTATTTAAAATAATATAACAACTAGATAGCAATCCAATCTCCGCCACTCTCTGCTGGTTTTGTAATTGGGCTCCAGGTCCATAGACTCAGGTACCAAAACACCTTCCATAGGTGAACAGAGCACCACATCAATCCGGGCTGAAGAAATGTTATCGCCATGGAGTTCTCATTTCTATAGGTTAATGATGACTGAATAAGACAAATTCTGCTTTTATTACTTGGGATTATGGGATTTTTACTGGTATTTTCAGGAACATATTCTGTGGTTCTGTCCATTTTTCTGTGAAAGCCACAAGCCAGTACTCTTGTTCACTATTGTTTCAAATCCATCCAATTGAGGAACACCAGATTCTGAATAATGAGAGGTTTCTGATCTGAGGCACCCATAATTTTTCCCAGCACACACTTCAACTCCACCCTCAGAAAAGTGTATCCTGTTGCAACGTTGAGGCAGTTTAATTTTCTACACTTTACCTCTTCATGAAATCTGATGTTTGGTTTAATGACTGAATGACAGGTGGTTCTACCTGAACCCATATTTCTAAAAAGATAAGAGTCAGCTCCAAAACAGGCTTTGTCTACCAAATGGAATAGGCTGTTGTTAACCAGTTAATAGAATTCTAGCAAAATCCTAGAATCTCTTTCTAATATATTTAGGAGTGTGATGCCCCTGTAAGGCAGAGCATTTTTATACAGAGGGTTATTGGATCTTGGAATGCTTTACCACAAGACAGATAATGCAACATTATTTTAAAGGAAATCGGATAGTTTTTATTCATTCCTGGGACATGACCAACACTGGCAAGGCCAGTATTTATTGCACATCCCTTGTTGCTGTTTAGAAGTGGTGGGCCTTCTTCGTGAACCACTGCAGTCTATGTGGTGAAGCTACTCCCACAGCGCTATTAGGTCAATGGTTCCAGGATTTTGACCCAGCGACGATTAAGGAATGGCAATATATATCCAAGTCAGGATGGTGTGTGTGACTTGGAGGGGAATTTGGAGGTGGTGGTGTTCTCATGCACCTGCTGCCCTTGTCCTTCTAGGCGGTGGAGGTCACGGGTTTGGGAGTATTTGAAAACGAATATAAGAACATAAGAAATAAGAGCAGGAGTAGGCCATACGGCCCCTCGAGCCTGCTCCGCCATTCAATAAGATCATGGCTGATCATCCACCTCAACTCCACTTTCCCGCCTGATCTCCATATCCCTTGATTTCCCTCGAGTCCAAAAATCTATCTATCTCAGCCTTGAATATACTCAAAGACTCAGCATTCACAGCCTTCTGGGGCAGAGAATTCCAAAGATTCACAACCCTGAGTGAAGAAATTCCTCCTCATCTCAGTCTTAAATATAAAAGCCTGTGGAGAAAGAACAATGAAATGGGGATTAGATAGTTCCAGTTGAAGAACTAGCACTGGCTCGGTACAATGGGCTGAATGGCCTCTTTCTATGCAGTAATTTGTATCACTCGTTATATTTGGGCAACACGGTGGCATAGTGGTTAGCACTGTTGCCTCACAGCGCCGGGGACCCGGGTTCGAATCTGGCCTCGGGTGACTGTCTGTGTGAGTTTGCACATTCTCCCCGTGTCTGCGTGGGTTTCCTCCGGGTGCTCCGGTTTCCCCCCACAGTCCAAAGATGTGCGGGTTAGGTTGATTTGGCTATGATAAATTGACCCTTAGTGTTAGGGGGATTAAATACGTGGGGTTACGGGGATAGGGTGGGATATGTGTCGGTGCAGGCTCGATGGGCCGAAATGGCCTCTATCTGCACTGTGGGGATTCTGTGATATTTGAGTATAGCTGCTCTTCCTATTAGTTGACACAGACATTGTCGTTGGTCTACCGTGAATTTTATGAATATCACCTCAGGGTAGGGTTAAAAACCACCACTGATCTCAGACAACGGTCACACCCAATAATGGATAATTCCACTCAGCTGTCTATAATACAGTCGAGAACAAAAAATGGAAACCCAAATGGAGCTCACTGTTACAGCGATCAAGAACAAGATGCACCCTAAAAATAGGAAATAGTTTCTCGAAGACTCGGTATATTATTTTATTTTTTAATTAGAGATCTGCGCAAGGCTGTAACACACTCTCAGAGCTTGGGTACCTTTTAGGAACATAGGAACAGGAGGCCATTCAGCCCTTCGAGCCTGTCCCGCCATTCAAGTAGATCATGGCTGATCTGTATCTTAACTCCATCTACCCGCCTTGGTTCCGTAATCCTTAATATCCTTGCCTAACAAAAATCTATCAATCTCAGTTTTGAACTTTTCAATTAACCTAGCCTTTAATAGCTTTTTTTTGGGGAGGGGGGGAGATTTCCAGATTTCCACAACCCTTTGTGTGAAGAAGTGCTTTCAGTTATGCTGAACCTTTATAAAGCGCTGGTTAGGCCACAACTGGAGTATTGCCACACTTTAGGAAGGATGTGAAGGCCCTTGAGAGGAGATTTACCAGAATGGTTCCGGGGATGGGGGATCTTAGCTACAAGGACAGGTTGGAGAAGCTGGATTTGTTTTCATTAGAGCAAAGGAGGTTGAGGGGTGATTTGATGGAGGTGTACAAGATTATGACGGCTTTGGATAGGCTAGACGGGGAAAGGCTGTTCTCACTAGTTGATGGTACAAGGACTAGGGGACACAGATTTAAGGTTTTGGGCAAGAGATACAGGGGGGACGTGAGGAAAAACTTTTTTACGCAGCGAGTGCTGAGGACCTGGACTCGCTGCCGACGGAAGTGGTGGAAGCGAGACACTCAATGTTTAAAAGGGGAGACTGGATTGGCACTTGAGGGAAATAAACTTGCAGGGCTACAGGGATAGAGCGGGGCAATGGGACTGACTGGATTGCTCTACAGAGAGCCGGCACGGACTCGATGGGCCAAATGGCCTCCTTCTATGCCATTATGACTCTATGACCCCTGAACAGCCTAGCTCTAATTTTAAGGTTGTTCTGGACTCCCCCCACCAGAGGAAATACTTTCTATCTACCCTATCAACTCCTTTGATCATCTTAAACAACTCAATTAGATCACCTCTTAATCTTCTATATTCAAGGGAATACAAGCCTAGTCTATGCAACCTGTCCTGATAATTTAACCCTTTTAGCCCTGGTATAATTCTGGTGAATCTGCTCTGCAACCCCTCCAAGGCCAATCTATCCTTCCTGAGGTGCAGTGGCCAGACCTGAACGCAGTACTCCAGCTGGGGTCTAACCAGAGCTCGGCACAGCTGTAACATAACTTCCACCCTTATGTATTCCTTATAAACTGCCTGCACTTCCTCTTGGTTTATCAGAACACCCACATCACTCAGCGAGCATACAGCCTCAGGCACAATCACCTGCCACTTTACATTCAACAAACTTAAAAAACAAATTAAAAATCCCTCTTTAAGAAGAAACTTCTGATTTAAAAAAATTGCTGGGTAATATAATTGACTGAAATCAAAAAAGTGTTTCATTTATCTCAGGATTGACTGTTATAACTCGTATTGTAGTCTGTGGGGAGAGAGTGTCTGGATGTGTTATTATAGATTATGTTGATAGCAGTTCTGTGGTTGGCTAAGAGCATTGTAATGTTCCCTGGTATTCTCAGTGAACATCACAGAAACCTCTAACTGCATTGCCTGTCTGGCTCTGTTTCAACACAAGACAGTGATCTAACAGCAACAATGAAAGAGAAGGTATGTGGACTCCTCCTGGCTTCTCCTTATGCTTAAAATAAATCACCGTCATAGTGAAGCCCCAAATATGCACAGGCCTTTTCATTCTTTGGGCTGGATTTTCATTGACCTGTGGAGGCGGGTTTGGAGGCGTGTGGGGGGTTAAAATTGCGAAAACTGGCGGGCGGGCACAAGTCCGCCTCCATTCCGCCTCCACACAATTTTCATTAAATCGTGTCTGCTGGTCCCGACTCTGTCCCGCCTTTAAGAGGCGGGGCGGGATAGGCTGTTAAGGCCCTTAACAAGCACTAAATTGGCTCTATAATGCCATTTTGAAAGGCCTTTGTGATTTTAACCCTTGTTCTACGTGAAGCACGCCTGTTCTGAACCACGATTGTGAAGGCAGGCAGGCTGGCTGGCTAGCTATGGGGATGCATATATGGATGGATGGAGAGGAGACATATCTGGGAGTGGTGGTGTAAAAATATCTGGGAGCAGACTTAGGGCTGCTGCTTATTTTGCAGGTCCTCTCACAGCAAAGGCCAGGCAGTCTTTGAAGACCTTCAATGCAGCAGCAATGATGACATAATCAAAGGTGACTTTCAGACTGAAAACACTAATTGGTTCATGGGTTCCCATATGCTAGAACTCAATTGCCCAATTAGGTGAAAATTGCATCAATCTCCCACATCCAATTGCAGTCGGGTGGATAACATGAAAAGTGGATGACACGACCCCAACCCGCCCCAGTATCAAAATCCAGCCCATAGAGTCTGACAAGCGGTGTGATGGTCCAGTGGGCACCGCAACATCTTTTCACCTCGGAGACCTTAGCTGGATTACAGCTCTGACTGTAGGGATGAAGTCTCGTATCTCTACTGGCTGTGTCCTAAGGGGAAAAAATAAAGTTCAGGCAGTCTCAACCAGGGCCCCTGTGGGCATGAGTCAACCGCTCAAAACCACCCCTAATATTGACGCTAAACTGGCAATCTCACACCGAGAGTCCCAAGAACTATTTACAGTAGGTGAAGAAAATGTTGCACAGGTGCTGTAGAGATGACCGTCTGAGATTAGGGCTCAGGCAAATAGTTTAGGCAGAGCACAGGGAGCTTTACTCTGTGTCAACTCCACCATCATTGCACCATGCGTCTACCAGGATGAAAGAAGTCGAACCAGATGGAGCGTAGCCTTTTTTCAGTCCAGCAATTCCAATGGCCCACACCAACGTTCCCGTTAATTTTATTTTGGGTGCGCAGCCCCTTTAAGGGGCTGTGCGGCCCAATCAAAATACTGCGCAGGCGCAGTTTTTAACCACTGAAAAGCCGGCTGCGCGGGAGGTCCAGCGAGCTGCGCGCCCACGCAACTTAAAGGGAACATTGGTCCACAGCCAGTTTTGCATTTGTATTTCACCATACTGGTTCGTTTCGTCCCCCTGTTGGCATTGCCACATCTGGCTGTTCTGTTCCCTCCCAAGTGTTGTTGCTATGAGTCACCGTCCTCCATTACATTACAACAATTTAATCAACAGGTTAAGTGAATGAGGTGAAGGTTGCCCCACAGGCAGAGTACATGATATGGCATCAGATAAAGGTACCAAAAGATTACCGTTTGCAGTGTGTTACCAAATCTGTAATTATATTGTACATTATAATACAATTATCATTCAGAAGGTGTGTATCTGTAAATAAGCCTGACATGCATCATCCATCAGTATTAAAATTCTTATTCAGCAGGGTCTCGTTGGAGTTTACAGTCTGGCAGTCACATCAGAGAAAAGCATTGCACTCTATACCCCCAAGGGTTCCCACAAGTTGGACACTGGCAAGTAAAACTGTGCCAGGGCATCAAACAGTAACTCAGAAACTGGCACCAAAACGAGTCATAAACTACAAACAGAGTTGCCAATTATTTCATTGTTAATCATGACTGCGTTTTAATAGAAATAAGAGGCCAATGTTAAACTTGCATGGTTAACTGTGGGCCTGGGGATTTACCAGGGAAGCTAATGGTTAAGCAGGAATACCCATAATCACACCAGGGTTGGCTTCTTGTGGCCACTGTACACATCCCAAGGAAAAAATGAGCCGAGTTTTTCACTGTATGGGTCCAAGTACTGTTGCTTATTGTGCACCATGCAGCAGTTTTCATGGTCTCTGGCAGTCGTCGCCGTGGGATCAAGGTCCAAGTTCCCCGCCTGGAATTTTTCTGTGGGGGGCTCCTGAAAGCTGTAGTGCAGCCGGGAGATCATCTGCTCGTGCTGGCGCTGCAGGCGCCTGTTTTCACTCCTCAGCATTCGAAGGGCTAACATGACCAGCAGCACCAAGATGAAAGCGCCCGCAATGCACACAGCGATCACGGCGGCCCTGAACCAGATCTCCTTGGCATTGGCCTTTTGCTGGTAGGCCAGGTTCCTGGTCCCAGAGGTCCGCTGCTTCTTGGTTCGTCGGTCTGAAATCGGATCGAGAGGTCACGTTAGCAACTTACTGCGACTCAAGTTTATTTCTAACCAGTGTTGATTTTTAATTATTCCAAAGAGAAAAAAAAAGAGAAAAAAAGAGGGCAACATGGTGGCATAGTGGTTAGCACTGTTGCCTCACAGCGCCAGGGACCCGGGTTCGAATCCGGCCTCGGGTGACTGTCTGTGTGGAGTTTGCACATTCTCCCCGTGTCTGCGTGGGTTTCCTCCGGGTGCTCTGGTTTCCTCCCACAGTCCAAAGATGTGCGGGTTTGGTTGATTTGGCTATGATAAATTGATCCTTAGTGTTAGGGGGGGATTAAATATGTGGGGTTACGGGGATAGGGTGGGATATGTGTTGGTGCAGGCTCGATGGGCCGAAATGGCCTCTATCCCCACTGTGGGGATTCTGTGAAAAACATATACCAATTCACTGTATAGCAACAATACTGCTGTTAGATGCAACATTTCTTCAAATCATACGGCACAGAAGGAGGCCATTCGGCCCATCGTTTCTGTGTCAGCTCTTGAACTGTGGGATGGATTGAACAGCACTGGAGCAGCAAACATCTGTGCACTCACAGCTGGTTAAGAGTTGGGGTACATGATTTTGGTTTCTGCACGTTGGCTAGGGAAGATAGGTACAAGACATCACGTGAGAAACCGCACCTCTGACCTGTACTGGTGGGACAAGCCACTTGGGCACAACAGAAGGTCTCTGGCCTCTGGAAGGGATGCTGCGGTCTCCAGTGGTGCCGGCACTCTACAGCACTGATATTGTAGTGAGCCCTGTTATGCGCGAATCATTAGCAATAAGATAAACATCCGCAGACCATGGGACTCATGAGGGAATTGGCTATTTCACTGACTTATGTGGAGACTTTGTGGATTGATACAGAATGTTAAGGTGAAGCTCATGCATTCTCATATAAACATGAATGTCAGGTGCAAGCAGGATTAACCCTTGTGGCACTGCGCCCAAGAATATCTCTGTGATGTTGTGGAGGGTGGAAATCAGGGTGGCTCATCCAGTCCAATGGTCTTCATAGATTTGGATCGGCATTGAATCCCAGAGCAAGACATGGGTTTGCTCTGCAGCCTATCAAATAGGATTACAGTGCAGTACTGAGGGAGTGCTGCACTGTCGGAGGTGCCGTCTTTCGGATGAGATGTTAAACCGAGGCCCCGTCTGCTCTCTCAGGTGGATGTAAAAGATCCCAAGGCACTATTTCGAAGAAGAGCGGGGGAGTTATCCCCGGTGTCCTGGCCAATTTTTATCCCTCAACCTATATGACTAAAAACAGATGATCTGGTCATTAACACATTGCAGCTTGTGACAGCTTGCTGTGCACAAATTGGCTGCCACGTTTCCTACATTACAACAGTGACTACACTTCAAAAAGTACTTAATTGGCTGTAAAGCGCTTTGGGACGTCCAGTGATCGTGAAAGGCGCTATAGAAATGTAAGTCTTTCTTTCTTCTTATAAAAATGAGAAGTCGCACAACACCAGGTTATAGTCCAACAGTTTTATTTGAAATTACGAGCTTTCGGAGCTCTGCTCCTTCGTCAGGTACCTGGCTCCGAAAGCTCGTAATTTCAAATAAAACTGTTGGACTATAACCTGGTGTTGTGCGACTTCTCATTTTTGTCCACCCCAGTCCAACACCGGCATCTCCGCATCATTTCTTCTTATAGGCAGTGAGACACTTTGTAGAACACATAAATTAGTATCCCAACATTAGCATACTGCCTAGAGTCAACTAATGGATTAAAGAAATATTCTAGGATAAAGTTCTGGAGCAGCCTCATTCTAGAGTTTCCATAAGAGTTGTTTAGTTTCATCCTTGAGATTCTTAACCCTTTCAAGTGCTAGCCATCAGAGATCTAGTTTTGACAGTGCCGGTTCCAATAGACAGCTGATGCCTGATATCATGGTGTAATAAAAAATGCGAGTTCGGACTTGGTCAGTTCAATCACATAATAAGGTCCAACTTGAGTTGGTTGAAAAATGGCCTGTGAAACCAACTTTCATCCAATTGGGGTCCCATCTCTGTAGTGAATGGTACAATGTATAGGAAAAGGGGGTAGGTTCATACATGTAAACTAAACCGAAAAGCTAAAGCATAGATTAGTTAGAAATGCAAAAGTAAAATCAAAATAGTAAAGTTAGAAGAGAGAGCAAAAGGAGACGAGACAATAGGTGAGAAAGGGTGGACAGGAAGATTAAAAGGGAAGTAACACTGTTTTGTAACATTAGGATATGTTTCTGAATCATGGTGTAGAGCTTGATGTCTTTAAAAGCTGTCTATCCCAGGAACCACAGAACTCCCTGGCTGCCGGAAATCTATGGGTTAACTAGTAACCTTTAAAAATTAAGACCAAAACTGTATCTCTATGTGTGGTACCCTCCAGATCTACCATTTTACCACTTGAAGGGGTGGGGGAGGAGACTTTAATACAACTGAAGTCATTTCAAAGTTGATTTGCAGGCTCTTCCAATCACTCAGGGCTTATCCCGGGAGTAGCTGAGCTGCACAGATCAGGAGACTCCCAGGTTCAGTCTCTGGTCTGTGCTGAGTTAGCAGATCTCAGCCTCAGCACTTCTGGGTTCGGGAGGGGGAAATGGGCCAGGGTTCCTGCTCCTGAGTTTCATGAAGCAACACTTGCTGGAAGTATGATCGCGTGGATAAGAAGATTGGCCTCAGCTGTGATGTCCTCCACGGTTGAGCACCATACAATCACTTATGCATGTTTTTTCATATGAATAATGACCATTTGGGTCAGGAACTGATGGGTAACGTGCCAATGGAATCACACCTCAGCAAGGAGTTAATGCCTTCAGACAAGCAGCGGGAGGGGGATATTTGGCAGAGAATGAGAGAGTTGATCCACTGCTGTAGAAATGGCCCTTTAATGAAAATGGTATGGTTTCTACAGCATCAACCAGCACAGGGAAGCTCCTTTAGAAAGAGGTTTTCCAATATAATTGGGCCCCTGGAGTGCTGAGTTGCACGAACATCGTTCTCTCTCATCTCTGAACACTCTCCAACACAATACCATTTTGAAGGATCATAAAAGGGTGTAGTCTAATTATACAAAGATTAAAGTTAATACTTCTTGCAAAACCCTCACTGTAAAATTAGTTTCTCTTTCAGGTACTTGTAATGAACAAATTACACATGAGCTAGCATATAGTTAGGTAAGGGTGGAAAGCGCTTAGTGATTATGGGTAGATGATTCATATTTACAGAGGATCACTTTCAAAAAGGACCATTTTTTTTCTTGCGCGTAATGCTACAGGTTTGCACCAAGTAGCATTTTTAGAGTGGTACTTGCCTTCAGAATAGTGCAAGCCAACAGCACTGAGCTATGGTGTGTTCTACAAAGGAAAGCAGTGCATATTACGTGGGTACTCTAACTACATCTGTTGTGTTCCACCAACCAGCAGCAGAGTGCTGGCACTCCACTTGCCTGGATATGTGCAGCTCCAACAACACTCAAGAAGCTCGCCACCATCCAGAAAAAAGCAGCCCGCTTGATTGGCACCCCATCCACCACCTTGAACATTCACTCCCTCCACCACCGGCGTACCGTGGCTGCAGTGTGTACCATCTACAAGATGCACTGCAGCAACTTGCCAAGGCTTCTTCGGCAGCACCTCCCAAACCCGCGATCTCTACCACCTAGAAGGAAAAGGGCAGCAAGCGCATGGGAACACCACCACCTCCAAGTTCCCCTCCAAGTCACACACCATCCTGACTTGGAAGTATATCGCCGTTCCTTCATTGTCGCTGGGTCAAAATCCTGGAATTCCCTCCCTGACAGCACTGTGGGAGTACCTTCACCACACGGACTGCAGCGGTTCAAGAAGGCGGCTCACCACCACCTTCTCAAGTGCAATTAGGGATGGGCAATAAATGCTGGCCTTGCCAGTGATGCCCACATCCCATAAGCGAATTAAAAAAAAAAAATTCCCATGACCATTTGTCTCTTAACTAACATTCAAACTTAAAGATGTCTCAAGGAGATCACTTAGGAATTCCTTAAACTCTTAACTTTAAATGATTAAAAAGTTAGCTTAATACACTGGGTGTTGTTAATAGTGCGGCTAATGTGAAGCTGAAGTTGTATTGGAATACCTAATCAAGGTGATCTCGTATCGGAAGCCAAAGCCTGATCTCACACTGATTTTGTTGGTTATATTGCATATTTTTGCATTACTGTGAAGACAAAACCACTCCACAGCCATGTAAAATGTGCCATATAACAGCTCCATAAACCCAGTGTTTACTTCTTCAAAAGGATTCAGCTAATGGAATCAACTATCAGAGAGTTTAGACTTATGTATATGAAAAGTCAAATGAAGATTTGAGTTCTACATTCTGTTGTGTCTCTTAAAATGTACTTAAATTAAATTTTGAAATTATACTTTACATACAGGGGTAGATTTGTGTCTTCACTGTCTGGGCTGTAATCTGGCGGTGTGGATAGACCGCTCTTTATAGAAACTGCCCGATTTTTGCGCCACTGATTTTAAATGATTTCCAGGTTTTTGCCTTCATTCCACTGCCAGTCCCATGTGTTGATCTTTCTCTGTGTGGAGAAGAGCTTGATATCGGTCCTAAATTTTCTTTCACCAGTTTGAGCGTGTGCTTCCCTTGTTTTAATGCTGTGGTTTTAATGAGAAGTAATGTTCTGAATTTACCTATTCTATTCTGTTTACCATCTTACATGTGAGGTACACTGCCATTTCACCACCTCCATTCGAGGCTGACGAGTCCTATTTTCTCCAGCTTCTCCTCGTGACTCAGCCCATTGGCTTAAGGGACCTACCACATAGAAACATCGAAAAATAGGAGCAGGAGTCAGCCATTCGGCCTTTCGAGCCTGCTCCGCCATTCAATATGATCATGGCTGACCCTCTATCTCAATACCATATTCCCGCTCTTCTGTGCACCGCCCCCAAAGCTTGAATGTCTCTCCTTTGTGTCTCACTGGCCAAAAGTGGACACTCTACCCAAGATGTGGTCTGGCCAGATCAATGTATGTCCCCCAACTTGTGTATTCTTGTAACAGCAATACACAGAGGTCGGTGGTGAGAATGGTTGGATTTTTTCAGATCAAACAGGAGTTCCTGAGGGTAATTACACTAAACAGCTTCCATTGTAACAGGAATTTAATATTGCGGAACTTCTGTCATGGATCCTCACACACATGGCAATCTGTGAAACTATAGTAAAATTACTGGTACATATTTTGAATACCAAAGGTGAATCATAAACTTACATGTCAAAACATTTATTATTTAATGAGCTATTGACACAACTAATTCTTCTATTACTGACAGTATTTAGTCTGCCTCTGAACGGGGAATCTGTATTTTCCTTACATTTGGTATGCATTTCCTTTATATTATATTCATAAACAATTATTTTCCCACCAATTCACACAGCAATATTCCAACGCATTAGTAGCCTGTAGTTACACAACCCCTTAAAGATCAGGGACACTTATAAACAAACACCAAGCACTCAGAGCAAGAGGTCAACTTGTACTTGCACAGCATCACTTAACTCATTCTCTGTTCCACGGGTTTTCTCACGTCAACATGCTACTAATACTCAGTCATTACTGCTGATGCTGAACTCATTGACTGGAGCCATAAGAATTGTGAGGGACAGGAAAAGGCCATTAGGCCCAACAAGGCTGTCCCTTCTTGATAAACCAACCCCATCGATGCTCCTTCTCACCGTATCTCTCGATTTCTACTCTCTCCAAATACACATCCAGTTGTCTCTTGGAGCCATTTATTCTGTCTGCTCTGTGATTTTTTTTCAGAACAATATTATATTTGGGGTGAAAAACTTCCCCATGTGACCGCACCTCAGACTCTTACCGTCTTAATTTTAAACTTGTGTCCCTTGATATTTGGACACTTCACCATAGGTCAACATATTTTTCCTGATCACCTTTGTCAGTTATCGTCATAACCCAAAAGGTTTAAAGACCTAAACTTCCAGGTTAGCTCAAAATCTCCTGTTTTCTAAGGTAAACGAGGGTAGTCAGTCTGGTCTACAAAAGTGATTCCCCTCGATTTTATTTGATTCTCACTGTCTCCAATATACTCACTCAAGTTAGTGGAAAGTTGTGTGGAATCCTACACACTGCTGTATTACTGGAAGCTTTTCTCAAGTGCAATATTGCAAGTTGGATTTTTTTTCCCCCACAACATGGCTGAGAGTAGCAGGACTGAAATTTTATCTTATAACTCAAGTGTATAGTGATACTGGCCCTGACTGAGGAAATAGAGAGACTTAATAGTGCTTAGCAAAATGCATGCTTCCTTCTAAGGACTAAGTGCCGTATGATGGGAAGAACCCAAATTTAATCCCTGGTTTGCTAAATTGGCTAGTCTCTGCCTTGATAGCAAGTGGGGATGTTACAATTGGCCTTATTGACACAAGCTACAGAGGGGAGAAATCAGCCAAAGTTCCTGCTCCTGATCTCTTGGAAAGTGCATGTTTGTGGGCATTGCATCAGGACAGGATTTCGCTTGGCTGTGATTTGCTTCCCCGCCCTGCAGTCAACTTGCCTGCCAATATGGATTGTTCAGACTCACCGCCTCTGCAGGCATGAACCAGGGACCAGATGGCTGCTAGCCTTCAGCGAACCAAAGAACAAGAGTCCCACCCCCGCAAGAGAAAATTAGGGAAGAACACACAAAGAAGTTTGCAAACTGTGGGGCAGATTTTGAGGATTCGAGAGGGAGGTGGCAGTGCCTGAAAATGGTGGGGAATGGCTTACCGCCCTGTTCCTGCCAACAGTGTGGCTGTCCTATTCGCCCCAGGGCCTACCTCTCAACAGCTGGAGCACCTACTTGAGTCAGGCGGTAAGCCCTCTTTGTGCAAATCAGGGTTCTATGACATACATAGGACCCCGATTACCATTTTTGGACGTCTAAGCTGTATCAGCTGGCGATCCAGGCAAAAAGGAGCCCAGAAGCTTCTCCGGGCTCCACAAAATCAACCTGGCGCATTGACACATGCACTGGGTTCTCCCCGCCCCCTGAGAACAGACCCCTCATCCCTGCCCCCCCCCCCCCCCCAGGGTACCTGATGCTGTAGTAGCCCAGAGCCAATGGGCTGCCTCAAAGTGCTCGTTTTCCATTCACAGGCAGCCAACCCTACGCTAACCAGGCCCAACCCTCAAAACGGACCGGCCCTCCCGTCAGGACTATCGCACTCGCCCAGCCAGCCACCTGAAACCCGCACCCAGTCACAATCTATCCCAGTTTCTTTGTGAAGATGGTTTGCATGTTATTCTTATTTCTGTCTTTCTCCGTGGAGGCAGCGTTGGGAGCCTCAGCTTGTCCAGGACCTGAACCTCCATGACGGAGGCCCAGTCGAGTGACTGCACACTTTTGAACAGGGCGAGTTCTTCTTTAAGGGGTCAACACGGTGGCATAGTGGTTAGCACTGGTGCCTCACAGCGCCAGGGACCCGGGTTCGAATCTGACCTCGGGTGACTGTCTGTGTGGAGTTTGCACATTCTCCCCGTGTCTGCGTGGGTTTCCTCCGGGTGCTCCGGTTTCCTCCCACAGTCCAAAAATGTGCGGGTTAGGTTGATTTGGCTATGATAAATTGACCCTTAGTGTTAGGGGGGGATTAAATATGTGGAGTTATGGGGATAGGATGGGATATGTTAGGGGGAGTTAAATACGTGGGGTTACGGGGGTAGGGTGGGATATGTGTACTGTGGGGATTAAAGCAGGGACAGGGTACTGGATTTGGATGATCAGCCATGATCGTATTGAATGGTGGTGCAGGCTCGACGGGCCGAATGGCCTACTCCTGCTCCTAGATTCTATGTTTCTATGTTTCTATGTTTTAAGAAGCAGAACAATTGGTAAAAAAAATTCTGCAACAGTTAAAGGTATTTTAAACAGAAGGAGGATCAGGGTGAAGTAATTAAAGCCCTATAATTGGTTCACCATGGCCTATAAATCAGTGGTTTCTAACTGCTACAGTTTAAGCTGATGGTTAACATTCAAGTTGCTGCTATTCATTATTCTAAACAGACTCCATTTTAAAAGATTTATATTTGTAAAATTATGTTCCTTCAGAAAAAATTTACAAAAAGCTTAGTATTCAAAATAAAAATGACAGGATGTTTGTGTTCAGTATCAACTACCCATCTTAAAACTATTACAATTCGCAACACATTAACCCTCTCTGTGCTGAATCTCCTCTGCTACTCTTTGGAACCCACAGATGTTTACGATTACAGATGTAGGGCTAAAAATTGAGTAGCGTCCAATTTGGGGCGCTAACTTCGCCGGGGCGCTACTTTTAGCGTCCCCGCTCCAGAAATTGAGTGGCTGCGCCCCAAGAGGGAAGCAGGACGCTACTGGAAGCGCCCTGCATCCCTCTTGGGGCGCTGCGAGTCAATATCGCGGCGCGACGTGCCGCAGCGCATGTATTGCAGGCCTTCCTCTCCTTCTGAAAGGGGAGGGGCCTTGCGCAGCGCAACCTGGGGCCCAGCTGGGCCCCCGGGGATCGGGAGTGCCGGCAAAAGAGCCCGGCACTCAAGGGAAGTGCCGGGCTCTTGGAGCGCAGTCGGCACTCCGCGGGGGGTGGGGGGGTGCGGTTCAGGAGGCTGGGGACGGGAGCGCAGGCAGGTGTTGGCAGGCGGCCAGCAACAAAAATGGCCGCCCCGCACCTCGCCTTTAAATAGCGTCTCCCCGGCCGCAGGTAGACCCCCCTGACCCCGTCGGACATAGCGTGCGGCGGTAAGTCACAGATCGCGGCTGGGGCGCTACCGGTTACTGCCGCCGCTAACCTCCCGCTGAATTTCTCTTAGGGCGCTAACGGGAGGCGCAAAGCAACCGGATTTTTCCCCCGTAGTCTTTACAGATTTTATATAAATTTCAAAATTGGAATGTTACAAATATCGCACACACGTATTTATATCTATATGTACATATAGTGTGCGTACACACACGCATGCACGCGCACACTCTAATAAGCAAGCCATTGCATGCTACTCCTGCATCCTCTCAGAGCTGAAATCAAGATCCATCAGACTGCTTCCTGTTCTAAGGCTGCATCAGTACTGCACTACCAGTAGCTATAGAGTAAGTTGGTTGCGACTCGCTTTCTGCCTGCTACCCAAACACAGGGCTCTGCTTGCCCGCTAGTTTTTTGTTGATCTTAGCAGAGAGCAGGTGACAGTCTTTGCTTCCTCTTCACATTTAAAAAAGGTTCAGTTCTAAGCTTATAAAGATCGCAGGTTCACAGGTCTGAAGGGGCACTTTTTAAAATCTGCCTTCACGTCAGACAGGAGTTATACTCCGCATGGTGCGAATCTAAAACAATGTGAGATGACTTGGCTTTAGTGCACTCAGGAGTCAGATCGGGGCACAATTATCATCACCATTACATCAATGCTCACTCAGAACAACAGGACACCCACACAAAAGGCAGGAGCAATGTGGAGAATCCTCTCCCCCAATCATGTCAAAGAGCTCGAAGCTGGAACAGAGCCTTGAGATTCAATCACTGCCATCATCTGCGAACAACCAGCTGGCATTATTCACATTATACAGAACTTAGTCCTTTTCTTAATGATTTAATTTAATGATTCTGTCTCAAGAGATAGTATTATGGTCATTTGTTTTTATGGTGAAAAATGCCTTTTTCTGTCTTAAGGGCTGGAGTTAGCACTGAGAATGGGTAATTTTAGACTTTGGGTAATAGCGTAAATCGGGCAATATCGATTCAGCCGTCTGTTATAGAAACATAGAAAAATAGGAGCAGGAGTAGATCATTCGGCCCTTCGAGCCTGCTCCGCCATTCAATATGATCATGGCTGATCCTCTATCTCAATACCATATTCCCCCTCTCTCCCCATTCCCCTTGATCCCAATTGAAATCAATGGAAATCAAAATCGGGCAGTGGGGTTGCCAACCCTCCAGGATTGCCCTGGAGTCTCCAGGAATTAAAGATTAATCTCCAGGACACTGCTGCGAGCGACCCAGCGAGAAACATCATAGGGGTGTTAAAAATATTGCTCTAGATTTTCCCAGGTCCCACCCACACGGTGCGGGGGGACCCGGGAGGCGGCGGTAAACCCGGAAGTTCCGGTTTCCCGGCACGCTGTGGAGTTTGTGCGCGTGCAACGAAAGGGCGGGCTCCCCGCCCGGAAGTCAGCCGGATTGACAGGCTGGCTTCCAGTCGTGCGGGGAACGCGGACAAGGAGGCCACAGGACCAGGTAGATGTTGGGCCCAGAATGGTTGGTGCGGGGGGGGTCCTGATCCCTGGGGTAGAAGGGGGTGGGGGAAGGTGTTACAGGCCCGGTGGGGGGTCCGATCCCCAACCCTGGAGGGGTGGTCCAATCCCCGACCCCGGTTGATGGTGGGAGAACTTGGGGGGCCGGGAGGTTGAAGGACAGAGCACTAATAGAGGAGCGGAGAGAGTGAGGAA
The DNA here is from genome assembly GCA_030390025.1 of Squalus acanthias. Lineage (NCBI taxonomy): Eukaryota > Metazoa > Chordata > Chondrichthyes > Squaliformes > Squalidae > Squalus > Squalus acanthias. Next base: position 12,922,670 of record CM059437.1, read on the forward strand.
GGTGGAGTAGACTGGTATTGGAGGACTGAAAGATATGCACAGGGACATAGGACCGGAGAACATCATGGAGGTCGGGAGGAGCTAGGCCATGGAAAGATTTGAAGGTGAGGATGAGAATCTTAAAAGTTGATTCTCTGGGATTTGGGAAGCCAATGGAGCTGGATGAGGAAGGGGTGATGGGGATGCAGGCTTTAGTATGAGTGAAGACTCGAGCCACAGTACTCTGGATGACTTATATTTTATGAAAGGCGGAAGTGGGTCAACTTAATCAATGAAGTCAGGGTTCTGATGAACCGTTACATGCAAAGCATTAACTTGTCTTTCTCTCTCAGAGGCTGATGGGCCTGCTGTGATTTTCCAGCATTTTCTGCTTTTATAAATAATTTTTAAAAGTTTCCAATGTTTAACAATCTGTGTTAGAAAATGAAAACACTGCACAGGGCCCTTCTCCCCGGCCTGTTTGTAATGTAATGTAAACCAGCCCTGTACTGACTGAAATTCCCCAAAATCCAATTGTGGGGAGGCCACATGGAGGCAAATTTTGGACATATGCCTCACAACATTGAGATGTATAGTTTCCTCATTCTGTGAGGAACATCACAGCACTTTATAGAGAAGAGATGGAGAGGGAAAGCAGAAAGGGTTTGAAAAGCAAGCCAACAAGGACATTGGCAATTTTCTATTAACTGACTCCTTCCCCTTATGTTGCTAAATATTTTCTTCTAAATTTGTTATGAAGGTTAATTATTTGACAGATTTGTACTGGGCAATACTTTTCACCAGCTAGTAACGTTGCTCCATTTCCGGGAGTTTTATTTATTTACTTTTCTACTTTGATTTGGGTACAGAGACACTTGTGTCAATATTTGGGTTGACTGGCTCACTTTTATTTATATATCAGTCAAGCCATGACTTTGACAACTAAATGCCCTGCAGTTATCCACCTAAACAATATGAAAGTGCAACTTTCCTGGTGCTTTTACATTTGAGCAATGCAGTGTTACTGGGGTTCTCCTTGTTTGTGAGATGATTGTGTTTTGTAGTGTAAGCAGGGTAGATTAACATAGCTTTGGCTGTCATCTGGAGAATCTGAACTAGTGACTCCAGGCATCAACGTGAACAGGGCCACAGTCCAACTATTTGAGGGGCACTAGATGGTAAAGGTGCTCTCATTACGTCTGGTGGAAGCAGTTCACCAACGTCTGAAAGGCTCTGAATTTACCCTGTTTATTTTCTGAATTGGACACAAAGAAGTGGCAGTAACACTCACGCACACGTGCAAGATGGTACAAAGTTACGTAGCTGTTCAAAGGTTGCAGTCGCAACCTGAATTTTCCAGCTGTTAGCCATGGCTTTGTGGGAGCACTTCTTATCTGCTGAGTCAGAAGGTTGTGGGTTCAAGTCCCGCTCTGAGAGACTTGAGCACAAAAATCTAGGCTGGCACTCCAGTGCAATGCTGAGGGAGTGCCGCACTGTCGGAGGTGCCGTCTTTCAAATGAAACATTAAACCATGGCCCTGTCTGCTCTCTCGGGTGGATGTAAGGTAACCTGTGGCACTATTTCGAAGAAGAGTAGGAGAGTTCTCCCTGGTGTCCTGTCCAATATTTATCCCTCAACCAACATCACCAAAGCAGATTATCTGGTCATTATCACGTTGCTGTTTGTGGGAGCTTGCTGTGTGCAAATTGGCTGCCGCGTTTCCTACATTACGACAGTGTCTACCCTTCAAAAAGTACTTAATTGACTGTAAAGCACTTTTAGATGTCCGGAAGTCATAAAAGGCGCTGTATAAATGCAGCGGTTCAAGAAGGTGGCTCACCACCACCTTTTTAAGGAAGATATCACTTTGGAGACAACACTTTAGCCTAAACAGACATTAAGAGAGGTTTGTCTCCAACTTCGAACTAGAACCTAATGAAGCAACGGTTGTTTCCTCCATGAGAATTTCATAGAACACAACAGAAAATAATAACAGCATAAACCATCCCCACTTAGCTGTGGGAAACATGGAATGTTACTCCTGCGGCAGCGGTACAGCACTTGAGGTTAAGGGATTTTACGAAGCATTAGCAAGACCACACATGGAGTATTGTGTACAGCTGAAGTCACTGTACTTACACAAGGATATAGAGGCAGCGGAAAGGACTTAGAGAAATTAAACGAATAATTCCCGGCTTTAGATCATTGAGCTGTGAAGATAAACTAAAGAAATTAAATCTGTTCTCATCAGAAAATATAGGTTAGTGGGAGGCAGAATCCTAGACTTTAACATAATGAAATGGATTGATGATGTAGATGTAAAGGTACTTTGTGAATAGAGGTACAACACATTCAAAGAGTTGGTGAGGGGGAACATTAAGGTCAATTTGTAGCAAGGGGGAGAGGGAGACATAAGCAATGTCAAAAGATTTGGAGGAAGGGGCAACACATCCCCAGTTCTTCCCCACCACCACCCACTCCACCCCAGTAGATGCACCTATGATTCTGCAACATATCAACAATAGGGAATGGTAACTAGTGGTTATGTTACTGGACTGGTAATCCCAAGGCTGTCAGTGATATGAGTTCAGATCCCATCACAGCTAGTTAGGAAATTCAATTAATTAAATAAATGCTGGTATAGTATCAGCAATGGTGATCATGTAACTACCAGATTGTTGTAAAAATGCCATCTGGTTCACTGCTATTTTTTTAGGGAAGGAAATCTGCTGCCCTTACCTGGTCTGGCCTCTTGTGACTCCAGACCCACAGCAATGTGGTTGCCTCTGAAATGGCCTAGCAAGCCAGCCACTCAGTTATACCATAGATAGGGAATGGGCAATAAATTGCTGGCCTTGCCAGTGATGCCCACATCCCGTGAATGAATAAATAGAACCATCAGACAGCATTCTAACCTAAAGAAGACACGGCAAAATGGAATAACCTCCTCACAACTGGACTGATTGATTATGTTAGACTGTCTCCGAGTAATGTGTGCTGACTTGATTGAAACAGTCAAATTGTATTTCAACAGCAACCAGAGATTGAGGTGGGGTGGGAACAAAGATGATTGGTTTGTGAACAGAACCTGGGGGATGGAATGAGCCAAATGTCCTATTCCTACTTCCTTACGTTTTTAATGAAAGCCCATTCTAGAATTCTTAACCTTGCTCTACTTAAAGCTTTGAACCATCTTTAGATTCTGCAATAATTGTAGTTTTTAATTCATAAAAAAGGTAGAAAATAAAGCATGGCAAAGAAAATACGAGACAAAAACTAGAACAAGTAAGCTGAAGAAAAACTAGAATATGTTTGGAAAAATTCTACTGGAAGTGTTCAGTGTCCCAATGCATTGTGATACTGTCCTATGTGCCAGAGCAGTAGAGTGTGATCCCTTATTCAATCTTTGCATGAGGTGGCAAAACCCTATTAAAGTGATTCTCAAATGAGCCATGCACTAATAATGCTCTAAGATTCATTACCTGACATGCTACTCCCAGAATGCAGCAAAACTTCCTGTAGGCCTTTATAATTACACATATCTTCCCAGCAGCACTCTAAGAGTGACCAGTGTCCTTTATGGTGGTAGGAACTTTGTGAATGGCAGATCTCCGTCGTATTTGAGAAAGTGTCCATACAGCCATGCAATAAGGGAGAATTGGCGTTCTGAGGGTCCAGTAGTCTGGTAAAGCAGGCAGAGAGCTGGGACTTGCACATGTAGCCTGTTGCTACACACTGTGGCCCATCACAGTAGCATCTGATTTCACCTGGAAAAGACAAGAGGTTTTGATGAATGAGAACATTTAATGAGGGAAATAGAAAGGCATCACCAACGAGTAAGTTGGAACAATCTAACACTAGCATTGTTGGTTGAAGGTTCAAAGTCTCTTTAAAACACAGAACCATTGAATAATATTTTCAGAATGTTATTCTTATCCCTTGACGGACAGAGAAATATTAGCAATTTCCATATGATACAATACCTGTCTACTTTGGCCAGCTGCAGTGATAAACATTGACCCTCCATTCAGGATATGATTCCCATTCTGGTTGAGCTCCCCTCCATACTCAGTTTTCACTGGCTCACAGGGGAGCTGCCAGGGCCCTTGTGTTGGTGTGGAAAGGAAAACTGAGATGGGGGAAGAGTTTGAAAGAGACCTGTGCTACTCTAAAAGGTGCACCCTCCGCGTCTGCTGATTTGGAGCAAAGGTGTCGATAGCAATGGAGCAAGTCAAACCGAAACCTCTGAATGCTCCGGCTCGAAGGAGAAAGCTGAGGCAGCAAGGCTAAAATTGGCAATATAAAAGGTGGGAGAGGGCACTTATTAATACTTTAGATAAACTAAAATGCCACAATTGGAACATAGGAACAGGAGTAGGCCATTCAGCCCCTCGAGCCTGTTCTGCCATTCAATTAGATCATGGCTGATCTGTATCTTAACTCCATCTACCCGCCTTGGTTCTGTAACCCTTAATACCCTTGCCTAACAAAAACCTATCAATCTCAGTTTTGAAATATTTCAATTTAACCTGGCTTCAACACCTTTTTGGGGGAGAGAGTTCCAGATTTCCACTAGACGTTGTGTGAAGAAGTGGTTTCTGACATCACTCCTGAACGGCCTAGCTCTAATTTTAAGGTTATGCCCTCCTAGTTCTGGCCTCTCCCACCAGAGGAAATAGTTTCTCTCTATCTACCCTATCAAATCATTTAATCATCTTAAAAACATCAATTAGATCACCCCTTAATCTTCTATAGTCAAGGAAATACAAGCGCAGTCTATGCAACCTGCCCTCATAATTTAACCCTTTTAGCCCTGGTTTCATTCTGGTGAATCTGCGCTGCACCCCCTCCAAGGCCAATCTATCCTTCCTGAGGTGCGGTGCCCAGAACTGAACGCAGTGCTCCAGATGGGGCTCTAACCAGAGCTCTGTCCAGCTGTAACATAACTTCCACCCCTTTGTATTCCAGCCCTCTTGAGAAAAAGCCCAACATTCCATTAGCCTTTTTAATGATTTTTTTGTACCTGTCCACTAGCTTTTAGTGATTTCTGTACTTCGACCCCTAAATCTCTCTGCTCATCCACAGTTCCTACCTTCTCACCCTTTAGAAAATACTCTGATCTATCTTTTCCACATTGTGAACTCAAGCTGCCACAGTTTTGCCCACTCACTCAATCTGTCAATGGCCCTTTGCAACTTTCTGCTCCCATCCACACTATTTACTCTGCCACCTAACTTAGTATCATCAGCAAACTTAGTTATACAGCTCCCTATTCCTTCATCCAAGTCATTAATAAATATAGTGAAAATCTGAGGCCCCAGTACAGATCCCTAGGGGACAACAACACTAGTCACATACTGCTAATTTGAGTACATACACATTATACCTATTCTCTGTCCCCGACCTCCTAACCAATTCCCGATCCAATACAAAAGCAAAATACAGCGGATGCTGGAAATCTGAAATAAAAACAGAAAATGCTGGAAATACTCAGCAGGTCAGGCAGCATCTGTGGAGCGAGAGAAACAGAGTTAACGTTTCAGGTCGATGACCCTTCGTCAGAACTGGAAAAAGTTGGAGATGTAACAGATTTTAAGCAAGTGCAGGGGCAGGGGAAAGGGGGGAGGGGAGGAGAGAACAAAAAAAGAGACAAACGGAAATCCCGGCGGAGAGAAGAGCAGAACATCTTCAAGGTGGGCAATCCTAGAGGAGAAGTGGCAGTGAATTAAACACTAATACAAAAGCAAGATACTGTGGATGCTGGAAATAGCTTACCTATCCAATAGGTTGCCTCGATGGACAATGAATATATGCTGCAAATTGCAATAAATGCATAGTGACGTAAGAAAACTCCTAGGCACTTGGTCTAAGCGTTAAACAAAGCTTTAATCAACTGTTTTACAACATGGAGACCTAGTTGTCCTGCACTAGTTCCTGTTAAAGAATGTCCTGAGCAAGCTGGGCCCATGCCCAAGTATTTATACTCTCCCTGGACAGCGCCACCAGCAGGCCGCCCAGTATTATGTCATAAGTCATTTCCCATGAATGACAAGATTCATGTCACATAGTACAAATAAACCATCGATGTCATAATTGAACCAGGGAGAATTGCATATCAAGCAACTTTTTCCCTTACTCTCCTGAAGCCACTGATTCATGTTTGGGTTTGGTTCCACCATCACAGGGAGCCTTCCGGTACTTCAGCCTAATGGCTATTCTTGGTGTGCAAGTCTAGACTGAACGTCGGCTGACTATTTGACTATCAGGAGCATCCAACTGAACTTCATCCTGTCCTCACCCAACATGCACACATTCGGATTTTCTCACTGAATAGCAATCAGAATCAGGAACTCTGCCCAATTAGCCTGAGGACACTCAGGGTAACATCAATGCTCCCACTGTCATCCTGGCACAGATCACCTAATTCTGCATAGACCAAGGCTCAAACCTTGAGCTTTCTTGCTCTGCATGGCTCAGTAGCACACCAGGCAGTGCATGTACCCAATTAACCATTGAGAGAGCTCAAAGGTATATTTAAATGCCATTTTTTTCCTATATATATATGTATCTATAGCAAACATGTTAGGCGCTCATAAATCCATTAAATTCTCTTGAATTCAGAAGAATGAGAGGGGATCTCATTGAAGCATACAAAATTATTACAGGGCTTGATAGGCTGGATGCTGGGAGAATGTTTCCCTTGGCTGGGGAGTCTAGAACCAGGGTCCACAGCCTCAGGATAAAGGGTAGGCCATTCAGGACTGAGATGAGAAGAAATTTCTTCACACAGAGGGTGGTGAATCTTTGGAATTCTCTACCCCAGAGGGCTGTGGAGGCTCAGTCATTGGGTATATTCAAAACAGAAGTCAATAGATTTCTGACTAGTAAGAGCATCAAGGGATATGGCGATAAGTCCGGTGAATGGAATTGATGGAAGATCAGCCATGATCTCATTGAATGGCGGAGCAGGCTCGAAGGACCGAATGGCATACTCCTGCTCCTATTTCTTAAACTTGGTTGGAAGTACAGCTGAACTCCTTTCTGCAACAACAGTGGGCACCAACCCCAAATTCAGGAGAACCGCCTTTACCCAGAGAGTTGTTGTATTGTGGAACTCGCTACCACAAGGAGTATTGAGGCAAATAGCATAGAGGCATTTAAGGGGAAGCTCGATAAACACATGAGGGAGAAAGAAGTAGAAGGTTATGTTGATAGGATGAGATGAAGTAGGGTGGGAGGAGGCTCGTGTGGAGCATAAACACCGGCACGGAGCAGTTTGGCTGAATGGCCTGTTTCTGCGCTGTACATTCTATGTAATTCTATGTAAACTCAGATATCTCTTTACTAAGACTTGAGTTTCCTTAAAGACGTGAGGTCAGTCAGGGAGCTCCAGTCTGTTAGTGCTGAGGATGGTGACTGTCACTTGCTGTACCAAATGCTGGCCCGGGTACCTCACATGGAAAAATGCCCAGTATTCAACGCAGGAATGCAGCAACCAGTTTCAGACATGTGTCTTAATTTAAGTTTGGCATTTTCACTGTTCTTATAATTGCCAGCATTTCTATATTTGATTAGATTGGGAGCCAAGCCAGGGACAATATTTAACGACATTAAGACATGTATGTTTCAGATATGCTGCTGTATCTTATGCTGTCAGTTTGTATTTAAACAAAAAGTGTAAGAACTTTTATGGTAAGAGGCCTTGGAATCCCAAATACCTCTTTAAATAGTTTGGAAAATACTAATCATATAACACAAATGTACTGGTGTGAAAAACGTGGGATTGAAACGTGCAACAAATGGGGCTGGATTTTGATACTGGGGCGGGTTGGAGTCGTGTCATCCGCATTTCGTGTTATCCAGCCGACTGCAATTGGATGTGGGAGATTGATGCAATTTTCACCTAATTGGGCAATTGAGTTCCAGCATGTGGGAACCCATGAACCAATTAGTGGTTTCAGTCTGAAAGTCGCCTCTGATGACGTCATCATTGCTGCTGCATTGAAGGTCTTCAGAGACTGCCTGGCCTTTGCTGTGAGTGGACCTGGCTGCAAAATGAGCTGCAGCTGAGAGAGAGAGAGAGAGAGAGAGAGAGAATTTTTTTTCTATCCAGGTCCTCTCACAGCAAAGGCCAGGCACTTTCTGAAGACATTCAATGCAGCAGCATCAGAGGCGACTTTCAGCCCTAATACTACTACTACCTTCATCACATCTCCATTGTAATAGTGGACCTGCAGCTGATAGTCAGCTATCCACTTGTGCTCCCGCCAGGTTTCACTGGCGTGTTTCACATCAGGCGTGCTTCACGTCGGAAAAGGGTTAAACTAGCAAAATGGCATTACAGAGCCAATTTAGGGCTTGTTAAGGGCTTTAATGGCCTCTCCCGCCTCTTGGAGGCGGGACGGAGTTGGGAACACCGCACACGATTTTATCAAAATTGCGTGGAGGCGGGATCAGGTCCGCCCGCCACTTTTTGCAATTTTAACCCCCCACACGCCTCCGAACCCGCCTCCACGGCCCTATGAAAATCCAGCCCATGGAAAAAAATTAAGTTTCAAATAAATTGTTCAGTGATACAGCCTTATCCAATAGGCCAGTCACACCACACTATTTACATTGAAAGAAAGTGGTTTCGGCCTTGCATCAACATGAACAATGTAATGCAACTCAGGTGAGGGGTTTAAGGAGATAGTCTCAGCCCACTTCACCCTCACACCAAGTCTCAGCCCACTTCACCCTCACACCAAGTCTCAGACCACTTCACCCTCACACCAAGTCTCAGACCACTTCACCATCACACCAAGTCTCAGCCCACTTCACCCTCACACCAAGTCTCAGCCCACTTCACCCTCACACCAAGTCTCAGCCCACTTCACCCTCACACCAAGTCTCAGACCACTTCACCCTCACACCAAGTCTCAGACCACTTCACCCTCACACCAAGTCTCAGACCACTTCACCCTCACACCAAGTCTCAGACCACTTCACCCTCACACCAAGTCTCAGACCACTTCACCGTCACACCAAGTCTCAGACCACTTCACCATCACACCAAGTCTCAGACCACTTCACCCTCACACCAAGTCTCAGACCACTTCACCATCACACCAAGTCTCAGACCACTTCAACATCACACCAACTGGAGCAATTATAAATCATGATCCTGATGGAGTGTCAACCTAGATTATGTGCTCAAGTCTCTGGAGTGGGACTATGAACCTATGACCTTTTGACTCAGAGGTGAGGGTGCTACCCACTGGTACAAGCTTGTCTGAAGTTCTTCGCTCTGTTATTTTAGCACAGGCATCAACCGCGCTAAAATAAATGGGTTAAAGCTTCCACTAACAGAACAGAGAGATAGAAGGATTGGACGAGCGCATAAAATATTTGTACACTGGCCTCCCGTGATGCAATTTCAATTTCTATGAACAAACTAGTCACGACCTAAATCCAAAAAAAACAGCCTGACTTCAGAGGGACTTGTATTTGCCAGTAATTTAACTGTCTTTGATGTACTACTTTGGTGACTAACACATATCAAACTGGAAAAGTACAAATTAATTACATATAGATGTGCCTGGCTTGTCATTCCAGTGGTATTATGACTGTTGCTGGTGCCCTGAAATTAGCTTGTTATTATGATTATGATTCCGATAAAAGCATTGCGTAGAGAGGGAGTCCAGCCTCAACTAGTCTGTCTTTGAACATTACAAGCAGCTGTTGCATTCGAGAAATGGTATGGAGCCCTGCATGATCAACCTTGGGGATCGCAGCAAACAATCAAAACTGAGGGAAGTTACTGATTTTGTTCTCCATTTAGTCCCAGATTTGCTTTTGTACATTTCTCAGGTTCTTCTTCGGAAAATTATTCATTAGAAATTCAGAGAAAAGTCACCATTTTCAGATATCGTATGAAAGATACTATGGAGAATGTAGTCTGGCCATTTGGTATTCAGAGCTTCGGTTGTTACTCAGGCCACATTGAGTCATCCAGTAATGGAGGGGCAAAAGGCAAAAGTCTTGACAAGTGACCCCAACAAATTCAGTGGAGCCCATCTCCTTTCCTTTGTTCCCTGCCCCTACCCTTTCCCCCTCTCTTTCCAGAGGCTCACTTTGTGAAGTGGTAGACAAATAACTGGGATTGCTTGCCACTCCTTCTTCCCCACCCCCAAGCTTCAATAAGGGTGGTGTTGGCTCCAGGTTACACAACAAACCCGCAGATGATTCATGCAATCTCATCCGATCCTTTTCCCCAGATGCATATAACTCGTACAGATAGTGCCTACCCACCGCACCTGGTAATGTATCTCATTCCCTAATGTTTACTAATGTAAACACTAAACTTACAAACATACAGAAAGGAGGGGCAGGAAAAGACCAGCTGGTCCATCAAGCCTGCCCCACACCCATGATGGCTGGAGAATCATGAACAGACACTTCCTAACTACCACCCCCCACCCCTCTCCCCTGCAGCCATGTAATCTCTTGGGGTGAGGCAAAAAAAAAGCGAAAAACCCAGGAACAATAAGGGAAAAGGTACTCTGGAAAATTCCTCCCCAGCAATCAAAACCAGTCCAGGAGATCACATGGACCATGTGTTATAGAATGATCATAGAATGATACAGCACAGAAGGAGGCCATTTGGCCCATCGTGCCCGTGCCGGCCCTTTGAAAGAGCTTTCTGTTGGCATATGGAACTCGGTTAATTCAGCTTCCGAAAGGTGTTCATGTTTAGTTCATTCAATATGGGAAAAAAAGTGGTTTGGCATCATTAGAGAGAGAGAGAGAGATACAGATTTCACTCAGCAACAGCCAGTGTTGAAGGTTGAAGTAGGGCCTTGGGATGTTTGTAGTATTGCCAGACCGTAAACCTCCCATCACACACCATTGCAATCTTTGCCAGAGGATGTTGAAGTACGAGCAGGTTGAAGGACGGTACATTGAATGTAAACACCGAATATTGACGTACGAGAAATGTAAACATGTGCGTGTCGGCTCAAGGATGGTGCTCTGTAAAACCGCTTACCTTCTATACCATGCGATCTCTGCCTCAGTCAAGAACCGGTCCAGTTCCCTCTTGAAGGCAATGCAGAGAGTCCGCACCAGGCGGCAACGCGTTCCAGAGGCTCACTACTCTCTGGGATAAGAAGAACCACCTAACATCCAGTCTATTCCTACTGTGGCGTAGTTTAAACACCTGTCCCCTGGCACTCCCCAATTTGTCAAACTGCTGTTACTATCTCTTTTTTGGCTATGTATTTTCAGAAGTTCCTTTTCTTTTTCTATAATAAAATTCTAACTTAAAAAGTGTTAAAAAAAACAACAGGCAACATATTGCGTGCCCTCCATATACCCTACTGTGACACCAAACCTGCTGGATCTCTGCTGCCTGTATTAGATCAGATCCTGTGGCTTGACTTTTACAATTCAAAGCATGTTCAAAGAGTGAAGAACTAATACAGATTAATGCCAGTCCAATCATGTCTTATTAATCCATCTACCAATGTCTTATTATCCACATTCTACTTTCTCTTTATCTCTAGTTGTAATGTTTACCCCCTCCTGTCATCATGGATCATGCTTCAGATGGAAGGAAATGCAGTTGACTTTCTCCAAGGTTTACTCTTGAGGGATCGGTGATATACTTCTAAGTCAGGATGGTGTGTGACTTGGAGGGGAATTTGGAGGTGGTGGTGTTCCCATGCGCCTGCTGCCCTTGTCCTTCTAGGTGGAAGAGGTCGCGGGTTTGGGAGGTGCTGCCGAAGAAGCCTTGGCGAGTTGCTGCAGTGCATCTTGTAGATGGTACACACTGCAGCCACGGTGGAGGGAGTGAATGTTTAAGGTGGTGGATGGGGTGCCAATCAAGCGGGCTGCTTTGTCCTGGATGGTGTCGAGTTTCTTGAGTGTTTTTGGAGCTGCACTCATCCAGGCAAGTGGAGAGTATTCCATCACACTCCTGGGGTGATTCAACCTTTTGTCTATGTTCCCTCCCCAAGGGGAAGTGTCTGGAGTCTTCCACCCCAACAAGATTGTAATTGCCATAGAGGAGGAAATGAACTCCATACTCTTCATTTGAACACTCAAAATAAATGTGAAAGTTTTCAGCAAAAAAAAATCAATTGGCAAGATTGCTTCTTAAAATGAAAAACCCACGTGATGAGCTAAGGCCCATAAATACAGGATATCACCAAGGTTAATGAGAGTAGGAGAGAAACAAGTATAAATCAAGAAGCAGTGATTAGATGACTCTAAATTTGGCTTTTAAAAGCCTGAAAGTTGTAGCAGGAAGGAAAGGCTGAAGGTACCTAAACAGGTCGACATTTTTATGGTCCTGGCAAACAATAGGGTAGAGTTAGAGACAGTTCAACGAATCTTCATTTCAATGAAGTGAAGGTGCAGGAGGAAGATTGTGTAAAATAAATACTTTATGATGACAAACAACTTTAAGTGAAGATATTTTTTTGGCCATAGGCAGAAAATAATCCATAAAAAAACCAAAATATTATACATATTAAAGGACCGAAGTCATCACCAGAATCCTTTCACTAAAATTCACATACAAAGGATCACTAAACATCGACAGGTCGAGAATCCACAGGCTGCGGTATCAGCAATTACACCATCAGTCATAACCGCAGTTGACCTCCAAGGCTGATGCCACTAGGGTTTGCAGGGTCAGTGGAGGGCATCTCACTTGCATGGGGCCAGTAGATGCCCACTGTTGACATAACTTGGGTGCCCTGGCTGAAAGCGGCTGACTCGTTACAGCATAGGGATTACTTCTGTGAACTTTCCTTGTCTGAGCCTTCATGGAACTCACAGTCAAAAACTTAGTGCTGTACTTGGAGCTTCTTAGTGTTGAAGGAGGTTAACATCAGAAAGGTATCTATTGCATAATCATTTATTAAATTAATGTCTCTGTTAAAATATCAGATAAAGGAATCTGATACGAGTTAGGGATTCATACAATAACACGCTGACAGGGTTTTCTACCCTATGTATTGAAGGAACAATTCAAGAAATCTTATGACAGGGATAATCATCCTCAGCCTCTATTATATAGCAAGGTTCAACCTGCCACATTCCCAAACTGGAAAGGAGAGTCAGGAAAAAGAAGCACATCGTTTATGGCAGTTTTTCCAGTTAAAAAATCTATGGCTAGAATCACAAAACCTTGCCTATATGTGCTGGTGCCGGGACTGGGGGAGAATGTAAAGGTAAAACTTTAAATTGGAAGTCAAGTGAGGAGTAGACTTCCCTGTGAACTACCGGTAAAACTGAACATCAAGTGTAAAGCTGGATTAAAGGGAGTTCGAAGACAATAGAATGTGGAACTCGCTACCACATGGAGTAGTTGAGGCGAATAGCATAGACACATTTAAAGGGAAGCTAGATAAACATATGAGGGAGAAAGGAATAGCAGGATATTAAAAAAAAGAAAGACTTGCATTTATATAGCGCCTTTCACAACCACCAGACGTCTCGAAGTGCTTTACAGCCAATGAAGTACTTTTGAAGTGGAGTCACTGTTGTAATGCTGATAGGGTTAGATGAAGTGAGGTGGGAGGAGGCTCATGTGGAGCATAAATGCTGGCACAGACCAGTTGGGCCGAATGGCCTGTTTTTGTGCTGTAAGTTCTATGTAATTCTATGTAATCTGACTGGAATTTGCAGATCTCCAATTTTTTTCTGTGAGGGAAAATACTGATTTTCGGCATTCTTTTTCAATTCTATTTTGTTTTATTGCCAGAGCTAATGAGAGGGCAAGATTGTTTCTCTTTTAATTCCATTTATCTAGAATTTGATTAAATTAGGACAATTGGACATGATCTTGATTATCTTTTGGTCATTTTTCTAACTCTTGGCATGTTGCAACATTTTGTTAAAAAAAGGACATTTTTTCTCTTTGTTTTATTTGAAAAAATACTCTACTCTTTTTAGGTTTCCTCTTTCACATCCCACCTCCTGGGTGAGAAGGCTGGGACCAGACATTCTTGAACTGGTCACTAGAGCTACACAAGCTCAGACAGTGTGAATCATCGTCATTATCACCATCATCATCATCATCAACATCCTAATCATCATCATCACCATCCTCATCATCATCAACATCCTAATCATCATCATCACCCTCATCTTCATCATCCTCATCAACATCACCATCATCAACATCATCATCAACATCATCATCATCAACATCATCATTATCGAGGTACATTCCCACGAGGGGGAAAGGCAGGGCAACTAAAATCAGGGCTCCCTGGATGACGAAAGAGATAGAGAATATGATGAAGCAGAAAAAGAGCACGTAAGACAGATGTCAGGTTGCAAATACATCCGAGAATCAGGCTATATATAGAAAGGTCAGAGGAGAAGTGAAAAAGAAAATAAGAGGGACAAAGAGAGGATATGAGTGTAGAATGGCAGCCAACATAAAAGGTAATCCAAAAGTCTTCTATAGGCATATAAATAGTAAAAGGGTAGTAAGAGGAGGGGTGGGGCTGATTCGGGACTAAAAAGGGACATTTGCAAAGGAGGAACTGACGCAAGTCAATATCTCTAAGGATATGGTGTTAAGGAAGCTAAAGGGATTGAAGGCGGACAAATCCCCAGGGCCTGATAACATGCATCCTAGGGTGCTGAAGGAGGTGGCCCTAGAGATAGCGGATGCACTAAGTATGATTTTTCAGAATTCATTAGACTCGGGAACAGTGCCCATGGATTGGAGGGTAGCTAACGTTACCCCACTATTCAAAAAGGGGGGTAGGGAAAAAGCAGGTAATTACAGACCTGTAAGCCTTACATCAGTTGTGGGCAAAATGCTGGAGTCCATCATTAAGGATGAAATAGCGGAGCACTTAGCAAATGGGGACAGGATAGGACAGAGTCAACATGGATTTACAAAGGGTAAATCGTGCTTGACTAATCTATTGGAATTTTTTGAGGGAGTAACTGGTAAAATAGATGGGGGAGAGCCAGTAGATGTGGTGTACCTGGACTTCCAAAAGGCCTTCGATAAGGTCCCACATAAAAGATTAGCAGGGAAAATTGAAGCTCATGGGATAAAGGGGAAAGTATTGACGTGGATAGAGAACTGGCTGTCAGATAGAAAACAGAGAGTTGGAATAAACGGCTCATTTTCTGAATGGCAGGCAGTAACAAGTGGGGTACCACAGGGATCTGTCCTGGGTCCCCAGCTGTTCACAATTTACATTAATGACCTGGATCAGGGAGTCGGATGCAGCATTTCCAAATTTGCAGACGACACTAAACTAGGAGGGGGGGTGGGCTCAGAGGAGGAGACCAGGAAGCTCCAGAGCGATTTGGACAGACTGGGTGATTGGGCGGATAAATGGCAGATGCACTATAATGTGGACAAGTGCGAAGTTATCCACCTTGGGTGCAGGAACGGGAGGGCAAATTATTATTTAAATGGCAATAAATTGGGAGAGGGGGAAGTACAGAGAGACCTGGGTGTTCTTGTACACCAGTCACTGAAGGCGAGCATGCAGGTGCAACAGGCGATCAAGAAGGCAAACGGTATGCTGGCCTTCATAGCAAAAGGGTTGGAATACAGGAACAGGGATACCTTGCTGCAGCTGTACAGGGCACTGGTGAGACCACACCTTGAGTACTGTGTACAGTTTTGGTCGCCTCATCTGAGGAAAGATGTTCTTGCCATGGAGGGGGTGCAGCGGCGATTCACCAGGCTGATACCAGGAATGGCGGGATTGACCTATGAGGAGAGACTATGTAGTTTAGGGATGTACACACTGGAGTTTAGAAGATTGAGAGGGGACCTCATAGAAGTGTATAAAATTCTGACAGGTCTAGACAGACTAGATGCAGAAGGAATGTTTCCCTTGGCGGGTGAGAACAGAACTAGAGGACATAATTTAAGGATAAGGGCTAAACCATTTAGGACAGAAATGAGGGGGAATTTCTTCACTCAGAGGGTGGTGAACCTGTGGAACTCATTGCCACAGAGGGCAGTGTACGCCAGCTCATTAAATATATTTAAGAGGGAATTAGATATATTTCTACAGGCAAAAGGGGTTAAGGGTTACGGAGAGAAGGCGGGGACGGGATACTGAATTGGAGGATCAGCCATGATCTCATTAAATGGCGGAGCAGGCTCGAAGGGCCGGATGGCCTACTCCTGCTCCTATCTTCTATGTATCTATGTATCTATGTATGTATGGAGACAGAGGGTATGGCTGAGATACTGAACGAGTACTTTGCATCTGTCTTCACCAAGGAAGAGGATGCTGCCATAGACATAGTGAAGGAGGAGGTAGTGGAGACACTTGATAGGATAAAAATTGATAAAGAAGAGTTATTAGAAAGGCTGACTGTACTGAAAGTAGATAAATCACCAGGAGCGGATGGGATGCATCCTAGGATGCTGAGGGAATTGAGGGCGGAAATCGCGGAGGTACTGGCCATAATATTCCAATCCTCCTTAGATACGAGGGTGGTACCAGAGAACTAAAGAATTGCAAATGTTACACCTTTGTTCAAAAAAGGGTGTAAAGATAAACCCAGCAACTACAGGCCAGTCAGTTTGGCTTCGGTAGTGGGGAAGCTTTCAGAAACAGTAATCAGGGACAAAATCAAGTCACTTCGACAAGTGTGGACTAATTAAGGAAAGCCAGCACGGATTTGTTAAAGGCAAATCGTGTTTAACCAACTTGATTGAGTTTTTTGATGAGGTAACAGAGAGGGTTGATGAGGATAATGCGGTTGACGTGGTGTACATGGATTTCCAAAAGGCGTTCGACAAAGTGCCACATAATAGGCTTACCAGCAAAGTTGAAGCCATGGAATACAAGGGACAGTGGCAGCATGGAGATGAAATTGGCTAAGTGACAGGAAACAGAGAGTAGTGGTGAGCGGTTATTTTTCGGACTGGAGAAAGGTATACAGTGGTGTTCCCCAGGGGTCGGTTCTAGGACCACTGCTTTTCTTGATATATATTAATGACTTGGATGTGGGTGTACAGGGCACAATTTCAAAATTTGCAGATGACACAAAACTTGGAAGTATAGTGAACAGTGAGGAGGAGAGTGATAGACTTCAGGAAGACATAGACAGGCTGGTGAAATGGGCGGACACGTGGCAGATGAAATTTAACGCAAAAAAGTGTGAAGATTTGCATTTGGTAGAAAGAATGAGGAGAGGACATATAAACTAAATGGTACAATCTTAAAGGGGGTGCACGAACAGAGAGACCTAGGGGTATGTGGGTATAAATCATTGAAGGTGGCAGGGCAGGTTGAGAAAGCAGTTAAAAAGGCTTACGGGATCCTGGGCTTCATAAATAGAGGTATAGAGCACAAAAGTGTGGAAAGTATGATGAACCTGTATAAAATACTGGTTCGGGCCCAACTGGAGTACTGTGTCTAATTCTGGGAACCACACTTTAGGACGGATGTGAAGGTCTTAGAGAAGGTGCAGAAAAGATTCACGACAATGATTCCAGGAATGAGCGACTTCAGTTACGTGGATAGACTGGAGAAGCTGGGGTTTTTCTCCTTCAAGCAGAGAAGATTGAGAGGAGATTTGATAGAGGTGTTCAAAATCATGAGGGGTCTGGACAGAGTAGATGGAGAGAAACTGTTCCCATTGGCAGAAGGGTCGAGAACCAGAGGACACAGATTTAAGGTGATTGGCAGAAGAACCAAAGGCGACATGAGAAAAAAACTTTTGTCACACAGTGAGTGGTTAAGATCTGGAATGCACTGCCTGAGAGGGTGGTGGAGGCAGACTCAATTTTATCTTTCAAACGGGAGTTGGATAAGTATCTGAAGGAAAAGAAATTACAGGGCTACGGGGAAAGGGCGGGGAAGTGGGACAAGCTGAGAGCCAGCACGGACTCGACGGGCCAAATGGCCTTCTTCCGTGCTGTAACCATTCTATGATTCTATGATCATCAACATCATCATCATCAACAACAACTTGTATTGATATAGCACCTTTAACGTAGTAAAATGTCCCAAGGCGCTTCACAGGAGTATTATAAGACAAAAAATTTGACACCGAGCCACATAAAGAGAAATTAGGGCAAAAGCTTAGTCGAAGGTTTTAAGGAGTGTCTTAAAGGAGATAGAGAGGTGGCGAGAGATCACCGAAAGGCATCCTTTCACTCAGCCTCCACTCATTGATGCCGAAAAACTGCTTTTATTCTAATATCGCCAGATCTCCACGGATGGGTCTTGTGCCTGCTGGATTCGCTAAGGCCTGCCCCACGGAGTCCCAATCAAAGAAGGAGTTTCCCCAGCCAACAGTCTTAGCGAATCGCGGCACACATACCTTCAGGTTGCGCCCATGCGTCAGGAACCGGAGGCGGGTCTCGCCTAGTATAAAAACAGCCTACGGTCAAGAGCTCGTAGGGTGAGGAGTCATGGGCACAACCGCACGCCTCAGCACTCTGAGGCACGGTGCTGCGTGCCAACATTTCTGTCACTTTAACATTTAAACTGGAGAAGAAAAAAAACACAATTGCTGGAAATAAAAAACAGAAAATGCAGGCAATGTACATAAAACCTATGAAAGGAAGAATAGGTTAACATTTTGGTTGTGATCAATCATCAATGGTTACACTAAAACATGCTAACCCTTTTTCTTTCAAATGCTTATTGACCTGCTTCACGTCTCCAACATTTTCTGGTTTTATTTAAACTTCTTCTTATCAATACTATTAAAGGCGAGGTGCTGGCGTGATTTTTTCAACGCTAAATTCTGGTTGATTATGGCCATTTGAGAGGTGATTGTTAGGAACATTTTACCTCCCACTGTTAAAGGAAAATGTATTTCCAAACCTATATTAATCATAGAATGGTTACAACACAGAAGGAGGCCATTCGGCCCGTCGAGCCCGTGCCGGCTCTCTGCAAGAGCACTTCAGCTAGTCCCGCTCCCCCGCCCTTTCCCCGTAGCCCTGCAATTGTTCCCCCTCAGGTACTTATCCAATTCCCTTTTGAAAGCCACGATTGAGTCTGCCTCCACCACCCTTTCAGGCAGTGCATTCCAGATCCTAACCACTCACTGCGTATATTTTGCATTAGGAGTTTCCATTGAAGTTTTCAGTATACCAATTTCTAACAAATTTCTAACAAATATATCAGATTTAATAAATCATATCTGAAGCATTCCAACATTTCTCTTAATATTATGATCGTAATTTCTATGAAAGCATTAGTTCAAAACATTACTTTAATCTTCTAATGGATTCATCTAATTTTTACTTTATATTTATTTTGAGGGGGATATTTTTGTGTTCAGTAAGCTAAGGGATGTAGAAAGGAACATTTTGCATTTAGTGTCACAATTACACGGGTTAAATGAAGGGTAATGCTTAAAAACAACCCCTGCTACACCACTGTGACATTTCAATCTTCCACGTCAGTCAACACTACAAAGCTGCCAATTAAGCTCCAATTTACATTTTCATTTTTTTTCTTTTTTTAGAAACTGTAGTCTTCTGTCCTCTAGAAACTGGGTTGAGAATTTCCAAACTCATTTCTCATTGGACCTTTACAGTCAGCAGAGAATTGAAACTTCCACCTGATCAGTCTGAGCTGGATTCAACCAGAGATTCCAGACGTGAAAGTGCACTCTGCACCTTTGACCTTTTACTTAGATAACATGCATCATAGAAACCAAATCTCACCGATCACTCGCATTTTACTATTCTGCTGCAGTTGAATGTCTTTAGCACTTCCTGTTCCTGATGGGACAATGGCACCTTCTGTCCAAAAAGTCTTTCTCAAGAGCATAAGTCAGAATGAACATGAAAAGGCCATTCAGCCAATTAAGCCTGCTCCTTGCACAGACCGTGTCCAATCTCTGATAAGAGCATAAGAAATAGGAGCAGGAGTAGGCCATACAGCCCCTCGAGCCTGCTCCGCCATTCAATAAGATCATGGCTGATCTTCGACCTCAACTCCACTTTCCTGCCTGATTCCCATATCCCTTGATTCCCATAGAGTCCAAAAATCTATTTATCTCAACCTTGAATATACTCAACGACTGAGCATCCACAGCCCTTTGGGGCAGAGAATTCCAGAGATTCACAACCCTCTGAGTGAAAAAATTCCTCCTCATTTCAGTCTTAAAGGCCGACCTTTTATCCTGAGACTCTCCTATCCTGGACACTGCCCCTTCCAATTTTATTTACTGAGGGTAGGTCCTGCAGAATTATGCTTTGCTCCCCAGAGGTATTCCAGCAAAACTCCAGCATATTAATTGGTTCTCACTGCCCTACAGTTCAGTGTTGGGCTTCTGCTCTCTGACCAGCCAACCCACTCCACCCCACCAGCACAGGATCCATGGTGTCTTGTGGAGTAGTTAATCATCTTGTGAGAAAAAAATATGTTTAGTATAAACATTTCCACATCAGAAACATAAAAAAAAAATAAACTAGTGGATCACTCATGGTGGTGCTCACATTAAGTTGGATGATGTGCTATTTTAGAAGGACAGGGTCATTGTACCACGTAATGCACAATGTATTATTCTGCTGCTAAGGCAGCGCATGAGTCCCTGCGTCATAAAGTCTAAGGGGGAAAAATTCGGTTGCGCCTCCTTTGGTCGAGCTCTTTCTCTCTTTGACTGTAAGGCGCTTTGAGACGTCCGGTGGTCGTGAAAGGCACTATATAAATGCAAATCTTTCTTTTTTCTTTCTTTTTGTTGAAGTTATTTTCTATCTGTAACATTATGTGACACTTTAAAGTGTGAAATGTGACAGATAAGTGCTAGATGCAAGATTATATAAAAAAAAGAATTTGCATTTTATAAAGTGCCTTTCACAGCTTCAGAACATCCCAAGCTCCTTCACAGCTATTGAATTACTGTTAAAATGTAGTCACTGTTGTTATGTAGGGAAACACAGCAGCTAATTTGCATACTCCAAGGTCTCACAAATAGGAATAAGATAACTGACCAGATAATCTGTTACATAGGAACATAGGAACAGGAGGAGACCATTCAGCCCCTCGAGCCTGTTCTGTCATTCAATGAGATCATGGCAGATCTGCGATCTAACTCCATATACCCGCCTTTGGCCCACATTCCTTAATACCTTTGGTTAACAAAAAGCTATCAATCTCCAATTTAAAATTAACAATTGATCTAGCATCAATTGCCGTTCGCGGAAACTTCTACCACCCTTTGTGTGTAGAAGTGTTTCCTAATTTCATTCCTGAAAGGTCTGGCTCTAATTTTTAGACTATGCCCCCTAGTCCTAGACTCCCCAACCAGTGGAAATAGTTTCTCTCTAACTACCCTATCTGTTCCCCTTAATATCCTGAAAACTTCGATCAGATCACCCCTTAACCTTCTAAATTCTAGGAAATACAACCCTAATTTGTGTAATCTCTCCTTGTAACTTAACCCTTGATGTCCGGGTATCATTCTGGTAAACCTACGCTGCATGCCCTCCAAGGCCAATATATCCTTCCTAAGGTGTGGTGCCCAGAACTACTCACAGTGCTCCAGGTGTGGTCTAACCAGGGCTTTGTACAGCTGCAGCATAACTTCTACCCCCTTGTACTCTAGTCCTCTAGATATAAAGGCCAGCATTCCATTAGCCTTTTTGATTATTTTCTGTACCTGTTCATGACATTTTAATGATTTATGTACCTGAACCCCCAAGTCTCTTTGGACACCCACTGTTTTTAGCTTTTTACCATTTAGAAAGTACTCTGTTCTATCCTTTTTAGGTCCAAAGTGGATGACCTCACATTTGCTTACATTGAAATCCATTTGCCACAGTTTTGCCCATTCACTTAATCTGTCAATATCCCTTTGTAATTTTATGCTTTCATCTACACTGCCTACAATGCTGCCTATCTTTCTGTCATTGGCAAATTTGGATATATAACTTTCTATGCCATCATCTAAGTCGTTAATAAATACAGTGAATAGTTGAGACTCCAACACAGATCCCTGCGGGACACCACTAGTCACATCCTGCCAATTACAGTACCTGCCCATTATCCCTACTCTGTCTTTTGCCGCTCAGCCAATTTCCTAACTAGCCAATTTTCTCGTGGTGTTGGTTGAGGAATGAATATTGTCCAGGACACCAGGAGAACACCCCTGCGTTTTGAATAGTGGGATCCTTTACGGCCAACTGACAGGTCCACAGGTCCTCGGTTTAATGTCTCACCCGAAAGACGGCACCTCCAACAATGCAGCACCCCTTCAGTACTGCACTTAAATGCCAGCCTAGATTATATGCTCAAGTCACTGGAGTGGGGCTTGAACCCATGACCTTCTGACTGGGAGGTGAAAGTGCCACCACTGAGTCAAGGTTGACTATAATCTTTTGTGACATTGCTCACAATAGCTGGACTGAAATGCTGTTTTAAAATGACTTTTAGATGTATGGTCAGATAGACAGAAAGATGCAATTTTAGATTTTTTTAACCTATATTTGTATCTCCGCCATGAATAGTGCAATATTGATTTTATTCCTGCAATCAGGTAATTCCTCATAATCCTCTAGATCCCTTAATTTGGAATAAGCTGCATATCCCACCACCTCCTTCCACCTGATGGAAGCCCATGCTTTAACATGGATTTTACTTTTAGAAACATAGAAAAATAGGAGCAGGAGTAGGCCATTTGGCCCTTCGAGCCTGCTCCGCCATTCAATATGATCATGGCTGATCCTCTATCTCAATACCATATTCCCGCTCTCTCCCCATACCCCTTGATGCCTTTTGTGTCTAGAAATCTATCTATCTCCTTCTTAAATATATTCAGTGACTTGGCCTCCACAGCCTTCTGTGGTAGAGAATTCCATAGGTTCACCACCCTCTGAGTGAAGAAATTTCTCCTCATCTCAGTCCTAAATGTCCTACCCAGTATCCTGAGACTGTGACCCCTCGTTCTAGACCCCCCAGCCAGGGGAAACATCCTCCCTGCGTCCAGTCTGTCTAGCCCTGTCAGAATTTTATACGTTTTAGGAACTCCCCCCTTCCACCGCCCGCAATCTTGGCCTCTCCCAATGACACTGAGTTATGTAAGGATGCCAGGAGCCTCCAGTGCCTCGTCCTGTAGGCTTAGACAATATTAGCAGCGTACTTCAACATGGGAGGCATCACAATCAGGCCTACACATGATCTCAACTGATGTTCACTTACATCAATCTTCAAACAGGGGTCGTTGGACAGTGATCAGGGGTGGCTGTTTTTTTTTATTTCCCTTCATCAGGTTATGGGCACTGAGGCCAACTCTACTGCCACAACAGCTGAGACCAGCTAACTCAGCACAGACCAGGGATCCAACTTTCAAGCCCTGATGTAACCTAACACGCTCGGCGAGAACAGGGCGTGATCGGATCGGATCGGATGCCCAATTTACACCCTGTCCGATTTTATGCTGCATTGATTTCAATAGAGTGTAAAATCAGGCAGAATGTAAATTGGGAATCTAGCCCGAACCTACACTGTCCTCGCCGGGTGTGCGAGCTTAAAATTGTGGCTTTCATTTCTTTTTTTGAGGTGCGGTGTTTAACATTTCCAACGTTTGCTAGTACAGTAAAGGATAATTGGCACATGGGATAACTATTCATAACTCAATAATAGGCTGGCCTAACAGTTCATGAGCCAAGGAGTCACTGATCTTCAAGGCAGCTTTTTGGTTAAAACATTTATAAATAGCCCGGCCGCAGCAGTATTTAACGCAGCATATTAATAAAAGATGAAACAGACACGCACCTCTCAACAGAACAGATGTTAAGGATTCCCTGCTGCTTTCTTTATGCTATGAATTCAGTTGATTCCTCGGAAGAGCGAGTAGGATTTTCCCAAAGCTCCAGCTCACATTACCACTATTAACATTTGCATTTAAAGGGGAGTGACTGATACTGTTTGTCTGGACAGGAAAGAGGAGGAGGAGGAGGACTCCGGAGCCATTCTCTCCGTCACAATGACATCACGTACAAGAAATGTAATGGCTTTCACCACAAAGTAAGTTATCATATGGTACAGTCACCAACACCTTGGCTGCCGGTGCTAGCCAACATCGCACCACCACACCTACGCCGCGAATATGCAGTCTCCAGAGAATACAACCGCTACCCCAGCAAAGACATGCCGATCCAGGCCGACTTGAACAACCTACCACCAACCCGTCTCAAAGCTAGACGGCCATTTTGGACCGTCGCTGAAGCCCTTCAGTGATCTCCTCTCAGCCTTGATGACTGATGGAAGAACTGTGACATACGGAATGGATTCCTTATCGGAGGACCCCACAGTGCAACCTGAAGGATCAAACCTTCCTCGCAAACAGTGGACCGCCTCAGAACCGGCCATGGTAGATGCTGCCACCTTCTCCATAGATGGAAGATTAAAGCATCCCCATCATGTGACTGTGGAGCTGCTAATCAGACCCTGGAGCACATCACTGAGCACTGCCCTCAGAGGAAATTCGCAGGCAGCCTACAAGATATCCACGCTGTTACACCGGAAGCTTTGACCTGGATATCTGACTTAGATATTGACATTTGATTTGCTTTGTTACTACCATACGGAAGAAGAAGATATGGTACAGTAGCCTAACAGTTATGGTGCTGGGCTAGCAACCCAGATGGTTGTGAGTTCATAACCCACCATGGCAAGTTGAATTCAATAAATCTGGTGATTTGTGGGTTAGCACCAGAAAAATGATCACAAAAGTTCATTTTTATTGTCGTAAAAACCCAACTGGTTGACGAAAACGCCCTACAGGGAAGGGAACCAGTCAGCTCTAGACAGTCTGGCCTACATCTGATGTGGTTGATCCTTAATGCCCTCAGGGCAATGAGGATGAGCAATAATTCCTGGTTTGCCAGTGCTGCCCACATCCCAAGGACAAACAAAAAAAAATGTTGCTGTTATAAATAGTGGAAAAAAGCTTCCCCAACTATTTTACAGGGAACCTTTAAAAGAGATGAGTGGAGAGGCGAATCTTGTGAATGATAAGTCCTCACCTCAGAGCTATCTCAGGCAGTTGCATTTGAAAAAGCATTTCCCATTTTGAGCCCAGGGGCGTCTCCGTTTCCCCTGCAGCAGACACTCTCCCGTGATGTCAGTCAAGAGGATTCTCGTGCATTGTGCCTGCTTGTTTGAGACCTGCTCGTGTGGTATCTTTCTGCTTGTTTCCCTCCTTCGTTCTATTTTTCTGTTATAACAAGACATAGGGAGAGAACTGAAGGGGATTGAAAGATTCCCTGTGATTGATCTGAAAACTGACCAATTATACGGAAACTAGGGATAGGAGCGAGCATGTTCTCAGCCAATCAGCAGGGCGCATGCACTTCACTCAGCAAATGGCGCTATATCAAGAAATCTATAGATTAGGTTTATTTTTTCAATTTTCTCCCCCTCTCTCCTAACAGTAATAAATCCTATACCCCTTGCCAGAGACTTGGACCTTATATATCCACATGGATCCATGGGAGATGACATCTTATGACAAATCCAAGTGTTTCTTTCACTTGCTGTCTCTCTTTTCTAAAGCCCAGTTAGCGCTGATAAACACCCTTTTTATGTGATATAGCTTTTTATTGCTGACTTTTTCTTAAAAAAAAAACACACTTTGTGGCTGAAATTGTGCTGTGTGATATCAGTAACCAATGGGTTAACCAGTTGGCCTGAAATTCCGCTGTCTGCTGCTTGATAAAAGTGTTAACTGGCCTTTGTTAAAAATAGTGAAATTTTATATGAATGCATTAATGCATCTGTTACCAATATCGCACAGCATGACTTCATTCTAATCATCATCACACTCCTCGCACAGCCTCTCTTCATTAGGGAGTGTAATCAAGGGCACCACAAGATGTGGAGGAGGAGTCACTGTAAAAGCCATCCAACTTCCTGCAAAGTGATGCTCCTGCAGAGTAATTCCTCTTAACTGTTTTCAGAGGAAAACCACTTTGATATTGGAAAGAAGCCCTGGGAATGTTATTTCCTGCTTCTTGTTGCACATCTAGCTCAGAAACTGAAAGTGACAGCAACAAGAATCCTCCGAAATTCCAAAAGTATCTCGTGCTGACTTCAGCTGTACTGTCTGCCTTAGCTGGCGTGAAGTCCATACAGGGTCATCTTTCACTGTCTTGATAACAGATTTGCTGTCCAAAAATCTGAACAAGGCTCCCTGATGCCTCGGTTGGTAAGTGCAGCGTCTAGAAATGAACCATACAGGCGAGGAAAGTTCTAGCTTTGGTGCCAGATCTCGTCAAGATCCCAGCTAGGGCGACAGTGGGGTGCTACAATCGGTCCTCATGCCTCAGAAGGATATACTGGATTAACAACAGAAAACGCTGGAAAAACTCAGCAGGCCAGGCAGCATCCGTGGAGAGAGAAACAGAGTTAACGTTTCAGGTCGAAGACCTTAAGGTCTTCGACCTGAAACGTTAACTCTGTTTCTCTCTCCACGGATGCTGCCTGGCCTGCTGAGTTTTTCCAGCGTTTTCTGTTGTTATTTCGGATTTCCAGCATCCGCAGTATTTTGCTATCGTATTGCTAAGGATATACTGGCCTTGGAAAGGGTGCAGCGCAGATTCACCTAAATGATACCGGAGCTTAAAAGGGTTTGATTATTAAGACAAATTACTAGCCTCATATTCCCTTGAGTATAGAAGATTAAGGGGTGATCTAATTGAGGTGTTTAAGATGGTTAAAGGAGTTATTAGGGAAGATAGAGGAGAAACTGTTTCTTCTGGTTGGGGGAATCCAGAACAAGAGGGCATAACCTTAAAATTAGAGCTAGGGGTGAAGGTAGAAAGCACTTCTTCACACAAAGGGCAGTGGAAATGTTGGCATTTTAACAACCAAGCAACCAACTATTACTACCACACGTATAGATATGCAGGAGAGAGCCAGGAGATGAATAGGGCCCAGAAATGGGTTCAATAATTGGCTCATTATCTTATTGACCCAGCTGGCCACGCCATGATGGAGTAGTTTACACGCACTTGAACCAGTTGTTCAGATCCTGCTCCACCAGACGGCCTGCTGGCATCACTGCAACAGCCAAACAAACAGGCAGATGTATTTTTAATCTTTTGTTTATTGGGTGGGCAACACGCAATTAGATTAACGGAAGCATTTAATCCGTGCGAGCGAAGGCTCATTTATGCGTGGTGTCCCGCAGATCCACTGCCTCGGCTCCACGCAGTCAACTTAGCAACTCCAAAGGAATACTTAATCGCAAGAATAATCAGTTGGCACAATCCTTCAAAAATATCATTTTGAAATTTGTACTCCCCGCATTCCATCACCTAAAATGCAATGATATACCCTGAGTGTGAGTACTGAACATTCCTATGTTACTCTGTAAAGTCCTTTGGAATAGACAGCATCTTTCCAAACACGTTTTTAAAGGGCACTGGGTGGTGCAGTGTAATTAGATCACTTGCCTTTTCGCCTCTGGGACCCGAGTTTAATTCCACCCCAGAAGGATAAACAGTCTCCTCTTTCTGATAGCCATAAGGGTCCTGAGTAAAATGAGTTTGGGTCGTCTCACCCCAGGTCCTAGTGGGGGTCCACGTGAGCAATCTTAACATTTTCTCCTGGCATTTGAACAAAGGAGCATTCCAAATTTCCTGCTCAATCCAGTAACCTGGCAATAAAGAGAGTGCAACGTTGCCAGGAGTAAACTGGAATGGACTCCAGACATCCCTGGGTCGATCTTCTCCTGTGCTGCAGAGAACCATGTGCAGTGAAATCACTGACCCATTTCTCCACTCTGATTTGGGTTACGGTCGTGCGAAGTTCCTTCAGCGAACAGCAGGGTCCAAAAGACTGTGTGTGTGAGGAGTTTACGGCAGGCATTGGCCCCACAGAACTGTGCACTTGATGCAATCTGCTCCCTGGTAAAGATTCGAAGAACGGATGCCAATATCTTTGGTGCGAATTACTTACGTCACTGCAGCGTTTGCCAGCCCCACATGCCCACTCACGTCGATTATTCTGCGCAACCTCACATCCTGCACTGGTAAAACTGACCAGCTGATCCCGGGAACAATTGGATTGATCCAGGATCACCTGACTCGGAACCCGATATGAAAGGACGCATCTTCGGAGGCTGTTTTAGGGCCCAGTGATAGGCAGTGAGCTTAACTTTACATCTGACACGTGCTAGGCTTGACTTGGGAGTGCTTCACGTCGAATAATGCAAATAATGAAAACGCTTTCTATTCCACAATCACTGAAATCCTGGGGGGGAAAAATTGGGTTGCTTTGCGCCTCCCGTTAGTGCCCTCAGCGCCCGGGCACGGCGCCGCCCACGCCTCCCACGAAATTCAGCGATCTTCGGGAGCGTACCCTGACTTACCGCTGGACGCTCTGTCTGACGGGGTCAGGGGGGCCTACCTGCAGCCGGGGAGGCGCTATTTAAAGGCAAGGTGCGGGGCGAGGTGCGCTCCCGTCCCCGGCCTCCTGAACGGCCCCCCACCCCCGCGGAGTGCCGGCTGCGCTCCAAGAGCCCGGCACTTCTCTTGAGTGCCGGGCTCTTTTACCGGCACTCCCGATCCCCGGGGGCCCAGCTGGGCCCTGGGTCGCGCTGCGCAAGACCCTCCCCCTTTAAGAAGGGGAGGAAGGCCTGCAATACCATGGCACGTAGCGCTGTGATATTGACTCGCAGCGCCCTAAGAGGGATGCGGGTCACTTCCAATAGCGTCCTGCTTCCCTCTTGGGGCGCAACTATTCAATTTCCGGCGCAGGGGCGCTAATTTTGCCGGGGCGCTACCAAATGGGGCGCTACTCAATTTTTAGCCCTTAATCTTGACGGCACAAGAATTCACAAAAAAAAGGTTTTAAAATAATACAAGGTATAGATAAAGCTGAAGTAAGCAAACTATTTAACTTGGACAATGATTGTAGTACTAGAGGGCACCAGCACATCATTCAGAACCCTTGGGCAAGACTACGATTAGAAAAACTTGTTTTACCACAAACTCCCGAAGCAGGTCGTTGATTTTGTGACAATTGGCATCTTTTAAAGGAAGTCGGATTAATATCTGTTGAGAAGCGGGCCCGAAGGTCATATAGATGTTAATAGTACTGCTGTATTTTTTTTTAAGGGAAGTAGTGGAAGAAAATTAGGGGTCTAAATTTAACATTGTTGCGTTCATTTTAATGGGCCTAAAATGGGATAACCCATTTGACAGGGCAGAGGCCTGCGCCCAATCTGCACGGGCATTTGGGCCACTGGTAAATTGGTTGGGCCTTTTTTTTTTAGGAGGCCTTGGTGGCAACGTTTCTGCTCTCTGGCAGTCCCGCGCAGCCCGGGGCCAGCTTTTCCAAAGGTAAATTTTGCACATGCGCGAAACTGTCCAAAAATAACATTAGGGGGAACGTTGCTTGCCGGCCGCCTGAAATGAGGCTCCTGCGCTCTTTTCAGACCCGGATTAGTCGGTTGCTTTGCCTTAGTCGGCTCTCGTGATGAGCGAGCTCCTGCTGGCAGTCCCAGGTCTTGAGCAGCCAAACCAGCGGTCTTTA
Source organism: Squalus acanthias (assembly GCA_030390025.1). Taxonomy (NCBI): domain Eukaryota; kingdom Metazoa; phylum Chordata; class Chondrichthyes; order Squaliformes; family Squalidae; genus Squalus; species Squalus acanthias. Next base: position 12,952,141 of record CM059437.1, read on the forward strand.
AAGGGACCGCTGGAGGCCACTCCAAAAAAAAAAGCCCCCAAAAATGTTCGTGTTTTATGGAGTCGGAAGGAGCAGGAGTGCTCCTCCTGGCTCCACAGTATAAGTGTTGGTCGTTGCCGGCCCACCCTCTCCCTCCTGCTGACCGTCACCCCTTCACCCAGCGTGGGGCAAAATTCGTAAGGTGCCAACAGGCCAGCTGCATCGGGGCGCCTGATTAGCGCCTGCAGCTCGTCTGATTTATTCTGCTGAGGCCCAAGGGCGAATTTACCTTGGTCCTTGGGCATCTCCACTCCAGCGCGTCGTCGCAAGCCCGGATTGGGGTGCTAAGTTATTCAGGCCCCTTACAGTAGGGGATGTGGTGGTGGCGGCAGTGGAGAGGGGGGTAAGTCCATGACAGGAGAATCAGCCATGGACTATGGATGGAGCGGGGTTGATGAGCAAAATGGTCTTTATTTTCTGCTCCGAACCAGTTCCTAAAATGATTGCACCACAATAACTGGACTAAATCCACGTTCCTTCTGGTTAATGTTTTCCTATGTTTATTTTCTCGAGTATTTTTCCTACAATTTTCACCCACAGAGTTTGTGCATCACGGTACACTGACTCATGAGTGAGGCGACTGGACAAAATACAGATAACAAACTCTGAGTCAGGAATGATCAGCCGCTTGAGTGGAACAAAAAGGCACATAACCTCGACTCCCACTAAATACTCCAGCTTGAAGCTTTTTGCGCATTGCCCTTTTGCTCTCATGTCCTCTTACCTTGTATCGCACACTGGTTGGCATATTCCAATTCCCTGCTCACCAGCGCACAATTTCCCACCTGTTAAAGGGAATGGGCAGAAGATCTTGAGCTGGCGAGGTCAGAAGCTGAAAATCCCGGCCACCATCTCTGGGGTCAGACAAGGGCAAGTGATCAGCTCCCGGGTCTCTGTCGGCACCATTCTCCGATCTGTGGGTGGGACGTATGTGAGAAGCACCTCGGTCGATCCTAGCTCACCCTCTCCAAGGAGAAGTGCCTGGTTTGCCGCACAACATCCCTGTTGAACAGCTGCTATGATCAGGTGCTCACTGTGCGGGGAAATCGTGGGTACAATCCTGTGACCTTGCCCAATGACCTGATGTACTAACACACTGAACCTCTACATCACTTGCATGATTTTATTTCCAGTTTTATCCTCCTCTTCTCCTGAATGTTTAGACTTATACCCGAGTACAGCTCCACAGACACCAGCACTTACTTCGCCCAAGTAGCCAGTATTCATGTATGAATCTGCACAGTGAGGTTAGGCGAGCTATTCAACCGTAGGAAGGATTGCCAAAACCCATATCTCCCTACTTTCCAGCAGGAATCACTGGCTGGTTATCAGCAGCAGGACCCCTGGCAGATTTTTTTCTTCTCTCTCTATCACCAGGACAAGTTAAAGGATCCCCACCACTGTCCCAGCAAGCTCAGCACAGACTAGGAACACACCCTGGGGCCTTTCCGCTCTGCGTGACTCAGTTATCACACCAGCAGCGCAAATTTGCGGAACTTATTTTTTTGTGGGAGTAAGGCGGGGAATGTGGCGTGCACCATTTCCACACTGATGTAACTGCTTCTTGACAAAGTAAAGGAGTGAAAAGTCCCTTTCAATGAAAAACAGGGCAACGGCTGGGAAATTCCTCGCTGGCTTCCGCCACACATCCGGTGCAGAACAGCGCCGGAGCAGGAGCAGCTCCGAGGAATTTCACGGCCAATGTCTTCATTCCTCCACAACTCGTGACTCACTAATTAAATCTCATTCTCATAAATCATTCAATTGAAAACCATGCATTCCTGCAATTTGATAAACAGTTTAATAATTATGAAGATAGATACCCTCCCACACTATACCCTCCCACACTGTACCCACCTACACTGTACCCTCCTACACTGTACCCACCCACACTGTACCCGCCCACACTGTACCCGCCCACACTGTACCCTCCTACACTGTACCCTCCCACACTGTACCCTCCCACACTGTACCCTCCCACACTGTACCCACCCACACTGTACCCGCCCACACTGTACCCACCCACACTGTACCCTCCCACACTGTACCCGCCCACACTGTACCCTCCCACACTGTACCCGCCCACACTGTACCCGCCCACACTGTACCCGCCCACACTGTACCCGCCCGCGCTGTACCCGCCCGCACTGTATCCACACACACTGTACCCACCCACACTGTACCCACCTACACTGTACCCGCCCACACTGTACCCACCCACACTGTACCCGCCCACACTGTACCCTCCTACACTGTACCCACCCACACTGTACCCACCCACACTGTACCCACCCACACTGTATCCACCCACACTGTACCCTCCCACACTGTACCCACCCACACTGTACCCTCCCACACTGTACCCACCCACACTGTACCCGCCCACACTGTACCCGCCCACACTGTACCCGCCCACACTGTACCTGCCCACACTGTACCCGCCCACACTGTACCCACCCACACTGTACCCTCCCACACTGTATCCGCCCACACTGTACCCGCCCACACTGTACCTGCCCACACTGTACCCGCCCACACTGTACCCACCCACACTGTACCCGCCCACACTGTACCCGCCCACACTGTACCCGCCCACACTGTACCCGCCCGCACTGTATCCACCCACACTGTACCCACCCTCACTGTACCCGCCTACACTGTACCCGCCCACACTGTTCCCGCCCACACTGTACCCACCCACTGTACCCACCCACACTGTACCCGCCCACACTGTACCCGCCCACACTGTACCCACCCACACTGTACCCGCCCACACTGTACCCACCCACACTGTACCCACCCACACTGTACCCGCCCACACTGTACCCACCCACACTGTACCCTCCCACACTGTATCCGCCCACACTGCACCCACCCACACTGTACCCACCCACACTGTACCCTCCCACACTGTACCCGCCTACACTGTACCCGCCCACACTGTACCCACCCACACTGTACCCGCCCCACACTGTACCCGCCCACACTGTTCCCGCCCACACTGTTCCCGCCCACACTGTACCCGCCCACACTGTACCCACCCACACTGTACCCGCCCACACTGTACCCACCCACACTGTACCGCCTACACTGTACCCGCCCACACTGTACCCACCCACACTGTACCCGCCCACACTGTACCCGCCCACACTGTACCCGCCCACACTGTACCCGCCCACACTGTACCCACCCACACTGTACCCGCCCACACTGTACCCACCCACACTGTACCCACCCACACTGTACCCGCCCACACTGTACCCACCCACACTGTACCCTCCCACACTGTATCCGCCCACACTGCACCCACCCACACTGTACCCACCCACACTGTACCCTCCCACACTGTACCCGCCTACACTGTACCCGCCCACACTGTACCCGCCCACACTGTACCCTCCTACACTGTACCCACCCACACTGTACCCGCCCACACTGTACCCGCCCACACTGTACCCGCCCACACTGTACCCGCCCACACTGTACCCGCCCACACTGTTCCCGCCCACACTGTACCCACCCGCACTGTACCCGCCCACACTGTACCCACCCACACTGTACCCGCCCACACTGTTCCCGCCCACACTGTACCCACCCACACTGCACCCGCCCACACTGTACCCACCCACACTGTACCCTCCCACACTGTACCCTCCCACACTGTACCCGCCCACACTGTACCCTCCCACACTGTACCCGCCCACACTGTACCCGCCCACACTGTACCCGCCCACACTGTTCTCCACGACAGGACAGGTACACAACCTACTCCTAGTTTTGTGCCAACGTGACTCTGAGTTTCTCCCCTAGCAGGTGCCTGTGACTGCCCAAATAAAGCATCCCTGCTGGAAAGCATCGGCCTCCACTCTGAGGCTCCCCTGCCACCCCCACCTCCCCATCCGCCCCACCCCACCCCACTTCATGGTTGAAGTTGAGAACTCAATGTGTGGTCAATCACAGATGCAACAAATAAAAAAGACGCCAGCTTTGAAAATGCTATTAATGTAGATGTGAGCAGATTATTTAACTTGGACTGTGAGAATAGAACTGGAGGGCAGGAGTACAACATTTACCAGCCTCAAGTGAGATCAGTGAGTAGGAGGATTATTTTCCCTACGGGGTTGAGGAATTGACTGTTAGCTAAAGCAGTAAATGCTGTTTTAGCACCTTTGAAAAGCTGGATGAAATATATGGTTAGGAACAGGAGCGAGAGTCATATGGATCAATGCAGGTCGAAGTGATCGGATGTTGTGTGGAATATTATAGCTCCTGAATTGCCGGGGACCGGGGAAATGTTGGGAAGTGGGGTTGGGGATACAGCAGAGAGTTAAATGGGTGGGGCAAAGTCCGTGTGTGTAAATGGTCTGTGACAAGAATGGAGATATTGGGCAGGAATGCCGTTTTCCTGTTGGACACTTCATTATATCCTCGTCCCACCGCTCAGCGCTACAGAACATTGGAAAGGCAGCATACTGCCGAGGGTGTGACTCTACCGTTTAAATTAAAAGGTATTTTTCAAACTCCCGTTGGCTGCTGCACAGAACGAGAGCCCCTTTCGCTGCTATGGTCCCGTAAAGCGGGCTTGAAAACTTGTGCAACACGCAATGCAGCCAGAAGTTGCACATGTGTTTCAGCAACTGGACAAAGACGGTCAGTGTTCGGAAAGACTATTTGTGTTATTTCCACAGTTGCCAGACCACACAAGTGTCGAGAAGTCCCCACAGCTCTGGGAGTCAAGATTAGCAGCTTTCTGGTTGGGAGTCAAGTGCGCAACGCAAATTACTGAGCTACCTCAAGTGTTGTCATTCCATTTTCATTTCGTTCCCAGGAGATGCAAGTTGTTTAAGGAAAACAAACGTCAGTATTTTCACCAGCATTGAACAAGATGTCCTTAAATTAAATATTACAATCAATTACAAGCACTGTGGCTCAGTGGGTAGCACACTTGCCTCTGCTGTCATGAAGGTTGTGGGTTCAAGTCCCACTTCAGAGACTTGAGCACATAAAGCTAGGCTGACACTCCCAGTGCAGTACTGAGGGAGTGCCGCACTGTCGGAGGTGCTGTCTTTCAGATGAGACGTTAAACTGAGGCCCCATCTGCTCTCTCAGGTGGGCGTAAAAGATCCCGTGGCACTATTTCGAAAGAGCAGGGGAGTTATCCCTGGTGTCCTAGCCAATAGTTATCCCTCAACCCACATAACAAAAACAGATTATCTGGTCATTACCACATTGCTGTTTGTGGGACCTCACTGTGTAAATTGGCTGCTGTGTTTCCCACATTATGACAGTGACTCTACTTCATTGGCTGTAAAGCGCTTTGAGACGTCCGATGGTCGTGAAAGGCGCTATATAAATGCAAAGTTGTTTTTAATTCTCCACAATGAGACTTCATTGGAAGTTGGGAATCTCATTTACTGAAATTTCCCCATTATATCCTCATCATCATCTGAATCCTCAAGGGCATATTTTACAGAGGGGACACTTAATAAATCGTAGGCAGACTAGACACAAGAACTTTCAATCGGTTAAGGACCGCATGGACCTAAAAATGGGTGATCTGAACTTTATTGTTAGCCTGTGTAAAACCAACACGTAAGGAAAGTTAAACATCACAGTCCAAATCTGCGGTTTTTATATAAATTGAAATGGAGCACACTTTTTAAAATTTAATTCAGAGGCACGCCATGTTTAAAGAATTGGGGAAGACATGGGGACATTTATGGGATTTGCAGTGTGGAGGAGGGGGAGATGAACCGTTCCAAATAAAATGGGGAGGTACATCCTGTCACCCTCCAAACCTCCCCCTCCTACCACCAGAGGTGGTGCCTATGACTTAATGATACATTTTCAACCAGCTTATTCTACATATGTAGTAAATGCTTTTAGCATGCGTTGGTACAACAACAACAACAACTCGCATTTATATAATGCCATTGACTTATAAAAACACCCATGTCGCTTCACAGGAGCGTAATCAGAAATAAACGGATGCCAAGCCAAAGAAGGAGATATTAGGAGGGACGGCCACGTGTTTGGTCGCAAAGGTGAGTTTTAAGGAGGAGAGGGAGGTGGAGAGGTAGAGAGGTTTAGGTAGAGAATACCAGAGCGCAGGGGCCAAGGCGCTGAAGGAACGGGCACCAACGATGGGGCAATGCACAAATCGATAGGGTCGGATGAACGGAGAGTTCGGTGGGGGGGTGGTGGTTTATAGGGCTGAAGGAGGTTATAGAGATAGGGGCCAGGCCATAAAGGGATTTCAAGAGCATAATTACTTGTTATTTAGTTATTAACATAAAGGTTGCACTATGTGCTACTAGTTCTCAAAGACGTAACACGTTCCTATGAAGTTACTTTGCTATTTTAACAGGACTATTTAAAAATAAACATGCCAATGTTTCCATTAATATGGAGAAAGTAATTTCACATAAATGTGTTAAGCATTAGTGCGCAAATATCGCAGCGTGGAATTTCTGGGCTGCTATTTATGATTATAAGGAGGACCCAGTGGATAAGTAGCTGAAATAGGAAACATTAATGGTTAGTGTCTTCAACCCAATTTTGTCCACCCGCTTTGTAAACTTGAAACAATGTCTATGACAATGACTGACCCCTAAACAACCCCTTTCATCAGATCATTGTCAGCCTGGCTGGCTTAGCTCGGGTCATTGCAAAGAGCCTGAATTACTGAGGCTTTCATCTGTAACAAATTAGGACTTTTCAGATTTCCTTCTAGAATCAGTTGAAGTTAATAAAGTAAAGCATGAAATTTACAAGAGGTGGATTTCAGTTTCACAGTTTGAGAGGGAATAAAAACATCAAGAAACTTAGACACGTTGAATAAAATCAAAAAGGAGAAAATAGTGTCTGTATTTTGAAAAGGACCTTTTGTTCTAATCTGCTCCAAGAACCTTTGACAAATATTCTCATGCAATTAGTGCCAGTCCAAGGTCCTCTTGGTCAATAATCTAATCGGGTTTTTTTTTGGTTCCACACTCCAGGAAACTCACTCAACATTCATTAGTGAGTTTCCACAGTGAGCCCCTGTCACAACTCATTCCATCCCTTGCGCCTTAATTACTGACCATCCAGGAGCGCCGCAAGCCTCGTACAACAAAGTGGGGTTAAAAAGAAACACCTCGTGTACTGTCAGGTTTACACTTTACAATATAGGAAATATTTAACTATCCGTTCAAGCAGCGGACGTGCTGTGCATTTCTCATTTTACTGATAGAAATTTCGATTGAAAAAAAAAAGGAAAAATATCAGAAAAAGTAAATTAAAATGAAAAGCCAAAAGTAAAAACAATTGAACTATTCGCAAACTTAAGTTTATAAAATACATTTATTCAACTTTAAAAGGTTAGAAAAGTTGTTTCCTCCCCTCCCAAACTTGTTCTATATGAAAGATGAGATTATTTCAGTTGCTATTTGACTGTAACACTACTTGCCTTTTGTAAACAGGATGGTAACGACACATAATTCCAACTGCAGCCACACAGCCATCAACTTTGGATGTCGATCCATTGATTAAGTTGAGGTCACTTTCCCCCCAGTTCACCGCACTGTTATCCCGTAAGAGCAGCGCCGCAGTCCCCAGCAAGAAACCCATGTAAACACCAGCTCCACTTTTATTCTCAACTTTTCTTCTCCCTCCTCCAAAGCACTGAACTTTTTTTTTCTCTCTCTCTCTATTATCTCTTTGTTTCTTCCGCCGAAAGTCTGGCTAATTGCCACGCCAAGTGCAGTCACAAGCAAGTTCTGGGTAGAGCAGATCCACGGATGATGATAATGATGATGATGTCGAGAGAAGTTCACCTAGAGATAGCCCATCTTCTCGGTCCTTGTGACTGCTGCAGCATCAGCGAGTGGGCTCGCTCCGAAAAAAAACTTCCTGGTTTCACACTGAAGCCCGGTGCTGCCCTCTGTCTTTAAAGTTCAGCGGTGCTGATAACTTGACACTGAGCATTGGCATCTCAGATTTTCGAGCCTTATCACATCTCTCTCAGGAGGCCCCGATGCCCTTCCAAGGACAATGAATTACTCTGAGGGGCAGTGACTGTGGCTGAACCGGCAGTTATTTTGTGAACAGAACAGCAATGAGGCAAATCTGTGTTTGATGCGTTTAATTGGGAACATAGGAACAGGAGGAGGCCATTCAGCCCCTCGAGCCTGCTCCCCAATTCAACGGGATCGTGGCTGATCTGCGACCTAACTCCATATACCCGCCTTTGGCCCATATCCCTTAATACCTTTGGTTAACAAAAAGCTATCAATCTCGAGTTTAAAATTAACAATTGACCCAGCATCAACTGCCATTTGCGGAAGAGAGTTCCAAACTTCTACCACCCTTTGTGTGGAGAAGTGTTTCCTAATTTCACTCCTGAAAGATCTGGCTCTAATTTTTGGACGATGCCCCCTAGTCCTAGACTCCCCAACCAGGGGAAATAGTCTCTCTCTCTCTACCCTATCTGTTCCCCTTAATATCTTGAAAACTTCAATCAAATCACCCCTTAACCTTCTAAATTCTAGGGAATACAACCCTAATTTGTGTAATCTCTCCTCATAACTTAACCCTTGAAGTCCGGGTATCATTCTGGTAAACCTACGCTGCACACCCTCCAAGGCCAATATATCCTTCCTAAGGTGTGGTGCCCAGAACTGCTCACAGTGCTCCATTCAGGGATGTTAGCCAGTGTCCCCCTGCTTTTCTGTGAACAGGCAGAAAACAACAGAGCCTCTGTCCAATCCAAAGGAAAACCACATTTCACCCAAGTATATAAGTATATTTATGGAACAGGCTTTCAGGATAAAACTCAACAGGTTCGAATATAAATAAATCAGCCAGGGCTCCCACTATGGATTATCCAGTGACCCCTGCTGGAAGGTGAATGCAAAGTGGATGTCAAGTACAAATAGATATCAACTCAGATGTGATGGCCCCCATGACCGAATAGGTTGTCAAAACTTACAAATAAAGAATGGAATTAGCTGATGCCTGTAGAATCATACTCTAACACAAAACAGCACCTTTGGAGGGGATGGAGGGAAGATAAAATTGGAAAAGGAAAAGTGATAGGCCCTGATCTGTTTCTGTAAAACTATAAAACTCTTCACTGTCTCATGGAGGTAGCTCCACTTCTACCTCCTACTACACCATCACAGTTCCCCCACATTGAAACTGCTGTGTGAAAATTATTGGCCCTGAAATTGCGGTCGGCGGCGTAGCTAAGGAGTACGGCGCTGACCTCCGAAAGAAATCCGCACTTACCTGTTGCGAGGCCCCCTTCGAAAACCTGCGTTGTTTCTCTGTGGAGCTGTGCGCAGTGTAGAGGCCCATGGATCCCATGGGTGCACTGTGTGCGCAAGTGTACCTGGGATCATGTGGGGCGGTGCGCCAATCAGGAAACAGAAATCTCCGATGTCCAGTCATTTGTAGGGCATGGATTTGAGAAGACTTTTCTGCTGTCCCCCTGTTTCTGGTGCACCCTGGCATGTTAGGCAGTCGGTGCAGAATTCCATGTGGAAGTGTGGGCCGACTGCCAAAATTTAGGCCATGCAAGAAAAAAATTAATCTCTAAATGGCGACACGCACTTAGAGCTTTGGAACCCGTCATTCCGTTTAAGCAATGTTGCATTTAGCCGTGAACTTATTATAGACATGATTTTTAATGCACAAAAAATGAAATTGCCCTAAAACTCTAAAACATTCCAAATATACCAATTTCATTAACCTGAAGATTTATGAGAACCTGTCTTTTGAAACAGTGCAATTAGCACTTGCTGTCCCCAGAAGGACAGTTATTTATATTTAATCTTACTTTATCTTAACTGCTTTTAAGTTTGATAAGTTTTAACCCCATTCATCGCATACTGAAAACCATATTTCAAGCTGATGTTTTGACGCTTCACCTAATATTGCATATCCCCCTCCCCTTACGCTCTGCAAACAGGCTCCTGTGCCTGTTTGCACCAGCCATAAATTTTCCTGTGTAATTTCTGGGAAGTTGGTGGGGCAATTAGCCCAACTCTGCACCAGCAATGAGGATTTCACAGTCGCAGTGGATGATCTGTCTAGTCAGAACGTGACAGATCGCAAGTTCGGGATTTAGCACATGCGCGAACTTGTAGTCAATTTCAAAGGCGTTATGATGGCGAACTCTGAGAGTACGCCATCATAACGACCGCAAATTCTGCCACCATGGCCCAAAAATTAGTGTCTCTACGCGAGAGTACGCACTGTGTACTCTCGCGTATTCTGTCTCCAATTGCCGGTTTTCTGCATGCACTGCGCATGCACTGAAAACCGGCACTTGGTGATTTCAAAAGGGGGCGGTTCCTAGGTGAACCGTGTGCGCGCTACAGGCTGCGCGCACGCAGTGCACTTAGTGCTTTGAACGCGCAGGTAAGCATGGAAGATTTTGCACATAAAGAAAGGAGGCGTAAGACCCTCTTTTAACAAGGTAAGTAGTTAATTAAGTATTATTTTGAATTTTTTTCAACAGGTATATCTTTTTTAGAGACTTTAAAGAAAGGTAAGTTTATTTTTATAACTTTTTAAAAGACTTTAAATTTTTTCAAAAATTTAATTTTTTGTTTAAAGTGGTTAATTTATTTAACTATACTTATTTCATTAATGTGATGGTTTTTTAAAAAAATTAATTGAGGTTTAGCTGTTCTTTTGAGGGGGTATAGATTCATAGCTTTCACAGCACTTGATGTGAAAACTATGAATGAAAGATGGTGTGCTGCCATTGGCTCTAACTGAATCACGTGATCCCACAGCTCGCACGAATTAACTGCGCCTGTGGGATACGGAAGCACTGCACAGCTGCTGTCTAGAAAATCAAGTTCGTGCGAGCTCGGAATGAAAAGGCAGGCGCGCAGTGAGATATCGCGGGGAAGCCTTACCCCCGCACGAAGGCTCCGTCATTAATTTCTGGGCCGATGTCTCCTGGGGTCAATGGGTTTGCTCTTATCGGGTTGCCCAGTTTTGGAAACCTACCACACACAGGGGTAAAAATGTAGAGAGGTGAGAACTCCAAATAAATGCAGTTACCCTTGGATAATGCTCCTCAGATAAAACTGACAAATTTGATACTTTTAAATGCAATTGTTATTTTTGAGAAACGTGGTCCTTTATGTATGTAACTGAAGATCGCTTGTAGAGTTTTTTAAGCAACTGTGTTTTTTCAGTTCAGAAATAGAACTTTTTTTCATTCAAGCCTCTGTAAAGCGCCTTGGGACATTGCGTTTATATAGCTGTACAGTAATCCCTCCCCAACCGCGGGCGATACGTCCCTGAAAACCCCCGTGGTTAGTAAAACCGCGGTTGGCAAATTCAGTATAAATGAAATAAAAAAGAATATAAAAAGCATAAAAATCATGTTATTTACCTTATTCCTAAATGAAAAACTGCGGATACGCGAATTTCACTGCCGCGGTTGGCGAAAACTGTCGCAGAGTGGAAACCGTGTATACGTGAAATCCGCGTATAGAAAAACCGCGGTTGGGGCGGGATTCCTGTATTTGGTCGCAATTAAAAAAAACTTAAACTGGACAAAGCGTTTTCATCATAGTTAATGTAACCAAATTGAATACAAGGGTCAACTGTGCAAGGCCAATGTGTTGGCAGTCAACGGCACTGAACTAAAGTAAAAGCCCTTTTTAATTACCTGTGGTGTCAGCAACCATCTCTCCTGTGGCTGAGGTGCCCCTGTCCTCTCCTCTCCTCTCCTCAATCCAGAGCACCACCTATGGGCCACGTTCACAAAACTCAGCAGCTAGTTTTTCACAGCTATGTAAACAGAAAAGAGAAGCGACATTTTAGATCTCCGATCACGCCAACTCATGTCATTGCGATGATTTCTTTTTGTGTTTGTCAATCTGTTCCATCTTTTCAATATATTATTGACTTCTTGCACAGAAGTAGCAAAGCAGTGCAGACTTTGCGCAGAGACGTTTTACGTATCATCTATTCATTTACTACCTCAGATAAAGACAAGAGTAATCCTATATTACGTTTTTATTCACAATAACATTTGATTTACCTGCAACATTGTTGAGGTGAAATGAATTGGTTTGTTGTCATGGCTGGACATACATTGGGAGCAATGCATGTCTAAGAGTTGTGCCAGTTGCGCAGGTGCAGAAGAACATAAGAACATACGAATTCGAAGCAGGAGTAGACCATACGGGCCCTCGAGCCCTGCTCCACCATTCAATAAGGCCATGGCTGATCTTCAACCTCAAATCCACTTTCCTGCCCGATTCCCATATTCCTTGATTCCTCTAGAGTCCAAAAATCTATCTATCTCAGCCTTGAATATACTCAACGACTCAGCATCCACAGCCCCTTGAGGTAGAGAATTACAAAGATTCACAACCCTCTCAGTGAAGAAATTCCTCCTCATCTCAGTCTTAAATGGCCGACCCCTTATCCTGAGACTATGCCCCCTAGTTCTAGATACTCTCAACATGACTGAGCAGCAGTGCTTCAGAAGGCTCAGGCTATCACGCCAGGTCATCGCAGACATTTGCAGCTTCTAGGAACCAGACCTGCAGCCCAGCGGACCTGGTGGACACACCTTACCAGTGGCTGTCAAAGTCACCAGTGCCCTCAACTTCTTTGCATCAGACATTTGCAGCATCTCGCAGTCGGCCGTCCACAGATGCATCACAGAGGTCACCGATGCCCTGTTTGACAAGTCAGCCAATTATATCAACTTTGCCACTGATGACACCAGTGTTACTGAGCGGGCACTGGGCTTTGAGGCTGTGGCTAGCTTCCCATGGGTGCTGGGCATCATCGACTGCACACATGTGGCCATTAGGGCACCCCATCATCACCCAGGAGTGTTTGTCAACCGCGAGGGCTTCCACTCCCTCAATGTGCAGCTGGTCTGCAACCATAGTAAGATCATCATGCATGTGTGCGCCAAATTCCCTGGCAGCTACCATGACTCTTCCGTGCTGCGCCAGTCCACCCTCCCTCAGCTCTTCGCACCGCCAAACAGACTTACCAGCTGGTTGCTTGGAGACAAGGGCTATCCACTGAAGACGTGGCTCATGGCACCCTTGAGAAGGCCACGTACTGAGGCCGAGGAGCGTTATAATGAGAGCCACATCTCCACCAGGTGTGTCACAGAGCAAACAATAGGCATGCTGAAAAGGCGCTTCAGATGCCTTGACAGATCTGGAGGAGCCCTTCAGTACGCATCAGCAGGGGTCTCCAGAATCATGGTTGTCTGCTGCGCACTGCACAACATAGCACAGCAGCAAGGATTAGCATGAGGAGCAATGCACGGAGCGCACAGCCTCTTCAGAGGAGGAGGAGCATCAGCTGGAAGACGAGGAGAGGAGCAGGAAGAACCTGAGGTCCAGATCCCACCAGCACCTGAGCACATTGCTGCCCGGGAGGCCAGGGATGGTCTCATCATGGCCAGACTTAACTTCCCGCATTACACCCATATGGCTACCACATGCTGTGACACCGTAAAGCATCCCTACAATGACCAAGCCATTCCTTTCACACTGACCCCCATTGCTGTAGGTAACGTTATGTCTGACCATTCACTCCAACTCACTAAGCCACTTCCAAAGTAGCAGACAAAAATCAGCATAACCGGGAAGTGGTGAAAATAAATAGTTTTATATGTGACATAAGAGTAACGGAACCTTAAAGAAACCACTTCTTTGAACACCCATGTGCTTACCCTTGTGCTCTATTACTGTGTACTTTTTCTTTTATGCGTGCTTCTACGAGGTGCAACACCTATGGCTTCAGCAGAGGTAGAGGCAGCCTGCTCACTTCCCTGCTGCGATTGCTTAGACAGTCTTGGCGGACGTCCTCTGGGTTTTGGAGCCTCTGATGGCCCCGCCAAAGTCTGCTCCTCCTGCGACTGTGCAGGGGCAGACTCGGCCATCGCTGTCCGAGGATGCATCTGGGGCTCTGACTGAGGGGGTGGCAACAGGGGAGAAGTGTGAGCGCTTTGAGAGGAGCCCCCACTTCCATGTCCCCTCTCACCAGCATCCTTTCATGGGCCTCCCCCACATCCCTGCTAGCAAGGAGCTGGAGAGCACCTTGCTGCACAGCCGTGGGGCCATGAGGACCCAAGGCTACGTTGACATCCCTCCTAGAGAGGAGGTCTATGAGCCTCTGCCATCTGTTTTCCATAGATAGCCATCTATAGATACCATGTGCTCCTGTGAGTGGCGCATTAGCTGCTCCATGCAGGTGGCCATCCTATCCATGGACGAGCCTACAGTCGCCATCGCCTGCGACATGGTGATGCTCATGTTGGAGATGGACTCCTCCATTCTCTGCCCATTTGCAGACATCGCGGTCGCAAAACCCGTCAGAGCCTCCTGCACTTCTTCCTGCACCTCCAGGATCGCCCTCTTTCTGGATGGCCCCCGAGGCTCAGCATCTGCATGCAGCTGAGCAGAGCTGGGAGCGTCCTGTGCCCTCCGGCGAGGAGTCTCCACTGCTGACCCTGTCTCCACCATCTGCTCTTGCTCACTTGTGACTTGTGAGACACCAGGTGACAACACTACTCAATGTCGCAGCTGGGCCGGGCGGAATTTGGGGCATGGCCCAGTTACATTGGGTCTCCATCCCGATTTCTGTCCACATTTACCCCTCAACCAACATCACTAAAACAGATAATCTGGTCATGTATCTTATAGCTGTTTGTGGGATCTTTCTGTGCTGCATTTCCCTACATTGCAACAGTGACTGCACTTCAAAAAGTACTTCATTGGCTGTAAAGCACTTTGGGATGTCCTGAGGTTCTGAAAGGCGCTATAGAAATGCAAGTTCTTTCTTTTACTTCGACTGAAAGTTCCACTGAAGGCAAGGCGGGCGGTAGAGGCACTGCATATACCCAGCCCCCTTCTCCGTGCAGACGTCACTGAAAGAGGCAGGACTGAGGGGATGATGTCATCTGCCAAAATTCTTGCCAGTTTCACTTCATTTGCCCCGACTGTAATGCATTCCAGCATAAAGCAGGCATACTCTGTTACCAGAGTCTGATGCGGGCAGCAGTTGTGCCTCTAGTAATTTAAAGGGCTGATTTCCCTGTAGCATTGATCGTGGGCTGATTGATTGTTGAAGGGAAAACTGCAAATTCAGAAACTGGCCTGTACAACATCTTTTTGCACCAATTCTTTCTTCCTGCAATTTTCTGTATGGCTGCATTTCGCTTGCTTTGAAAATTTTGAGCTATAGCCTCATTAAAGTCCCAGAATTGGTGAAAACATTATTCAAATGAATATCTGGTGCAATTTTCCAGCTTTTAAGCAAAGATGACACTTTTTTTCCCATTTAAAATCCATTTTGAACAGGGGCAAGGGATGCTTCACATGCCCTGGAGCTCTTAAAGGGGAACAGACTTTGTATTTTTTCTGTTACAATGTTTGCTGTTCACTTTTAGTATTTTTTTTTACCCGCAATCTTGTAATAATTCTGACATTTTTATTTACGAGTCAATCTCCCATGGTGTCATGCAGATGGAGTCATGGCCAAGTGTAGCCTTCAGGTAAAGCGGGGACAGAGGGCAGGGAATATATGAACGGTAATATTATATATTACTTTGATTTATGGTTAAATATCAAAACGTACACAATTTGGGAAGTAGAGAAGTAGAATTGGTTGGAGCACAACAATAACATTTTGAGGAGCTGGGAGATGCAAAACTGAGGCACATAACATCACCACTGGGAGGGGGGTGTAACTACAGAGTGACCTATTTACATTATAAATGTGTGCGTGGGAATTGATAATGTAAAAATTGACAGAAAGTGCTGCAGAGATTTTTTAATCTATTATAGATAATGTCGAACTGATTTTATGAATGAGCACTATTTCAGGAAATCACGGGTGCACTGCCTACGATTTATTGTCCATTCATAAAATTGGCCCTTACCTATTTTTCCAATAATTGTTTGGAGGGCAATTTTAATTTACTCATGATGGTAAGTTTGTCTTTGAACGGCCTGAAAATACTAGTCCATTACTGTCCGCTTACCAAGAAAGTGGCCTCTTAATGAACCACTGACAGGACATGAACACAAAACAGATGAATAAGAAACAGGCACATGAAGCTTCTTTACCAACAAATACAGATTGCTGATTCTGTCTAAAATAGCTTTTGTTCCTCTGTGTTTTGTTTTCATGGTACATTGGTTTGTCGCAAGTGCTCTTGATCAGTTAGTGTCCACAAGTTGGGAGCGCTTCACAGTTTTGCAGTGCAGTGATAACAAAACACTCAGAAGTGATTCCTGAGATGAGGGGGTTGACTTATGAAGAAAGGTTGAGCAGGTTGGGCCCATACTCATTGGAGTTTAGAAGAATGAGAGGTGATCTTATTGAAACATATAAGATTCTGAGGGGGCTCGACAAGGTAGATGCAGAGAGGATGTTTCCCCTCATGGGGTAATCTAGAACTCGGGGGCATAGATTCAGAATAAGGGGTCGCCCATTTAAAACTGAGATGAGGAGGAATTTCTTCTCTCAGAGGGTTGTAAATCTGTGGAATTCTCTACCCCAGAGAGCTGTGGAGGCTGGGTCATTGAATATATTTAAGGTGGAGATAGACAGATTTTTGAACAATAAGGGAGTGATGGATTATGGGGAGCGGGCAGGATCAGATCAGCCATAATCTCGAGGGGCCAAATGGCCTACTCCTGCTCCTATTTCTTCTGTTCTTATGTAAGTGTTGTTTTCATCTCAAGTCATCAATGTGCAATTAAACTGGAAGATGGAAGCAAACACTTGGAGACTCAATGGAAAATTGATGCAGAATTTACTTATTTATTTCTGCTTCCATCGCCTGCTAATTCTCACCAGCTACTTCTCTCTGGCTTTCAAATCCGCTTATAGGTTTTAAGTCATTTACCTGAAGGTTTACCTGTTAGCTTTCGTGGGAGCTCAGTGGACCACCTAGATGCAAGCCGCAGAGTCCGAGCACTGGGTCCAATATGGGCCTGGAACTTGATGTCAAGAAATAATGAGGGCGCATGTTGAGACATCAGCCTGCTGAAGATCAGCGAGCATTGTACTCAGTGAATGGATTTTTCACCAGTTTCTGTGGCCCCCCATGAAGAACTGACCCTCATTCTATGTCAAGTTGGGATAAAAATCTTTATCATCTCATCTGTTTCTGAAGGTTCTCTTCTCTTTTTCCACCCAGTCAGGGATCTTGTTTCCACGTAGCTCCCTGCTGGTGAGCAGTCAAGATGCATTGGCCCAGAGACTGCTTCACCATAAACCTGCCACTCTGCAATCGACTGGCAGGAGATGATACTCATAAGAACATAAGAACATAAGAACATAAGAATTAGGAGCAGGAGTAGGCCATACAGCCCCTCGAGCCCATTCAATAAGATCATGGCTGATCTTCGACCTCAATTCCTCTTTCCCGCTCTATCGCCATATTCCTTGATTCCCCATGAGTCCAAAAATCAATCTATCTCAGCCTTGAATATACTGAACGATTCAGCATCCACAGCCCTTTGTAGAGAATTTCAAAGATTCACAACTCTCTGACTGAAGAAATTCCTCCTCATCTCGGTCTTAAATGGTCGACCCCTTATCCTGAGACTATGCCCCCTAGTCCTAGACTCTCCAGCCTGGGGAAACAACCTCTCAGCATCTACCCTGTCAATCCCACTCAGAATCTTGTATGTTTCAATGAGATTACCTCTCATTATTCTAAACTCCAGAGAGTATCGGCCCATTCTACTCACTCTCTCCTCATAGGACAACCCTCTCATCCCAGGAATCAATCTAGTGAACCTTTGCTGCACTGCCTCCAAGGCAAGTACATCCTTCCTCCGATAAGGAGACCAAAACTGCGCACAGTACTCCAGGTGCGGTCTCGCCAAAGCCTTGTACAGTTGTAGTAAGATTTCCTTACCCTTGTACTTCAACCCCCACCCATACTCAAGTGATCATTTTAGATCTTTGAGCTAATAAAAGACTAAGACAGCTGAACCTGTTCTCATCAAACAATAGAATAAAGGGGTAAACCAGAATGAGTTATCGCTGGAGTTAAAACAACACTGATCAGAAAATTTAGGCTTGTGAGTTCATCCAATGAAGATAGATGGAAATACACAGCAGGGCATCAGCGTCTGAAAAAAGTGAAGACAGTTTAATGTTTTGGGTGTAGAATCTTCATTAGAACGGGAAACTGGAAGACAAGCAACTCCCTTTAAAATAAAGAGGGAAAGAGAACAAAAGATAAGTCAAAAGTCAGGTTGGAGATGAGGAGAGTGTTTTTTACGCAGCGACTGGTTATGATCTGGAATGCGCTGCCTGAAAGGGTGGTGGAAGCAGAATCAATAGTAACTTTCAAAAGGGAATTGGATAAATACTTGAACAGGAAAACATTGCTGGACAATAGGAAAAGAGATGAGGGGGGCGATTTTGCCAGCCCTGGGGAGGCGGGTATGGAGGCAGGACTGCTGGGAAAATGGCAGAATTTGGGGTCGGGTGCCCAACCCGCCCCCAACCCGCCTCCGTGCCATCTTGCTAGGAGGCGGGTAGTTAACAGGCAGATAAGAGGATTATCCCCATTTTGAGCCCTGAAGTGCGGGCTTCCCGAGGCGCTGAACCCCGCCAGGGTCACCGAGGCGAGCAGTGGGTCTGCGGGGGTCGGAGGGGTCCAAAAGTGCGCTGTAGAGGTGAGTGATGGGTGCAAGCGTGGAGAGGCAAGTATGAAAGGTGAGTGAAAACTGATTGAAAAAGTTTCCTTACCTTGCAGGCTTCAATCGTTGGGGATGCGGAGACTCCCCGCATCTCCACGGCAGAGATGACAGATGGCTGCTGCATTCTCCGATGCAACAGCCATCTGATATCTGCTAAAGAAAGAGGTTTGATGAGGTCGTGAATGCAAGAACTCACCAAGCAACAGAGAATGTCTGTGTTTGACAGCTTCACAGAGTTGTCAAACGATGACAATTCAACTGTCAAAAATTTTTGATAGATGACACGTCATACGCTGATGTTCTCTGTCACCGGCTTTCCCTTAATTGGCCTGCTAAGCCTGCTGGGCGGGCTTAACAAGGTCAATCAAGGGAAAATAGTGTGGGTTGGCCAGAAGTTGATGGAGGCGGGACTGAAACCTGACAAGTGGGAGTCCCGCCTCCAAAAGCTCCCCCTTGGCAAAATCGCCCCCGAGGAGTGGGACTAATTGGATAGCTCTTTCAAAGAGACAGCACAGGCAGGATGGGCCGAATAGCCTCCTTTGCTGCTATAATATTCTATTGTTGAGGCTGCCGCGAAACACGAATGGAGGCTGAATCCATATGTGGAAAACAAGAAACTTTAATTCACTGCATGGCACACAAAATGGCTGAGAAAGCTGCTCCCAGAATTCTCTGGAAAAACCCTGAAGCCCTGCCCACTCCTGTCTTAAAGGTAAGGTGCCTTAAAGGGAAGGTACACCGATATTTTGTCCACAGACGGAAAAGTGGGTTATGCCCGTTTAGCTGGCGATCCGCCACACAGCTGCCCCCAGAATCTGCTTAGGAGGTGTGGACGAGACGGTGCGGCGGTCTGATGGGCCGGCCGGAGCGGCTCTTGTAGGACGCCGGTGGACGTGGAACGGCCGGGCGTGGAGCAGCCGGGTGAACCGGCTTGAGGGCAGGTCAGCCGCGTGGAGGTGGACGAGCTACAGGGACCTGCTCACCGGGCTCCGAGTGTGCTGGCTTGAGTCGGTCAACCGACACTTTTTCGGTCCTGTCGCCCACTTGCAGGGTGAAAAATTTGTCCCCAGCCTGTAGCACCTTGTAGGGCCCGTCGTACAGGGGTTGAAGGGGTCCGCGGTGGGCGTCGTGCCGGACGAAAACAAACCGTGCCTGGTGCAGGCTTAGTGGGACGTGTGAGGTGGATTCGCCGTGTCGAGCAATGGGCACCGGGGCGAACTGCAGCGCCGGTGAGGCGAAGTCGTGGCGTTGCTGGTCGGCTGACCAGGGTGTCGTGGCGGTGGGCAGGAACTCGCCGGGTACGCGCAGCGGCTGACCGTACACGAGCTCTACTGTCGATGCGTGGAGGTCTTCTTTAACCGCGGTGCGCAGGCCGAGGAGGACCCACGGAAGTCGGTCGGTCCAGGCGCCGTCTTGGAGGCTGGCTCGAAGAGATGCCTTCAAGGATCTGTGGAACCGCTCACACAGTCCGTTGGCTTGGGGGTGGTATGCTGTGGTGCGGTGAATGGTCACCCCGAGATTGCGTGCAACGGCGGTCCAGAGTTCAGAGGTAAATTGCGGACCTCTGTCCGACGTCATGTCGGAGGGGATGCCGAACCGTGCGACCCAGGTGCTGACGAAGGCTCTGGCGATGTCGGCGGTGGTGGTAGAGGTCAGTGGAATTGCCTCAGGCCAGCGTGTGGTGCGGTCAACGATGGTCAGCAAGTGCGTGTGGCCTTGCGACGGCGGCAGGGGCCCGACGATGTCCACGTGGATGTGGTCGAATCTCCGCAAGGGGACGGTAAACTCCTCGAGGGGTGCTTTCATGTGTTGCTGTACCTTGGCCCGTTGGCAGGCTAGGCAGGAGTTGGCCCAAGTACGTACATTCTTGCGAAGGCCGCGCCAGACGAAGCGGTTGGCTACCAATTTGATGGATGCGCGGGCGCCGGGGTGGGAGAGGTTGTGGAGAATGTCGAATACCCGGCGGCGCCAGGACGCTGGGACGACGGGCCGAGGTTGACATAGGGATATGTCGCACTTGACCGTGACTGCGGTCGGGCCACAGGCGACGTCGGCCAGGCGTAGCCCTGGTAGGTTGGTGGGTGCAGAGAGCAGATCAGGGTCGGTGATCTGGTCTGCTGCGAGTTGAGCGTAGTCGACTGCTAGGTGTGCGGCGTGGATGGCGGGGCGGGAGAGGCAGTCGGCTACCACATTGTCTTGGCCGGAGACGTGTTGGATGTCCGTGGTGAACTCGGACACTGCCGCGAGCTGACGCTGCTGCCTGGCGGACCAGGGGTCGGTTGTCTTTGCCATTGCGAATGTCAGGGGCTTGTGGTCGACAAACGCCGTGAAGGGGTGGCCCTCAAGCAAAAACCGGAAATGGCGGACCGCCAGGAACAGCGCGAGGAGCTCGCGGTCGAAGGTGCTGTACTTGACCTCCGGGGGGCGTAGTTGGCGGCTGAAGAAGGCAAGTGGTTGCCAGGCGCCGTCGACCCACTGCTCATACACGGCGCCGACCGCGTGGTCGGAGGCGTCCGTGGTGAGCGCTACCCTGGCATTGGGCCGTGGGTGCGCGAGCAGGGTGGCGTTGGCGAGCGCGGTCTTGGTGGAGTCGAAGGCAGCTGACGCGTCTGCCGTCCATTCGACCGCCATCTTGCCGCTCCTGCCCCAGAGGGTTTCATACAGGGGCCTCATGAGGGACGCCGCTTTGGGGATGAAGCGGTTATAGAAGTTCACCATCCCGAGGAACTCCTGGAGGCCTTTGATGGTGGTGGGGCGGGGAAATTGTTGGACGGCCTGCACCTTGGTGGGCAGGGGAATGGCCCCAGCATGGGTGATGTGGTGGCCGAGGAAGTCGATCTTGTCCAGGCCGAACTGGCATTTGGCTGGGCTGAGCCCGTGGTCGCTGAGGCGCCCGAACAGGATGCGGAGGTGTTCGAGGTGTTCCTGCTTGGAGGAACTGGCTACCAGGATGTCATCCAGGTAGACGAACAGGAACTTCAGGTCCCGAAGGACCGAGTCCACGAGCCGTTGGAATGCCTGGGCCGCGTTTTTGAGGCCGAAGGGCATCCGCAGGAACTCGAACAGGCCGAAGGGGGCGATGTGGAGTGGGGAGGCCCAGGGACTGTTAGAGCGGTGGATGATGCCGAGCTGTTCCATGGTGGCAAACTCGGTCCGCGTGATCTCCAGTTTGGCCGGGTCCAGCCTGCGGGCGTGGGCGTACACTGGGGGGGCCTGTGGTGGGGATGAAGTGTTCCACCCCGTGTTTGGCGGCCTCCGCGGAGAAGGTCGGATTGGTAAGGGCTGGGAATTTGGCCAGGAGTGCCGAGTAGTCATCCGTGGCCCGGGCGTGGCACTGTGACGCCATGTTGGCGGGTTGACGGGGGGCCATGGCGCCCAGGATGGGGGACATGGTGTTCATGCCCACGAGGCGGTGACGGGGGATGTCTGCCAGTAGGCCGTAGGCGCACAGGAAATCTGCGCCGATGAGCGGGGAGAGCACCTTGGCAGTGATGAACTCCCATCGGTAGCGGCGACCAGCGAGGTCGAGGGTGACTGTCCGGGTGCCATACGTCCGGATTTCCGAGCCGTTAGCAGCAGCCAGCGTCGGTCCTCGTTCGCCCTTTTGGATGTCGAGGGAGGAGGCTGGGATGATGCTGTGCTGAGCCCCAGTGTCGCACAGGAACCGGCGGCCGGTTTTGTCATCCGTAACGAACAGCAGGGAGCCCGCATGGCCCACAGCCATCGCGGGGGCTGGTACGGGGGCGGACTTGAAAGAGCAGGGAGGTGTGCACCGTTGTGCCCTGGCGCCGAACCGTGCGTGGTAGTAACAGTGGCCCGGGTTAGTGGGGCGTGAAGGCCCCGTGGGCCTGGTGACAGGCCCTTGTGGCCGCGTGCTGGATGGTGAGGGGCGCGCCCAGGCATTGGCTGCCAGGTCCGGAGTGACGTCGCGGCTGGAGTGAGCGGACAGCAGCTTGTCGGCCTCATCGGCCAGGGCTTCCAGGTTCGTGAGGCCGGACGCCACGATCGCTGGGCGGATGCTGAGAGGAAGCTGGCGGATGAACAGCGTGCGGAAGAGTGATCCGGGTGGGCTCTCGTCGGTGAGGGAGAGCATGTGGGAGAGGAGGTCTGACGGTGAGGCATCACCGAGGCCTGGAAGGTCGAGGAGGTGGCAGTTTCGCTGATATGCCGAGGCTGTAAATTTTTTAAGGAGCGCTGTCCTGAGATGTGCGTACTTGCCTTCCTCTGGTGGGTTCTGCAGCGTTGTCCAAACCTTCGAAACTGCGGCGCTACTGAGTGATGTGATGAGATAGTCGTACTTCGTCCCATCTGTGGTGATATTTCGCAGCCGGAAGCGAGATTCAGCTTGGAGAAACCAGGCTTCGGGCTGGTTTTCCCAAAACTCCGGCAGTTTCACGGAAACTGCGTTCATGTCTGCCATTGCAGTGCTCGGAATACGCTCTGAGCGTCGGGGTCACCAATGTTGAGGCTGCCGCGAAACACGAATGGAGGCTGAATCCATATGTGGAAAACAAGAAACTTTAATTCACTGCATGGCACACAAAATGGCTGAGAAAGCTGCTCCCAGAATTCTCTGGAAAAACCCTGAAGCCCCGCCCACTCCTGTCTTAAAGGTAAGGTGCCTTAAAGGGAAGGTTCACCGATATTTTGTCCACAGACGGAAAAGTGGGTTATGCCCGTTTAGGTGGTGATCTGCCACACAATGATTTTATGTATACCAAGTACAGTTACAAAGAAGTAATTAATGGGTTTAACAGCCTGTTAACAGATTCATACTGAGTTCCTCTTATCAATGTGAACTATAAATTATTGTAATCCTAGATTTATAAATTTTATTTTCTATCTATTTCTCCCTTGTGTGCATGTCCCTCATGGTACATTGCATTGCCCGACTTAGAGAACAGTCCTGTTGCTGGGCTTCTGTCAATACTGCTCCGGAGCCAACTACAAGGGGTGACTGAGTGCCCATTGAATCCTACACTGGGGAAACATCTCAGCCTCTACCTGGCCTGACTCAAAGCTAGAGCTTGCCATGGGAGAGGACGAGCCATGCACCTGCACCCTGTGACACAGGACCTTGCTACACCAAGAACATTACACCAGGCAGCCTTGAAAAAATGCCCAATTTCACTAACGAGATACCGCAAAGTACATGGTCCAGATGTTGCTGGAGTGGGGCATCTTGCGACACGCCCCATTAGTTTCATTCACCCTTCAGCGAGAAAGAATTTTGCCCTGTAACTTGCTGGAAGTGCAATCTGATAATGACGCAGCGAGGGGATCTGGGACCTTGGTGAACGACGGGACCAATAGTCTATCTCCTTAACCAATTAGATTTAAGGATGGAGAAGGAAACAGGGGAATGCAGAGAAGGAAATATGGTGAATTAGAGTCAAATCAGGTACAGGAAGTTAAATAAAGAGAGGGAAAGAAAGATTGGATTAAATGAGAGAGAGAGAAAAGAGGCAGAAAGGAAAAGTAAGAAAAAAATTAAATTTTAAATTATAAATTAAAACAATCTCTAACAACAATTTGCTACCTGTAAGATTGAGACTCCACATTTTAAATTGTTTCCTTTCTGTGTGGGAGAGCTTGAGTGGCATTGCAGGAACATAAATCTCGTCATTAAAAAGGTATTTACGCTATTAAGTACTAGCCCTAACTTTCCACGGCGCGTTTAATTGGCGATTAAGGTACAAATGCAGCAATTTCATGACACTTATGGGGGAGGTTGACGGCGTATCCCTTCCTCACCACAAGTTGCTGGACGATTTACACATTAATAACGGCGAGCGCCATTAAACTCGCCGTTATTTTGGCAGCAAAATCTGGGCCAATATTTCTGCTCAAATGAACAGAAATTGAAAATCTTTGTCCTTTTGTATTCATTCCTGTTAACAGGGCCATCTTAGGTGTAGATTTCTGTTGTGAGAATTTTATTTGCCCAGTTTAGAGATAACGGGCTTGTCGTTCAAATCGCCCAGTCATCTTCACTACCACAAGTTGTGTAACTCCAGCTGTTTATAGAATCAGCCCACAATACTATCACCATCAAACAGTTTAAATCTCCCATCACAGATAAAGGAAGCTAAGACCGTATACAACTGCAAACACTCATACAAAATGCCACTTCACAATTGGAATCAGCAATGCCAGAAGTATGTCGGCTGTCAAGCTAGGGCTTGGTAAATGTTTTCTTTTAGTAGATTTGTACGTGTGGTGATTTTAACTGTATCTTTTATTTTCGCTCCCTTTTTTCTAATTACCTAGAATCGAGCTCCATTCTCCAATCTGGTGTTGACACCTGTCACTCCGTGATTGTTCCCTTTCAACTGTTGCTGCAGATGTCTGGGTTTTCCTCCTTGCTCCCCACGCGATCACCTAAAGGGTAAAGGGCCAGACTTGTGAACGAGTGCCTCCTCTTAATAACGGTCTAGTAATCAGGCTGTAATATCAGCAGCAAAAACATGTCATTGTGGACGGACCTTAATTAATCCCCTTTATTGTCATCACTGTATAATTATGATTCCTGTTGGGATTTTTTTTTGATACAAAATGTAGTTCTTTGTCTTTTCAGTTTGTAGAGGATCATACTGTCTACTCTAACCCTGAACATATGTATGTTTTATTTTCTTACCAAAAAAATCTATTCGGGACGTTCTAGGCTAACTAATCACAATTTTCTGCTCCATCTCCCTCTTTCTTTCAGACATAACAAAAATATTATTGCAGCCCAGAAGTGTCCCATGTTTTTTTGGCCCATCTTAGTGGAGAATAAGCACCAAACCAGCCGACTCTATGGGAGTCACTGGAGAAATACTTCAGTCAGCTCTGACTTTGGTTGTGTTTCATTCTTCAGAGACACGCTGTACTGACGCTTTAAAATATTCACATTGTTATTTAAAGTTTGCTGGAATCAATTAATCTTCCTCATTTCGTTGTCACGTGTGAGCTCTTTGTTGTGAATATTCATAGGAATGATCTGTGTGATTTTAGCAGTGATAGTGGATGGAAAATTATGGGTAACCTAAGGTCTAATTTTAAATTTTATGTAGGGAGTGGGGGGGGGGGGTGGAGGTGGGAGAAGGAGAATGTATTAAAACTGTGTTTGTATCATCAAACCTATCCTAATATCACATATTTTTAGCTCCTTGCTGCAGTACAGAATATGAACTGTGCTTGTAAGTGCTAACTGATGATGAATGCATTTTAACCGCGGTGTCGGTATGGACAAGTTAAGATCAGCATCTGTTAGTGCAGGGACCACCTCACTCCCCACTTGTTTTTGATTCTTCATAGAATCATAGAAATTTACGGCACAGAAGGAGGCCATTCGTTCCATTGTGTCTGTGCCGGCCGAAAAAGAGCTATCCAGCCTCATCCCACTTTCCAGCTCTTGGTCCATAGCCTTGGAGGTTATGGCACTTCAAGTGCATATACAAGTACTTTTTAAATGTGATGAGTGTTTCTGCCTCTACCACCCTTCAGGCAGTGAGTTCCAGACACCCTCTGGGTGAAAAAAGTTCTCCTCAACTCCTCTCTAATCCTTCTACCAATTACTTTAAATCTATGCCCCCTGGTTATTGACCTCTCTGCTGGGGGAAATAGGTCCTTCCTGTCCACTCTCTCTAGGCCCCTCATAATTTTATACATCTGAATTAAGTCTCCCCTCAGCCTCCGCTGTTCCAAAGAAAACAACCCCAGCCTCTCCAATCTTTCCTCATCGCTAAAATTCTCCAGCCCAGGCAACAACCTCGTAAATCTCCTCTGTACCCTCTCTAGTGAGATCACATCTTTCCTGTAACGTGGTGACCAGAATTGTACGCAGAACTCCAGCTTCTTCCTTGTTGTGTGGGATTTCTTCCAGCTGCTAATTTGGAACATCAAACACTTTCGAAGATTAGAATGACAAGAGCTGATTTTGGGTTGAGGAAGCCTTGAACAAACCAACAATCAACACTCAATTCAGAACCTGCGGCCACTGTCACCAAGGGAACCCATACAAAAGAACTCTCATTACGTTACTCAGGAGCAATAATCTCAACATGTAGACAGGGAAAGTAAAGGTCAAGTGCATCGGAAGTTAATGGTTCACTGCTTAAGAGTCCCTATGCATAATGAGAACATTTTAAATGGAGATGCAAGCCCAATAATGTTATTGGTGCCTGATTGGAAACAGAGGAACAAATCCTGGCAGAATTTCCACACAGCAATGAAAATGACAATTTATAACGTATAACCAGCAGATATCCCGTAACGTCATGTATTGTGTTGCAGAGAATCCACTGTTTCATCTCAATAGGGGAGTTTTGCCCTGTAACACACAATGTCAGAGCCACTGATTTATGGTGACTGAATATGTCAAATTCTGTTCTGTCAAATCAACAAAATGTGACAGGAAAATGTGTTGCAGGAACATAACATAAGAACATAAGAAATAGGAGCAGGAGTCGGCCATATGGCCCCTCGAGCCTGCTCCGTCATTCAAAAAGATCATGGCTGATCATCGACCTCAACTCCACATTCCCGCCCTTTTCTCCATATCCCTTGATTCCCCTAGAGTCCAAAAATCTATCTCAGCCTTGAATATACTCAAAGACTCAGCATCCACAGCCCTCTGGGGCAGATAATTCCAAAGATTCACAACCCTCTGAGTGAAGAAATTCCTCCTCATCTCGGTCTTAAATGGTCGATTCCTTATCCTGAGACTATATGCCCCCTAGTTCTAGACTCTCCAGCCAGGGGAAATATCCTCTCAGCATTTACCCTGTCAATCCCCTTCAGAATCTTGTATGTTTCAATGAGATCACCTCTCATTCTTCTAAACTCCAGAGATACGACACAATCTCTCATCATAGGAATCAATCTGGTGAACCTTCGTTGCACCGCCTCCAAGGCAAGTATATCCTTCCTTAGATAAGGAGACCAAAACTGTGCACAGTACTCCAGGTGTGGTCTCACCAAAGCCCTGTACAATTGTAGCAAGGAAGTAAGTATGACATTTACAGGAAGTAAGTGTGACACAGCAAATGAACTCTATACACAAGACCTTTTGTACATTATAGATAGCACAACAAGAGACAGTCTTTTAAAACAGACATGTCTCGCCATCTTTAACATGTAATATCAAACATCAATAACAGCTATCCATCTTTAACACATGTTATCAATTATCAACCCATCTATCTTTAACATGTAATATCAAATATCAAATACATCTATTCAACTTTCACACATAATGGGCCAAAAATTCGGCACTTGCCGGGTGAGTACGCACTGTGTACTCACCCGCAAGGCCTCCTGAAGTGCCGGTCCTGCATGCACTGCGCATGCGCGGGAAACCGGAACTTCCGGTCTGGTGAAGGGAGCGGTTCAGAGGTGAACCACGTGCGCGGTAGAGGCTGCGCGCACGCAGCAAACTTAGGGTTTTTTTCAGGTTTCTCCGGGAGGGTAAGTATTGAAGAATCTGCACTTTTAAAAAGGAGGCGCAGGACCCGTTTTCAACAAGGTTAATTAATTATAATTTAAAAAAAATTTCAACAGGTTTATCTTTTTTAGATACTTTGAAGAAAGGTAAGTTTATTTTTAGCACTGTTAAAAAGTATTTTAATTTTTTCAAAAATTTAAATTTTTGTTTAAAGTAGTTAATTTATTTAACTATAGTTATTTTATAAATGTGATGGGGTTTTTAAAAAATTTATTTGAAGTTTAGCTGTTCTTTTGGGGCCGATTTCAATTCATAGATTTGACAGGTCTTCCTGTCAAATCTATGAATGAAAGATGGTCTGCTGCCATTGGCTCTCCATGGCCCATGTGATCCCAGGGGATGCATTGCACTAACTACGCCCCTGGGACACCAACAGAGGCGCGGGCTTCCTGACGTCGGGAAACCCCGCCAGAGTCACCAAGGCGAGCAGTGGGTCTGCGGGGGTCGGAGGGGTGCAAAAGTGCACTGTGGAGGTAAGTGATGGGTGCAAGTGTGGAGAGGTAAGTATGTGAGGTGAGTGAAAAGTGTTAGAAAATGTTTCCTTACCTTTGTTTCTTCCTGCAGGTTTCAACAGTTGGGGATGCAGAGGGCTCGATTTTGCCAGCATGAGGAGGCGGGTTTGGAGGCGTGTGAGGTGGTAAAATCGCAAAAAATGGTGGGCGGGCACAATCCCGCCTCCATCCCGCCTCCGAGCAATTTTCCCAGATTCGGGGTTTCAGATCCCGTTTCCATCCCGCCTCCAATTTTGAGAGGCCTTTCTGATTTTTAGACATTTCCTCCATCCTACACGCCTCCTCTGGAACACGCCAGGTAATCCTGGCGGCATCACAAGTGGATTGCTTAGTAACAGCTGCAGCTCCACCATTAAAAAGGAGTTTTCAGCAATCATCATTTGCAGGTGGCAGAACTTTGTTGTCTCAGGTCTGGGGGAACTTTTAGCAGGCCTACTCATTGTTGTGGAAGTTTGGAGCCTGAGACCCATCTCTAGTGTGACCTCCTGGGAAACCCCTCTCCCCACCTTGACTGAGCGCTTCCTCAACTGAGGTATATAGCAGAAGCATGGGAACCATTTATTTCCTTTCCTCCTGGACATCAGATTCGGATGAAGACCAGCCGCGGCAGCAGCAGAACCCTGAACAACAGCAGCACCAACAGCAGCAGCAACAGCAGGAGCAACAACAGGAGCGCCAAGCTGCTGCTCACCCACCTGAAGCTGCACAGGCCAGAAGGCAGCAGCGCGCGACCACATTGTTGGCCGGGATGCAAGGGACGCACTCATGTTGGCCAGATTTGTTTAGCCTGCACAATCAAACACTTTTGTCTCGCACCTTCTTACCAGAGCATCGACAATGGACAAGAACCTACGGATTCCTATCACTCTGACCACCATACTGACAATTGCAAGTCACCCTAAGCCCTCAATGTGAAAGTTCCATTTGCGAAATGACAAGGGCCACAACTTCGATAGTTTGCCATCAAATCTGTTTATGATACCATGACAAGGATGGCTGGTTCAAATATAATACATCACAGCACCCAAGTGACTACCCTTGTGACTACTTGTGCTTTATCTTCCTCTTACGCGTACACCTACGTAGTGCTTCCCCTGTGGCTTCAGCAGATGTTGAGGCCCCTTGCTCACTTTCTTGCTGCTCCTGTCGTGACGCCTTTGGCAGGCGTCCTTTAGGGTTGCGAACCTGTGAGGGCTCGGCAACAGTCTGCTGCTCCTGCGGCTGTGCAGGGGCTGAGACACCCATCTCAGTTGGGTGGGGACTCTGGTGGGGCTCTGACCGAGGGCTTTGCAGTGGCATGGTCGTGTGAGCGCTTGGAGAGGAGCCCCCACTTCCTTGCTGTCTGCCACCAACATCCCTCTCATGGGTCAGCCCCACTTCAGAGCGAGCAAGTGGCTTGACAGCACCTTGCTGCACTTCAGGGGGGCCATGAGGACCCGTTTCTGCACTGGAAGTCCTACTCCAGAGGATTCCATGAAGGTCTGGTTTGTATGCTCAATAGCTGACCATCGCTCCTCAAGAGATGTCATTCTATTCTGAACAATGACTGACATGAATCTTGTCATTCATGTGGAAATGACTTATGACATAATACTGGGCGGCCTGCTGGTGGCGCTGTCCTGGGAGAGTATAAATACGCGGGCATGGGCCCAGCTTGCTTAGGACATTCTTTAACAGGAACTAGTGAAGGACACAACTAGACCTCCATGTTGAAAAACAGTTGATTAAAGCTTTGTTTAACGCTTAGACCAAGTGCCTAGTAGTTTCCTTACGTCAATGACCATGTTTTCAAGACCCTGGCGACTAAGCTCCTCCATGGCCACAGCCATCCTCTCCTCTACCGTAGCCATCCTCTCCTCTATGGTAGCCAGCCTTACCACGGAGGTAGCCATCCTTTTCACGGAGGTTGCCATCCTTTCCGCGGTGATGCGTTCATGCGCAAATGCCTCCACAAAGGCTCTGCTCATGTTTGCGCTGGACTCCTCCATTTGCTCCACACTTGCAGCGACCCTGGAGACAAAACCTGCCAGAGACTCCTGCACCTGTTCCTGGAGTTCCAGCACCGCTCTCCTTTTGGATGCACCCGGAGGCACAGGGTCGACATGCAGCTGAGCCGAGCTGGCAGAGTCCTGCGCCCTCCGACGAGGGCTCTCCACTGCTGTCCCTGTCTCCACCATCTGCTGATGCTCACTTGTGAGCTGTGATACACCAGGTGACAACACTCTATCTCGCGAAGGTCCCACCGAGGTGTGAGTGTCTGCGCTGGTGCTGGGTGCACTGAATTCTGCTGACGCTGCGCCCTCAGAGGTTGCAGCTTCCTCTGAGGAGTCTGGAAGCTCAGGCTCTTCTTCCTGGACAGTGGGGACGGGGGCTTTCGATGGTCCTGTGGGGGAGTAAAGGAAAGAGTTAGAGATGTGAGGTCAAGGTTACATGCACATTGAATAGTGCAGATGACCATAAGTCAATCTGTTAGAGCATCAGAATTATTATCAGTGACTCATGCAATGTCAATGAGAGAGATGCCAAACTATTCTGTCACCAGCTTGCTGCGATGCGCCCATCTGTCCGTCCACCACTTGGGAATTGTCCTCGATCCGGGCGATTTCCAGGGCCACCTCCTCCGAGGTGGTGAGCTGGGCTACTGAGGGTGGCCCTCCTCCTGTCCTCGCTCTTTCCCTCTTACTGGGCTCTCTTTTCCTGCAATGAGGGACACAAGTGGAGTTTGAGTGAGAATGAAGGAGTGAGTGTAGAGAATGCATAGCATAGATGCTTAGAAGGAAACAAAGGGCCCTCCCTGTGTGTTGTAAGTTGTTGTCATTGCATCACAGTGATAGGGAGTGTGCGGGCTGCATGGTCGAATAGTTAAGTGAATGTGACCATAGAGAGAGAGGCAATGGGTAAGGGTACAGGGATGTAAGTGTCAAGTAGGATGTGGAGGAAGAGGTTGGCAAAGCAGAGTGCTGGTGAGGAGAAGCGATGGGGATCAGATTGAGGGTGATGGGAAAGTCATACTCACTTTTCCTGTGCGGAGAAGGTCATGAAACCTCTTCCTGCATTGCAGCCAGGTTCTGCGGCTCATCGATATGGAGTTCACCTCCTGGGCCACTTGCAGCCACACAGCTTTAGCCTGCTAGGGTGGCTTTTTTCTCCCTGAGGAAGGGAAGAGCACCTCCTTATTTGATCTTGCTCCCTCCACCAGAGCTTGGAGGGAGGGCTCATCGAAGCGTGGAGCACACTTTTGCCTGCTGGTGGACATAGTCGATCAATGAATTCCTTACTACAATCACCATAAAGTTTGCAGTCTCCAGAAGAAGCACGGCTGCTTGCAGGCCTTAAATCCAGCCTCATCGGAGTCGACTTTCTGTATGAAAAGACTCATTGGGCCAGGAAATCAATTGCCCAATTAGGGGAAAATCGCACTTTTTCCCCACTTCACTTCGGAGTGGGGGTCCTGACTCGAATGCCACCTGACACGCCCCAGCCCGCCCACACTGGCAAAATCCAGCCCAAACTCTATATCCACACATAAAGGTGTATTACTATTCCCCACCCACCTGAAGAAGCTTCTCATGGATACTTCCACGGGGCCATCTATGTGAAATCCCATGCTTCATTCTTAACATGACATTTGCATTTGTTTAATCCTCTACAGTACAGTGAGTGGAGTTTTGTGTGTCCTCTTTAATAATTCTGCGCAATGCACTATAGATGCCATAATTTGCTGAAACACTCCTGCTTCCTTACCATCAGTTGAGTTAGAGCTTCATTCCTTATAATTGAGTAGCCTTCTTGATCCGAATTGAGCCTCACCGTCATCCTGCACAGTCCCTAATATGGGCTTTAACATCAGGTCAAATTGCTGAAGCACAGCTTGACCTTTCCTGTTTGAACCTCCCAAGCTCATCTGGTCGACTGTACTTTGTGTAATGTTGTGTGAGGGAAGCTGCCGCCCCTGTGCGCACCTCCAGTGGATTCTGATCAACCGCAGCAAGGTACTGGTCACTGAGCATCATTGCCTATCCCGCCTGTTCAGCTTTGTAATGCAGTCAGCATCCAATGTAGGAGGGCAAGAAGGGCAGAAAGAACTTACCTTTTACATAAAGCCTTTCACGACTGCAGGACGTCCTGAAGCGCTATCCAGCCAATGAAGTACTTTTTGAAGTGTAGTCACTGTTGTAATGTAGGAAAGGTGGCAGTAAGAAATTGCGCACAGCAAGCTCCCACAAACAGTAATGTAATAAAGACCACAAAATCTGTCTCAGTGATTTTGGTTGAGAGATAAATATTGGCCAGGACACTGGGGAGAACTCCCCTGCTCTTCTTCAAATAGTGGCCATGGGATCTTTTACGTCCACCTGAGAGGGCAGACGGGGCCTCGGTTTAATGTCTCATTCAAAAGACAGCACCTCGGACAGTGCAGCACTCCATTGAAATGTCAGCCTAGATTTTCTGCTGAAGTCTCTGGGGTAGGACCCTGAACCCACAACCTTCTGACTCAGAGGCAAGAGTGCTACCCACTGAACCACGGCTGAGAGAATGTAGCTTCGTCGGCTTAGCTGAGCTTTTCAGCCCTCACCTGACTCCGAGTAGCCGACATGCTGCCTCCATTTTGGCAATATGTCACCTCTTAACGATCATTAACAGTGACCCGGTGTGAGGCCCACTCCATGTCCTTCAACTTGTGATCTGCTCAGGTCTCACAGTAGCACTCGGTCTCCTGACTTCACACTAGAATCTCTCCTGGGCTAACATTCATTCGCTCGGTGTCCCACTTCTTACAAGTGGAATACCTAATAGAGCTGGAACCAGCCAATGCCAACCTATTAGGTTGTACAGTCCCCAGCTCCGAGTGTTACAGCCAGTCACGCTGTGCCAAAATAGTGGTGTAGAGTTAAGTCCTTACCAGTTTGTTCTTTAAGTAAGAAATAGAAGCCATGATGTGGAGATGCCGGTGTTGGACTGGGGTGGACAAATGTGAGAAGTCGCACAACACCAGGTTATAGGCCAACTGCTTTATTTGAAATCACGAGCTTTCGGAGCGCTGCTCCTTCGTCAGGTGACCTGACGAAGGAGCAGCGCTCCGAAAGCTTGTGATTTCAAATAAAGCAGTTGGACGATAACCTGGTGTTGTGCGACTTCTCACATAAGAAATAGAAACATGTGGTTGTTGTTTCTTTCATTCTCTCTGTCATCGCTTGGCAATGAGCTGCGGCAGAAATATGGAAGCTTTATTTCGCACGTGCTGATGCGGCAATGGATCTGAGCACCATCTGTCACCAATAAAGTGCTACAGATCTTGATAGTGTGCCCGTCCTGGACCTGTAAGAAGTTAAGAAGTTTGCTGATCTGATTTGATGGAAGCAATGGATCATAGGAGCAGGAGAAGGCCATTCAGCCCCTGTGGGTGCAAGAGACCAGAACATCTAATAACACGCATTGAATAAATTGCACCTAGCTGTCCATTTCTCCCTACCTTCCTTCAGTTTCCACTGATGGAAACTTTTGCAATAAGTCTCCTCAGGGTGGCAGCCCAATGTTGTTTATTTTAAATTCAAGGGGTGTAATGCCAATTATCTCCACTAAGTGTCACCAGCACGCAACCTTTTCACACACACTGCAGCTTTGCTCTGCAAGATTATTGCATTTTTATGCAAAGATTATTTAGTACTTTCAACCTTCTTAATTACTCTGCTTTAGTTATGATCTCCTCATATCCATAGCAACCTCTTCCACCTCCGCAGAAACATACCAAAACTGAACTTTATTTGAAAGGATATGATTATTAAAGAAGTGCTCTGTGTAACTTGTACTTCATGTCCTCTCCTGTAATACCTGACTCAATCAATTTTCTTTATTAATTCTCGGGATGTGGGCGTCGTTGGCAAGATTGGCATTTATTGCCCATCCCTAGTTGCCCTTGAGAAGGTGGTGGTGGTGGGCCTTCTTGAACTGCTGCCGTCTGTGCGGTGAAGATACTCCCACAGTGCTGTTAGTAGGGAGTTCCAGGAGTTTGACTCAGTAACGATGAAGGAACAGTGATATATGTCCAAAATATTCCGATCATTTCAAACATGAAGGTAGGAAATCACCCCCATTGAATGACGAGACGAATAGAATTTTTTACAAAGTTTCCTTGGTATTTTGGCCATGTTCCTTTAAGCTGCGCGGCTGTGCAGCACTCTGCGGCTCCCGCGCAGTCCCTTAAAGGGGCCGCGCACCCAAAAAAAAAATGAAAGGCAACATTGGATCTCGGTGGGTGAATGCACTGCATGGTGTGGTACTGAGCCATACAGACCAAGAAGGTCCCAGATTCAGTTCCTGGTCCGTGCTGAGATAGCCAATCTCAATCAGGGCACAGAATTGGATGCTACCTTTGGCCTCAGTGTTCCCAGGTTAAGGACAAAGTACGTCAGGGTTCCTGCTTCTGATCACTGATCATTGACTTCTGCTGGAAAGTTCATGCGGGAAAATCAGACAGAGGCAGAACTGGGCTCAACTGCGATGCCCTTGCAATTGCATATCCTGCTAAACCTCACTGTCCAAACTCTCATCCAAAGAATGGCTGAATGAGTTAATTATTTCAGGTCAGCTGGTGCCTGTTGAACTGTATCCCAGTGAAAGTCCCCAACTTCAGGAGAGATGGGGGGGAGGGGGGGGGGGGGGGGGAAATCTGTGCAAAGTTGTTAAAACTCAAGTAGAATCTATTTTTTTTACTTAGGTGCAAGAAAATAGACATTAAGAAGCACTTGCAGTGAGGCCCATGAGCTGCCTGTTTAAGAAGTGCAGAGAAGGCACCAGATAGATCCAGGAATGAGCATCACTTTGAACAGGTTCAGTAGCACAATTCATCCAAGTGAGTCAGAAAGTTCCCTCCACTGAGCCCTGTCATAAAAGAGACAACCTGTCCACTGTCAACAAGGCTCTCAAAAACAGTGGTCAGAAACTATCTTTGGAGAAAAATATTCCCCTATTCTCCCCTTCCCTCACGATGAAGATGACTTATGCTGGTACAGACTGTAAATAGTCATGGCATCTTACCCAAATGATCAAGGTATCTCACCCAAATTATTTTTTTATTACTCATTGGATGTGGGCGTCACTGGCAAGGCCAGCATTAATTGCCCTTGAGACGGTGGTGGTGAGCATTTTCTTGAATAAGTGGCTTGCTAGGACATTTCAGAGGGCAGTTAAGAGTCAACCACATTTCTGTGGGTCTGGAGTCACATATAGGCCAGACCAGGTAAGGATGGCAAATTTCCTTCCCTGAAGGACATTAATGAACCAGATGGATTTTTACAACAATCCTAGTAGTTTCAGGGCCTCCATTACTGATACTAGCTTTTTTTTTAAAATTCCAGATTTACTTAACTCATTGAATTTAAATTCCCCAGCTGTCGTGGTGGGATTTGATGTCCCACAGATCACTGATATTTAGTCCAGGCCTCTGGATTACTAGACTAGTAACATTACCACTATGCTACCATACCGCTGGTCATAATATCTCACTCAAATGGTCCTGCTATCTCATCCAAATGGTCCTGCTATCTCATCCAAATGGTCCTGCTATCTCAAACAAATGGTCCTGCTATCTCATCCAAATGGTCCTGCTATCTCAAACAAATGGTCCTGCTATCTCATCCAAATGGTCCTGCTATCTCACCCAAATGGTCATGGTATCTCACCAAATGGTCATGCTGTATCATTCAAAAATAAAGTTTTTCATTGGCTGTAAAGTGCTTTGGGACGCCGGTGGTCGTGAAAGGCCCTATATAAAAACGCAAGTCTTTCTTCTTTCTTCAAATGATCATGCTTCATGAATCAGACTAAACAATGATTCAGTAGGCATTTCAATCATGGGGGGGTGGGGGCGGGTGTAATTACAGTCCAGTCTGATGTAAGAATGTAAAGAGTTAATATGCTATACGCTTTTGCAGAACGAAGCTATTTTGTTAAACAAGCCGTTATTGCAGAAGTAAGCGTTCAACCGCGGCTGCATCCTGTTATCAATTAAAGCCATTGCGAAGCCTATGTCGTTGCGAAGCCCATGTCACATGTGCTGATCTTTGTCTTCACCCAATATCTACACACATGCACTTCTAATGGGTTCACTAGATTGCAATTCAGGAGCAGAACCCTGGCTGACCTTTTCATCCCTGGTGCAGAGACCTTGAGGCTAGATGTAGCACGCACCAGGGGCCTGTCCACCCTCTCAAACCCCTGCCTGCACGTGCTCGGTAAGGTTGACAATGATACAGACTGAGTCCAAGGACAATACCAGTCTGTTTTGGGATCTAGTTCAATACAGATCTACAATAATTTTACTACTTTTAAAGACATTACATTGAGCATTTTGAAATGCCTGCAAACAGGATAATTGTATGTTGCAGGCCATTTCCAAGTGCACATCCCACAAAGTCTGTAACTCAGTCAAAGTCCCGATACAGCAACCAAGTGGGAATCTCAGTATAACATCAAAGTGTAGCTGAGAGCGACCCACTGAATCCCTGACTCTACTATGATATAAAATGTCAGTCTCTATCTACATTAAGATAATTAGATAGAACAATACATTATGAAGAGTTCCTGTGTACACTATTCTTCTCTCCATTCTTAGGCAGTCCCTCGGAACCGAGGATGACTTGCTTCCACATTAAAAATGAGTTCTCAGGTGACTGATGAGTCCAATGCAGGAACTACAGTCTCTGTCACAGGTGGGGCAGACGGTGGTTGAAGGGGCGGGTGGGTGGGGTGCTTGGGTTGACGTGCGCTCCTTGCGCTGCCTGCGCTTGGCTTCCGCTTACTCCCGGCGAAGAGACTCGAGGTGTTCGGCGCCTTCCCGGATGCTTCTCCTCCACTTTGTGCGGTCTTGGGCCAGGGATTCCCAGGTGTCGGTGGGGATGTTACACTTTTTCAAGGAGGCTTTGAGGGTGTCCTTGAAGCGTTTCCTCTGCCCACCTGGGGCTCTCTTGCCATGCCGGAGCTCCGAGTAGAGCGCTTGTTTTGGGAGTCTCGGGCATGCGGACAATGTGACCCGTCCATCGGAGCTGATCGAGCGTGGTCAAAGCTTCGATGCTGGGGATGTTGGCCTGAGCGAGAACACTGACGTTGGTGCGCCTATCCTGCCAATGGATTTGCAGAATCTTGCGGAGGCAGCGTTGGTGGTACCTCTCCAGTGCTTTGAGGTGCCTGCTGTACATGGTCCATGTCTCTGAGGCATACAGCAGGGCACTATAAAGGGCAAGTAAGTATAGTATAAATGTTCAGTCTATTTGTAGACAATGAAGCATTACCACATACAGTATAGAAGAAAGAAAGAACTTGCCTTTCACGACCTCAGGAAATCCCAAAACATTTTACAGCCAATGAAGTACTCTTGAAATGTTGTAATGTAGAAAATGTGTCAGCCAATTTGCACACAGCAAACTCCCACAAACAGCAATGAAACAAATGACCAGATCATCTGTTTCAGGTGTTGGTTGAGTGGTAAATGTTGGCCAGGACACTGGGGAGAACGCCTCTGCGCTTCTTCAAGTAGTGCCATGGGATCTTTTACATCCACCTGCCCATGTTACCATGCCCATTATGAAAGGTGTGATAAACACACTGCATCCTCCAGGCACCCTGCCTTTAAATTTACTTCTGATCTATTGGTATCTGATCCAATGGTGACCATGGTGACCTTGGCTTGGTGACACATATAGTACATTCTAGGGACTCAAGTTATATATGTATAAAGGTTTTAATTAACGATGAAAATATGATCATGTGTGCAAGCAGGACATTAGAAGTAAAAAACACTGTGGCCATAAGTGATAGAACGAGAGTTTGGCGCTGCTGTGAAGGAATAAGCCATATAACCTATCCAGAAAAATACACCATTCTATTAAAGAATTCTGGCCTTATTAAAACATGACAAACTGGGTTTGGAAATCTAGAAACCTAACTATGAAAAAGCTGTGAAAGCATTCTGGCTATAGAGATAAGATAGTTGTTGACACTGAATCAATAATCTTATTGAAATAGAAGGTTAAAGGCTCCGGTAGGCTGAACCTTTTGGAATGAGACAATGGTTCACCCTGTACAAGGTGTTCTAATTTACACTTCGTAAAGAAGCACATAAAAGTAAGAAACATCTGCCTTCGTAAAAATGACATCAAGTAAAAAACACACCTGCCGTAACACCGTTTTTTATGGTAAACTTAGAACACCTAGAGAAGAGACATAATTCTGTAATGCTACCAGCTGAGGTGACTGTAAGAATTGCAAGGGTCAGCAGAAAAATCACTAGAGATAATTAGCTTGCATCAGCAGAAAACCTTAAAGGAAATACCACTGGAAAAGGGTATAAATATTGAACTCTCAATTGGGATAGTAGACTCGCTTTAAAGGGGCAAAGCAATTCTCGGCTTCAGAGGCGGCTCTGTAAGTCTTCAACTCTTTGTACCTTGGGGATCAAAGGTATTTGATTTTAGTGGATATCCTGAATAGAACTTTAAGAACTGTAAAACTGTAGTGAAGTTAAGATTTGAGAGTAAGGGGTAAAAATTCAGTTGGTTGCGCCTCCCGTTAGCGCCTTAAGAGGGCGCTAATGGGGCGCAAAGCCGCTAACGCCCGGGCGCAGCGATGTTTGCGCCGCTCAGGAACTTAACTTGACATTGTGCGGCGGCGCTAAAACTTACCGCTGCGACCACCTGCGCGCGCAGATTGTGACGTCATTCCATGGTGCAACGCCCTTGTGGCGCCCCGGAGCGGAAATTGAGTGGCGCCCCCTGCCTTACCGCCTGGCGCTTCCAACGACCAGAAGACTGGAACGCTATCAATCGCTGTGGGGCTGGGGGGGGCGCTATTTAAAGGGGGCCTCTTCCTGTCTTTTATTGTTGGTGGCATTTTTGAACTACGCATTCTGAGAGAGAGAGGGAGAGACTTCTGGAGAGATTCAACGTTCTGTGAAGGAGTTTTGGGTACTGAGCAGCACTTTGCAGGTTCATTTTGATTTGCCATTCCTTGTATCGATTTAGCAGAGACTGTGGGAGCTGCACTCTGAGCTCTTTGCCTGGTACTCTCCATTGTTCTTTCCAGCACATTTGATGTGCAAGTCTCTCCAGGCCGAGATTCAAGGCTGCAATGAACAGGATGTGGATGGAAAGCAAGATTAACCATCCCCTTTAAGAACTGGCCCGTGCCATTGTGTGTGTGTTCCATTGCTGACTGACATTACATGAGCTTCGCCAGCGCTCTGAGTTAGCGCCTCACTGCTCGGCCTTTGCGCCTTAAGACAGGTGTGCAGCGCCTGCTTTAGCGCTTCACTCACCTCCCGGGGCGTTAAAAGTGAAGTTTCCAGTCAGTGCCGATAATTAGCGCCAGGCGCTAATATTTGCGTCCAGACGATATTTGCGCCCCAAACGGGGCGCGACCTAATTTCTACCCCTAAGATTCTCTGATAATAGAATTGTAAGCTTTCTCTTTTTGTAACTGTTAATGTTGTGATTGACTCACCAACTGTAAATTACATGTTGGTTCTTTAATAAATCTATATATTTTTAGAATTGTTTCACATAAGACTTCTGTATTAAACTCGCAAACTCAATCTCTGTACACTCTTTGGTGAGGAGTTGTAGAATTCTGGGGGAGTTTTCCGGACCCTCATAATATCCGGAACGTTACAGTCTAGCTAAACTTATTAAAAGTGCTGACTGGAGGACGGTAACATTTTCAGGTTGTTCCTTTCCTTTAGGGAGAGATAGTCTGGACCTTTAGACCCAATTAAGCATCTTTAGGATTCGGCTACCTCAAACTTTAGTTGAAAGTGAACGTCTGGGGAATATGCCTGATCCGGGGTAGCACTAAAGGGGCTAGGACTAGTAATTATCCCCTCACTGCGACTCCCCACACAGTGGAGTCCTGGTCTCAGCCGCAGAGCAGGGTGAAGACCAGACCATTCCTCAAAGAATATTAGAAAAAGAAAGAACTTGCATTCATATAGCACCGTTCACAACCTCAGGATGTCCCAAAGTGCATCACAGCCAATGAAATTCTTTTTGAATCTTAGTCACTCCTGTAATGTAGGAAACACAGCAGCCAATTTTCGCACAGCAAGGTCCCACAAACAGCAATGTGATAATGACCAGATCATCTCTTTTTAGGTGTTTGCTGAAGGATGGCTATTGGCCAGGACACCAGGCAGAGCTCCCCTGTTCTTCTCTTGAATAGTGCCATGGGATTATTTACGTCCACCTGAGAGGGGAGACAGGGTCTCGGTTTAGCGTCTCATCCGAAAGACACCACCTCCGACAGTGCAGCGCCCCCTCAGCACTGCACTGGAGTGTCAGCCTAGATTATGCGCTCAAGTCTCTGGAGTGGGACTTGAACCCACAATCTTCTGACTCAGAGGCGAGAGTGCTACCCACTGAGCCACGGTTGACAGAAGCAGCCATTTTATATATTTTCCTCTGTGGTATAAAGTTAAAGAACCTTCTTTAGAAACCTCAGTTTAGTAAAAGATTTTTTCTTTACACAGAGAGCTAAATATACCCTTCCATCTCACAGAAAATACTCAGCCGCCCTCTCCCCCTCCTCCTGCTGCCTCTTCCCACTGTTTCCGCTCTGAAGTCGGATTTGTTTTTCTCTACGATGAGATAAAAGAAGCCCGTCCCCTTCCCTTCACCTCCTCTCCCATGCGGAGGAAGAACATGTAAAATACGAATGCAGTTTAAGATAGGTTTGAATAAGATGCCTTCTGGATGAAAACACTTTCTCTTTGAACTCTAATCCTCTTATGCAGGTCCCATCCATAAAATTCTACATCTGCTTAGTATTCTGTGAATGGAGTGCTCTCAAGGCTGGCAGCTTTCCTGAGAATGATTTTATTTCATCAGCCAGCTAAGAGTCTTCTTTCAGTAGCCCCTGATTTTCAGGTGTAAAAACTGAGTGTTACCAATTGGGAAATGCAGCGCGATTATTTTGCACATCACATGCATTTCCAGTGGGGACGTTCTAGGTGGCGGGAAGTCTTCGCCTGAAACTGACGGGAAATTCATTACAATATTCTAACAATAGGAACATTTGGAACATAGGAACAGGAGTTGCTCATTCAGCCCCTCGAGCCAGTTCTGCCATTCAGTGAGATCATGGCCGATCTGTAACTTAACTCCATACACCCACCTTGGTTCTGTAACCCTTAATACCCTTGCCTAAAAAAAAATTATCACTCTCAGTTCTGAAATTTTCAATTGACCCCCCCAGCCTCAACAGCTTATTGGGGAAGAGAGTTCCAGATTTCCACCACCCTTTGTGTGAAGAAGTGCTTCCTGACATCACCCCTGAACGGCTTCGCTCTAATTTTAAGGTTATGCCCCCATGTTCTGGCCTCTCCCACCAGAGGAAATTGTTTCTCTCTAGGTTTTGATTACCTCACTTTGCTATACAAGCAATTTTCCAATGTTAAATTACACTAACCCTGAACTAGGCACCCAAGGTTAGGAAGTGTTTTCTGAAGCTTATTTAAGGAAGCCAAAAGAAGATTTCTTTGAACAACTTTGAGGCCATTTGTGCATCCTTATTAGTTTTTATTTGTTTTTCTGGCAGTTGTGACTTTTCTTTCTAACAGTGCTTTGTGGTAATTGTTTTTTTAAATTCCCAGCAGCTGCCTTCATTTCACACTGGGTTTCCCCATCTCTGCTTTTTGAAGGAAAAACTTGCATTTCTATAGCGCCTTGCACGACCACCAGACGTCTCAAAGCGCTTTACAGCCAATGAAGTACTGTTTGAAGAGTAGTCACTGTTGTAATGTGGGAAACGCAGCAGTCAATTTGCGCACAGCAAGCTCCCACAAACAGCAATGTGATAATGATCAGATAATCTGTTTTTGTTATGTTGGTTGAGGGATAAATATTGGCCAGGACACTGGGGAGAACTCCCCTGCTCTTCTTCGAAATAGTGCCATGGGATCTTTTACGACCACCTGAGAAAGCAGACGGGGCCTTGGTTTAGCGTCTCATCCGAAAGACGGCACCTCCGACAGTGCAGCACTCCCTCAGCACTGCACTGGGAGTGTCAGCCTAGCTTTATGTGCACAAGTCCCTGGAGTGGGACTTGAACCCACAACATTCTGACTCAGAGGCGAGTGTGCTACCCACTGAGCCACGGCTAACACAGCTGAAGAAGAAAGGAGGGAGGACGGGCTGCTCCAGAGTAATTCTGTGCCCACTCACTAGCAGCCCCCCCCCCCACACCAACGTACCTCCAGTTGTCAGAGGAGCAGTGCCTGGGGAAGCTTCCATTTACAAGGGATGCCATGACCGATTTCTGCCTCATGGCTCGAGCATACCAGCAGCCAAACTCCTCCACAGACAATGCACAGGGAGTGCGCCCCAACACCCGGCCTACATTCCACCTTGGGCGAAGGGATGAACTTTGTGGCAAAACATACAACAATTATGTAGGTTGAAGAAGGCAGCTCACCACCACTGCCTTCTCAAGGGCCGTTAGGGATGGGCAATAAATGCTGGCCTTGCGAACGAATAAAAAAA
Source organism: Squalus acanthias (assembly GCA_030390025.1). Taxonomy (NCBI): domain Eukaryota; kingdom Metazoa; phylum Chordata; class Chondrichthyes; order Squaliformes; family Squalidae; genus Squalus; species Squalus acanthias. The sequence continues at coordinate 12,995,414 of CM059437.1, forward strand.
AGGCAATGAAAGCCTTTGCCCTTGGCAGCAAGTAAGTTCTAGCTACAACTTTACAGACATGGTAGGTTGTGGGTTCCAGGCCCACTCCAGGGACTTGCGCACATAAAGCTAGGCTGACACTCCAGTGCAGTGCTGAGGGAGTGCCGCACTGTCGGAGGTGCCGTCTTTCGGATGAGACGTTAAACTGAGGCCCCGTCTGCCCTCTCAGGTGGCCGTAAAAGATCTCACAGCCACTATTTCGAAGAAGAGCAGGGGAGTTCTCCCCGGTGTCCTGGCCAATATTTATCCCTCAATCAACATAGCAAAAACAAAACAGGTTATCTGGTCATTTTCACTTTCCTGTTTGTGGGAGCTTGCTGTGCGCAAATTGGCTACCGCGTTTCCCACATTACAACAGCGACTACACTTCAAAAAGTACTTCATTGGCTGTAAAGCGCTTTGAGACGCCCGGTGGTCGTGAAAGGCGCTACATAAATGCAAGTCTTTCTTTCTTTGGGGGCGTAAGATGTGAGAGGTTGTGCCAGTGCTTTTCACACTGCATTGCCGACACTGCACCATGTTGGGGGCTCCATGCACACTACAGGGATTCATTTCATTCGAGTTGGCAAACTATAGGCAATCGGACCTTGGCCCTTTCCTACGCCCGGCATTTCTTTTAGAACGTTTCCGATTTTGCTAGAAAAACCAAACAAATCAAATCTTCACAACCACGTTTATGACACACTACGCATCGTGCCCAGAGGAAGGCTCCCTTGTGAACTGTGGACTTGTTCTAAAAGCTGGCAGTCAGGACCTGCCATAAAATTGTTGTAATTGGAATTTGAAGCTTTAGAACAATAGCAACAAAGCTCTTGCGGTTGCTGCAAAAATGGGGCAGACACGAGTTGTTTAAAACACTGGCATTGCAAAAATAATTAATACAGAATACGTATTGCAATTTGAACAGGGTAACTGTGACTTTGCCCTTTTGACTGGAATAAGCTTCCTCTGTTAACACAGCTCTTTCATTTTATTCTGGATTTCTGTGCACATGAAACTGATGGAGTTCTGCGATGAGCGGAACACAATTATTTATTTCCAGCAAGCCTTGGAGGGATTTTTACTAAATGCAGAACTTCCCATAACAAAAGATGTTGAGCAGAACACAATGGGGTAGTGGTGCAGACGGTTATCTCCAGGGAAAGAAAACTAACAACATCCAATCTCATTCCTACAGGTCATCGGGATGAGCTTGGCTGCAGTTGAATGTTCGGGATAAAATGTACAAAAGCACTGAATATTTATGCACAGATAAATGGCCTTTGCACATGGTGAAAGGTGATAACAAAATTCATGCACAGCTGCTTTTTCAAATGTTTTATCATTTCTGCACACCAATTTCAACTAGTGGCATCCCCTTGTATCTTAAAAGACTTGACTCTGACCAACACGAGTAGCCTGCTCATCCTAGTTATCTGCATGTATCTGACTACTGACCCAAGATACTGGGAGTTACTGAATTCCTACTGAGAAGTCTTAACAAGGTGAATGGCCTGGAGAATTTTTTGGTATTAGGTGGAGCGCGGCTACTAAGTCAATCATTTTAAAGATATTGTTGTATTTTCTCTGCTTCCTTTCCTCGGGCCTCCAGTCAGCCGTGAGGACACGCAGTGACCTGATCCCGATCCTCAGCTAATGTTGCCCCGAGCAATGTGTGAGACAATCACACAGTGACTTACTATCCAATTGTGCTTTCCTCCCTGTGACACACCTGAATGCACATCACTGCACGGCTCAGATCTAGAAAGTAGCATGTGGGGAGTCAGAGAATGGAACCCAAGTCAAAATGTTGAAGCCACGATGCATTCTGTTATTCTGCCACCTAACAAGTTACATTTAGACATACTGGATACCCAAGCACAATTGACCTGGTTCATTCTTATTAGGAAATAGTCCCTAATTCACTGCAGGACTTGAAACTATCCTGAATACTGCCTTTAACCCTTAGCTAGCCACAGGTAAACCTACGAGCTTAGAGTTTCTGTTTGTGCAAAGTCCTGAGCAGAACAATGGTGGGTGGTGCACAACTCACACTTACCTGCCGAGAAGTAGGCTAACATGCAGATGGTCCCTCTGCTTGGCTGGAAGGAGGTGGAGGTATAACAGTTGAGTGAAGAAGTGACCATGGCTGTCACTGCTAACCCTATGGTGAAACATAGGAACATAGGAACAGGAGGAGGCCATTGAGCCCCTGGAGCCTGTTCCGCCATTCAATGAGATCATGGCTGATCTGCGACCTAACTCCATATACTCACCTTTGGCCCATATCCCTTAATACTTTTGGTTAACGAAAATCTATCAATCTCAGATTTAAAATTAACAATTGATCTAGCATCAATTGCTGTTTGCGGAACAGAATTCCAAACTCCTACCGCCCTTTGTGTGTAGAAGTGTTTCCTAATTTCACTCCTGAAAGGTCTGGCTCTAATTTTTGGACGATGCCCCCTAGTCCTTGAATCCCCAACCAGCGGAAATAGTTTCTCTCTATCTACCCTATCTGTTCCCTTTGATTGAAGATGATTGCAGGTGACCTTATAGCAGACGGCAACTGACTCTCGGCTGAAATAGGGCCCATGGGGGCAGTTCCCGTCAGTCACTGTCAGGTAAGTGTGCCAGGACCTGCATCGTGGTGGGTATGAGCAACCGCCCTCTGGTGCCAGCTGATCTCCCTGGCATGCTTTCTATGAACTTGATCATCTTCTGAGGTTGGGCACTTTGAAAGCAAACCCCATAGTGGCAGAAAAATGTCGGCTTAAAAACTGGTGTTTACCTTCCTCACTTGCCATAATCTTCCTGGCCTTTAAATCCCACTTTCAATTGGTGAACACAGAAAATTGCGGGCTACGTAACAATGCCCTGATCAACATAGAACATGCATCCGCAATGAAACTTCCCAACATTCTGAGAGCAAAGAACAGCAACGGCAATGCAAAATAGCGCAGTGTACATTCTGATTGGCGACCGAGCAAGATTGGTAAATCTTGATCTTCCAGGCCCCAGTAACCCACTGATACAGATATCACTGGTAGAACCATTTCCACTGGCAGTAAATCAACACTATAATTACAAGTACCGATTGTGATGAATTTTCATCCTGTTGGATGTCCACATCCGTACGAATGTCTTTTAAAAATGACGGAAACCCAGTTCTGAAATGGTTTCCAAACACAAGCAGTATTATTACTTGAAGTGGTTACCTAAAGATGGTTTTCCTGTATCATAGGCGCAGAAATCTTTGAACAAGAATTAGCCAAATTAAAAGCTGTCAGCGTCCCAGACAGGAATTTTGCTTGCAACTGGTGTGCCAGATGAAACTAGTCCTCCAAAAGTGTCGCCTGATGTTTGACCTCCATGTGTCATGTGACAATTGAATTGATCAGATGATTACTTCTTCATTTTAATGTGTGTGGATCTTTATACTTTTGGATTGTGTGTCACTAGCATTTTATAGGAAGGGTATCCCAATATCTGTGAATTAGCAGCTGGAAGCATTTGGCCACTTGTTCTCAAACTTCCTGAACAAACTGTCCTTGTAACGGATGGTTTAGAATTGACATTGTTGTAACACTAAATGGCACCATTTTTGCTTCGATGCTTCAAGGTCAATTTTCAAAAAAAATTACTTGAACTTAAAAAAGGGGAAAATATATTTCCAAAACTAATGTTCATCAGTTTCTGTTCTGTAAGACGTTCAGATTGTCTGACAGTTTTTAGAGTTCAGACCCGTGGAACAGACAACTCGAGACAAAGATTTCAGGGTAAACTATTCTTTACTTAAATCAACAAGAGGTTACAAGTAAGTACCAAATACAACCCGTACTCAATTCATTTACTTATTATGAGTAAGCACGCACGAATCTAAATCATTTACTTTACGCTCAAGTGATCATAAGCACCACATACGTACTAACACCAGTGAGAGGTCAGTTCAGCGATGACTAGACGTATGACTTTAACTGGCAACTGACCAAGTTGCCCAAAACTTGGCAACTCGCCCACAGCATTCATGTCCCGACCTGTGTGAACAGCGTTGTTTTCTCTCGCTCTCTCACTTTGCTATCTGTTTTGACGCTTATTTAACCAATGGTCAGACGTTCAGGGGGGTTGGAAAAAGTGCTTATTTTTGCATCTGAGGGTTGACTCTTGAAAATGTTTAAATATTAAGGGAATCAAGGGATATGGGGATAGTGCAGGCAAGTGGAGATGAGGTAGAAGATCAGCCATGATCGTATTGAATAGCGGAGCAAGCTCGAAGGGCCAAATGGCCTACTCCTGCTCCTATTTCTTATGTTCTTATGACTCCTTGTTTGCACAGAACTTTTCAAGATCTTATCTTTTGGAGGAAAAAAACAGCTTGCAAGCGCATCATTTATTTTACAAAATGTTTAGCCAAGAAGTCTCTTGCCTGCAAAGCTTGTCGGTACATTTGGTCACTTTAGGTTCAGTCAAGTTTACTGTGAATGGTGTATTCTTACAGTTCCTCATTGTTGTTGTGGTTGCAGTGTCATGATGTTGTGAATAACGCTTACTTGTCCAGACACTGAGGGGTTAAATTTCCTCGCGGCTTCTCCCAAACTTCTGCCGAAGCTCCGGCGGACGATGTAGAGAACCCCTGCGGCGATTTAACCCCTTGTGTTCTTCCAAGAGTTTGCCAGAAGAGACTGGGTTAACAATGGACACTTTTAAAACAGTCAACACAGTGTGCTGTGAAAAATGAATTGCGCTGTGGAGTTACTTGCCTATGTGTTTGCTTGTGTGAATCATTTCCTTTGCAAACAAAAATCTGGACAGTCGTTTCACCTGAACAAAGTGATCTGGTAACGTGACTATTTTCTATCTTCTGAATTGACAGAAGAAGTAATGGGCAAACTCTGTATTTTCCCGTAAGCAATTTACTGTGATTGGGGTTAGATCTGGGCTACGCTAACTCAATACAGCCAAAAGAGGCAGGTTTCTATTTATAAGAAATGCAGTCTGTTTACAGAAGCTGTCTTCAAGCTATTTGCATGAAAAAAAGAGAAAGTCTGGACCATCACACTGATGATACCAAGCAATGAGAGAAATGGATAACCTATTGTACAGGACAATTGCTCAATAGGAAAACGTGACTGCAATAATCATTGTCCATTGTAAATAGTAGTTACAGGAATCAACAGTAAAGGACTTTCTACAATTCTGAGGTGGTGAAAAAAGTTATTAAAGAAAGAACTTGCATTTATATAGCGCCTTTCACGACCTCAGAATGTCCCAAAGCGCTTTACAGCCAATGAAGTACTTTTTTTGAATATTCTCACTTTGTATTCTTTTAAAGTTTGTTCAGTTAATTACTTGGATATGCACTTGAAGTGCCCTAACCTGCAAGGCTACAGACCAAGAGATGGGAAGTGGGATTAGGCTGGAGAGCTCTTTTTAAACCGGCGCAGACACGATGGGCCGAATGGCCTCCCTCTGTGCCGTAAATTTCTATGGTTCTATGATTCTCTTCGATTCTATGAATTCCCCCTCATCAATTTACTCCCTAAAATGGTGTGATTCTCTGAGACAGCTGAGGTTTCTGTTTTGTGCTGGATGAAGCTATGGATTTAAGCAGCCGATGTTGTGATAATACACCGCAGCTTCTCATTCATTATTGCCGAGCCATACATTACGGCCATGCACTCTACGCAACAATAACCACGCAATATCAATGGCTAAAGGTCACTGATCAGATCAGCTTCCCATTGCAACAGTTAACAATGTTCAGTGCAGGAAAGACCCAACGTGACACACAGAAAAATGTAATTTAATTCCATGACAGTTAATGAAAGTGCTCGATGTGGTGTACAGATTCATTGTGACACACAAAATGTTTTCACTTTATTCCATGACAGGCAATAAAACCCTACACGCTGCAGACAAAATAGTACAAGAGACTTTTTGAATTAAGAAGACATAAGTTTAAAAAAAACTGTAATAGAAATGTGTGTGAGCTCTGAAGTGTGCGATTAATTTTCAGAAGTCCACGCTTTGATGTAATCGCAAGCCTATTGGCACCAATTCTTCAGTGACAACATGACAGCAAAATGCTGTATGATCTCAATCGCCATTAAACTGTCAAGACCTCTGACATATCTGCATCACTTCCATACCCTGTTGCTGCCACCCACCCCCACCCCGCCAAAAACAATAGTAATGAGATTAACATAACCATGGTATACGATCAATATTACTGAAAATTATTATATCCAAGCCTTAATTTTGTGCTCCTGGCAAATTGTAAATTGTGTGCTGGGAATGCTGACTGCTAGCACAAAACTAGCCCATAGCTGACCACGCACAATTGTGCAGGGCCAGGTCACTTAAATAATTAGCATAAGCTCCCAGTGCAGCTTTGACCTTGCAGTGACAGCTAGCCTAATGGAGCATATGGAAAATATGGCTCACAGCTCAAATTTAAAGGGATGCGCCCACTAAAAGTAAATGATTGCATACCGGCCAATTATTAGTAGCAATTTTACGGTCCAAGCTATAGAATCATAGAATAATACAGTTCAGAAGGAGGCCATTCAGCCAATCGAGTCTGTGCCGGCTCTTTCGAAGAGCAATCCAGTTAGTTCCACTCCTCCGCTCTTTCCCAATAACCCTGCAATTTTGTCTCCTTCAAGTACTTATCCAATTCAATTTTGAAGGTTACTATTGAACCTGTATCCACCACCCTCTCGGGCAGTGCATTCCAAATCCTAACCACTTGTTACGAAAAAGTTTTTCCTCATGTCGCCTCTGGTCCTTTTGCCAATCACCTTAAATCTGTGCGCTCTATTTAAGTTGAGGCTTCTATTGAAAATGAGCCAACACCACACTGTTAGCTTAACAGGGGCACCGTAAAATCATGCTTTAGTTAAAGTTTAAATTGATGTGGCTACTTAAAAGTTGTGACCTTTACAGCCATGGGAAGATCCATCTCTGTGGTATGAGTTGTCTGCAGACAGGTCGCCAAGAGATGACATGCCTAGCTGATAACTTCCTGTGAGAAGCAGAGGTCCTGAAGAGCGGTCTCCTCTGAATTGCCTCGGAAGATTGTCTCAATTCAATATATTCACCGCATTGAAAATCTATTTATGTTACGTATAAAAGTTTTGAATCCATTACACATCAGACGTCACCCTTCTAAGCGTCACATTATTGATACAGATGCAAAATAATCTTTGGAAACGAGGACGAAGCCAGCCATTTCCTGCTGGTTTTCCTGAACTTGGGGAGGAGCCAGAGGGCTGGATTTTGATACTGGGGCGGGTTGGGGTCGTGTCATCCACATTTCGTGTTATCCACCCGACTGCATTTGGATGTGGGAGATTGATGCAATTTTCACCTAATTGGGCAATTGAGTTCCAGCATGTGGGAACCCATGAACTAATTAGTGGTTTCAGTCTGAAAGTCGCCTCTGATGATGTCATCATTGCTGCAGCATTGCAGGTCAGGTCAGAGACTGCCTGGCTTTTGGTGTGAGAGGACCTGGATGCAAAATGAGCAGCAGCTCTAAGGAGAGAGAGAGAGAGAGAGAGAGAGAGAGAAAATGATCATCCAGGTCCTCTCACAACAAAGGCCAGGCAGTCTCTGAAGACATTCAATGCAGCAGCATCAGAGGCGACTTTCAGACCTAATACTACTACTACCTTCATCACATCTCCATTGTAATAGTGGACCTGCAGCTGATAGTCAGCTATCCACTTGTGCTCCCGCCAGATTTCACTGGCGTGTTTCACATCAGGCATGCTTCACATCGAAAGGGTTAAACTAGCTAAAACATTTTAAAATGGCATTACAGAGCCAATTTAGGGCTTGTTAAGGGCTTTAATGGCCTTTCCCGCCTCTTGGAGGTGGGACGGAGTCGGGAACCCCGCACACGATTTTATCAAAATTGCGTGGAGGTGGGTTGGAGGTGGGATGGGCTCGGGACCCCCGAATCTGCAACTTTAACTCCCCACACGCCTCCAAACCCGAATCCACGGGTCATTGAAAATCCAGCCCAGATAGTCTCTAATAGACCTCAGGATGTCTCTTTTTACAGCAATGTGATACTGTGGCCTTAAAGTGACAGAGATCAACCTCAGCAACAGAATAATACTTAATGCGTTCCCTAATATACAGCTCCTATCCTTACAAAATATTGTATCCCATGACTGATCATGTCACAGGATATCCATTAATATATATTATAAATAGGACTGCAGCTGGACACCTTTGGTTTCTTTTGGAAAGAACACAGCTTATTGAAACATTCTGGATTTTATTCTTAGCATTTTTTTTTCTCCTTTTTACATGCACCTTCCTGCAGATGTTATCGCCATTTCCCCGGTCCTGATCTCTGGGAGCGCAGATACACAACCAGCACTAGGGTGCAGGCACAGTCTGCACTAATTTCTTTCAGGGCTGCAGTTTCATGCACAAACCTCATTAAAGCCCCAAATTTGATGCAAAAATAGTTAAATGGACTTCATTCACAACTCCCTGGGATTTGTGCCAAGTTTGCTTTTTTTCTCCATAGATTTAAGTGCTCTCAAATAGCATTTTGGAAGGGCTATTTGTAACATATACTACTGTACCTTCTGTGCATGGGCTTGTGCACCTGATTTTCCAACCCAGGGTCACCCCAGTGTGGCACTGTGCCACCCGCTTAGCCTCATACAGGTTGAAAGACTACATTTTGCGGCATGTGCCATCTACTTTGCAAAATGTGTCAACCTTGGGTAGCACTTTTGCCTCAGAATCAGAAGGTTGTGGGGTCATAGTCCCACTCCAGGGACTTAAGCACATAATCTAGGCTGACACTCCCAGTGCAGTGCTGAGGGAGTGCCGCACTGTCGCGATGCCGTCTTTCGGATAAGATGTTAAACCGAGGCCCCGTCTGCTCTCTCACGTGGCTGTAAAAGATCCCATGGCACTATTCTGAAGAAGAGCAGGGGAGTTCTGCCCGGTGTCCCGGCCAATATTTATCCCTTAACTAATCACTAAAAACAGATTTTCTACTCATTATCTTATTGGTGTTTGTGGGAACTTGCTGCGTGCAGATTGGCTGCCGTATTTCCTACATTACAACAGTGACTACACTTCAAAACAAAATGTGTTGTGTTGGTTGTAAAGCACTTTGGGACGTCCTGAGAAAGGTGCAATAAAATTGCAAGTATTTCTTTCCTTACCGGGTGCTGTTGGTTCCTTTTAACCTTTAACATGTGCCATCTTCTCCCCCATCTGTTTCCAGCTACTGCTGGTAATGTAGATTGACTGCCACCTCCTGCCAGGCATGGTGCACTGCTGTGCTCTGAGTAGGATACCCGAGAGTGCCAATCAGGGCAGGTCTCCAGGGCAGCATCACACTAAATTCACAAGCCTTTAAACATCACATGGCGGGGTGGGGGGAGAGGGAATGTGCTGCTCCATCACTTACCCATGCAATTTATTATGAGCACGGGTACGGTAGCATAGTGGTTATGTTACTAGTACTAGTAATCCAGAAGCCTGGACTAACGATCTGGTTGAGATGTGAGCTCAAATCCCACCATGCCAGTCTGGGAAATTTAAATTCAGTTAATTAAATAAAATCTGCAATAAAAAGCTAGTATCAGTAATAGTGACCATGAAACTGCCAGAATTGTTGTAAAAACCCATCTGGTTCACTAATGTCCTTCAGGGAAGAAAATCTGCTGGTTTGGCCTATATGTGACTCTAGACCCATAGTAATGTGGTTGACTTGTTAACTGCCCTCTGAAATGGCCTAACAAACCACTCAGTTGTGTAAGGCAACTCACCATCCACCTTCTCAAGGACAAGTAGGGATGAGCAATAAATGCTGGCCTTGCTGGCGACGTCCACATCCCAGGAACAATTTTTTTTTTTAAATGTGCCTATAAATTGCATTGCCCCCCCCCCCCCCCACCATCCTTTTTTATCTCTCAGCTCTAACCCGAATTAGCCTTTAAAATGGCCGACAAATGCTTTAATATTATTTTCAGCCTTATAGAAGCGGCATAGATTTTTTTGCCCCACCCCCATGTGGCTGCTTACCTTTATGGGGCTGCAGCCCTTTAAGAGCTGCGGGCTCCCAAATCCACGGGCTTCGCATCCAAACCCTCCCTTGACCGGTTTCGAGCTGCACAGGGAGCACATTAAAATAAGTCAAGTTGTCTGAGCCCACTACGTCAGGTGAGCTGGGGGAGCCACTCCAGCAATGTAGGTGCACACGGCAGTTCAGAGAGCGGGCCTGGTTTTTCCCCTTGCTCGGCCTATTGACTTGTATTGGAAGGTAGTTTCCCAAACGTCACCACCTGTAGTCTCCAGGGGGGGTTCAGCCATCTGCTAGTGATTCTGCAGATTTTCCGCTGGAATCATGCCGGGAGATGAACCCCCGTAGAAATTCAGGGCCTGATTTCCATGTGTGTCAACAGGCTATTTTGGATGAGGGAGAGTGAATGAGAAAACACTTATTTTGTGCAGCATGAAAGAAAAAGAAGTGAAAAGAAACAACCTCTTTTAAATGCTGACTATAATCCTGATAAGATTGCTTTTTTTTTTAGCAGATTATAGGGTTATTTGCTGCACGGTATTATTATATATTTATCACTCCCAACTTTGACTGTGCTGTTGTAAACAAAGCAGCTGTGAAGCAAACTGTAAAATGATCCCTTCTACATCGCAGCCTAACTCCATGTGTGACAGCTACAGGAAAAAGACGGATCCAGCGTCCCATTTTTTACTGATTTTCTCCCCTTTTCTCCTGAAGATGCTGACTCCTGCTGGGATAAATAGAGTAATTCCGCAGTCCCACACTGTCAGTGGGGAGCTGCACTCTCAGGAGTGCGGATTGGGGAATCGGTGATACAATCTTATAGCCCTAGCTCTGACCCAAACTCCGTGCCAGTGAGGCTTTCTGTTGGGAACACAGGATTTTTGGATCACCCCTATAGCTCCATGGGCACTCGTACCTCATTCATTCTTCACGTGTGAGTCTAGACAAATTCAGCAGGCTATTTAGCAAGAAGGGCATCACACTGAGCCCAATCCTATTCTCACCCAGCAGCCAGACACGCACACTTTTGGCAATCTAAAGCCGGAACCCTGAATTTTCTTTCCTAGTCAGGATCACCGAAGCCAATTGTAGCACCTCTATTGCTTCCGCAGCTCAACACAGGCCACAACTAAAATCCAGGGCATTCTGGTCCGTACAGCTCAATGTTACAGCCGTACCCTTACCCAATGGGAGAGCTCCGAGTAATATATTTAAGAATCTCTATAAGAAGAAAAATGGGGCACATTAAAGAATTGGTGCACTCTCTTTACTTTACCGACAATGCATAAAAAAACATTTTTTTTATAATTTACCTTTGACTATGTTGCTTCTTGAAAATTACTTTTATTCAATTTAGTGAAAGATTCTTTGGCGGCAACTTTAACCGAAGCCGCCATTCGGGAAACTGACAAGATCGGGCGCAACGTCGGTTTTACACTCCGCCCCATTTTACTCCCTGTTCAAGTCAATGGAGGGTAATATTGGGCGGGGTGTAAAAACTGACGTTTCACCTGATCCCGTGGATTTCCTGTCTGCCGAGCGAGGTTAAAATGGCCCCCTTTGATTCCATTGGTCCTGCCTGCTTCGGTCGTGGCATCATACCTGGCTCAGTTACAGATGTGATTGTGAACTTAACGGGCTGGATTTTGCCAGCCCTGGGGAGGCGGGTTTGGAGGCGGGACTGCTGGGAAAATGGTAGAATTTGGGGGCGGGTGCCCAACCCGCCTCCGTGCCATCTTGCCAGGGGGCGGGTAGCCGTCCCGCGCCGGGTTCCGTCTCCTTGGAGGCGGGAAGGGATTACAGCCACTTAACTGCCTGTTAACAGGCAGAAAATAGGCTTATCACCATTTTGCCCACACAAGTGCAGGCTTCCCGAAGGCTCCGAACCCCGCCAGGATCACGGAGGCGAGTAGTGGGTCTGCGGGGGTCGGAGGGGTCCAAAAATGTGCTGTGGAGGTGAGTGATGGGTGCAGGTGTAGAGAGGTGAGTATCTGAGGTAAGTGAAAAGTGTTAGAAAAAGTGTACTTACCTTTGTTTCTTCCTGCAGGCTTCAGTCGGTGGGTATGCGGAGAGTCTCGCACCTCCGCGGCAGAGATGACAGATGGCCGTTGCATTCTCCAATGCAACAAACATCTCATTTCTGCAAAAGAAACAGGTTTGATGAGGTCTTGAATTCAAGACCTCATCAAACTACAGGGAATGTCACTGTTTGACAGCTTCACAGAGATGTCAAACGATGACAAATCATCTGTCAAAAATTTTTGACAGATGAAACATCATACGTTGACGTTCTCTGCAACCGGCTTTCCCTTAATTGGCCTGCTAAGCCTGCTGGGCGGGCTTAACAAGGTCAATCAAGGGAAAATAGCGTGGGTTGGCCAGAAGTTGATGGAGGCGGGACTGAAACCCGACAAGTGGGAGTCCCGCCTCCAACAGCTCCCCATTGGCAAAATCACCCCTAGAATGTTCACTTTGCAAACTGTGTTCTTGGTAGGATAGCAGGGTTGTTATTCCATTTTAAATCTGACAAAAAGTATACACTTTGCCAAATGGTCAGTGGAACAATCACAATATTAACACTCCGACTGTCGATATCATATTAAGGTGTAGCACTGCAGTCAGTGTCTAGGGTGTGGTAGAATTTCAAGGATGGTTCTATACAAATACTGGGATCTATCTCCCATGCTGTTGAACATGGGGGGTGGACCAACGTAGCTGCAGGTGAAAGGGCGGTTAGAGGGTGGGGGTAATTGTACCAGACGTAAATTCCGTCCCCATTGTAAAGTCATACATTCTGTTCTTACTTTTATATATTTTGACAAAACGTACGGTTATTTGGAAAGCAAATGAGTAGAGCTAATTTCAGCGCAGCTGTAAAGTTGGGAGATACAAAAATTAGGAACTTTAGCGCTGCCACTGGAACGAGGGTGTAATTACAGCATGGTGAATTGACACAGGCAGTTTCCATTATCACAACAGAAAACGCTGGAAAAACTCAGCAGGCCAGGCAGCATCCGTGGAGAGAGAAACAGAGTTAACGTTTCAGGTCGAAGACCTTTCGTCAGAACTGGAAAAAAGCAGGAAATGAAATAGATTTAAAGCAAGTATAATGCTGGGAATAGGGGGAGGGGATGAAAGAACAAAAGGGAAGGTCAGTGGTAGGATAGAAAGCAGGAGAGATTAAGGGGGAGAAATTCAGTATCGCCCCATTTGGGGCGCAATTATCGGCCGTGCGCAAAGATTAGCGCCTGGCGCTAATTATCGCCACCGACTGCAAACTTGACTTTTATCGCCCCTGGAGGTGATTGGAGCGCTAAATCAGGCGCTTCACACCTGTCTTAAGGCGCAAAGGCCGAGGAGCGAGGCGCTACCTCAGAGCGCTGGCAAAGCTCATGTAATGTCAGTCAGCAATGGAGCACACACACAATGGCACGGGCCAGTTCTTAAAGGGGATGGTTAATCTTGCTTTCCATCCACATCCTGCTCATTGCAGCCTTGAATCTCGGCCTGGAGAGAACTGCACATCAAATCTGTTGGAAAGAACAATGGAGAGTACCAGGCAAAGAGCTCAGAGTGCAGCCCCCACAGTCTTTTCTAAATCGATACAAGGAATGGTAAATCAAAATGAACCTGCAAAGTGCTGCTCAGTACCCAAAACTCCTTCACACAACGTTGAATCTCTCCAGAAGTCTCTCTCTCTCTCTCTCAGAATGCGTAGTTCAAAAATGGCACCAACAATAAAAGGCAGGAAGCGGTCACCTTTAAATAGTGCTCCCCCTTTCCCATCATGACTGCGGAACACTCCCCTCAACCTGTCGTTACTAGCGTCAGGCGGTAAGGCAGGGGGCACCACTCAATATCCGCTCCGGGGCGATACCGGGGCGTTGCGCACTCGACTGACGTCACGATCTGCTGGCGCAGGATATTGTGGCGGTAGTGTTTAGCGCCGCCACAAAATGTCTAGTTAAGTTCGCGAGCGGCGGAAACATCGCTGCACCCAGGCACTAGTTGCTTTGCGCCCCAGTAGCGCCCTCTTAAGGCACTAACGGGAGGCGCAACCAACTGAATTTTTCCCCCTAAGAGACATTAAGAGATATTCAAGGCAAGAGGAGGTGGTAATGTGACAGGTTGAGGCTAGATGAAGTGTGAAGTGCGCTGGCAGAATGAAGGACAGCTGCCAGCTTCTGGGAGGGAAGAAAAAAAGGCCAAACAAAAGGGTGGATGAAAAAATAAAATTAAAATATATAAATATGTGATAGGGGCCGGGGTTATGATCTGAAATTGTTGAACTCTATGTTGAGTCCAGAGGGCTGTAAAGTGCCTAAACAAAAGATGAGGTGCTGTTCCTCGAGCTTACGCTGAGCTTCCGTGGAACAATGCAAGAGGCCGAGGACGGTGAGGTCAGTGTGGGAGTGGGGCGGAGAATTAAAGTGACAGGCCATCGGGAGCTCGGGGTCCCCCTTAGGGACTGAACGGTAGGCACTCTACAGCCCTCTGGACTCAACATAGAGTTCAACAATTTCAGATCATAACCCAGCCCCTATCACATATTTATATATTTTTATTTTATTTTTTCATCCACCCTTTTGTTTGGCCTTTTTTTTCTTCCCTCCCAGAAGCTGGCAGCTGTCCTTCATTCTGCCAGCGCATTTCACACCTCATCTAGCCTCAACCTGTCACATTACCACCTCCTCTTGCCTTGAATATCTCTTAATGTCTCTCAATGTCTCTTAATCTCTCCTGCTTTCTATCCCACCACTGACCTTCCCTTTTGTTCTTTCATCCCCTCCCCTTTTCCCAGCATTATACTTGCTTTAAATCTATTTCATTTCCTGCTTTTTTCCAGTTCTGACGAAAGGTCTTCGACCTGAAACGTTAACTCTGTTTCTCTCTCCACGGATGCTGCCTGGCCTGCTGAGTTTTTCCAGTGTTTTCTGTTGTTATTTTGGATTTCCAGCATCCGCAGTATTTTGCTACAGTTTCCATTATGAATGTGGATGAATTTATAACAGAGAATGTTGACACAGGCAGTGCGTACAGAGGTAAAATATATAAATGTTGGTGTGTATTGGTGGATGCCTTTGGGTTCATTATTGTCATTAGATTCTGTTACCTATTCACTGATCTATAAATAAATATCAATGATTGTTTAAAATTGTAGCCATCATAAATGATCTAATACTCTACTTACAGAGCTGAATGGTATTCACGCAACACTTAAACACAGTATGAGAGAGAGTCACAGCTACAGCAGCACAATCTTCACCTGACTCCAAAAGGTCTTCAGTGTGTTTGAATACACAATAACCACATGTCCTGTCATTCAATATTGCTCAAATATATTTTGATTAAGTCTGTGGTATTTTCGCCATTCAATCTCAAATAACTTCTCAAAATAATTCTAAATTGAAATAGTCACAAGTATAATTTACTTCAATGTAAAGCTTTTACGTAAATTACCTCCAGAAGAGTCAAGCAGCCATGTGGATTATATCATTGTTTCCTACATTACCACAGTGACTACACTCCAAAAGTACTTCATTGGCTGTAAAGCGCTTTGAGACATCCGGTGGTCATGAAAGGCGCTATGTAAATGCAAGTCTTTCTTTTTTCTTTCTTTATCGGCTATATGGATCGTACCAGCTATATGGATTATACGAGGCATATGGATTATAGCAGTTATATAGGTTGCACCAGCCATATGGATTGCACCAGTCTTATGGATTGCACCAGCCACGTGGAACTGCAACCTGCCAAAGGATTGCAGCTATGTTGTCATGTGACAGTAAGGCCACTAATACAATAATGTTTTTGCTATTAAGATCCTGAGTAATGACATAGTTACTGTATGTATAATTATAATTATGGAATTAAATTGCTTTTAGAAATAAAACATTTGCTTGTTCTGACATGATGTTGTTACAGCTGATGATCTAATATGACCTGAACTAATAGATTTACACTCCACCCTCGTGCACTATCAGTTTTAGGATTTAAATGCACCGTGTTTTATCATTCAATAGCTGCAGACATATCCTTCTGGAGATTTGTAACTTTGAGTATTATGGTACTGAGAAATCTGTATCAAAGACCACCCGTATATAAGGTCCACCAATTTATCGCGAACATCCAATCACTGCCCAGCCACATTGATTAATAAGACTAGGGGCACCTTACTCAGTCCCAGAGGTAATGGCTGGGAAGCAATTTCATTGTGTTTTTACTAAAATGTAAGGATACCTTTTTAAAAATCTTCAGCTGATGTGTTTTGTGAACAAATCAAAAAATAAATATTCAAAAAACCTTTCATTCTGTGAGGATTTTCATTTCACTGATTTTTTTTGGGGAGGGGTGGGGGGATAATAATCTGCAAGATTTAAAATGTCATTAATATTTTCCAGCCAATTTAGTTACCGCTAGTTCTGTACAATTAAACAAAACCCAGGTGAGAATGGCAAGAGGTTCAAGCACAACTAAGGATTAAAAACCATTACATTAAAGTATGGCTCTGGTACCAAAACAGTGCTGCTGCAAGGATCAAGACTGATAATAGGCTGATAATAGTGTTGAAGCTACCTCTGACGTCTAGCTCGTAATCATTATTTATGAGATGAATCCTACCATCCTTTCCTGCAGAGCTGTTATTGGCAATTATTCGGCAGCAATTAGTGATGATTCCATAGCCCAGTAAGGTGATAATTAGCTGCAGTAAAAATACAAATGATAACTAACTGAAGTCAATTATCACGTAACAGCCTGCTCCATGCGACAGTCTCCAGGATGCATTGGGAGGTGAACCCATGTAATGAATGGAGCATGATAACACCACTGATGGTGTGTTACTGTAACAGAATGTCATAACTAATGGTACACTTACGTTGCAGGACCACTTCTTGGAAGTATTTGTGCAATGTGTGAATTCAGCCCATTGCTTGCTAGATTGCGTACCCCACCTGCAAAACTGAAAGAGCTATTACGCTCCATTTCTCCCCAGCATCTCATACATGGAGTAAATGACATAACAGCTCCATAGAAAAGAAAAAGAAAGACTTGCATTTATACAGCGCCTTTCACAACCTCAGAATGGCCCAAAGCACTTTACAGCCAATGAAGTTTAACTGGGGGAAAGCCAATTTCAGTGGGATAAGGACGGATCTGGCCCGGGTAAACTGGAATCAAAGATTGGCAGGCAAAACTGTAATTGAACAATGGGTTGCCTTTCAAGAGGAAATAGTTCAAGTACAGTGAGGTACATTCCCACTGGGGGGAAAGGCAGGGCAACTAAAGTCTGGGCTCCCTGGATGACGAAAGAGTTAGAGAATATGCTGAAGCAGAAAAAGAGCGCGTATGACAGATGTCAGGTTGCAATTACATCTGAGAATCAGGCTATATATAGAAAGAATTGAGAGGTCGCACAACACCAGGTTATAGTCCAACAGTTTTATTTGAAATCACAAGCTTTCGGAGCTAAATGACAAGGCTGAAGTGGATGATCCCTTTTGGCTTCCTCCTGAGGTCCCCACCATCACAGAAGCCAGTCTTCAGCCAATTCGATTCACTCCAGATGATATCAAGAAACGGCTGAGCGCACTGGATACAGCAAAGGCTATGGGCCCCGACAACATTGAGAGGTCGCACAACACCAGGTTATAGTCCAACAGTTTTATTTGAAATCACAAGCTTTCGGAGCTATCGATTGCCCCTTCCTCAGGTGAAGTAAATAGATACAGAATCGCCAAAGCATATATAGATAGAGAACAAAGCATGTGTACCTTACAATTGCAGACCACTAAATTAAATCATCCTGACTATCTGCCGAGGTGTGATAAAGTTAATCAGGTCAGCCAGGAAGGTACCACATCAAAGACATAGCAAGATACAACTGAGACAATGAGGTGTAGTCGCAGGGGTTCTAACGTGTCAAAAGCTGCCGTCTGTATGTAAAACGAAAAGCTTTAAAAATTTTACTTTTTTACTGGGAAAATTTTTACTTTTTTACTGGGAATCACATCTGTGAACAAGCCAACGACGACTCGAGTCCGGATCACGTCATGTATCGTGACATAAACCCAAGATCCCGGTTGAGACCGTCTTCATGAGTGCGGAACTTGGCTATCAGTTTCTGCTCGATGATTTTGCGTTGTCGTGTGTTTCTAAGGTTGCCTTGGAGAACGCTTACCCGCAGATCCGAGGCTGAATGTCCTTGACTGCTGAAGTGTTCCCCGACTGGGAGGTAACAATCCTGCCTGGCGATTGTTGCGCGGTGCTCGTTCATACGTTGTCTCAGTGTCTGCATGGTCTCGCCGATGTACCATGCCGCGGTGCATTCTTTCCTGCAACGTATGAGGTAGACTACGTTGGCCAAGTCACATGAGTATGTACCATGTACCTGGTGGTTAGTGTCCTCACGTGTGATGGTGGTATCTGTGTTGATGATCTGGCATGTCTTGCAGAGTTTGCCGTGGCAGGGTTGTGTGGTGTCGTGGTCGCTGTTATCCTGAAAGCTGGGTAATTTGCTGCGAACGATGGTACTTCTGAGGTTAGGCGGCTGTTTGAAGGCAAGTAGTGGAGGCGTGGGGATGGCCTTAGCGAGGTGTTCGTCGTCATCGATGACATGTTGAAGGCTGCGAAGAACATGGCGTAGTTTCTCCGCTCCGGGGAAGTACTGGACGACGTAGGGTACCCTGTTGGTTGTGTCCCGTGTTTGCCTTCTGAGGAGGTCTATGCGATTTTTCGCTGTGGCCCGTCGGAACTGTCGATCGATGAGTCGAGCGTCATATCCCGTTCTTACGAGGGCGTTTTTCAGCGTCCGTAGGTGTCCATCGCGTTCCTCCTCGTCTGAGCAGATCCTGTGTATTCGCAGGGCTTGTCCATAGGGGATGGCTTCTTTAACATGGTTAGGGTGGAAGCTGGAGAAGTGGAGCATCGTGAGGTTGTCCGTGGGCTTGCGGTAGAGTGAAGTGCTGAGGTGTCCGTCTTTGATGGAGATTCGTGTGTCCAGGAATGAAACCGATTCTGAGGAGTAGTCCATGGTGAGTTTGATGGTGGGATGGAACTTGTTTATGTTATCGTGTAGTCTTTTCAGTGATCCTTCGCCATGGGTCCAAAGGAAGAAAATGTCGTCGATGTATCTGGTGTACAGCGTTGGCTGGAGGTCCTGTGCAGCGAAGAAGTCTTGCTCGAACTTGTGCATGAAGATGTTGGCGTATTGGGGTGCGAATTTGGTCCCCATGGCTGTTCCGTGTGTTTGGGTAAAAAAATGGTTGTCGACGGTGAAGACATTGTGGTCAAGGATGAAGCGGATGAGTTGTAGGATGGCGTCTGGAGATTGGCTGTTGTTGGTGTTGAGTACTGAGGCTGTTGCAGCGATGCCGTCATCGTGGGGGATACTGGTGTAGAGTGCCGATACGTCCATCGTGGCAAGGAGTGTTCCTGGTTCAACTGGTCCGTGGGTGCTGAGTTTCTGTAAGAAGTCTGTAGTGTCGCGACAGAAGCTGGGGGTTCCCTGTACGATGGGTTTCAGAATGCCCTCGACGTATCCAGAGAGGTTCTCACACAGGGTTCCATTGCCTGATACGATAGGACGTCCGGGTGTGTTGGCTTTGTGTATCTTTGGGAGGCAGTAGAAGTCTCCCACGCGGGGAGTACGTGGGATGAGAGCGCGTAGGATGTTTTGAAGGTCTGGATCGAAGGTCTTGATCAGTCTATTGAGTTGGCGGGTGTGTTCTTTGGTCGGATCTGCGGGTAGCTGTCTGTAGTGTTCCTGGTTGTCCAGTTGTCGGTATGCTTCTTTACAATAGTCCGTTCTGTTCTGTATGACGATGGCTCCTCCTTTGTCCGCTGGTTTGATGACAATGTTGCGGTTGGTCTTGAGAGCGTGGATGGCGTTGCGTTGTGCTCGGGTGACATTCTGGACTGTCTTGTGAGTGCGGCTGATGAATCTGGCGTTGATGCATCTCCTGACAGCTTGAGCATACATGTCAAGCTTGTATGTCAAGATATATATAGAAAGGTCAGAGGAGAAGTAAAAAAGAAAATAATAGGGGCAAAGAGAGGGTATGAGAATAGAATGGCAGCCAAAATAAAAGGTGATCCAAAAGTCTTCTATAGGCATATAAATAGTAAAAGGG
Source organism: Squalus acanthias (assembly GCA_030390025.1). NCBI lineage: Eukaryota > Metazoa > Chordata > Chondrichthyes > Squaliformes > Squalidae > Squalus > Squalus acanthias. The sequence continues at coordinate 13,015,625 of CM059437.1, forward strand.
TAGTAAGAGGAGGGGTGGGGCCGATTAGGGACCAAAACGGAGATCTACGCATGGAGGCAGAGGGTATGGCTGAGGTGCCAAATGAGTACTTTGCATCTGTCTTCACCAAGGAAGAGGATGCTGCCATAGACATTGTAAAGGAGGAGGTAGTGGAGATACTTGATAGGATAAAAATTGATAAAGAGGAGGTATTAGAAAGGCTGGCTGTACTTAAAGTAGATAAGTCACCAGGAGTGGATGGGATGCATCCTAGGATGCTGAGGGAATTGAGGCCGGAAATCACTGGCCATAATATTCCAATCCTCCATAGATATGGGGGTGGTGCCAGAGGACTGGAGAATTGAAAATGTTATACCTTTGTTCAAAAAAGGGTGTAAAGATAAACCCAGCAACTACAGGCCAGTCAGTTTGACCTCGGTAGTGGGGAAGCTTTTAGAAACAGTAAACAAGGACAAAATTAACAGTCACTTGGACAAGTGTGGATTAATTAAGGAAAGCCAGCACGGATTTGTTAAAGGCAAATCGTGTTTAACTAACTTGATTGAGTTCTTTGATGAGGTAACAGACAGGGTTGTTGAGGGTTATGCGGTTGACGTAGTGTACATGGATTTCCAAAAGGCGTTCGACAAATACCACATAATAGGCTTGCCAGCAAATTTGAAGCCCATGGAATAAAATGGACAGTGGCAGCATGGATACGGAATTGGCTAAGTCATAGGAAACAGAGAATAGTGGTGAACGGTTGATTTTCGGACTGGAGGAAGGTATACAGTGGTGTTCCCCAGGGGTCGGTTCTAGGACCACTACTTTTCTTGATATATATTAATGACTTGGACGTGGGTGAACAGGGCACAATTTCAAAATTTGCAGATGACACAAAACTTGGAAGTATAGTGAACAGTGAGGAGGAGAGTGATAGACTTCAGGAAGACATAGACAGGCTGATGAAATGGGCGGACACGTGGCAGATGAAATTTAACGCAAAAAAGTGTGAAGTGATACATTTTGGTAGAATGAGGAGAGGAAATATAAACTAAATGGTACATTCCTGAAGGGGGTGCACAAGCAGAGAGACCTGGGGCTATGTGTGCACAAATCGTTGAAGGTGGCAAGGCAGGTTGAGAAAGCAGTTAAAGAGGCTAACGGGATCCTGGGCTTCATAAATAGAGGTATAGAGTACAAAAGTGTGGAAATTATGATGAACCTGTATAAAACACTAGTTCAGTCCCAACTGGAGTACTGTGTCCAATTCTGGGCACCACACTTTAGGAAGGATGTGGAGGCCTTAGAGAGGGTGCAGAAAAGATTTATGAGAATGATTCCAGGAATGAGGGACTTCAGTTACGTTGATAGACTGGAGAAGCTGGGGTTGTTCTCCTTGGAGCAGAGAAGATTGAGAGGAGATTTGATAGAGGTGTTCAAAATCATGAGGGGTCTGGACAGAGTAGATAGAGGGAAACTGTTCCCATTGGCAGAAGGGTCGAGAACCAGAGGACACAGATTTAAGGTGATTGGCAAAAGAACCAAAGGCGACGTAAGAAAAATCTTTTTACGTAGCGAGTGGTTAAGATCTGGATTGCACTACCTGGTGGTGGAGGCAGATTCAATCACGGCTTTCAAAAGGGAGTTGGCTAAGTATCTGAAGGAAAGAAATTTGCAGGGCTACGGGGAAAGGGCGGGGGAGTGGGACTAGTTGAAGTGCTCTTGCGGAGAGCTGGCATGGGCTTGACGGGCTGAATGGCCTCCTTCCGTGCTGTAACCATTCTATGATTCTATGTAGTCAATGTTGCAATGTAGGAAACACAGCAGCCAATTTGCGCACTGCAAGCTCCCACAAACAGCAATGTGATAATGACCAGATAATCTGTTTTTAACCACTAAATTAAAAAACTCAGGTCACATGGGTTACCTACAAATGCTATTCTGTCTACTCCAAAAGGTGAAAAATATCACACCAACAGACCATTATGCTTCCACTAAAATTAACAGTTCAATTTATTTACAAGTACGATAACTGAAAGTAAGATTATTTACAAATAAGTTGAGTTTCACCCCCCATATCTTCTGACTTATTGTGAGCAACACCACTAGAGATCCATGCAACTTAAAAAAGAGCGAAAGTCTATCATTGACCTAGAGCCTGAAATTTACAAGCATTTTATTGATTTATTCAAATTAGACATTTACAGTTATAATTACTCAGATTCCCACAGGGAATAGTTGAGCAATAACCTTAAGGGCAGGGCAGCTCTTCCCCACATTCCAGACTACCTTTGAGAAATTCTATGGGTGATCTGCTAATATAGCTAGTTATGAATGAGCAAAAGGCTGGAATTGAACCTAGGAGGTTCAGATCATCGAATCATAGAATGGTTACAGCACGGAAGAAGGCCATTCGGCCCATCGAGCCCGTGCCGGCTCTCTGCAAGAGCACTTCAGCTAGTCCCACTCCCCCGCCCTTTCCCCGTAGCCCTGCAATTTTTATTCCTTCAGGTACTTATCCAATTCCCTTTTGAAAGCCGTGATTGAGTCTGCCTCCACCACCCTTTCAGGCAGTGCATTCCAGATCCTAACCACTCGCTGAGCAAAAAGGTTTTTCCTCATGATTTCCATCAATGCAGTTTGCCTTTGTTTCCTTGTTGTGTGGTGTCTGCAGACCTTGACTGAATTATTACTTGAATTTCATAGAAATTGCAATATAGAAGTAAGCAGTTTGGCCCAACCAGTCCGTCAGCCCATTGTCCATAATACTGCCTAAAATTACAGATTCACTGAAACACATCCAGAACGAGGGGGCATAATCTTAAAATTAGAGCCAGGCCATTCAAGAGTGTAATCAAGCAACGTTTCTTCATACAAAGGGCAGCAGAAATCTGGAACTCTCTCCCCAAAAAACCTGTGGATGCTGGGTCAATTGAAACTTTCAGAGATGAGATCGATAGATTTTTGTTCGGTAAGGGCATCAAGGGATATGGATCAAAGGCAGGTAGATGGGGTTGAGATACAGATCAGCCATGATCTAATTGAATGGTGGACAGGCTGAGTGGGCTGAATGGCCGCCTCCTGTTCCTATGTTGCGACGTTGTTTATGGGACATTGCTGTGCGCAAATTGGCTGCTGCACTTTTTACTTTACATCAGTGACTACACTTCAAAAGTACTTTATTGGCTGTAAAGCACTTTGGGAGGTCCTGAAGTCATAAAAAGTGCCATATAAATGCAGTTCTTTCTTTTTGTTCTTTAACTGTACTGCAGCTGTGACATCATATGTTCAACAGCACAATTCCAAAGAAAGAGGTAGCAATGCTAAATTACTGACTTCAAAAGATACTTTTATTTCTATGATTCTATTGCCAGGAAGCAAGAACAGTTGAAATAGCCATTCTCATGAAGAAATAACATAAATGATGCATTAACACTGTCTTAATGCGACACAAATTGTTTCATCACATCACGATTTTGGCAAAAATAGATGAAAGGTCTGTCACTTCTTTTTCAAAAACTGTGTCTCTTCAAGGAATACTGTGGCCTTTCAGTAAAGTAGGAAATAGATCAAGACTGCAGGTTGAAAAATAATTAATGCAGTGGGTTAAGAAATTTGCTATGATGCTACATATTCTGTTTTTCAGTTATACGTTGTAGCATTCAATGTTGGAAATGAACAGCATAAGGTGCAAATAATAGTTTGCACTTAGAAATAGTATTCAACAGGCTTCAGTTACTCAGGTGTCCATCTGCCTCATTAGTTGACTCTCCATATTTGGTCAATCCCCCTCTCCTCCACCCCCACCCACCCCTCCCCTGCCCCCACCGCCACCCCCGCCACCCCACGCCCCCGTGCAATTACTATGAACTTGGGTGCTGGAATGTCTTGTCGCTATTATTGTTGGGTCAGGACGGTGTCGTCGAGATTAATTTCCTTCATTCGTTGCACTTATTGCAAACACATTCGGTTTTTATTCTGTATCTCAGGTTTCTGGAGTTAAATTGGTGATTGCATGCTTTTTGAGTGTGAGGAGCCTTTAGGTATAGCTAAAAATACCCATTGTTCCTTCAGCATCACAGTGGAGTAATATCACCAGAGTTATGCCAGAGTATCAGCAGTTGGAACAAGAATGTTGCCTTACCCTTTTTAAAGGATATATTCATAGACAAGAATACTGTGTTTGCTTCCATGCCATTTCATGCATTGGTTTGGGCTATGGTGTGTCCTCAAAGCACTGGAGAGGTACCACCAACGCTGCCTCCGCAAGATCCTGCAAATCCATTGGCAGGATAGGTGCACCAACGTCAGTGTTCTCGCTCAGGCCAACATCCCCAGCATCGAAGCTTTGACCACGCTCGATCAGCTCCGATGGACGGGCCACATCGTCCGCATACCCGATACGAGACTCCCAAAACAAGCGCTCTACTCGGAGCTCCGACACAGCAAGAGAGCCCCAGGTGGGCAGAGGAAACGCTTCAAGGACACCCTCAAAGCCTCCTTGAAAAAGTGCAACATCCCCACTGACACCTGGGAATCCCTGGCCCAAGACCGCACAAAGTGGAGAAGAAGCATCCGGGAAGGTGCCGAACACCTCGAGTCTCTTCGCCGGGACCAAGCGGAAGCCAAGCGCAAGCAGCGCAAGTCAACCCAAGCACCCCACCCACCCGCCCCTTCAACCACCGTCTGCCCCACCTGTGACAGAGACTGTAGGTCCCGCATTGGACTCATCAGTCACCTGAGAACTCATTTTTAATGTGGAAGCAAGTCATCCTCGGTTCCGAGGGACTGCCTAAGAAGAAGGTAAGAAGAAGAAGGTGTGTACCTGAGGGAATATCCCACTTGGCCTGTCTATCAGTCATAGCAATACCATCCTGATGTATTTTTCACTACCTATAGCCCAGGCTTTCTGCGATACTGGATCATATAGGAACATAGGAAGGAACATAGGAACAGGAGTAGGCCATTTATCCCCTTGAGCCTGTTTCGCCATTCAATTAGATTGTGGCTGATCTGTATTCAGATTCTATAAAATAATGCCCAGGTTAGCCACTGAGCAGGGCTACCGCCTGCCCATGTGATTCTGCCACTAATGTGCTGAACTTTTCTCCCAGTTCCCTCATTTGCTATGTGGGCGGGTTGGGGCTATTAGGTACCCTTCATAAACTTGAGCTCGTCCAAATCTCTGCTGCCCGTGTCCTAACTCGCACCAAGTCCAGTTCACCCATCACCCCTGTGCTCGCTGACCTACACTGGCTCCCGGTCAGGCCATGCCTCGATTTTAAAATTCTCATCCTTGTTTTCAAATCCCTCCATGACCTCATCTCTCCCTATCTCTGTAACCTCCTCCAGCCCTACAATCCTCCGCGATCTCTGCGTTCCTTCAATTCTGGCCTTTTGCACATCCCCGATTTTAATCGCTCCACCATTGGCGGCCGTGCCTTCAGCTGCCTAATCCCTAAGCTCTGAAATTTTCTCCCTAAACCTCTCTGCCTCTCCACCGCTCTCTCCTCCTTTAAGAGGATCTTTAAAACCTACCTCTTTGACCAAGCTTTTGGTCACCTATCCTAATATCTCCTTATGTGGCTTGGTGTCAAACTTTGTTTGATAATCACTCCTGTGAAGCACCTTGGGACATTTTACGATGTTAAATGCGCTATATAAATGCAAGTTGTTTTTGTTGTGTTGTTGTTGTCTGTATTGACACAGACCAGTAGCATGTAACCAGCACCAGTGAGCTGCAAGGAGTTGTAAGAAATAGCTATTAGATTCATAGATGAAGTTTGACTCTTAGAACAGAAATTAAAATGCAGTCAGGAACAAATGGTTGAAGTGTCAGCAAGTTCAAATAGCAAACACCAAAATGATAAGAGGATCGTAAAATGCAAGAAAACACAGGAGGGTAATGCTGGCTTATGCCTAACACCTCCAACAGCTCGGGGGACGAATCAACAGAAGTGACTGCTGTTACTGGCTGCAGAGACCCGCTGACCCAAGACCTCCACGCTGTCTCATCAGACATCTAACCAACCGTCCATCCGGGCGTGGCATTCCGATTCGGGAGTCGTAGATTGCTCTCTACTGTCACGGGTTGTATGTCTATTATACTCAGCTTAAACCATATGTAATATCTGATTATGCTTTAAAACTGTAGCTCTTTAATAAAAAGCCTAGCAACTCCTAAGACCCTTTGAGTAATTTGTGTGTGGCCTGTGATGCTAATCTTACAGTGGTGTCAGAAGTGGGATCACAGAGTTAGGCGTTGTATGGTTCTGGTTGGGGGGACCGGAGGGACTTGGTCAAACGCACCTGATTGTTGCTTAGACTGAGTATAAAAGCCTTGCAACTCCTAAAACCCTTTGGGTAATCTGTGTGTGGCCTGAGATCCTAACCTTACAGAGTGGACACAGATATCACTGTCTCTCAGAGAGTGACATTGAACCTGCTGCCTTAAAGGACCCCTCCAATGCATACACATGAGGTAGGCTCAGACTTTGGCCAGGCACCCCTTGCCACTGCAAGAGAAATGTTGCCAGAAGTTGGTCCCTCTGGGACAGTAGCTACCCAGAGATAAGAGTTACCTCCAGGGGGATCATCCCAGCCACCCACCTCTCAACCGTATCTCACTCAGGGAGCACCTTCAGTGAACTAGTAGATTAGGAGCAAAAATAGTCAGCTAGTTGGCACAAAGGATAGACACAGTGAAAAGTAGTTGTAGATAAGTACCTTAACATTTTTGGCACTTTCTGTACAGGCTGGACGGGTTGCACTTCAACAGAGCCAGGACCAATATCCTTTGGGGGGGCGGAGGTGAGGGGGGGGGGGGGTTGCTAGTGCTGTTGGGGAGGGTTTAAACTAATTTGGCAGGGGGTTGGGCACCAGGATCTAGCATTAGAAAGGAGAAACAAGGTGCACAAAGGATTGGGAGAGACAGATAGCACTAGGGTAAGGAATAGTACGGTATTAGGTGGGATCAGACTAAGAGAGGATAAAAGAAGGTCTAAGATAGGTTTACAGTGCATGTGTGTAGACGCACAAAGCATGGTAAATAAGGTTGGTGAGCTGCAGGCGCAAATAGCCACATGGGAATATGATGTTGTAGCGATAACGGAGACCTGGCTCAAAAAAGAGCAGGATTGGGTACTAAGTATTCCTGAATATAAGGGGCGCGATCTTGCCAGCCCTGGGGAGGCGGGTTTGGAGGTGAGACTGCTGGGATAATGGCAGAATCTGGGGGCGGGTACCCATCCCGCCTCAAACCCGCCTCCGTGCCATCTTCCCAGGAGGCGGGTAGCCAACTCGCACCGGGTCCCGTCTCCTGGAGGCGGGAAGGGGATTACAGCCACTTAACTGCCTGTTAACAGGTAGTTAACAGGCAGATAAGAGGATTATCCACATTTTACCCACACAGGTGCAGGCTTCCCGAAGGCTGTGAACCCCGCCAGGGTCAGCGAGGCGAGCAGTGGGTCTGCGGGGGTCGGAGGGGTGCAAAAGTGTGCTGTGAAGGTAAGTGATGGGTGCAAGTGTGGAGAGGTAAGTATGTGAGGTGAGTGGAAAGTGATAGAAAATGTTTACTTACCTTTGTTTCTTCCTGCAGGCTTCAACAGTTGGGGATGTGGAGACTCTCGCATCTCACCGGCAGAAATGACAGATGGCTGCTGCATTCTCCGATGCAACAACCATCTAATTTCTGCTCACAAAAGAGGTTTGATAAGTCTTGAATACAAGGACTCATCAAACAACATAGAATGTCAGTGTTTGACAGCTTCACAGAGCTGTCAAACGATGACAATTCATCTGTCAAAAATTTTTGACAGATGAAACGTCATACGCTGACGTTCTCTGTAACCGCTGGGCGGGCTTAACAAGGTCAATCAAGGGAAAATAACGTGGGTTGGCCAGAAGTTGATGGAGGCGGGACTAAAATCCGACAAGCAGCAGTCCCGCCTCCAACGTGCCCCCATTGACAAAATCGCCCCCAAGGTGTTCAGGAAAGATAGGGAAGGAAAGGAAGGAGGTGGTGTGGCAGTATTGGTTAAGGAGAATATTACAGTGCTGGAGAGAGAGGATGTCCCGAAGGGGTCAAGGACAGAATCTATTTGGTTAGAGTTAAGAAACAATAGAGGTGCCATTACACTACTAGGTGTATTCTATAGGCCACCAAGTAGTGGGAAGGCTATAGAGGAGCAAATTTGCAGGGAAATTACAGAGAGGTGCAAGAATTATAGAGTAGTGATAATGGGGGACTTCATTTATCCTAATATAGACTGGAATAGTAATAGTGTAAAGGGCAGAGAGGGGGAAGAATTTCTGAAGTGTGTTCAGGAGAACTTTCTTGATCAGTATGTTTCAGGCCCAACAAGGAAGGAGGCATTGCTAGATCTGGTTCTGGGGAATGAGGTGGGTCAAGTGGAGCAAGTGTCAGTCGGGGAACATTTAGGGAACAGTGATCACAGTATCATAATGTTGAGATTAGCTTTGGAAAAGGACAGGGAGCAATCGAGAGTAAATATACTTAATTGGAGGAAGGCCAATTTCAGTGGGATGAGAATGGATCTGGCCTGGGTAAATTGGAATCAAAGATTAGCAGGTAAAACTGTAATCAAACAATGAGCTGCCTTTAAAGAGGAGATGGTTCGGGGAAAGTTAGGGCAACCAAAGTCAGAGCTCCCTGGATGATGAAAGAGGTAGAAAGATGAAGCAGAAAAAGGGGGCTTATGACAGATCTCAGGTTGCGAATACAAGTGAGAATCAGGCTGAATATAGAAAGTTCAGAGGGGAAGTGAAAAAGGAAATAAGAGGGGCAAAGAGAGAGTATGAGAATAGATTGGCAGTTAACATAAAAGGGAATCCAAAAGTCTTCTATAGGCATATAAATAGTAAATGGGTAGTAAGAGGATGGGTGGGGCCGATTAGAGACCAAAAAGGAGACCTACACATGGAGGCAGCAGGCATGGCTGGGGTACTAAATGAATACTTTGCATCTGTCTTTACCAACGAAGAAGATGCTGCCAAATTCATTGTGAAAGAGGAGGTAGTGGAGATACTGGATGGGATAAAAATTGATAAAGAGGAAGTAAAAGGAAGACTTGCATTTATATAGCACCTCTCACGACCAATGGACATCTCAAAGCACTTTACAGCCAATGAAGTACTTTTGGAGTGTAGTCACTGTTGTAATGTAGGAAACACGGCAGCCAATTTGCACACAGCAAGCTCCTACAAACAGCAATGTGATAATGACCAGATGATCTGTTTTTCGTGATGTTGGTTGAGGGATAAATATTGGCCAGGACACCAGGGATAACTCCCCTGCTCGTCTTCAAAATAGTGGCATGGGATCTTTTACGTCCACCCGAGAGAGCAGACGGGGCCTCAGTTTAATGTTTCATCTGAAGGACAAGCACCTCCGACACTCCCTCAGCACTGCACTGGAGTGTCAGCCTAGGTTTTTGTGCTCAAGTCCCTGGAGTGGGACTATGAACCCACAACCATCTGCTTCAGAAGCCAGTGTGCTACCCACTGAGCCACAGCTGACACTTAACCATTATGCTACCATACCCTCAAAATCCCTTGGTACCCTTACCTAAGAAAAATCGATGGATCTCAATTTTGAATGTTTCGACTGTCCTCGAATCCACAGATCTTTGGGGGAGAGAGTTCCAGATTTTTCCAGTTCTGATGAAAGGTCGTCCACCTGAAACCATCACCCTTGTTACTCTCTCCACAGACCTGCTGAGTGTTTCCAGCATTTTCTGTTTTTATTCCAGATTTATACTACCCTTTGCGTGGGAAAAACACATAAATTCTGGTCGGGGGGGGGGGATTATAACTTGCTAAAAGATGCTCAACTACGAAAGGTTTTCTGGCCAGATAGTGACCAAGCTACCGACTTAATCTGGAATCAAGAGGCTCATTTGTAACACGAGGTCCCTTGTAAATGAATTCGCTGCGATGACCCGTATTGGCTGTGACGGGAGCGGAAACATTGCAGTCGAGTTGGTGCTTGACTGTCAGAGGGAGAAGTGTTGAATCGCACTCGACTGTACATATCAACAGTTTGCAGTCTGCTCTCGGGAAACAACCGGTGTAGAGAACCGAAGGAGAGGGAAGGGAGGGGGGCTGAAATCTCGTTCAGACCCACCTACTTTATTCAAGGAAGAATGGGCGGGGGTGAGAAAGGTGTGTGTGTGTGAGGCTGCGCGATGATGGGATGGAGAATTCTGTCTTCAGATGCACCTACAGATGCCTGAGCACAATCTGGATAGCAGGTGCCAGATGTGAAAGAAGCCAGCGAGTTTGAAGAAAGATGCGAGCTTACCGGTGCTGCGTCCTCCTGCTCCTGTACCTGGTAAGAGAGCGCAGGTTAACAGGGGCTGATAGATAAACCCACCCGCGGGCGAGTGTAAAACTTGGAGAGACGGTGACATTGTATTGCGTGCCGTGGTTTTATTCTACAGATCACACCGAATCAATAGTTCAAATCACTGCTTCCATTAAAGTGCCAATAAAACTCATTTCAAATCCATCCTTTGGTGAACGAAGTCATCAATTTTAGTCTCAAAATAGGCTAAAAAAAATCAGCAGTTACCCAAATTAATATCTGGTTAGATGCCCTCCCCCCACCCCCCCCCCCCTCCCCAATCTGACTGACAGGGGTTTTCATTGGGAAATGGATTGATATCGAACAATGTCAGGTGGATGAACTGGGTCTATTTCAGCTGCTGGGGAGCGAGGAGCTGGGGCTGGAATGTGCCCGGGGTCCATTTCTATAATAAAAACAGAAAATGCTGGAAATACTCAGCAGGTCAGGCAGCATCTGTGGAGAGAGAAACAGAGTTAACGTTTCAGGTCGATGACCCTTCAAATCGATGGATCTCAATTTCGAATGTTTCAACTGACCTAGACTCCACAGATCTTTGTGGGGCAGAGAATTCCAGATTTTTCCAGTTCTGATGAAAGGTCATCCACCTGAAACCATTACCCTTGTTTCTCTCTCCACAGACCTGCTGAGTGTTTCCATCATTTTCTGGTTTTTATTTCAGATTTCCAGCATCCGCAGTATTTTGCTTTTTGTGTTCATTTCTGTAAGGTCGGTGAGATGCGAGAGAAATTTAAAAAAAAACAGCCGGATCTCATGCGGTGTTCTCAATGTTGAATCCCGTGCACTGGCTGGACACTGGACTTGGGGGGGGGTAGCATCGAATGATACTGACGTCTTGAGGTTTCAAAGCAAACTTTCACTTGCTGGCGGTAGCATTTCCAGCCCGGATCGAAACCCACAGGCTGAAGTGTGAACGCCATCCGATCCCGGGGCTGACTTGGCGCAGACGGAGCGGCGCCTACGCCGGTTTGCTCCGTGCGGGGATAGCGGGCGATTTCAAACGAATCGCGCCGGCCGCTCTCACTCACTTCTCCCTCTTCGATCGCTCTCGCTTGGGAAACCGGAGATCTGACGCTAAAACCCCTTATGGCATGAAGGCAGAACCGTGAAGACCCCCGACATCGACCTGAACATAATTCCTACGGGGAAAAGTGACCCGCGCTGATTTAGTAATAGCGGGCTCTATATTTGGGTAGGACACTGACTTTTCATTTAGTCTTTCGATGGGAATTGATTTGACATCATTACATTATCACGTGGGATATAAATTGGGGAATGCATGGAATTACAGAACAGGCTCGAGGGGCTGAATGGCCAACTCCTGTTCCTTTGTACTGATGCTAAAGAGCATCTCTAATGACACCATTGGCTACCTGGCACTCCTGCTGTCGGCTGAGCTACCTATCAGGTGCTGAGATCCTTGAGTGAGGCACATCTAGGATCCAGTGGCGATGCAGCACGTTGTGTCTGAGTGTGGCTGTGACGGGAGGGGCAACACTTGGAGATGTTACTCGTACTGGAGTGTCAGAGGGAGGAGTGGCGACTCGCACCGGGCTGCAGATGACTTCCACTTGCAGTCAGCGCTCGGCGGGGAGGGGGGAGAGAACTACTGGGTGGAAGGACCTGAGGGGAACAAACTCCTCTGCTTCGGACCCACCTACTTTATAATCAGCGAAGTAATTGTATCAGGGGAGGGCGAGAAAGGTGTTGTGTGTGTGTGTGAGGCTGCGCGATGATGGGATGGAGAATTCTGTCTTCAGATGCACCTACCCCAGTGCCTGAGCACAATCTGGATAGCAGGTGCCAAATGTGAAAGAAGCCAGCGAGTTTGAAGGAAGATGCGAGCTTACCGGTGCTGCGTCCTCCTGCTCCTGTACCTGGTAAGAGAGCGCAGGTTAACAGGGGCTGATAGATAAACCCACCCGCGGGCGAGTGTACAACTTGGGAGAGACGGTGACATTGTATTGCGTGCCGTGGTTTTATTCGACAGATCACATTGCTCTGGTCCCCCCCCCCCCCCCCAATAAACCAGGGGCTAGATTCCGTTTGAATTAGATCCTTTTATCAGGTGCGATTGCTGCTGGATGAAAATAACTTTAAAACAAACCAATCGGTCTGTATCTGAATTCATGGGATGTCTGAATTCTTTTTATTAACAAAAATCAGATTGACAAGGGTTGCCGTTTGGAAAGGGATTGCTGTGGCTTTGTATCTAACAGGAGCCGGGTCTATGCCAGCACCTTGTGAGCAAGGACCCAGGCTCATTTCAATAAGGTCGCTGATCTAAGTGAGAAATCCAGTGGGGACCTCATCTGGCGGCTGAACCCCGTGCAGTGCGGAGTCCAGAGATTTGAATGCGAGTGGGATTTTGAGTTCTACAGTAAACTTTTGTATGTTCGCGCTAAGGTTATAGTCCGGATCGCAATGCCCGGACTGATTCTGTGAGGTGTGAAGCCACTGGCTAACGCTGCACAGACGGCGGAGTGTTCGCCGCCCTGGAGAATGTAGAAAGCTGGCATTCCAAGCGAGCTGCCCCCCCCCCCCCCCCCCCCCGGTAGATGGGTCCGGCTTCAGAGACCCGCGATTAAACCCATATACTGTGCCGTGGAACAAGCATCCGCAAAACCTCCCCTCTCACAATCACCTTTCATAATCCCTGCAGGGCAAACACAACCACCGTGCTGTATTAAGGAACTGAGGTGGCTCTGTATGTTCGCCACACTGGCCTTTCTATGGAAAGTGATTTGACATCATTACCCGGGGGAAAGATGCATTGGGAATTTTGAGAAATCTCTGTTTCGTGGTAAGCTCTGTCTGAATGGTGTTCATTCAGTGTAGAACTGGTTTCAGGGGAATTCCTAAAGCCATCCCAATATTTCCTGACATGCTAAGGTGATGCTGCTGCACAGCCTTTGTCTCAGGCTGGACCTCTGTGAGTGAGGACTCATCTCCTGGCCATCAGCCAATGAGCATGCCCCCAAGGAGCCAATTCATTCCACTCTTGGGCTGTCAGTTGTCTATCAGAGGGAGGGGTGACCGACCGCTAAAGATGAACAGAATCTCTCCAGACTCAGCAAATGTCCCACTTAGTGCCTTGGCAGTGAGCTGAGAACCCCATTGGCAGGGTGGGGAGGGGAGGCGCCCGTCTTCTCAGAGCAGATCTCTTCCCCCTCCCACATCACATTTTGCCCGCACCAAGTTAGGGCGACCATATTTTCTAAACCGAATCTGGGGACACACAGGGTGGGAGCACAGCAAAGTAACCAGGACGGAAAATGTAGGTTGTGCAGCGTAGCGAGGCAAAAAATTTTTAGCAACACATATACACTACAAATGCAAATCAAATGTGCATATAATTACCGCGGATATGACGTCACACTATTGAAGCGCATTCAGACACCGTTTATAAGTAATACAGTAACACTGTTCAGTCCATTGACCTGAAACTGTGATTATGTCTAACGGTATGATATGCATATATTCAAATAAATATGGATCTAATCTATTCAGGGACGAGTTTCGTGAACCGGGGACTCTCCCGGGGATGTTGTTTGCCTGGGGACACAGTGCCTCATCCAGGGACTGGCCCCGGTAAACGGGGACATATGGTCACCCTACTCCTAAATGAATTGGCTCCTTGGGACGTGCTCATTGGCTGATCACCAGGAGATGAACCTTCACCCTGAGAGGACCAGCCTGAGGCTAAGGGTGTGCTGCAGCATCACCAGATACCTGAGCATGTCAGGAATTATTGGGGGGGACTGAGGTTTAGGAATTCCCGTGATGCCAGTTCTACAGCTTGAATGTAATAAATTGCATTTGTTTATTTACTGAAACTGTAATATAAAAATATTGGCCCCACCAGTGTAAAGTATAGGCCGCTAAGGGGAACTGTGAGAGACTGTTAATCCTTCTGTCTATCAGCATTGCCTTAAAAAGCATTATAAATAAATAGGATTAACTTTAATGTGCTTAATTCTATCCATTTCTGGGTTTTAAAATGATTCTTTTTAAACAGTGTTTGTGGCATAATCGGATCAACTGGCTGAGGTGAGATACTAAGGCTGGAGTTATACTGTGCCAGGTGCAAATTAAAACCAGTGCCGGGGGGGTCCCCTAGAGAGGGGCTCACACCTCCCGGCTTTGTGAAGCTCAATACTCTTCCCCCGTTATACTGCTACTTTTATAATGGGGCAGGCCCACAATTGCTTTATACGGTGATGATAAAGTGACGGTATAACTACACTCTGAATCTGAGGAGGGGTACTGAATTACCATGGGGCAGGTCGTATCATTAACCCAGAGTGTTTCAGTGATCTCGTGCTTTCGGTTGTGTGCGTGTTAATACAGCTTCAGCACGCTGTCAGCTTCAGTGCTTTCTCCCAGCCACTTCCCTTGATAATGTTATTAGCACGTATTGTTTGAGCAGAAAGTCAGCAGAGATAGCAATAAAAATGGTTCTAATGTTTTGATTCCTATTAAATGATGAGATTGCCATTTCACATTAAACCATCCTGTCCATTTAGACTGGCCATGGGAGGTTAATTGTGTGCCTAAAATTCCCAAACCGTGAAAAACATGTATTTGCCAACTAAAATGGTAATGAGCAAAATCATTTCCAAGTGTCAGTTCTGAATGCCACACAAGTCAAGTGACATTTAAATCCTTGAGTGATGAAATCCCCTTTGCACCTTGCAGAACACAAATGTGTTTCCATCAACTCACATCAATGATGATGGATCCCTGTGAATGAATTACACAGCAATATTTCAATCAGGGCTTCAGATAACATAAACCATAAAAGTGAAACCTGAGCTGGATTAACATTATTTGAACACCAGGATTATTTTGTTGCATTAACTTTATTCAGTTATCATTTTTATTATGTGTTTTATATACACAAGAGTTTTATTTACTGTCTAATGGTTTTGTTACTGTTGCAGAACAGTCTGTTTGACATGGATTTTTTTTTACATAGTCCTTGAAGACAAAACTCATATTGCGATGTAGGATAAAGAGGATCATTAATTTTATGAAGTAGGACCTGAAGCTAGATTAAATGAATGGTTCAGCAATATTAGAGAGTTATTTAGACAGTACATTTCAGGAAGGAACATAGGATCAGGAGTAGACCATTCAGCCCCTTGAAGGTTAATTGTTTTGCAATTAATTCATATTATTTTCCTCCTGTTCCCTTTTTTTCCTCACCGTTGCTGTCCATGTTTTGGTGTAGCTGGAAGATAAGTGACAGGTCGTTTCCTGTTTCCAAAGCCACACTATTTCCCCGTACTCACATTTTGTCTTTCATTGAATGAGATAAACCCAGAGGTTTATCGACTATAATTTATATTGCATGGCTAGGAATGATTTTGTTAACTCACAGACCGATAATTATGAGTGAGTTATAGGGATCATTCTCAGAAATGTGATGTAAGTCATACTGAATAGTGTATCAGGCAGTATTCCAATTATACAGTGAGTGAGATGTGTTACTGTTAGTCTGGAATGTGTAATAATGCTTGTATTACACAGAAATCTTATCAGTTGTCTAAAGGTTTCCCCTCCCCTCCCCCACCCCCAGGTATTGGAACCATTAAGACAACACTGGAAAGTCAAATGGGAAATCACAGCTCAAATCCCAGTCTCAAATAACATTAGCATTCTGCTTCCTATGGGCAGAGGGTAAGATTTTCCAGTCAGGGATGGGTTGTTTTGGAGAAAGGAAAATAGGTGGGTCAAAAATTGACTGCAACAGTAGAGCTGTTTGTCCTCCAGAACATGGGCATGTGGGTTTAAAGAGCCTCCGACACTGCAGATGAAGAAAGCCCCAGGTTCAGACACCAGGCTGTGCTATTGCTAACCTCAGGGAGCAATAGAATTACTACAATTGGTCTTGAAGCTCCCGCTGTAAGGTCACTTGTGTGGCTGTGGGATGAAGATGGGATTGGACTCAGCTCTGATGCCTCCACCCACCAGAGTAGAATAGCTTGCCAACGCTCACACATGAAGATTAGCCACTTCGGTGAGGTACCAGGAAATGATCAGCACCCGTGGAACTAGTCTGCAGGAAAGGAAGGGAGAGGGAAAGGCAGCTGGGGAAACTGGGATATATTACTGGTTATTTTCACAGTGGAAAACTCCACTATGCTGCCTAAAGGCATTCATTTCTATCATTAGTTAGGAGCCATTCTGTACTAAATACAGACAGCCAGTGTTGTCAAAGCAGTGCCCACTTATCCATGCTTGCAGATGAAAATCCGCACCACTCCTGGTGCCTACTTCCTGTTGCAGCTTCAGGGAATTGCACACTGCTGTACAATGTAGGCAGGAATTCTTGCAAGAGCAGAAGTTCTTGCCCAGATTGTAATCCCCTGGATCTGCAGCAGGAGCTAGGAGCCAGTAGAGATGCGTAGGGAAATGCCAGCAGAATCTGGGAGAGAAAAAAAGGGCCAACATAAGCTGAGGGAGGCCAAAGAAGAAAACCAGCCTGACCTGAGGTGGGGGGTGGGAGATGAAGAAGAATGGCAACATGAACTGGGTGGGGAGAGAAGAATGAACTTGTATTTATACATCTTATTGCATCTCTCAGATACGATGACTTTGTTTTATTCGTTCATGGGATGAGGGTGTCGCTGCCAAGGCCAGCATTTATTGCTCATCCCTAATTGCCCTTGAGAAGGTGGTGGTGAGCTGCCTTCTTGAACCGCTGCAGTCCGTGTGGTGAAGGTACTCCCACAGTGCTGTTAGGGAGGGAGTTCCAGGATTTTGACCCAGCGATGATGAAGGATCGGCGATATATTTCCAAGTCAGGATGGCGTGTGTGACTTGGAGGGGAACTCGGAGGTGGTGGTGTTCCCATGCGCCTGCTGCCCTTGTCCTTCTAGGTGGTGGAGGTCGCGAGTTTGGGAGGTGCTGCCGAAGAAGCCTTGGCGAGTTGCTGCAGTGCATCTTGTAGTCACCATTGTTTTGTAGGCAAACACCACAGCCATTTTGCACAGAGTAAAGTCCAACCAACACCAATGTACTGAATAACCAGTTAGATGTTGGCTGAGGATGGAATATCAGTTGGCTATAATGGAATATCAGCTAGAATGCCTCTTGCTCTTCTTCAGATAGTGCCATGGGATCTTTAACATCCACGGAACCACTAGAACAAGCAAGGCAATGTCTCAGTACTCTGAGTGCTGCACTCACGTGCTCGCATAGATCATAGAGAAGGGTTTGGACCCACAATCTTCTGACTCAGAGCCAAGAGAGCTACCAAGTGAGCCAAGCTGACACTTAAGATGGAAAGGGCAGTGTGAACCAGTGTTTGAGGTAGGAAGAAGATTCCCTGTGTTATTGTGACAACTGTGTGATCTATTTTAAAACAGTTTAACAATCAGATTTAGCAATAGACAACACCAGTACATGTCTATTGTAGCCTGCAATTTCTCTGCTAGAAATGTTGGAAAATCCCGCAATTTTTACCATAATCATATACATCATGGAATGTTGAGTACGCTGGCACCTTAAGTCACACACACGTTCAATGTAAGTACAAACCATGGGCCTGCATTCAGGTCTGTTTGAGTCATCAGCATTTTTTTGAAGCTGTTAGCCAGCTTTCGTTAGTTTCTAGGTTGGCATATTTGCAACTGGCCAATAAAACAGTGAATTATTGGTGTCCGTTTAATAGCCACAACAGATGGAACTTTTTCTCTTTCTGAATAAACAGGAATTCCCAGTGATTAGCACAAGCCTTATATTTCAAAAACAGAGCACAGTCAATTCAACTCATCTTACTTTTGCAGAACAAGAAAATTATATATATTTTCATGTGGTTTGTTGGAAGTATGCAAATGTCAGAGCTAGCCGCCAATGACAGCAGGTTACGACATGAATTCAGAACATAAGAATTAGGAGCAGGAGTCGGCCATACAGCCCCTTGAGCCTGCTCCGCCATTCAGTAAGATCATGGCTGATCTTCGACCTCAACTCCACTTTCCCACACTATCTCCAAATCCCTTGATTCACCTAGAGTCCAAAAATCTATCTATCTCAGCCTTGAATATACTCAAAGACTCAGTATCCACAGCCCTTTGGGGTAGAGAATTCCAAAGATTCACAACCCTCTGAGTGAAGAAATTCCTCTTCATTTCGGTCTTAAATGGCCCAGCCCTAAAAGGACAGTTACTATCACCTGTCTCCTTTCCCACGCTGTGCATCATTATTTGGTCAAGAAAAGAGGGAGACAATCTGCTACCAGAACTCTGTCACAACTATTCAATCAACGGGCACGAGGAGGCGTGCAGGAGTGCCCAGGCGTAACACTCCCCCAAATTTCATTAATTCATGGGATGTGGGCGTCGCTGGCAAGGCCGGCATTTATTGCTCATCCTTAACTGACCTTGAGAAGGTGGTGAGACGCCTTTTTTGAACCGCTGCAGTCTGTGTGGTGAAGGCGCTCCCACAGATGCTGTTGGGGAGGGAGTGCCAGGATTTTGACCCAGGAAGGGTTCTGCTCCCTTCCTGTGGAGAAGCTTCTAGCCCCTGCATGCCACATCTCCCCAGTGGCTGAGATCAGAAACTCACCGATTCAGGAACCGCAGATACAAGGCCATTTCCTAACACACCCTCCCAATTCTCTCCCCTTTGCCCCCTCTGCACATGCGCAGTGCAGTAGGGGTCATTAGATGGTGATTTGGGAATGAGAGCCCTAATTAATTTAACCCAATCTCCCCTGCTGTCTCCAACTCCAAAAGGCGGGGACACTACGACCAACTCCAACTGCAGCCATGGATCTTCCTACTGCATATGGCTTTGTAGCATCAATTGGGGGAGCTAAAGAATAAGGCTTGAAAATGTGTAATTCAGCTGCATTAATAAGTTTTTTGAAATTAATATTACTCAGAACAATAACGTAGAACTGATTTTTCTCCTTGTGTCGCTTTATTTTATTTAAGTTGTGAGATTTTAAAATGTAATATAAATGATTTTAATTTCCCACAACCAATATGTCTTTTACTGCTTGTCAGAAAATGGAGCCTATGCTCATGTTTCCTCTTTTCTCAGTAAATATGGATAGTGCCTTCCAGGTTTCTTCTGTGGTTGGCAGGGCTTGGGTGTGATGGGTGGGAGCTTCACTTTGGGAGAAAATAAATTTAGCGTTACAACATTACGTCAAAAATCCTGCAGAAATGTATTTAAACATTTTACGGCACTGATTTCAGTTCAATATGTTTAACCACTTTTGAGGCTCGTGGTAAGGCGCAGAGCTGCGGTTATTGTGATCTTGGGATGTTACTATGCCTCGTGTTAATTACTGAGAATTATTTTAATAATTCTGCTGGAGTTCCTGTTGTATTGCAGTGGGCTCATGTGTGTCTTGTTTGTGGAATGTCAGTCAAGAGTGAAACTTGATTGCTTAAGCAAAATCCGTAAAGCAGCACAAAACAAAATAAAGGTGCGTGCTGTTTGAAGTGCAGTTTTAAATATAGTTTAGCGCTAGTGTCACATTTCAGAATTTTTTGGCCACTTTTCTACAGGAAGGATTTGGAAAAAAGAGTTACTCTTAAATGTTGGATTTTTAAAGCAAAGTGTATTCACAAAAAGATTTTTTTTTAAAAAGAGAAGGATAATAAGAGCCCAGTAATGCTAATGAGCTAAGCTTTGATGTTGTTTCCCCATAGACTATAAATAATAAGCAATTCATTAACCTGTCTTAGCATCTCACACCCAGGCCGCGATTTCCCCTACCTGGGTGGGGTGAAGGCGGGAGATGGCGGTGGGTGACGAACCCACTTCTGTGGCGATCCCGGCCCAAAATAAGATCTTACCATTAAGGGCCTTGTTAGGCCCGCCCTGCGCGTTTCCCGTTCCAATTAATGGGAGCGGGTCCAGTGACGTCACCGGTTGACGCGCTTATTTAAAGGGGCCATGGCCCCGTTTGCTGCCAGTTGGATTTTCTTTGGTGAAGCTTGTGTTAGTGAGCGGAGGTCTGTACCATGATGTCTGAAAGGCAGAGATCTGTGCCTCGTTTCAATGATGAGTCCCTCCAGCATCTTGTTGAGGGAGTGAGGGTACGTAGGGAGGTTCTCTTCCCTGCAGATGGCAGGAAGAGGCCTCCCCAACAAACTAAATCAGCATGGCTTAATATAGCCGAAGAGATAACGACTAATTCAGTAGTGCATCGCATCTGGGTACAGTGCAGGAAAAGGTTTAATGATCTTCGAAGATCAGGAAAAGTAAGTATAAACCTACACTTACCTTGATGATGCTGTGCCTGTCATCACATCCCCACCACTGTGCATTGCCAACCATACTCCTGCACAAAGTGACTCAGCCCCAGATCCCTTAGACCTTCATCCATCCATCCCTCTCTATCTACATTATAAGGTCCTCATCTTAATTTCCACCCCTCGCACTCAGCATCATTGTTATGCAATGAAAGCAAGTAACAGCACAAAAGGAGGCAATTTGGCATCGCCAAGCCACTCCATCAAAGTCTCCCTGTGAAGCTGTTTGCCATTCCATTAATGACGGTCATTCCATCTGTCTCTTTAAACCTTCTCTTCTTTGCCTCCTTGCAGGAAAAGATTGTTCACAATAAGAGGGTGAGGGGGAGAACGGGAGGAGGCCCTCAGTCTATCTTTCATTTGTCAAGCACGGAGGAGGCAGCACTCGATATTGCTGGTGTGATAGAGGTTCTGGAAGTGGGGGACGGAGAGAGGGGCTCAATAGAAGAAGCTGGTGACAGAATTATTATCCATACAGCTGCATGCCTTTCATCAGTCGCTCATATGGGGTGTTAAGTGATCAGAAAATCAATGGTGATGATGTTTATAATGGTATGTGTTTGCACTTAAGATGTCATATATTTAAATCATGTCTTTACTCTCCAACAGGTCCATCAGGAGCCTACCCCGCCCCCCCCCCCCCCAACTGTTCAAGAGCAAAAATAACAAGACTCCTCAGAGGAGCCTCCTGCCTCTGAGGGCGCAGCATCACCTCACAGAACACAAACCAGCACCTGCGCAGATACGCACACCTCGGTGGGGGCCATCGCGAGATAGAGTAGTGTTGTCACCTGGTGTCTCACAGATCACAAGTGAGCAAGAGCAGATGGTGGAGACCGTGACAGCAATGGAAGCTCCTTGTCGGAGGGCGCAGGAGTCTCCTAGCTCTGCTCGGCTGCATGCAGACGCTGAGCCTCGGGGGCCATCCAAGAAGAAGGCGATCCTGGAGCTGCAGGAACAAGTGCAGGAGGCTCTGACTGGTTCTGACTACGAGTGCGCAGAGAATGGAGGAGTCCATTTCCAACATGAGCAGCACTGTGGCGCAGTCACTGGCATCTATAGCTTCCTTGATGGATAGGATACCCACCTGCATGGAGGAATCACAGCGCCAGTGTAATGACAACATGGTTTCTCTTCTAAATAGATGGTCATCTATGGAGGATAGATGGTCATCTATACGGAGGAGAGAAACCAGAGGCTCATAGACGTCCTTTCTAGGAGGGATGTCAGTATAGACGTGGATCCTAATGTCCGCACTGAAGTGCAGCAAGGTGCTCTCCAGCTTCTTGCTAGCAGAGAAGTGCGGGTATCCCATGAGAGGGATGATGGTGGGAGGGGACATGTAAGTGGGGGCTCTGCTCCAAGCGCTCCAACTTCCACCCTCTTGCCAGCCCCTCGGTCAGAGCCGCAGATGCCTCCCCGGAGAGTGATGACCGAGTCTGCCCCTGCACAGTCGCAGGAGGAGCAGACTTTGGCAGGGGCCCTCACAGGCCCCAAAACCCAGAGGACGACCACCAAAGGCATCTAAGCAGTTGCAGCAGGGAGGTGAGGAGGCTTCCTCTACCTCTGCCAAAGCCACAGGGGTAGCACCACGTAGAAGCACCCGGAAAAGAAAGATCCCACACAAATAGTCACAAAGGTTTTCACTCGGGAGTGTTTATCAGTATCATTATGATTGTTGTAAAAATATGGAGCTATGTAATTAAATCATTTATTTCTCTCTCTTTGCAGTCGCAGCTAGATGTGTGGGATAGAATGGAGGTGACAGAATGTATGGTCAGGGCTGATTGGCCATGCAGCAATGGTGCTAACGATGAAAAGAAGGAAGTAGTCATTGATTGAATGGTTTATGTTGCTGGTGTGGGATGATGCCAACATGTGGATGCCTGTACCAGGCAAATGTGTGACGCCCACAAAGTTACTGGAACCTGGCATTTATGAGGGCGTCCCTGGTGTTATGACCAGCAACGTTCTCACGCCCTGGTCTTAATGGCTGTGCCGGCTCCTCCAGGTCTTCCTCATCGACGTTGACAACCTCATGTTGCTCCTCCGCCTCCTCTTCGCTCTGCGCCGTCTTCATCATCTAGCGCCAGTCCTCGCTACTGAGCGATGTTGTGAAGGGCGCAGCAGACCACGACTATTCTGGATACCCTCGGTGGTGCATACTGAAGGGTCCCTCCAGATTTGTCCAGGCATCTGAACCGCATTTTAAGCCACCCTATAGTTTGCTCGATGTAAGTTCTCGTGGAGATGAGGCTCTGATTGTACCTTCCATCAGCCTCATTCGCTGGCCTCCTCAAAGGTGTCATCAGCCATGTCTTGAGGGGATAGCCCTTGTCCCCAAGCAGCCAACCTGAAAGACTGGTTGGCGGTTCAAACAGCTGAGGGTGCAGGATGTACGAATCATGGCAGCTGCCAGGGAACTTGGCGCACACATGTATGATTTTATTGTGGTTGCGCACCAGCTGAACGTTTAGGGTGTGGAAACCCTTGCGGTTCACAAAAGCTCTCGGATTGTGATGGGGTGCCCTGATCGTCACATGTGTGCAGTCAATCACTCCCTGCACCCGTGGGAAGCCAGCCAGAGTGGCAAAGCCGATCGCCCGCTCAGTCACACTGGCTTGATGAGTGGTAAACTTTATATAGTTGCCCAACTTGTTAAACAGGGCATCGGTGTGCGGCAGACTGGAAAATGGCACTAATGTCAGTGGCAGATGCCTGGAAGGAGCCTGAGGCGAAGAAGTTGAGGGCAAGGGTGACTTTGACAGCTTCTGGTAATGGCTGTTTGACCCTTCCTCTGGGCTGAAGGTCTTCCTCCAGCAATGCGCAAAGGTCAGTGGCCACCTGATGCGATAGCTTGAGTCTCCTTCAGCACTGCTGCATGTCATGTTTAGGTAGCTCATCCTCTGCCTACAGACCCTGTGTTGGGGGTATCTCCTGTGGCGCAGTGCATCCCTGTGCTGATGCCCTCCACCCTGTGCAGCATGAGGTGGTTGAGGAGAAGGTTGGTGCTCTTGTTGTTGCTGCTGCTGGTGGTGTGGCTGGTTCTGCTGCTCCTGCGGCTGTTCCTCATCAGACTCGGAGGACCAAGATGCGAGAGCATAAATCGTGCCCGTTTTGATTGTTGATATGCCAGATCTAGTTGAGTTGACAGAAGCAATCTGTCACTGGTCAGAAATCTTCCTCAAAGAAGGTTACAGTGAATATCAATAGCAAAATACTGCGGATGCTGGAAATCTGAAATAACAACAGAAAACGCTGGAAAAACTCAGCAGGCCAGGCAGCATCCGTGGAGAGAGAAAGAGAGTTAACGTTTCAGGTCGATGACCTTTCGTCAGAACTGTGAAGAGCCGGAAATCAAATAGATTTAAGGCCAGAGTAAAGCTGGGAAAAGGGGGAGGGGATAAAAGAACAAAGGGGGAGATGAAGAGACATTAAGAGACATTAAGAGATATGCAAGGCTAGAGGTGGTGTTAATGTGACAGATTAAGGCTGAATGAAGTGTGAAATCCACTGGCAGAATGAAGGACAGCTGCCAGCTTCTAGGAGGAAAAAAAAAAAAGGTGGGGGGGCAAATAAAAGGGTGGAAAAAATAAAATATAAATGTGATTGGAGCTGAGGTTATGATCTAAAATTGTTGAACTCGATATTGAGTCCAGAGGGCTGTAGCGTGCCTAAACGAAAGATGAGGTGCTGTTCCTCGAGCTTACGCTGCGCTTCCGTGGAACAGTGTAATAGGCCGAGGACGGTGAGGTCAGAGTGGGAGTGAAGCGGTGAATTAAAGTGACAGGCCACCGGGAGCTCGGGATATCTCAAGTTCACTACAAACAATTCCAAAGTGTATGAGGCTGAAAAGACTCTTCCTTACACGGAAGGCTACAGCTTCTGACATTGGAAAGTGAACAGCTGTAAAATGGTAGCTTTTATACCACTTTTGCAGCTGTCACCTATTGAAAGCAGTGGAAAGTCACTGAGAACCCAACTCCACTTACCTGGCGTGTTCCCTGAGGGATGGCAAACTCGTCAAAAAGATGGTAAAATTGTAAGTACCTGCTTTTAATCCTCTTAAATACCTTAATTAACTGGCCCGCCGCTTGGTGTCGGGTCTGCGATACACAGGCAGACCCAACAGTTGAGAAATTTACACGGGGGCGAGTTCAGAGTGGACTTCCTCCCCGCTGTCAATCAGGGCCATTTTGACAGCGAGCCCGCCTCCAAACCCGCACTCGCAGGGCTGGGAAGATTCTGGCCCCGGTGTGTTGGGAAGTCTCTGGTCCTTTCTGGCTATGAACACAGGATACCAAAGAACTGAAGCAGAGACATAGGATGAAAGGTCATCGACCTGAAACGTCAACTCTCTTTCTCTCTCTACGGATGCTGCCTGGCCTGCTGAGTTTTTCCAGCGTTTTCTGTTGTTATTTCAGAGACATAGGGAGTCACTCTGGTCCAGCAAAGGCTTTGAAGTGAGTCAGGTCTTCAAAGCCACAAGGGCAAGTTTTGGACAGGCTCAGCAGTTAAGCATGTAGGAGAGTAGTTGGTAGTTTTCTTTAAGCAAAGTAAGATGACCCGTTGATGTGGGAAGCATAACACATTCATTATTCGTATTACCATATAAAGACAAGCTGCACTGTTTGAAATAAGTGAATCCAATCATAACTCCTGCTCTGTACGTTCACTTGCTGTGAAATAAAGCCAGCTTAATGATTTGTATCTGTCGGATCACAAGGGAATACTATTGTTACACCCCTGGATTATGCTATTGTATAGTTAGATGTTGTGCAGCATGGGCACACTTCTAAATGTATGGTGCTCAGACCACTTACTGGAGTGACCAGTACCGCTGTATTTGGGAGGATATCTAAGGCAAGACCCGAACATTGTAACAGCAAGTCATAGGGTATAAAGAAGGCTGGTTTTGGACCAGACAGTTCAATTTTGGAGTAGGCAGTATGGAAGTTTCTAAAATGTAAATTGAACTGGTTTTCAAAATATTTTATGATGTGGCAGAATAAATGATGAAGGTTTTCAATGAACTTTCATCAGGAGTAAAGCAAACATCTTCAAACGAGCTGGCTCAGACTCGATGGGCCAAATGGTCTCAATCTGTGCTGGACTATTCTATGATCAGAATTCAAACCCTGCCCCCCCCCCCCCCCCCCCCCCCCGACTCTGACTCCCTCCAGTTTCAGACACTATTGGGTAGATTTGTATGACTGTTGTCTCCCGGTACAGAGCTTCAGACATGCTGAGCGTTTAGTGGGAATTTCAGGCCTGGAGGTCAGCTGGCCAGCAGGATTTTCAGTCTCCAAAGAGTGGATGATCCTGAGTTCCCGGCACGCACTTCCAGCACGTGAAGTTCTGTCCCCCATCAATAGTGCAGATATGAAGGAAAATTGGAAATGATGGAAATCAGAAATAAAAAGAGAAAAGCTGGCAATATGCAATGAAACAGAGGTAAAAAAGTAATGTTTTTGGTCGCACTCAAAATGTTTGAGAGTTAATATTGAGTTTCAGAGAATAGATTGCAGAACGTGCAGCTTTGGAAAAATTCCTCCCTTTCCAACCCTGGCTCTGTTTTTGTAGATTGATATTTGTCCCTCTCCAAGTCCATTCTGCAGTTTGTCCCTCACCATCCACTGGAGGCAGGCTGTTCCAAGTCTGAACTCTTTAATCAGCCACCACGAGATGTTTGAGAGAGCTGGTGTTGACTCACCACCTGGGGCAAACTGACTGAGATCAGTATCTTGTCACATCTGGTACTGCAGGGAATTTGCACCACTCGTCGGTTGCTGCATTGATTCTCCTCATCAGGAACTAGAGCCTGACAGCTATTACTTAACGAGCCTGGGAAGCCCAGGGCCCCGGGTGCGCTTGACGCTCGGTCCATCAACCACATTTTGAACAAGTATGCTCAGTATTTAGACCGGCCAGCAGGTGGTGCTGCCTCACAGTAGCACAGAGCCTCACCTTGAATGGGAGTAAAATGAATTCAGCCGCCAATGGCAGTAGAATTGGCGTCGTGGAGAAGTTGATGGGGTATTCGTCTGAGCTATGTGGAGGGAAAAGGAAAAACAAATTGTGTGACTCTTTTAAAAGAATGCTGCACATTACATATAGTATGCAGAATATGGAATATTTATATTGGAATAAGATTCTCTGGAGGAAAAAGTGGAAGATTCTAACCACGGCAATTTTGCTTTTAACCAGAGAGATGTTGCCATTCTCCTGCAAACCTGACATTGCGATGCACAAGTGTCAGCCACGCAGCTGCTAACAGGGATTAATGTTAATTGGGTTAGTTACAGTTGATGAGGCTTACTAATCAGTAATCAATAATAATTCATTTGATGATGAAGTTGCGTCCTCCGTTGCATTTCCTCACAGGTTCCTCTGCGGCAGCGATGAGTTGTCTGAGGGAACTGTGCTTGTCTGAGCTGTATTCAACCGGGCCACTCTCGGCTTAAAGTCAGCACCCACCAGAAGCACAGTAGCTTTTTAAACATGCCGACCTCTTCAAGGGTAATGCCCTTTATTCTGTGGATTTACAGGTTCCAGCCCTCAATTGTGTCAGTGATCCTGTCCGATAAAAGACAACAATTTTAGCTAGTGGTGTTTGACCATAATAGTAGTACTGTATATTAATATTATGCACTGGATATTGTAATAAATAAGGCTGTTACTCTGTTAGTAGATCCCAGCATGCTATTCTATAGGCAGCTCAATCCCTCTCTTCTATATGTAACTGTGTTCTATATCTAGCTCTCAAAAACAGAGTTGTTTTATATCTGAATCACTTGTGTGGACTATATGTGGCTCACTCTATGAATATTCAATATGTAACTCATTCCCTGATTGCATATCTCTCTGTCATTCTATATGTAGATCACGCTGCGTGTGCCACCTTCTATATGTAATGCTTCCTTTGTGTTTTGTTCTCTATGTAGATCCCTTCATTATGTGCTATTCTATGGATTTAATATAGTGTTGGAGTATGTGGCTGCAGTGTTGCGCTAGCTGGTTTTAAATGTTTAAGTGTGTCAGCTGTGGCTCAGTGGGTAGCACCCTTACTTCTGAGTCAGAAGGTTGTGTGTTCAGGTCCCACTCCAAAGGCTTGAGCACAAAAATCTAGGCTGACACTCCCAGTGCAGTGCTGAGGGAGTGCCGCACTGTCGGAGGTGCCGTCTTTCAGATGAAGCATTAAATTGAGGCCCCGTCTGCGCTCTCAGGTCGACATAAAAAATCCCATGGCACTATTTCGAAGAAGAGCTGGGGAGTTATCCTTGGTATCCTGGTCAATATTTATCCCTCAATCAATATCACTAAAACAGATCATCTGATCATTATCACATTGCTATTTGTGGGAGCTTGCTGTGCGCAAATTGGCTGCTGCGTTTCCTACATTACAACAGTGACTACACTCCAAATAGTACTTCATTAGCTGTAAAGCTCTTTGGGACGTCTGGTGGTTGTGAAAAGTGCGATATAAATGCAAGTCTTTCTTTTTCTTAGCCGTAGAAACATTTGTCAGATGCCATTCAGGATTAAATGTGCTTCGATGAAGACTAATCTTCATTGATGGAGGGTAAAATCGAGCAGGCTGTAACACGGGTGGCCGACCTGATCCCGTCAGTTTCCTGCTGGGCGTATTAGGTTAAAATTACATCCAAAGTTCTAAGGAATTATGGAAAAGACTGTTGTTAATTTCTGAAGCATTACTTTGAAGGAATTTATTTAGAGCTTGCATACTTTATGACAAGATGAAGGTAAGTAAAGAGTTTTCATAAAGACAGGACTTGTAGTAATTCTCTGTGGCCTTATCGTAAATTGTACTTTTGTTCGCAACCTCCTACATGCCTTGAGCTTGTCTCCTCCACCTCCTCATCTCTCATCTCCATCTAGTCGTAAACTCACTGAAAACCCTGGATAGTTTTCATCTGGCCTGTGCACATTGCGCAGAGAGATAGTGCACTGTCTCCTTCAATCTGAAACAGCCTATTCTGTTCATTAAACTGACAGATAACGGCTCACTCCCGGGGACGTTTATCTTTCCAATTCTCCAATTCAGCAAAGCTCCGACTGATGCTTAAAATATGTTAGATTTCTAGTCAGGGAATTAAAGCTCTATGAGTTCAGGGAGTGAAAGCTCCGAGAAAACAGGAAGCAGCACAGTCACGTAGGCCCCAGTTTGTAACCAGATGTCTCCGAGTTTGAATGCCAGAGCTGCCTGACACTTGAGTCTTCCAGCCACATCTTTGATGATGCTATCTGTTTAAATGTATAGCTCGTTGTGGTTCTAGCCCTCAGTCAGGTGCAAGGCTGGGTAAGCACAGCAAATGCTTTTTAAAAAATCTTTTTTTTACATTTTATTTGCATCAGCTGTCAGCTGTGGCTCAGTGGGTAGCACACTCGCCTCTGAGTCAGAAGGTTGTGGGTTCAAAGTCCCACTCCAGGGACTTGAGGACATAAAGCCAGGCTGACCCTCCCAGTGCAGTGCTGAGAGAGTGCTGCACTGTCGGAGGTGCCATCTTTCGGATGAGACGTTAAACCGAGGCCCCGTCTGCTTTCTCGGGTGGACGTAAAAGATCCCATGGCCACTATTTCGAAGAAGAGTAGGGGGGTTATCCCTCAACCAACTTCACTAAAACAGATTATCTGATCATTTTCACATTGCTTTTTGTGGGAGCTTGCTGTGCGCAAATTGGCTGTCGCGTTTCCCACATTACAACAGTGACTACACTCCAAAAGTACTTAATTGGCTGTAGACAAGGGAACTAGATGTAATATCTCCAAGTTTGCAGTCGACACAAAGCTGGGTGGGCATGTGTGCTGTGAGAGGATGCCGAGAAACTCCAGGATGATTTGGACAGGTTGGGTGATTGGGCAGAAGCATGGCAGATGCAATATAACGTGGATAAATGCGAGGTTATCCACTTTGGTGTCAAAAACGGGAAGGCAGATTATTATCTGAATGCCAATAGATTGGGAGAAGGGGAAGTGCAACAAGACCTGGGTGTCCTTGTGCACCAGTCGCTGAAGGTAAGCATGCAGGTGCAGCAGGCGGTTAAGAAGGCAAATGGTATGTTGGCCTTCGTAGCGAGAGGGTTTGAGTACAGTAACAAGGATGTCTTGCTGCAGTTGTACAGGGCCTTGGTGAGACCACATCTTGAGTATTGTGTGCAGTTTTGGTCGCCTTATCTGAGGAAGGATGTTCTTGCCATGGAAGGAGTTCAGCGAAGATTCACAAGGCTGATACCTGGGATGGCAGGAATGACGTATGAGGAGAGATTGGGTCGATTGGGCTTATACTCGCTGGAGTTTAGAAGAATGAGAGGGGATCTCATTGAAACTTATAAAATTCTGACAGGACTGGACAGACTAGATGCAGGAAGGATGTTCCCGATGGTTGGGGAGTCCAGAACCAGGGGTCACAGTCTAAGGATAAGGGGTAAGCCATTTAGGACAGAAATGAGGAGGAATTTCTTCACCCAGAGATTGGTGAACCTGTGGAATTCTCTACCACAGAAGGCAGTAGAGGCCAATTCATTAAATATATTCAAGAAGGAGTTGGATATATTTCTTAAGGCTAAAGGGATCAAGGGATATGGGGAGAAAGCAGGGATAGGTTCTGAATTTGGATGATCAGCCATGATCGCATTGAATGGCGGAGCAGGCTAGAGGGGCTGAATGGCCTACTCCTGCTCCTATCTTCTATGTTTCTATGTAAAGTGCTATGAGATGTCTGGTGGTTGTGAAAGGTGCTATATAAATGCAAGTCTTTCTTTTCTATCCATTTTTAATTATTTACTGTTCCCCTTCCCACTCAAGTGTTGTTTCCTCACACTCCTGACTACTTCTGTCTCTCTGTAACCAGCCAGTACAAGAAGCATTTGGACTCCTTCCTATCTGTATGTTGCCGCATCCAGCAATAGGTTGCTTTAGATACAAGTCGAGGCTGGGATTTGAACTCTCAATGCTTTGGTTTGGATCAAAGCTGTGCAAGGTGTAAGAGGCTAACCTGCGACAAAATGATTAACAGTTTACTGAATGGCCAAATCACATTAAATTTTGTTCCCAGTTTTCTCCTCCTACGAGTTAACGTGCACCCGTTCTCCGATAGCGCATAGCGCATCGAATGGCCATTCTTCATGCATGACCCTCGTCAGTGACTGTTAGACAATTCAACCATGGGATACATTGCAGCCAGGCCGATTCCATCCACACACACACACACTTTCCAGCATGAGTCACTAGCTAACGATTAGGAGCAAAAACATTGGCGAATCTCCCCCTGCCCCCAGCCCAGTGACACTGGGGCTAATTATATTACTCCAACCTTCACTCCAGCTGAGCTAAGATAACTCAGCGCAGACTAGAAATCGTATCAGGAGTTTCCTGGGCGGCAAGGCTGAGCGCCGTGTCAGGCAGTGCCTTTACCCACTGGGGCACTTGGGGAAGGTGCTGACTGACGTTCCATGGACCTTTCTTAATGTCTGAGCCTAAACTGTGACTATTGGCAGGCCAATCAACTATGGAGGCGATCGCAGCCGAGCTTGATCCTTGTCCTCCACCAACGTTAACACATGCACTTTCCAATGTGAATCACTGAATAGTAATTAGGGGCGGGAACCCCTCCTCGGCCTGGAGATGTTGGGTGCCGTTTGTGGTGCCCTCGCTGTTGCCCCAGTGATCCAACCTGGGACTCTCCTGATCTGTATCGTTCATTAGTGGGTTGGGCATATGCTCACTCAAACCATCAGGGAATCTAATGTATTTCTATCAGCAGATTGAAAATAACTGGTCAGATTAGTAGAAACTGTATTTGAAAGTAAGGTACTTCATTGCCAATAGTGCATTATGACTTTCACTTCCATCAAAGTCACTAATGGTCACATGTAAAATACGATCGATCTTTAAAGTGGGAATAAAGCTCACAGTATCCCTGCAGCCATGATGTATTCTGTTAGTAACAGTTGTTAGCTTTTAACACACTTGTCAGTTTTGTAGAGTAGGCAAATCACAAGAATTTTCTTCGTATTGTCACTGCATCTTTTTGATGTTGGATGTGTGAGAATTGTTGCTTGATTAAACCCTTATGTTAGAGAATTGATGCAGGCCCAATGTGATAACGGAAAACTAAATGCTGGCAATGTAGAGCAGGTCCATCAGATCAGTGAAGAGAAATGTAGATCAATGCTTGGGGTGTGGACTCTGTCAGAATTGAAAACTGGAAAATGTGAGATGTTTGACTGAACAAAACAAAAAGGGGGGATTTAGGCTGACTGAATAATTCACAAATGGCTGGATTGAGAAGTGATATTTTCCTATAATTTCCTATAGTCAACTTTTGAAACTGAGCAACTTGGCTGACGAGCCAAGGCCCATTGTGTACAAGGATTAGTACAAGACAAGGTCAGTCAGCAAGGATTGATGAGGAGGTGCCAAGCTTAAAACACAGTAGATTGGAAGAGGAAGGGAAGACTTGGGAAGGTAAGACAGATTTGAGATCCTGAGAAAGAATGAGTTAGAGAGAGACGATGAAATGAGTTTTGAGAACACAGAGAGGATGAAGAGCAAGTAGGATGGGCAATTGGAGCTTTGGAGGAACAAAGAAGAAAAATCGATAAAATAGTCCTTGTCGGTGTGCAGTATGTCTCTTTAAGTTCAGCAGCACTTAGAAATATAGAACATAGAAAAATAGGAGCAGGAGTAGGCCATTCGGCCCTTCGAGCCTGCTCCGCCATTCAATATGATCATGGCTGATCCTCTATCTCAATACCACATTCCCGCTCTCTCCCCATACCCCTTGATGCCTTTTGTGTCTAGAAATCTATCTATCTCCTTCTTAAATATATTCAGTGACCTGGCCTCCACAGCCTTCTGTGGTAGAGAATTCCACAGGTTCACCACCCTCTGAGTGAAGAAATTTCTCCTCATCTCAGTCCTAAATGTCTTACCCCGTATCCTGAGACTGTGACCCCTCGTTCTAGATCCCCCAGCCAGGGGAAACATCCTCCCTGCATCCAGTCTGTCTAGCCCTGTCAGAATTTTATACGTTTCAACGAGATCCCCTCTCATTCTTCTAAACTCTAGTGAATACAGGCCTAGTCGACCCAATCTCTCCTCATACGACAGTCCTGCCATCCCAGGAATCAGTCTGGTGAACCTTCGCTGCACTCCCTCTGTGGCAAGTATATCCTTTCTTAGGTAAGGAGACCAAAACTGCACACAGTACTCCAGGTGTGGTCTTTATTACGTGTTCTAATGGTTTTGAAAGCTTACAGGAAAAACCATCTTGAGGAGGAATCTCCTGAACAATCAGAGAGGGACACACTGAGCTGCTGTTTTTCCTAAGATTTCTTGAGCCGCATTCTACATATTGTATATTTGCAGTATATGTCGTCCCTGGCAGACACCTAAAACAAAAGCAAAATACTGCGGATGCTGGAAATCTGAAATAAAAACAGAAAATGCCGGAAATACTCAGCAGGTCAGGCAGCATCTGTAGAGAGAGAAACAGAGTTAACGTTTCAGGTCGATGACCCTTCGTCAGAACCTAAAACAATCGTTAGGTCCCTTAGATATGTAAATTAGGAGCCAAGTGCCTGTTCGAGGACCTCTTTTCAAAATTCGCTGGCAAAGAACAGGGTAGGCATTGGGCCTACCCTGACCCCACAGGAGTCGAGACCATCCCCTTCCCCCCCATAGCCCAATCCATTCCCCCCTCCTGGGCCTTAACTGAGGTGCACTGCCAGTGAGGCAGGCAGCCCGACATTGATGTCATTGCTTGAGCGATCTGCCTGTGGAGGTATGTGGCTGCTGCTGAGTATAAAAAGAAAGACTTGCATTTATATAACGCCTTTCATGACCACCGGACGTCCCAAAGCGCTTTTAAAATGTAGTCACTGCTGCAATGCAGGAAACACGGCAGCCAATTTGCACACAGCAAGCTCCCACAAACAGCAATGTGATAATGACCAGATACAGGAAACTCTTTCGTATCCGGCACCGACGGGACCGGGATGGTGCCGGTTGATCAAAAGTTCCGGATAACGGAGAGGTATATCTACCGAGGCTATTTTTAACAAACAAAAATAAAAAAAATCAAGAAATGTGCCGTATACAGTATTTGGGTACTCACCTACAGAATGTTGTGTTAAATGGATGGTGGAAGATGCTTGATTAAGTACAGTACTGCCAGTTGAGGGTAATCCATAACTCTTTAATTACTTAACAGTAAGTGAGACTCCCGGCAGCGCGGGAGAATCAGACTCCTGTTACTGCCGTGTTCGGACTTCCGACAGCACCAGGAGGCCGAGTAGTGGCACTTTGGAGAACTACCCCCACTGACTAACTCGGCGTTCGCGGGAGACTCGGACTCGGACTCGGCAACATTGGCGGTTATTTGAGAGGAGTTTTCGGAGTATGATTTTTGCCGGTTAAGAGAGAATTCCGGATATTTAGGTGCCGGTTAAACAAGAGTTTCCTGTAATCTGTTTTAGTGATGTTGATTGAGGGATAAATATCGGCCAGGACACCGGGGATAAGTCCCCTGCTCTTCTTCGAAATAGTGGCCTTGGGATCTTTTACGTCCACCTGAGAGGGCAGACGGGACCTCGGCTTAACATCTCACCCCAAAAGACGGCACCTCTGACAGTGCAGCACTCCCTCAGCACTGGAGTGTCAGCCTAGATTTTTGTGCTTCAGGTCTCTGGAGTGGGACGATGAACCCGCAACCTCTTCTCCAGAAGCGCGGGTGCTACCAGCTGAGCCACAACTGACACTGAGTATGTGGATGAGGCCCGAGAACCAATAAAGAGTGTTAGAAAGGTGAAAAGATAAGGGAATGGTATTCAAATCTTGGACAGGTGCCGTAAAGAGTTAAGATATTTTGGGGTACCAACTCTGCAGTCATTCTCCTGAACTCCCACTTTGGCGGAAAATCGTCAGGAATCCCGGAAAAATGGCGCTGTTTCTCCTGGGGTTTCGAATGATCTTCCGTTGAGGTTACAGCAGGGGATCAGGAGAATTCCCACGGAAATGCTACCCCTTTATTTTTTAGCCTGTTTTTAAAAGGAACAAAGGAACCTGTAAATTTTTTGTGCCCCAGAAGATCAGATGAAGCTGCTTTGCAGTATCACTTTGACGCTGTCATGTCGTATTAGTGAAAATGTAAATTTTATTTCCACTGGTCTCTCTCCACATGAGTCTAATATTAAGCGGAAGATTGGAAATTGTCAGAAGCAATCCAAAACCATTGAAATAAATGAGGGAATAAAGTGCTGCTGAATTTAAAGAGTCGTGCTGCAGACCCACAGTCTGAAACTCCTGGAGGGACATATTTGGCTTTGCTTTCAAAGAGCTCTCCCTTATTATAGCACTCCTTGAAGCTAAGCCACATTTCACAGCATCAACAATTTGCAAGGAGCCAATGGATGGTAACTCATTAGCTGCTTGCACTTAATTGTTGGGTGACATCTGGTAGGTTCTGAATCCAGTATCTGCAAACTGGCTGCTCTAACCCCAAGGAATTTGAGTTGATCTGATCCAGCATAGAGATACCATCAGGTGAATACCAGGCCAGATGGCAACTATTAAAGACAGACTTCATTGTACTTTGAAAACAGCTGGTTTGTGCGTTAAGGAAGACAGGCCAGCTGTTAACACTAGAAGGTGTTTACTTGTGAATGGTTCTAACCAGAACAAGGATTCTAATATCTGCGTTTAATCAACACCAGCAGATATATATCAGGATTGTTAAGGTAATGCGATGCGGTCTCCTCTACATTGGGGAGACCAAACGCAGATTGGGTGACCGCTTTGCGGAACACCTCCGTTCAGTCCGTAAGGGTGACCGCGAGCTTCCGGTCGCTTGTCACTTTAATTCTCCCCTCCACTCCCACTCTGACCTCTCTGTCCTCGGCCTCTTACACTGTTCCAATGAAG
This sequence comes from Squalus acanthias, assembly GCA_030390025.1. Lineage (NCBI taxonomy): Eukaryota > Metazoa > Chordata > Chondrichthyes > Squaliformes > Squalidae > Squalus > Squalus acanthias. The sequence goes on from CM059437.1 coordinate 13,051,211, forward strand.
CTCAACGTAAGCTCGAGGAACAGCACCACATCTTTCGATTAGGCACTTTATAGCCTTCTGGACTCAACATTGAGTTCAACAATTTCAGACTATAACCCTCCGCCCCATTTTTTCAGGCAGCAGCTGTTGATGATTCTGCCATCCGCATTTGCAACATTTTATCTCTCCTGAGTTCAAACCTCTAGCACAGACTATGCCTTCAGTTCCTCCTCCCCTCCCCTCCCCCTTTCCCTGTCTCTGCACCTGCTTAAAACCTGTTCCATCTCCAACTTTTACCAGTTCTGACAAAGGGTCACAGACCTGAAACGTTAACTCTGTTTCTCTCTCCACGGATGCTGCCTGGCCTGCTGAGTGTTTCCAGCATTTTCTGTTGTTATTTCAGATTTCCAGCATCCACAGTATTTTGCTATTGTTAAGGTAATTGTTTATTTTTGAGCTAAGATGTCCTTCACATTTATTAAAATATAGCAACTGCTTACCCTGTAGCCACAACCGTTGGCTAACCATTGCATGGGCCGCACTGGATATGTGCATTTTTTAAATATTCACATGTTAAGATGGTTCAAATGACACTGAATTTTCATGGTGGATGTGGTAGGAATTCACAGTTTTCTTCTGTGTGGCTGACATGTCACAAGTTTCCCCATGTAGGTTCTTCTATCACACTGATCCACCACCATATGTAACTGATGTAGAAACTGAGGCCTGGAAATTCGATTGCACAGTGCTCGTTTCTTGGACAAGAAAACAGGTGCTGAAGGGTCCAACATGGCGTGCGCACGCACAGTCCATGCCGGAAGTGCAGCGCATGCCATATTGGTTAGGGGCCCCATGGTCATTCAGGGCGCCTGCCTTAAAGGGGTGTTGGGCCCATTGCCAATGCAAATTGCAGGCCTGCTGCCTGTTTCAGGCTGCTTTCATACTTAACTGAATTCAAATGAACACATCAAAACTCATCCAAGCCAGCAGATCTCCCCCTCCCCCTCCCCCTCCCCCACCACAACCAGCAAATTGCCTTTGGGGCCGCGATTGGCACCCGCAGCTTGCCGGTGATATTCAAATGAGGCCGGCGGACCCATTTCCCATGAGCCTACCGCCAGCCTCTTTAGATGCGCACAGCAGCTGCTGCGCCCAAATTCGGGCGTGGTCCAATTTCTAGACCTAAGACGTGAGACAATAGCTGCTGAAGGTATAACCTGGGGAGCAGCTTCAAGAACACACACTTACATATCCAGCACTCTGGGGGTGATTTTGCCAATGGGGGCCCGTTGGAGGCGGGACTGCTGCTTGTCGGGTTTTAGTCCCGCCTCCATCAACTTCTGGCCAACCCACACTATTTTCCCTTGATTGACCTTGTTAAGCCCACCCAGCGGGCTTAGCAGGCCAATTAAGGGGAAGCCGGTTACAGAGAACGTCAGCGTATGACGTTTCATCTGTCAAATTTGAATTGTCATCGTTTGTCAGCTCTGTGAAGCTGTCAAACACTGACATTCTATGTTGTTTGATGAGTCCTTGTATGCAAGACTCATCAAACCTCTTTTGTGAGCAGAAATTAGATGGTTGTTGCATCGGAGAATGCAGCAGCCATCTGTCATCTCTGCCGGTGAGATGCGAGAGTCTCCGCATCCCCAACTGTTGAAGCCTGCAGGAAGAAATAAAGGTAAGTAAACATTTTCTATCACTTTCCACTCACCTCACATACTTACCTCTCCACACTTGCACCCATCACTTACCTTCACAGCGCACTTTTGCACCCCTCCGAGCCCAGCAGACCCACTCCTCGTCTCGGTGACCCTGGCGGGGTTTCCCAACGTCGGGAAGCCCATGCCTCGAATGGAAAAATGGGGAAAATCTTCTTAACTGCCTGTTTACTACCTGTTAACAGGCAGTTAAGTGGCTGTAATCCCCTTCCCGCCTCCAGGAGACAGGACCTGGCGCGGGTCGGGTGCCCGCCTCCTGGGAAGATGGCACGGAGGTGGGTTGGGGGCGGGATGGGCACCCGCCCCCAGATTCTGCCATTTTCCCAGCAGTCCCGCCTCCAAACCCGCCTCCCCAGGGCTGGCAAGATCACGCCCTCTGTGTCGGCCATGATTGGGTTGCAGAGAGGGTAAGGGCAAGAAAGATTACTTCTAAACTAGAAAGCTACGGGTCGCACAGTGTACTGAAATGAACATCAAGAACAATGCAACGGAGGTTAAGAGAGCTAAAATGGAAAATGAAATTAGGATAGCAGGAAATGTCAAACATTTCTATAAATACATTGCAGCAGGCAGATAAAAACGCAAATGCTGGAACCATTGAAAGATCCCAAAGGTTACATTCTACCAAATGACCAAGGGTTAACAAATATACCACACCGTATCTTAGAAAGGGTATATTGGCCTTGGCAGCACTGATTCACCAGAATGTTAGCAGGGCTCCAAGGGTTAGATTATGAGAAGAGATTACATAAACTAGGCTTGTAGTCCCTGGAATTTAGAAGGTTAAGGGGTGATTTGATTGAGGTTTTTAGAATTTTGAAAGGAATTCATAGGATAGATAGAGAGAAACTTTTTCCACTGGTGGGGAGTCTAGGACAAGGGGACGTAACCTTAAAATGAGAGCCAGGCCATTCAAGAGAGAAGTTAGGAAACACTTCTTTGCGCAAAAGGTGGTAGAAGTGTGGAACTCTCTCCTACAAAAAGCAGTAGATACTAGCTCAATTAATAATTTTAAATCTGTGATCAATAGATTTTTGCTAGCTTAGGGTGTTAAGGGATATGGAGTAAAATCGGATGGATGGAGTTAGGACACAGCTCAGTTATGTGGAACAGGCCCGAGGGACTGAATGGCCTACTCCTGTTCCTAGTGATCACTGAAGGTTAAAGGAAGACAAAGCAATTGGCCCAGATGGACTTTAAAGGTATTTAAAGAAGTGGCTAGTGAGACGGGAATAGTATCCAAGGATTAAAAAATAGTTAACATAACAGTGATCTTTAAAAGGGGACATAGGGATTGTTCTGTTTTGGGGTTGTTCCAGATATTCTTTCGCTGGTTTAGTGTCTTAGACCAATGATGTAGGCAAGCCCGTGCTCCCTATAACTTGGAGTTTGTCTTTATCTGCCCAATATCTTCATAATTTGTAGCATGCCCAGGGATTCAACCCCCATTATTGTACTTCAGTTTATTGTTTTTTCTTATGTGCTCTCACATAATCTTCTTTGACTTCAGAAGGTAGTAGAATAAATTTCAATTAACAGTGGTTTAAGTCGTAAACTGCCAACCAGATTTATTAACCCATAAATGTCTAAGTGAGCAGAAGCAATGACATACTGTAGACTTACAACAGAGTAACGTTTAACCATCTTAGAAGATGGAGAAGTAACAGTCGTATCCGCTGTGTTGAATTGCAGTCAAAACTGGACCAGACGCTAAACGTGACAGAGGCGTTCAAAATCAAGAGGGATCTGGACAGAGTAGATAGAGAGAAACTGTTCCCATTGGCGGAAGGGTCGAGAACCAGAGGACACAGATTTAAGGTGATTGGCAGAAGAACCAAAGGCGACATGAGGAAAAACTTTTTTACGCAGCGAGTGGTTATGATCTGGAATGCACTGCCTGAAAGGGTGGTGGAATCAGATTCAATCATGGGCTTTCAAAGGGGAGTTGGATAAGTACCTGAAGGAAAAAAAATTTGCAGGGCTACGGAGAAAGGGCGGGGGAGTGGGACTAGCTGAAGTGCTCTTGCAGAGAGCCAGCATGGGCTCGACGGGCCGAATGGCCTCTTTCTGTGCTGTAACCATTCCATGATTCTACGTCCCTAAATATCGGGGATGAGTCTTGGGCATTGGCGCGTAATGAGCGATGGGGAATTGGAGTCAATGGAAAAGAAAATCGAGTGCATAATGGGCTGCCGATTCGCTTTTGCCCATTTTGTGCTACCGCCCAAGACAAATTTCACCCCATTAGCTTTTACGTGGCAGTTTGTTGCTGAGGTGCAAGAGTGGGAGCTGGAAAATATCTGGCGGAGACACAGACACCTGGTGCAGCAGCAGGACATAAAACCTGGTGCTTCTTAAAGGGCTATGGCACTGGAGGATGCAGGCTCCTAGGATGGCAACCCGATCGCTGAAACCGAGTGGCAAACTTCAAGCAGGTGGACATAAGAACATAAGAAATAGGAGCAGGAGTAGGCCATTCGGCCCTTCGAGCCTGCTCCGTCATTCAATGAGATCATGGCTGATCTTCTGCCTCAATTCCATTCACCGGCCTTATCACCATATCCCTTGATGCCCTTACTAGTCAGAAATCTATCGACTTCTGTTTTGAATATACCCAATGACTGAGCCTCCACAGCCCTCTGGGGTAGAGAATTCCAAAGATTCACCACCCTCTGTGTGAAGAAATTTCTTCTCATCTCAGTCCTGAATGGCCTACCCTTTATCCTGAGGCAGTGGCCCCTGCTTCTAGACTCCCCAGCCAAGGGAAACATTCTCCCAGCATCCACCCTATCAAGCCCTGTAATAATTTTGTATGCTTCAATGAGATTCCCTCTCATTCTTCTGAATTCAAGAGAATACAGGCCTAGTTTACTCAATCGCTTCTCATAGGACAGTCCCGCCATCCCAGGAATCAATCTCATGAACCTTCCCTCCATGGCAAGTATATCCTTCCTTAGGTAAGGAGACCAAAATTGTACACAGTACTCCAGGTGTGGTCTCACCAAGGCCCTATATAATTGGAGTAAGACTTCTTTACTCCTGTACTCAAATCTTCTTGTAATGAAGGCCAGCATACCATTTGCCTTCCTAATGGCTTGCTGCACCTCCATATTCACTTTCAGTGACTCATGTATAAGGACACTGAGGTCCCTTTGAGCATCTGCATTCCACAATCTTTCACCATTTAGGAAATACTCTGCCTTTCTGTTTTTTCTACCAAAGTGGATAACTTCACATTTATCCACCTGCCATGTTCTCGCCCACTCACTGAGCCTGTCGAGATCCCCTTGAAGCCTCTTCACATCCTCTTCGCAACTGTCACTGCCACCTAGCTTTGTGTCATCAGCAAATTTGGAAATGTTACATTTAGTCCCCTCATCCAAATCATTGATATAGATTGTGAATAGCTGGGGCCCAAGCATCGATCCTTGCGGTATCCCACTAGTCACAGCCTGCTATCCTGACAAATACCCGTTTATCCCTACTCTTTGTTTTCTGTCTGTTAACCAATTCTCAATCCATGCTAGTATATTACCCCCAATTCCATGTGCCATAATTTTGTTCACCAACCTCTTGTGTGGGACCTTATCGAAGGCCTTCTGAAAATCCAAATACACCACATCTACCGGTTCCCCTTTGTCTACTCCACTAGTTACATTATTTCTGGGAGGTTCTTTGTGTCTTCCTCCGTGAAGACAGAAACAAAGTATTTATTTAATTTCTCTGCCATTTCCTCATTCCCCATTATAAATTCTCCTGTCTCTGATTGTAAAGGACCTACATTTACCTTCGCCAGTCTTTTCCTTTTCACATACCTATAGAACCTTTTACAACCCATTTTTATGCATGTCTTCTTGGTTGAGAAAAGGAGCAGGAGGGATAGATAGTCTGTTAGGATCTCGCGTCGGATACTTGTCAAGAACGAGGTATAGACTTTGTGTTGTGAGGTGGCTCTGGCTCCTCCTTGAATCCCAAGACTCCTCTGCAGAGCAGAAAAAAGTTTAACAACCTCACCTCAGTAGCACTGCTGCATGCTGGGTAAGTTCCTCCTCCCCTTCCCCTTCCTTTTGGAGCTGGAAGCGAAGTTGGATCTCCACCTGGGCAACCTCAGAAATTGAGAAATCGTTTTATTCTTGTGGACTCAAAGGAGGGCGGGGGCCGTAGGGGTTAATCAGATTTCATGCCATAAGATGGTGGTAAAAAGTTAACATAAGTGATGGCATCTGGACGAATTACTACAACCTAATTTAACCCTTAGATTGTCAGCAGCTCCAGGGAATTCTTTCCAGCAGGCTTTCGATTGCACCTCCATCTTATTACCATTTTCTTTTACTCGGAACTTTACATGTTATTGAGGTAATCAGAAGGCTGAATATTAAAGTTTGAGCTGATTACGTATTTGAGTATTTACGTATCTGATTTTGTTTTTGGTTTTTGGCTAACCTTCAAATGACTGAAGCCTTCAATATGAGAGCTCATTGGTGGCCCAGGGAGCGGAATGCCATTGAAACAAATTATTGTATCAGTGGTGTTGGAACAGTTAAAGAATAGATGACTTCCTGCCAATATCATTGTTTTTTTGCAGTTCAGTGATACAATACTGCAATGCTGTTTGGCAGGCTGCAGTGGAAACCCATCTGTTGCCACTGGGCCTACTACAATCCAAAGGCAGGCAGACCAATTGACATAATGAGGTTGGGCTATGCCATGCCAGACCCCAGCTTCTTCCAACACTCAAGAAATGTGGCTGAGCTGCCCATCTTCGACAATGTTATAACTGGAACAGAGCCACATGAGTTGTTAACGTTCAGCCAGTCTTCCTAGTTTGTACCAGGGATAGCTGCTGCAGTTAGACCACAATGCGCCACATCAATCCAAAAAAAGAAGGCTTTGGAAAATGGAGGCCCAGCTACTCAGCCAGTGGTACTTTCTCCCAGATAGAATCATCCGGAACTCTGTCCTTGCTACGTAGACATTTTTTAAATTCGTTCCTGGGATGTGGGCGTCGCTGGCAAAGCCAGCATTTATTGCCCATCCTTAATTGCCCTTGAGAAGGTGATGGTGAGCTTCCTTCTTGAACTGCTGCAGTCCGTGTGCTAAAGGTACCCCCGTAGTTCTGTTAGGGAGGGAGCTCCAGGATTTTGACCCAGTGACGATGAAGGAACGATGATATATTTACAAGTCAGGATGGTGTGTGACTTGGAGGGGAACGTGTAGGTGGTGGTGTTTCCATGCGCCTGCTGCCCTTGTCCTTCTAGGTGGTAGTGGTCATGGGTTTGGAAGGTGCTGCCGAAGAAACCTCGGCGAGTTGCGCAGTGCATCTTGTAGATGGTACACACTGCAGCTATGGTGTGCCGGTGGTGGAGGGAGTGAATGTTTAAGGTGGTGGATGGGGTGCCAATCAAGCGGGCTGCTTTGTTCTGGATGGTGTCGAGCTTCTTGAGTGTTGTTGGAGCTGCGCTCATTCAAATACAGAATCTGATCTGCTTGGCTCAGTGGTAGCTCTCTCAACTCAGAAGTTGTGGATTCAATCCTTCTTCCAAGACTTGAGTACACAATCTAAGTTGATGCTTCAGGGCAGTTTTGAGGGAATGCTGCATTGCCGGATGTACCATCTTTTAGATGAGATGTTAAACCAAAGCCTGTTCAGGTGGTCACAAAGATCTCGTGGTACTATCCGAAGAAGAGCAGGGAATTATCCTGGTGTCCTGGTCAATGATCCTTCTACAAGTCACACCACCACAAAAAACATTTTAACTGGTCCTTCATCTCATTTGCTGTTTGTGGGACCTTTAATATCGTATTTACAGCACAGAAACAGGCCATTCAGCCCAACAGGTCCATGCCAGCGTTCATGCTCCACACGAGCCTCCTCTCACCCTTCTTCATCGAACCCCATCAACATATCCTTCTATTCCTTTCTCCCTCATGTGTTTATCTAGCTTCCCCTTAAATGGATCTATGCTAGTCGCCTCAACTACTACTTGTGGTAGCGAGTTTCATATTCTAACTGCCCTCTGGCTAAAGAAGTTTCTCCTGAATTCCCTATTGGGACCTGGCTATGTGAAAATTATCTACCATGTTTTCCTACACAACAAGAGTAATTTGAGGACATAAGATGCTTAAATAAATTCGAGTTTGTTATTTATATCACTTACTAAACAAGGGTGACTGGAACAGTCATTAAGTTATTCCGGGAAATCTGTGACTTTGCTGCAGGTGTTCCCAATATTTTAGCCATGGCTCAGTGGCAGCTCTCTCAACGCTGAGTCAGAAGGTCGTGGGTTAAAGTCCCACTCCAGAGACTTGAGCACAAAAATCTAGGCTGACCCTCCAGTGCAGTGCTGAGGGAGTGCTGCACTGTTCGGGGTGCTGTCTTTCAAATGAGATGCTAAACTAAAGCCCCTTCTGCCCTCTCAGGTGGACATAAAAGATCCCTCGGCACTATTCGAAGAAGAGCAGGGGAGTGCTCCTAGTGTCCTGGGCCAATATTTATCCCTCAACCAACATCACTAAAACAGAATATCTGCTTATTATCTCATTGCTGTTTGTGGAATCTTACTGTGTGCTTCAAAACTATTTCATTGGCTGTAAAGTCATTTGGGACATCCTGGGATCGTGAAAGGAGTTGTATAGAATTAAGTTCATTTGTTCTTTTGCATTCAGCAACAACTATGGTCAAATTCAGGAGACGTCTATGGAGTTTACATCTATTTTTGGCTGCACCCTACTGTTATGCTGACCAAAATACAAAACATATTTGTGTCAACACTATAAAGTTTATAGAGGTAGCAGGAAATCACTAATTTTTGATCTGACCAGTTTGAGCTCTCGGGTATAGTGGTGCGTACAAGGAAGAGGAATTCACATCAGCAGAAGTGATATTTTATCTCCTGTTTACTTCTCCGGATGGAGGCCCCGAGGTCAGTGGGAAAGTAAACAAGTGTTGTCGGAAGCAGTGTAGAGCGTCAAGAGATGGCATAACCCAACCTTTCCAGGAGTGCCACCTCCTTTGGCAACAAATGCTTGCCAACAGAGGCAAAGGTGTTTGGCCACGGAGGGCTGAGCAGCTGAACCTCTCACTCCTTTCCCATACAGGCCAGTGAAACATCGGAATAGGATGTGACCATGGCATGAGATGCTGAATGAAGACTGTAAAACAAGTGCAACGACAACAACTTGTATTATTATAGCAACTTTAACGTAGTAAAACGTCCCAAGGCGCTTCACCGGAGTGTCATCAAACAAAAATTTGACATCGAGCCACTAAGATATTAGGGCAGGTGACCAAAAGCTTGGTCAAAGAGGTAGGTTTTAAGGAGCGTCTTAAAGGAGGAAAGAGAGGTAGCGAGGCGGAGGGGTTTAGGGAGGGAATTCCAGAGCTTAGGGCCTAGGCAGCTGAAGGCATGGCCGCCAATGGTTGAGCAATTATAATCGGGGATGCTCAAGAGGACAGAATTAGAGGAGCGCAGATATCTCGGGGGGCTTGTGGGGCTGAAGGAGATTACAGAGACAGGGAGGGGCGAGGCCATGGATGTATTTGAAAACAAGGATGAGAATTTTGAGATCGAGGCGTTGCTTAACCGGGAGCCAATGTAGGCCAGGTGCAAGGGTGTGCAAAGCGCAGTTATTTACATGTGGACTCGGTGACATGGAATCTGCCGTGCAATAAAGTGGGGCAGTCTTACAGCATCAAGCATTGTAGCTAGTTAAGCAGCATTAGTCTTGTTTTTCTCTTGTTGATCTTTGTTTCTTACTGCATAGATGTAAAGCTTCCAAGAGCGCTCTTACTTAACATTTTAGAATTACTTCCTGTTTCAAGGAAGTGACCTCTGTTGACCCCGCTTCTCCTTTCATTCTCAGAGTTGGGAGCCGGTCTCTAGTTGCATTGGACCCTCTCGTTTTTATGGGTCTATAATGCTGTTGGTTCCTGGAGCCAGGGCTTTTTAAAGGCATTTTTACATTTGCTGCATGTTTGGCTCAAGAGTACAAAGAATATGTGCTGGCTCCCCATATTCACATTACTAAAACTGACAGTCTTATTCCACCAGCAGAAGCATAGACAACAACATGCATTTGTAGAGGACCTCTCAGTATAGAAAGCAAACCAAGGCATTTTAGAAATGAGTTAAAAATGGAAGGCAAGTATTCGTAGCAGAAGTGTTAGCGGAGGTGACCAAAGGTGTGGTCAAGGACAGAGGTTTTTAGGAGGCTTTTGAAGGAGGTATGGGCATTAGCAAGATGGAGCGGTTTAGGGAGAGAATTCCAACATGTAGAATCCAAGCGGCTCAAAGTTCTGCCACTGACTATGAAGCTGGGATACACAGAAGGTGAGAGTTGGAAGAGCGTGTTGGCAGCATAACTTAAACCGCCTATTTCCACCTCCGTAACATCGCCCGTCTCCGCCCCTGCCTCAGCTCATCTGCTGCTGAAACCCTCATCCAGGCTTTTGTTACCTCTAGATTTGACTATTCCAATGCACTCCTGGCTGGCCTCCCACATTCTACCCTATGTAAACTTGAGGTCATCCAAAACTTGGCTGCCCGTGTCCTAACTCGCACCAAATCCCGTTCACCCATCACCCCTGTGCTCGCTGACCTACACTGGCTTCCGGTTAAGCAGCGCCTTGATTTCAAAATTCTCATCCTTGTTTTCAAATCCCTCCATGGCCTCGCCCCTCCCTATCTCTGTAATCTCCTCCAGCCCCACAACCCCCCAAGATATCTGCGCTCCTCTAATTCTGCCCTCTCGAGCATCCCTGATTATAATCGCTCAACCATTGGTGGCCGTGCCTTCTGTTGCCAAGGCCCTAAGCTCTGGAATTCCCTGCCTAAACCTCTCAGCCGCTCTACTTCTCTTTCCTCCTTTAAGACGCTCCTTAAAACCTACCTCTTTGACCAAGCTTTTGGTCATCTGCCCCAATTTTTCCTTATGTGGCTCGGTGTCAATTTTTTTTGTCTTATAATTCTCTTGTGAAGCGCCTTAAGACGTTTTACTACGTTTAAGGCGCTATATAAATACAAGTTGTTTTTGTTGTTATTTTGATGTGTTGTGGGACAGGGAGCCAATGGAGGTCAGAATAGAATGAGGGTAATGGCATTTTGGATAAATTGGAGTTTATGTCGGGTGGAACTGAGGAGACCATCCAGGAGAGTGTTGTAGAAGTTTAGCCTGGTGTGGTTAGGGTAAAGGTGTACCATGTTGTGGAGGTGGGAGTAAGTGGTCTTGATGATGGACTGGATTGGGGTCTGAAAGCCTAGCTGAGGGTGAAACAGGACACCAAGGTTGTGCGTCATCAGGTTCAGTATGAGTGAGCAGCTGTGGAGGGAGATGGGATTGGGGGGGGGGGTGGGGGGCTAAGGTGCACAGTTTTTTGGTGTGAGCCAAAAAGGCTGTCTTCATTCTTGCCAACATTTAGTTAAAGAAAATGTTGGCTCATTTTGACTTGAGGTTGAGAAACAGGCAGACAACATAGTGGTGGTCATGGAATTGAAGATGATGTTGGTGAAGTAGAGCTGGATGTCATGAGCATTCATACGGAATCTGATCCCATGTCTATTGAAAATGCTGCCAAGGGTTAATAGGTAGACGATGAATAGGAGGGGATGAGGGATGTCACCTTGGAGCACTTCTAAGGTAACTGTGTTGCTGGTTATGATGTGGCCATTTGGAGTGGAATCAAGGGAGGGTGAAGTCAAGGAAGGAGATGATGTGCACAGATGGCGGAGGAGGTTGGAGTAGTCAACCTTCTCAAACATCACCAAGGGTTGAGGGGAGCTAGTGGCAATTACAAAGGATGTCATTAGTGACTTCACAAAAATGTGGTTCTACTATTCTGCTGTCAGGTTAAGGGAGCTGGTTTTAGCAATGTAGACATGGGCAATCAGCATATAGACTTCACTCTCCTGCAATCTGAACTGAGACCCTTATATATTGTTCTTTGGCCATTGGCTCCTGCAGCCCAGGTTTCCTCAACCAGCAGTAAAACTGATGTATTTTGTTAAACTGGTAGTCAGGATGACCCATTTTTCCCTGGTTCTTAGTGCCAGCAGTCAGCCAAACCGCTGCAACATGACTAAGGCACCGCTCCTCATGACATCATCAGATATATGCCCCCGTCCTGTATATGCTGTGCATGTCATGTCATGACATCAGTAGTTGATGTCATCACACAGCTACGCTGCCCATGTGCAATGGCCAATTTGTCACAGTCGTTCTGTGCCTGCCCTTTCCTTTTGCTGCTGGTTCACAGGGAGACCAGGGTTGCTCTTGGCTTGCTTTCCCAAGATCTGGTCTATAATATAAAAGGCCCGCTAAAGAAATGCTGAATGTAAAAGTGACTGCACTCTGCAATGCAGCTGATTGAGGGATGCTTGTGCATCTCAGTTGGTTGCCAGTTCTGTCTCTTCCCAGTTCTGATGAAAGGTCATCGACCTGAAACGTTAACTCTCTTTCTCTCTCCACGGATGCTGCCTGGCCTGCTGAGTTTTTCCAGCGTTTTCTGTTGTTATTTCGGATTTCCAGCATCCGCAGTATTTTGCTATCGTATCAGTTGGTTGCATTCCTGTAGTGTAAAAGCACCTCAAGAAACATTCCTAACACTTTGCTAAATGAAGACAAACCTTTTGAATAACAGATGCCAATGTTTCTATCACCTTTAGCTGGTTTTGATTAAACCTGTAAAACTCTGCTGAATATTTGTGAATTGTAATGATTTAACATGAACCAGTTGGACCGACTCGCCTGTTTCTGTGCTGTATATTCTATGTAATTCTATGTAGTAGCATAATAATGAAAGGAAACAAGGCTTCTTCGGCAGCACCTCCCAATCCTGTGACCTCTACCACCTAGAAGGACAAGGGCAGCAGGTGCATGGGAACACCACCACCTCCAAGTTCCCCCTCCAAGTCACACACACCATCCTGACTTGGAAATATATCGCCGTTCCTTCATCGTCGCTGGGTCAAAATCCTGGAACTCCCTCCCTAACAGTACTGTGGGAGTACCTTCACCACATGGACTGCAGCGGTTCAAGAAGGCGGCTCACCACCACCTTCTCAAGGGCAGCTAGGGATGGGCAATAAATGCTGGCCTTGCCAGTGATGCACACGTCGCATGGATTAATTTAAAAAAAAAAAAAATTCCTGGAATTGTTAAGGTCTTTTCAGAATCTCTGCAGAGGAGTTATTTATTAATTAGTCAATGAATAATTTTGAAGTGTAGTCACAGTTGAAATATAGGTGAACCGAGAAGCCAAATTGCACACAGCAAAGTCCTACAAACAGCAATAAGATAAATTACCAGACAATCTGTTTTTGATGGTGTTCGTTGAGAGATAAATGTTGACCAGGACACTGGAAGAACTCTCCAGCTTTTCTTCAAATCGTGCCATAAGATCTTTTATCTCTATCTTGAGCAGACAGATGGGCCTGGGATTAACATCTCATCTGAAAGCCTAAATTATGTGTTCTGGAGGGAGGCTTAACAACCTTCTGACTCAGAGGTGAGAGTGCTACCAGCTGAGCCAAGGTGAACCCAAAGCTGTTCTTCACAGCCCACACCCTACTGACCACCAAGATTGCTTATTCCCCCCGCCCCCCCCCCCCTGCAACAACATCTCCCACAGTGTGTCCCAACCTCAGCCCCTCTGGTGTTAAAATCTTACCTATAGCACAGTGCACGCTCTGGCCTGTATCAACTGGCTGCCTAGCCGTATAGGACTGAAAGTTCCTCTTCATTTCTGTGGGGCTAGGAGGGACATCCCTGCTCCTAAAACCCAGCCTGGGGCGCGGCCTCTCCCGGGCCTCCCCAGGAACCGCCTGATAGTGTGGCGGCCTGGAGTCGGCGGGCTGTCCCGAGGCAATTGGTTTCTGGCCGCAGTCCGCTGGTCCAATAGAAATGAGGCCCGGTCCTCGGCATGGACCTCCGGGCAGGACTACCCAAGTTGCCAGCTGGAACGTTCTGCCGGCTAGTCGCCCGGATACCGCTCTGGAGGTAAAAACCATTCCCCAGTCTGAGTTGGCACTGAGTGCAGTATAACTCCATGAAAGAAACTCCGCACCTCTCGGCTTTAGTGCGCTCAGCAGTCTCGAGGTTAATACTGCTACTTTTGCTTTGATGCAAACCATTTTGCATCAGTGGCAGGGTAACCACACCCTGAAAGTGTACGGGGAGGCACTGTGCCCATGTGGATCCTTTTAAGAACATGGCTGAGCTCTGTTCAGCTTCCACCGGCTTTTGCAGAGTCAGAATGAACACTGCTGTTGAAGAATGTGCTGTCCTTTGTATTTACAATCGACACTGAACAGAACATCTGGTCAAACAAAGAATCTGATCCTAGTCAAGAACTCCAAAATCCCATTCCCATTCAATCCATCAATCCTGATTTGATTTTATTTCTTTTAGCAAAGTAGGTGTCCACTTCCAAGGCTTTAACTGCATTGGGCAAATGTACTGACTGTGTCCTTAAGATTGTTAGTGGATTTACTTCAAATGTTTTTGCCAGATGCTTGGCTGAGGTGTCTCGTCTGATTTGCATTATGGTGTTGGCAGCAGCAAAACCTCATTCCAGGCAGCACAGAATGCCTACGTACAGCAGGACTCCGTTATGTACCGCAGGCCAGGGCACACAATGTAAACGTGCCATGTATCCAGAGGTGTGTATTACATTGTGAGACCGCCGCCAAATATTTTAGCTGCCTTGTGGTTCCCCCCCCCCCCCCCCCACATCCAGTTTTGTAGAGTAATGCAATCCTATGGTCTTACTGGATGCTGAACAGATTTTATTCCCTGTTAAGAGTCCAACATCTTATTGGAATTTTGAAAAGTGTACTTTTAACAGTTTATCGATTTTACATTATTGTTTTAATACATGTAATTCATGAGGATAGAAGAGAGCGAGCAATGCCATACATTGAATTGTTGGTTTAAAGAAAGATTTAAAAGACAACTTGCATTTATATTGCGCTTTATCATATCTCAAATATCTCAAAGTGCAATCGCTGTTGTAATGGAGGTGCAGACAGCTGCCATTTTGTGCACAGCAAGTTCCAGCAAGCAGCAATGTGACCATTGACTAGTTCACCTATATTTGGTGATGTTGGTTGAGGGAGTACTGAGGACCGGGACGCTCTACTCTTCAAATAGTGCCATGGGATCTTTAATATCCATCGAACTGAGCAGGCACATGGAGCTTTGGTTTAAGGCCTCATCTGAAGGAAGCCACATCTGACAATGAAGCACTTCCTCAGTGCGGAACTGGAAAGTCAATTTAGATTATGAGCACCAGTCTTGAGGGGGGACTCGAACCAATAAGCTATGTGGAAGTGGGGTGGGAAAGACTATACAGGATAAAGGTCTTAGTTGAAGTTGCTTGGCTGCCGAATAAGAGTCATGTGCAGAGCTAATATTGTATCCATATCTACATGACTGCTGTCTTCTAACAGCTGCAGCTTCAATGCAAATCCTCTCTGCTTTTCAGATAAGAACCAGACTAATATTTCCTGTTGTTAAACATGAAGCGATAAGTTCCTGCCTTTGTATTTGGTGTGCAATTATCTGCATTTTTACATTGAATGTATTAGGAGCTTACTTTTGGAGTCAGTGCTGTGATTTCTCTGTGTCTAACCCATTTACAGTTGTTTTCCTGTTTCTTTGGGATGAGATTACACAACGAAATTTGCGCACTTGCTTTGTAAATACAGAGCCTTTCTTGTATTAAATGCAATACAGCATTCCCCAGCTCAGAGTGTTCTAATTGTTTCTATATTATTATCGTACCTATGAGCTCAACCCATAAAATTGTAATATCATGATGCCATGGATTGGCAGAAGGAGCTTCCAACTGTGATTCCCCATAGAACTTAGCATTATACAATCATAGCATCATAGAATCATAGAATGCTTACAGCACAGAAGGAGGCCATTCGGCCCGTCGAGCCTGTGCCAGCTCTCTGGAAGAGCACTTCAGCTAATCCCACTCCCCTGCCCTTTCCCCATAGCCCTGCAAAAAAAAATTCCCTCGGGTACTTATCCAGTTCCCTTTTGAAAGCCATGATTGAGTCTGTCTCCACCACCCTTTCAGGCAGTGCGTTCCAGATCCTAATCATTCGCTGAGTAAAAAAGTTTTTCCTCATGTCACCTTTGGTTCTTTTGCCAATCACCTTAAATCTGTGTCCTCTGGTTCTCGACCCTTCCACCAATGGGAACAATTTCTCTCTATCTACTCTGTCCAGACCCCTCATGATTTTAAACACCTCTATCAAATCTCCTCTCAAACTTCTCTGCTCCAAGGAGAACAACCACAGCTTCTCCAGTCTATCCACGTAACTGAAGTCCCTCATCCCTGGAATCATTCTCGTAAATCTTTTCTGCACCGTCTCTAAGGCCTTGACATCCTTCCTAAAGTGCGGTGTCCAGAATTGGACACAATACTCCAGTTGAGGCCAAAGCAATGTTTTATAAAGGTTCATCATAACTTCCTTGCTTTTGTACTCTATGCTTCTATTTATGAAGCCCAGGATCCCATAAGCTTTTTAAACTGCTTTCTCAAAATGCCCTGCCACTTTCAACGATTTGTACACATATACCCCAAGGTCTCTCTGTTCATGCACCCCCTTTAGAATTGTACCCTCTAGTTTATATTGCCTCTCCTCATTCTTCCTACCAAAGCGTATCATTTCGCACTTTTCTGCATTAAATTTCATCTGTCACATGTCCGCCCATTTCACCAGCCGGTCTATGTCTTCTTGAAGTCTATCGCTATCCTCCTCACTGTTCACTATACTTCCAAGTTTTGTGTCATCTGCAAATTTTGAAATTGTGCCCTGTATACCCAAGTCCAAGTCATTAATATATATCATGAAAAGCAGTGGTCCTAGAACTGACCCTGGGGAACACCACTGTGTACCTTCCTCCAGTCTGAAAAACAACCATTCACCACTACTCTCTGTTTCCTGTCACGTAGCCAATTTCATATCCATGCTGCCACTGTCCCTTTTATTCCATGGGTTTGAACTTTGCTGCCAAGCCTATTATGTGGCACTTTGTCGAATGCCTTTTGGAAGTCCATGTCCACCACGTCAACCGCATTGCCCTCATCAACCCTCTCTGTTACCTCATCAAAAAACTCAATCAAGTTAATAAAACACGATTTGCCTTTAACAAATCTGTGCTGGCTTTCCTTAATTAATCCACACTTGTCCAAGTGACTGTTAATTTTGTCCCTGATTATCGTTTCTAAAAGCTTCCCCACTACTGAGGTTAAACTGACTGGCCTGTAGTTGCTGGGTTTATCATTACACCCTTTTTTAAACAAAGGTGTAACATTTGCAATTCTCCAGTCCTCTGACACCACTCCTGTATCTAAGGAGGATTGGAAGATTATGGCCAGTACCTCCACGATTTCCACCTTAACTTCCCTCAGCATCCTAGGATGCATCCCATCCGGTCCTGGTGACTTATCTACTTTAAATACAGCCAGCCTTTCTAGTACCTCTTTATCAATTTTTATCCCATCCAGTATCTCCACTACCTCCTCTTTCACTATGACTTTGGCAGCATCTTCTTCCTTGGTGAAGACAGATGCAAAGTACTCATTTAGTACCTCAGTGAGGCCCTCTGCCTCCATGTGCAGGGCTCCTTTTTGGTTCCTCATCGGCACCACCCCCTCCCCTTACTACCCGTTTACTATTTATATGCCTATGGAAGACTTTTGGATTCCCTTTTATGTTAGCTGCCAATCTATTCTCATACTCTCTCTTTGCCCCTCTTATTTACTTTTTCACTTCCCCTCTGAACTTTCTATATTCAGCCTGATTTTCACTTGTATTCTCAACCTGACAGCTGTCATACGCGCTCTTTTTCTGCTTCATCTTACTCTCTAGCTCTTTCGTCATCCAGGGAGCTCTGACTTTAGTTGCCCTACCTTTCCCCCCTCGTGGGAATGTACCTCAACTGTACCTGAACCATCTCCTCTTTAAAGGCAGCCCATTGTTCCATTTCAGTTTTGCCTGCCAATCTTTAATTCCAATTTACCCGGGCCAGATCCGTTCTCAACCCACTGAAACTACTCGATAGTTCTTGTACCTCTCTGTAATTTCCCTGCAAATTTGCTCCTCTATATCCTTCCCACTAGTTGGCTGCCTATAGAATAAACCTAGTAGTGTAATGGCACCTCTATTATTTCTTAACTCTAACCAAATAACTTCTGTCCTTGACCCCTCCAGGATATCCTCTATCTCCAGCATTGTAACATTCTCCTTAACCAATACTGCCACCCCACCTCCTTTCTTTCCTTCCCTATCTTTCCTGAACATCTTATATCCAGAGATATTTAATACCCAATCTTGCCCTTTTTTGAGCCAGGCCTTCGTTATCACCACAACATCATATTCCCGTGTGGCTATTTGCGCCTGCAGCTCACCAACCTTATTTACCACACTTCATGCGTTTACACACATGCACTGTAAACCTATCTTAGACCTCCTTGTATTGAGCTGAGGCTAGTGCACCTCTCCCACTTTCATAATTAAATTGCAATAATAATAGGGCAGCAGTCACACTGATGCTTGGGAGTGGGAATGCACTTTTCTTCAGAATCAGCTGATTTCATTGGCTTGGCAGTTTGCTACTGACTCCCTCAGCATCAGTGTTTGGTGGGACACCCTGACTAAAGCAGTTGCATATAGTGACATATCTATATAGTGATATAGGCACCTCGAGTCTCTTCGCCGGGAGCAAGCGGAAGCCAAGCGCAGGCAGCGCAAGGAGCGCACGTCAACCCAAGCACCCCACCCACCTGCCCCTTCAACCACCGTCTGCCCCACCCGTGACAGAGACTGTAGGTCCCGCATTGGACTCATCAGTCACCTGCAAACTCATTTTTAATATGGAAGCAAGTCATCCTCGGTTCCGAGGGACTGCCTAAGAAGAAGATAGTGACATATCTATATAGTGATGCCACTATTCCTGGCCAGAATAGAGGTGATTGGGTAATTCCCCCGTTAATCTCGCCTGGAGATTGCACTGCTGCAAGCGACTAGGATTGATTTTACGCATATAATTTGTATTATGTCACTGGGCTGGATTTTGCCAATGGGGAGCTTTTGGAGGCGGGACTCCCATTTGTCGGGTTTTAGTCCCGCCTCCATGGACTTCTGGCCAACCCACGCTATTTTCCCTTGATTGACCTTGTTAAGCCCGCCCAGCGGGCTTAGCAGGCCAATTAAGGGGAAGCCAGTTAGAGAGAACGTCAGCGTATGACATTTCATCTGTCAAAAATTTTTGACAGATGAATTGTCATCGTTTGACAGCTCTGTGAAGCTGTCAAACACTGGCATTCTATGTTGTTTGATGAGTCCTTGTATTCAAGACTTATCAAACCTCTTTTGTGAGCAGAAATTAGATGGTTGTTGCATCTGAGAATGCAGCAGCCATCTGTCATCTCTGCTGGTGAGATGCGAGAGTCTCCGCATCACCAACGATTGAAGCCTGCAGGAAAAAACAAAGGTAAATAAACTTTTTCTATCACTTTCCAATTACCTCACATACTTACCTCTCCACACTTGCACCCATCACTTACCTTCACAGCGCACTTTTACACCCCTCCGACCCCCGCAGACCCACTGCTCGCCTCGGTGACCCTGGCGGGGTTCGCAGCCTTCGGGAAGCCCGCACTTGTGTGGGTAAAATGGGGGTAATCCTCTTATCTGCCTGTTGTTAACTACCTGTTAACAGGCAGTTAAGTGGCTGTAATCCCCTTCCCGCCTCCAGAGATGGGACCCGGCGCGGGTTGGCTACTCGCCTCCCGGGAAGATGGCACGGAGGCGGGTTGGGGGCGGGATGGGTACCCGCCCCCAGATTTTGCCATTTTCCCAGCAGTCCCACCTCCAAACCCACCTCCCCAGGGCTGGCAAGATCGCGCCCACTATCCTCCTCACTGCTGGAGAAATCACCCTGCTTTTATCGGGAGAGGTTGCTGTAGTTTCGGTTATGAGCTCTGTTTGCTATAGTTTGTAGTGGCTCTGTTTAAATAGACTCTGTAGACTGTTTGCTGCAGTGTGCTGTTTAAATAGACTCTGCTGAGTAAATAGACTTTGTTTGCTGTAAAATTGCTGTAAGTCCTGTCATAATTTCCATCCCACCTCCAACTCATTGGCTGACATGGTGCAACTCATTGGCTGACACATTGGTGTCAATAGACACTCAGGACTAAAACAAGACAGTGGAGAGGTATTGAGGCACTCAATCAATCATTTGGTGTGTATCCGGCTGCCACATTGCATAGTGTTAAAGGCGTTGAGCGAAAGTGCTGAATTTTTGTGTGAAGTGAAGTGCCTCTTATCACAAGTTTGCTTGCGCCTGTACAGTGCAGCCAGCACGATAGCCTGTTGAATCTGGTCGGGCTTTCTCTTTTCACCTTCCTCCTTTGCTTCTTTAATTAGTGGTGGAACTGTGGGCTGGAGTTTTCTCTGATGGGCACTTTCTCAACTCAAAGCAGGAAGCTTCTGCCAAGAGCCAGCACATGCGACAGGAAATTTCTGCCTACAGTTGCATCACTTAACTGAAGTAATTTATCTAAATTCACATTTCCCTGGTGATCTTCACCCAGCTCTGAAGTCTTCAGCACTGCAACCCAGCACTAAGAGTAACTGACAATGACGGTCTAAAGGTCTTCCTACTGATTCACAGTTTTAATTAAGGCTTTATTATCCCTTTTAAACCTCAGATTTACAATTCTTGCTATCCTACTTTACAAAAGTAATTAGAACTTAGATCACTCCCACTCCCACTGATTATGGTCAGGTCCTCTCATCAGCTCCAAAGTGACTCATCAATAATCGCCTCTTCATTTCCGCAGCCACTTGAATCCATGTCATTCCTACTTATTGCAGCGCCGGGTCTGTCATCCCTTGCTGCTTCTGAGGTAATCAACTTTTGTCACTCTTATTCTAGACTGCCTTTTGAGGCATTTATTTTTAATGGCGCTGTGATTATTGTTATTATTGCTGTGTGTTTAAAATAACCCAAAGAAGCAAATCTCATGTATTTTGGGTTCCTAGTTACCAGCATATATATCTCAGATTTTATTTCCGCAGACGACTGCCAGCAGTTACTGCAAATGTAACTTTGTGTTTCCCAAGCACATCAGTGTTTCCCTTTGACATCACTGTGAAGTCCTACCTTTGAATCACCCCTCAGAGTTACTCGGAAACCTGGCGACGGCAGCATTGATCCACCTGGCTCTCTTGGCTTTGCCAGGTTCCGCCTACCAGCAACTGTTGCTTTGCTGAGCCAGTTATCTTCTGGTCACCGAGTGCAATCCCCCCAACACTGGTTGCGTTGATCCGACCGGCGTCTGTGGACTCCCTGACATTGACCTTTTCTAAATGGTTCTTCATAAGTCACAAGATCAGCAGATGTTCAGCAGATTCCTGAAGCATGACAGTCTCAAGGTCTGTCGGCTGTTCAGTTCCTGCTTAAACAAAGTCCATATTTCACAGTCACATAAAGTTATGTACCAACAGTTTGTTATTCAAAAAGATCACGATCCAAGGCATTCTCAACTTTATGCACTAACTTCTAACTTTATGACTGCCCGTCGAGATGCATCAAAGTCAGTAAATAACTGCTTAAACTACACTGACACATGAAAGGAAGTATTTGGCAGCGCACAGAGGAAGAGAACAGAATTTGGATTTTATAGGCTTCCCTGCAGCTAACTTTGACGACATTAACAATGTGAATTGAGCACAAGTGGTATTACACTAACTACCACTGAGAGAATAGGAAGGGGACCAGGAGCAAGAAGAGGAAACCAGAAACAGCCCTTCTGTTGGGACATAGCTGATACACTGATTGCAAGACTACTCTCCAGAGCGCAGTCCGGTCTAATGGCTGGAGTTGACTCATTTTGAAGATTGGATACAGAAGGGTATTCTGGAAAAGAAGGTAAAAGGAGCAAGCAGTTAACCCTTGATTTCTATCTGTAATATATTAAAAATCTTCAGGTGCTGTTCCTCATCTTTCGTTTAGGCACGCTACAGCCCTCTGGACTCAATATCGAGTTCAACAATTTTAGATCATAACCTCAGCTCCTATCACATTTATATTTTATTTTTTCATCCACCCTTTTATTTGCCCCCCCCCTCCACACTTTTTTTTTCCCTCCTAGAAGCTGGCAGCTGTCCTTCATTCTGCCAGTGGATTTCACACTTCATTCAGCCTTAATCTGTCACATTAACACCACCTCTAGCCTTGCATATCTCTTAATGTCTCTTAATGTCTCTTCATCTCCCCCTTTGTTCCTTTATCCCCTCCCCCTTTTCCCAGCTTTACCCTGGCCTTAGATCTATTTGATTTCCGGCTCTTCCCAGTTCTGATGAAAGGTCATCGACCTGAAACGTTAACTCTCTTTCTCTCTCCACGGATGCTGCCTGGCATGGTTATATGTATGGTCACCTCAGGTCAGAAAATTGTGGGTTCAAAGTCCACTCCTGAGTTTTGACCATATAATCTAGGCTGACGCTTCAGTGCAGTACTGAAGGAGTACTGCACTGTTGGAGGTGCTGTTTTTCAGATTAAACTGTGGACCTGTCTGCCCTCTCAGGTGGACATCAAAGATCCCTTGGGCACTATTCGAAGAAGCACGTGGGAGTTCTCTCCAGTGCCTCAACCAACTACACTAAAACAGATTATCTGGTCATTATCTCATTGCTGATTATGGGACCTTGCTGTGCACAAATTGACTGTCGCATTTCCTACAACAGTGATTACACTTCAAAAGTACTTCATTGGCTATAAAGCACTTTGGGACATCTTGAGGTCGTGAAAGGTGCTGTATGAATGCTTTCAGATTCTAATTTTCTTTTAAAATTGAAAAGAAATGGTGACTGAATTATGTCTGTGTTCCCTGCTCCAATTATTGCTCACTCTCTACCCCCACTACACTTGGTCTTGACCCCTTGTGTGTAACTCCATGAGAAATTGACTAGTATATTTTATAACTATATATATATATATATATATATATGCATTGCGTTGCTTTGTTTTATTAATTAATTGATTTTGGATAATTTTACAGTACATTTTCTGCACATTGCTTTGCTGCATATTACATCTTGGAGGTTGTTTTACTGAAAGGGTGAAAGCAGGCATTAAATGGGTGCTGTGCTAATAAGACTGTTTGAAAGTCTAGTTTTAGCACGTAATTTTGGTCCGAATTGCTGATTATTATTACTTGAACTTGCCTGGAGGCTAAAGCAGACACCTGCAGGTTTAGCACTCAAGCTCTGATTAGAAGCAATTTTTGTGGAGCAGTATATATGAGCTCCACACACCCACTTCCACTGAAGGTGTGGAGTGCGCTGGCTGACACACAGCAGAACGTTTCAGGATGGCTCAGGGACCGAGGGAGAGGGCGCACAGGTTCTCGGACGCGGCACTGGAGGTCCTGGTGGAGGAGGTCTAGAGGAGGAGGGATGTCCACTTCGCCCTCCTGTCCCTCTCACCTGCAGCAGCTGGTGCTGCTCTGCCTGGCCTCATGTCTTCCTCCCATTCCTCCTGCAGGCCAAGTGGGAACCCTAGCAAGATGGCCAAGCACTCCCTTTCTCCTGGTGACTCCTATAAGGTGGAGTAGCGCAGCACTCACTCTTGTTAGGTGAAGTCCTCAGAGAATTTCCAGAATAAATGTTGCTCGAGTGTTAGTGAAGTCTTGACAAAGTATCCCACAAAGTCTCTCGATGTGTTTCAAATGCTCTTCAAACCTCCAGCAGCAAGTGAACAATAAAGGGTGATATACCTTTAAATAGCACGCCAAATCCTCAGCAACAACTAGTTTACTCCCAATCAGCTAGTTGCTGTTAGGAGAGGGCGTTCGGTCAAGCCACCAAAATGCCATGCAGCCTCCTTAATGAGCGTTAGCAGGAAATTTAAGTGGCGATCAGCTGCTTAACCACCCTCTGGGCGGGCGTTCCTAGCACAAGCTTCAACTCCTTTACTAAGGTGGCCTCTTGCATTAAACGCAGGCTAAACCGGTGTTTCAGCTCAAGACCCCACCTTGGCCACCTCAGAGGCTCTTTAACAGCCTGTACGAGCTGTTGAAAATCGCCCCCATGAAACCAACAACAACAATTTGCATTTATATAACACCTTTGAAGACAGTCTATTCATGTAAACAGTTGTAGTTGTTTACTCCAAAGCTACTTCCCTTAAACAAGACTTCCTCATGTAACTATTCTTAACCTCTTTGAAGAACAAGCTTTGTTAACTGTTATCTTTCTATACTATAGTTAATGAATCCCTCTCCCTATGTTTATTACTCTAGCCACTAAAGTTAAACTTTAACCACTCACGGCTAACGTCATTACTGTCACTTATTTCCTTGCACAAGCACTTTTCGCATCAGAAGACAAGCTATGCATTCCTGTCACGACACTTCAAAGCCATCCTGTTTACATTGGAAAGCCTGTTGCTCCAAGATACAAAGACGTTTGACTATTAACCCTTAACTCCCCACGATGTCCAACATACAACTTCCCAGGATGTCCAAGTCCATGCTAGGTTAAACCCTGGTCAAGAACAAGAACAACAACTTGCATTTATATAGCATCTTTAATGTAGCAAAATGTCACAAGGTGCTTCACAGGAGCGTTACATTTGACACCGAGCCACTAAGGAGATATTAGGACAGATGACCAAAAGCTTGGTCAAAAAGGTACATTTTAAGGAACGTCTTAAAGGAGGAGAGAGAGATAGAGAGGCGGAGAGGTTTAGGAAGGGAATTCCAAAGCTTAGGGCCAAGGCAGCTGAAGGCACGGCCGTCAATGGTAGTGCGATTAAAATCGGGGATGCGCAAGAGGCCAGAATTAGAGGAGCGTAGATATCTTGGAGGGTTGTAGGGCTGGAGGAGGTTACAGGGGTAGGGAGGGGCGAGGCCATGGAGGAATTTGCAAACAAGGATGAGAACTTTAAAACTGAGACGTTGCCGGACCAGACGCGGTGCCGGGCTGCGCGATGGCGGCCCGGTCGCACCTCCCCTTTAAATACCGCCCCGCGAGCGGAGGTCAGCCCGGTTCGCGAAACGCGAGGCTGGCGCTGACACCGCCCATGGCAGCCTCATGGGGTGCAGCTGAATTTCTGCCACGGGGCAGTAAGGGGCCGCGGAGGGGCGCTAAGGCAGCGGTGGCATAGGGCCCAAGGCGCTACCGGTGGGGGCACGGCGCTATCGGGTAGCGCCTCAGCAATGCCCCACAGAATTTCTCGGGAAGTGCTTTTTTCGCCCCCACCGGGCGATAAGCCCTTTGCGCCCCGTTAGCGCCCCCTGGAGGTGCTAACGGCAGACGCAAAGGAGCCGAATTTCTAGCCCATTATAGTTTTTTTATTTCATTTTCTTTGAACCCTCACATTTATTAATGATAAAAATGGGCAAAAAGGCTGTTTGATTGGGTGGCGCTGTTGGAGGAAGAAGGTTATGTGATGAAACCTCCAGGAACATATCCAGCCAGAGTTGGCAACCCTCCTCTGCAATGACAAAGACAATGGACCTTTAAAGTTCTGTCTGGATGCAGAGTTGCTATTGCAATTCTCATAACGCTAACCACTCTACTGATTTAGTCATTAGGCATTGACAGACAAGCTTTAAATATATTGTCTGGGAAACCATGCAACACAACACGCTGCTCGAGAGAAGCACAATTCGGAATTCACACAAATTTCTTTCAGAATGATACTGTGGTTTATTTCACACATCCTGGCATCTTTTTTTTTATGAGCAATATTTTTACCTTGACAAATAGCATTGATGTAGAACAGCATGCTGTGCCTCCTTGTATGACACAGTCGCTATATTACAAGCATTGGTGCCAAAGCGATGGGGCTAACAGGAAAAATAATTGAAATGAAAATAACAAATAGAATGAATTTTTAATGATCGAAGAAGTCAAGTGGTTAATGATCCACGACAGTGTGTCATCTATTTAAACAGAACAATAACGATTCCTTAAAACATTGCTGCATTTATCCGCAATCCTTCATCCTAGGTGTGTGTTTTATCTTTATTAAATAAAAGGATAATCTCTGACGAAGTTATAAAAATTAACAGTTTTACATATATTATTTTCATTAGCTTTGACAAGCTGCATGTGGCGGGTGCCAAGAAAATGCAATAGTCCAGTATTACTGTGATTAAAATGTGCCAAAATAATACTTAATGTAAATTCTTTCGACTTGCCTTTTCAAATGAATTGCATAGTTGCGGTTTCAGCTATCTCAGCGAGTCTCTACTTCATAGAGAATGCAAAGATTTACTGAATACAACACACAGTCATAAATCATTTTCAAACAGTGCTTTCACACTCTGCCACAGTCAGACAGGACCCACTAATTACTCTGCCTCAAATGCCTGCTGAGTTCTCATTCTGACAACACACTAAAAAATAATTACAAAGTTGGCCTTTAATGGAATTAGTCCCTTGCCGGAGAAACACATTAACTTCATTTACAAGTTTAATATTTCTCTGACGGTGCTGCTCGTAGAATAAGAGAATGTACAGCCATTAATTATTAATACACAAGCAATATACTTGTTTTTTTTTTTGGTCAGTCGGGCGTCTGACACGTCGGGAAATACATCACCATATTTAAGAATCTCCAAACTACTGAGAAATCCACACACAGCTTCCGCTTGCCTGACGTGGGGTGCAAACTCTCTCCCTGTAGGGAGCCTCTCACTTACTTACGCCTTGAATTTAGGTGCAGGCTGGCAAGGAAAGAAGTGTGACTAGGGCTACCGTGGGAGTTTAACTAGCTGAAATCACGTGGCGTACCAGCACAGAGCACTTCTAAACGTCCTGTTGCTTGTCCAACTTTGATACCCTAGCAGCCAGGCCTTGGCCTGCAGGGTTATCTGGAATGACATGGGAAGGATTGTAGCCGCAGTGACCGGTTTAGCCTCCAGGTTCTAGCCATGAGCCAAGCTCTCTGGTTAACATTGCTCGGAAGCACTGTACACCCACAAGAGGATTTGAGTACAGGAGCAAGGATGTCTTACTACAGTTATACAGGGCCTTGGTGAGACCACACCTGGAGTACTGTGTGCAGTTTTGGTCTCCTTACCTAAGAAAAGATATACTTGCCATAGAGGGAGTGCAGCGAAGGTTCACCAGACTGATTCCTGGGATGGCAGGACTGTCGTATGAGGAGAGATTGGGTCGACTAAGCCTGTATTCACTAGAATTCAGAAGAATGAGAGGGGATCTCGTTGAAACGTATAAAATTCTGACAGGGTTAGACAGACTGGATGCAGGGAGGATGTTTCCCCTGGCTGGGGGGTCTAGAACGAGGGGTCACAGTCTCAGGATACTGGGTAGGACATTTAGGACTGAGATGAGGAGAAATTTCTTCACTCAGAGGGTGGTGAACCTGTAGAATTCTCTACCACAGAAGGCTGTGGAGGCCAAGTCACTGAATATATTTAAGAAGGAGATAGATAGATTTCTAGACACAAAAGGCATCAAGCGGTATGGGGAGAGAGGGGGAATATGGTATTGAGCTATGATCATATTGAATGGCGGAGCTGGCTCGAAGGGCCGAATGGCCGACTCCTGTTCCTATTTTTCTATGACAAAGTCTGCTGCAGAAAACCGACTCGAACCCATTTTCCCATTGTCAGGTGGCTCATATTGGAGCCAACTAGACCCCAAAGAGACTCAGCTTACCTCTCCCTTCCCAAAGAGGATTGTCACTGGTTGATCATTAGATAAATTACCTGCATGGGTTTGAGCCCTTATTAGGCACACAGCAGATATTCTTCCTTCATATTATACTGAGCAGCAACACAATTTGCCACAAGGTGTGTGTGTGTGTGTGTGTGCGCTTGCGCATTACCACCATCCACTGATCACTCATTTGAACTAGAAGTGGAAAATATGACTATAAATGCTCTTTGTAAGAGGAGAGAAAGTGACAGAGCAACCAGAAATGTGCCATGTTCTTCAGGCTTCAGCTCAGCAGCAGCTCAGGAAGCAAAAGGTGTTTATGTTTTGAGACAGAGAAGAACATAAATGAAATACTGTATTGTCAGTTTTTTCTCTCACTTTTGTTGTTTCATCAAAGTGAGGGATGTTCATTTTGGGAAATGGAGTTCTTCCCATTTCATGCACCCAATATCAGCAGGAAGTCACGCTCCCAAATTCGGTATGACCAGATGCAGAGTTAAGCTCCCTCAGCTCTGCCCCAGCAAAATGCCTCTGCCCCAACCTCAGAAGAGGACTTCCTACTGTACCAGGGTGACATTTTTCCACTTCCAACATTTGAGTGAGACTGCAAATTAGGGCAATTTTTGTGCTGTAGGCCCATGCCCATTACAACCTGGATTGAGACTGTCCAAACCCATTTTCTATAGGACCCTTACAGCCAGTAGAAAGAGGAAACTTGCAATTCCATCCATCTGGTTTGGATTTGAACCCAGATCCTAGTGTCTGACCCACTGCACTACCCACTTCCCCGCATAAAAAAAACACTTTTTTCAGAAAGGGCTGCTATCAAACCTAGGAGTTTTAAGTTAACTGCAGCTGATACGTACGATTTTACAGCCAATTCAGATGCAATTTTTTTTTTAAACTCTGTTTCCAAATTTATATTGAGGTAGAATATTTACAGGATCCTCCCGGTCTTCCGCCATAACTTCGCAGAAGATCATCGAAAACTCCAGAGAAATTGGGTAAACATTTTTCCAGTGTTTCTGCGGGAGTTACAGCCAGAGATTGGATGAACCTCTGGGGAAAGTAGAGTTGAGGTCGATGATCAGCCATGATCTTATTGAATGGCGGAGCAGGCTCGACGGGCCATATGGCCTACTACTCCTCTTATTTCTTATGTTCTTATGAAACTCCATCTCGGTGTGTCTTCATTGATTGCCAGCAATAAATCTCAACAACACAGTGCTTCTACTATTAGTCCTGTTTATAAATGGGCTTCACATATCACACTATTTTCTCTTGGATCCCAAGAGTCGTGTTATATTGACGGAGCACTGTATTTTGGCTAATGCAATGAATGGGGAAATCTAAAGCCTCCATTCAGGATGATGGTGGATGGAACTTCATGATGTCAGCAGGCTTCCTTCAACCAATAGCTGTAAAGCATAAAACAGAGCAACAAGTGGTGATACAGGGAAGCATCTCGTCTCAATCCTGCACCTCCACCAAATAACACTAAATTAAATCATTGGCTCACCACAAACCAATCACCTGACATATCTAACTCCGATAATGTAAAAATCAGGGGCAAATGGGCAAAATCAGAGACATTTTAGTTTACAATGTGCAGCAGCATGAATATTCAAATAATCAAATATCTATTCTCATTTCATCCTATTATTTATATGTTAATGAGCGTAATACATTATTGCAAATCCAAATACAACTCAAGGGAGTTTCAGCCTGCTCCGTTTTTAATTTATTTTTTCATGGCTCCCAACCAGAGGGACTAACAATTTTTTCACGGTGCACACTTGAAACTATGTACCATCAAAAATCAATAAAGCATTAATCCCTCTGACAGAAACAAAAGCATTAAACATCAGACTTGCTTGATCCCCCCCCCCCCCAACCTCTTAACTCCAAAAAGAACAAGAACATTTAAGCACGGAGGACATTTTTTTACAATTTGGGAATGTCATCCCAAAGTCAGGATAAATTTATTTGCAAAACATCGAGACGTCACAATTGAATCAAGAGAGTTAAGGGGCGTGCTCCATGGCGAATGCAGCAGGCTACTGTTCAAATACTTTGGACCACCCTTAAAAATCATTTGCAGGTCCAGGTACCCAATCATTGAGAGTTGTCCTTTGAAAAAGCCTCAATAAGCAACAAATATAATTAGTCAAATTGAGATGGTTAACCTTTCTTCCCCCCCTAAACTTTGTTTTGTGGATTGTAATTAGCCAACCTTCTAGCTGACATTCTAAGTGCTTATGATGAGTAATTCATTTATATGACTATTGAATATAAGCAGATCATTAAATCAGAGCAGGAGGTCTAACACTTTAATGTTGAGTTATAAAAATTCGATTAGTGCCAGCTATTACAAAGTTCATAGGAACAGTTTAATCAGCTATTATAAAACCGTCCTGGCTCATGTCTATGAGCGTTGCTGACTTTGCTGTTTCTTCCCTCAGTTTGTTTTATCTTGGCCTACTTCTAATTTCTGTAAATATTATGGGGCTAATTCTGCCATTCTCCATTTCCAGCAGGGAGCTGTGCTCCCAGGGAGTGTGGCTCGGGGGTTACAGTGACCCTATCACGGACCGCACTCCCTTCGAGTTAGCTCCCCAACTGAGAGTGCAGAATTAACCCTTGTATCGCCTTCTTATTTGTGTTTTTCCCTAATCCCTGCATTGCTTCTTTGTGGTTAAATTATTTCTTTTAAATCAGAAATGTAATTATATTTTTCAGGTATTTTATTAATTTTTCTTTCCTTTTCTCTTGTGTAAAAGTCTACAGGAAAAGCCATTGATGCAAATATTGGGCCAGATTTTGCTGTAGCAGGGCATTTAACACAAAAATCTACACTGACACTCCAGTGCAGTGCTGAGGGAGTGCTGCACTGTTGAAGGTGCATTCTTTCGGATGAGACGTTAAACCGAGGCCCCGTCTGCTCTCTCAGATGGACGTAAAAGATCCCATGGCACTATTTCAAAGAACAGCAGGGGAGTTTATCCCCGGTGTCCTGGCCAATACTTATCCCTCAATCAACATCACTAAAAACAGATGTTCTGGTCATTATCACATTGCTGTTTGTGGGAGTTTGCTGTGCACAAATTGGCTGCCACGTTCCCACATTACAACAGTGACTGCACTTCAAAAAGTACTTCATTGGCAGTAAAGTGCTTTGGGACGTCTGGTGGTCGTGAAAGGCGCTATAGAAATGCAAGTCTTTCTTCTTAATGGCGTCTGCCGTTAGTTAGATTTGGCTCTGCACCCCTCAGCTCAAAGAAAATGTCCCCACAAATTTGCTGAAAGTGCGAGCTGTTAACGGTGCAGCAAGGGCAACAGGGCATCTGGGACACTTTTGAACAGGGCAACTAACAGGGTATCTCTTTAACCAATGAAATTGAAAAGAAAAGAAAGACTTGTATTTACGTAGCGCCTTTCATGGCCTCAGGACGTCCCAAAGCGCTTTACAGCCAATGAAGTACTTTTGAAGTGTAGTCACTGTTGTAATGTAGGATTGGGAAATAAACAGCCAGAGGACACAGAAGGAGGGTGAATTAAAGGGGGTGAATTCAATGTCAAATCAGGTACAGAAAGAGAAATAAAGAGAGGGAAAGAAAGATTGGATTAAGAGAGAGAGGAAAAAAAGAGACAGAAAGGAAAAGTACAAAAAAAAGTTAAGTTTAAAATGTTTAAAATCTCGAATATTTCAAAACTTGAATAAATGAGGCTCCACACTTGTAATAGTTAATTTTCCGTGCCAGAGAGGTTGATTGGCAGTAATAAACAATTATCACCTTGTTAAAAGGGTGCTTACGCTACTAATTACTAGCCCTAAATTTCTGTAGTGGGTTTAGCTCCTATCTACTGCACAAATACAGCAACGTCACGACATTCAATACTTGTTAATGGTGAGGCAGACAGCGAGATGCAGAGGAGTGCAACTCGGACAGCAACTTTTGGATATTTGCATTTAACCATGCATCTGCTCCACGCCTGAAGTTGCTGTACCATTTACCAATAAATAACGGCGAGCGTCATTAGCCTCACAGTTATTTTGACAGAAAATTTTGGCCCGATATAAATGGTTCAAGAAATGATAGATGCACTTCTAGAGAGGGAAGAGATTGAGGGAGTTGGTGGGAAGGCAAGTAGTTGGGAATTACGATCAATATATAAGGAACAGGCCTTTTGGGCCAAATGGCCTATTCCTGTTCCTATAATTTTTTATGGTCTGGCAAGCTCTGCAGTTGGGTGCCGTGGCTTACTGGCATAAGCACTTGTCTTGATCATGGGTTCGATTCCCAGGGGTGCCTTTAATTGTCCATTCCTGAGTGGCCCTGGAGAGGGAACATGTGGTGTCTACCGGTACGCGCAATTCCTTCCATGAGTGTTGGGCACCGCGGGATATGATCTGTTTAATGAATTGATATGGATAATAATATTATGATTTAGCTTCAAAGTAAGCATCTCTTAGTTTGATTGGACCTCGTTCATCGTTATTACATTATTATATCAGCGATGCCTCCTCGAAGGAGGGGGCCTCTTGAGGAGTTGTTTTTCTGGTTAGTGCCACTGGGGCAAAAATAGGCCTGTCTGATCTGCTTCCAGGTCGATGCCGCTGGGAGTTAGTTAGTGAGATGAGTGGCTGGTGACCCTCTCCACAATTTTTTCCCTCCATGGAAATGGGCTTGGCCTCTACTCAACACATCCTCACAAGAGTCTCGGTGACTTTGCAAGTGGGGAAATGACGAGGTCAAACCTGTGTCCTGTCACACCACCAGCTACACCGTGGTTTTGCCCTTTGACCCTTTCCTTTCATCTTGTGTGGGTGGCATTTTCTCCTCTTGATATTGTGGGTTCTGCCACAAGATATCTGACCTGTGATGTACACAAGATATTGGCTACTGTGGATGACAAAGCACAGAAGAACTGAACATTTTTTTTTTATCATGCGGGGTGTATTTAACAGCATGTAGTGCTGCAGCTGAAATTGGCACAGAAAGAGGGCAAAAGTCATATTAACCAATAATTGAAATAGTCTCGTGTGCAGTCAGTCATATTTGCATTCAAATATTAAAAAGATGGCACTAGTGCTGCCACAACGTCCAATAAAATTGAGCCCCAAGAGTTTTATAACACAGTTACTGTTCCACTTGATCTTCAATATAACCTAATCATAATCCATTTCTCATACAGCCAGTCTCAATCATCATTGAAATAAAAAAAACACTTGCAACTGTATGAGGAGGCATTTGGTATTCTCTATTTCCACAGAGATGGCAGTAAGCCAGATGCTAGATCTGGAAATAGTACCAATTGTTTTAAGAAAAATCCTTCCTTTGGGTAAAATGAAAGGAAATGTATTGCGTAAATTGTATATAACCATCTAATTCTTTCAAAAGGAAAACTCCAGTCTGTTATCAGAAATACGTTCAGTTCATTCAGGTTATTGGACTCTGATGTAATGCCGTTTCTCTTTGATCTTCAATTCTGTGCTTACGATGATCTTTTCCAATCCATTATTAATCCACTTTATTCATTCAGATGTAAAACCTTCAGCTTTATTGGTTTCTTGCTTCACAACAGAGAGGGATAAATCCGACAACTACAGGCCAGTCAGCCTAATGTCGGTGGTGGGGAAACTTTTAGAGACAACGATCCGGGACAAAATGAATTGGCACTTGGAAAGATATGGGTTAATAAATGAAAGCCAGCATGGATTTGTTAAAGGCAAATTGTGTTTGACCAACTTGATTGAGTTCTTTGATTAAGTAACGGAAAGAGTTGATGAGGGTAGTGCAATTGAGGCTGTGTAGATGGACTTTCAAAAGGCATTTGATAAAGTACCACACAATAATGTTGCTAGCAAATTGAAGCCCAAGGGATTAAAGGGGCAGTGGTTGTGGGGATACGAAATTAGCTAAGGGACAGAAAGCAAAGAGTAGTGGTGAACGGTTGTTTTTCAGACTGGAGGGAAGTATACAGTGGTGTCCCCCAGGGGTCAGTGTTGGGA
The DNA here is from genome assembly GCA_030390025.1 of Squalus acanthias. NCBI lineage: Eukaryota > Metazoa > Chordata > Chondrichthyes > Squaliformes > Squalidae > Squalus > Squalus acanthias. Next base: position 13,084,639 of record CM059437.1, read on the forward strand.
CCACTGCTCTTTTTGATATAGATTAATGACCTGGACTTGGGTATACAGGGCATCATTTCAAAGTTTACAGATGGCATGAAACTCAGAAATGTAGTAAACAGTGAGGAGGATGTTAACAGACTTTAGGAGGACAGAGACAGACTGGTGAAATGGGCAGACGCATGGCAGATGAAATTTAATGCAGTGAAGTGTGAAATGATTCATTTTGGTAGGAAGAATGAGGAAAGGCAATATAAACTAAATGGTACAATTGTAAAGGGGAGGCAGGAAGAGAGAGACCTCGGGGTGTGCGTATACAATTCTATTGAAGGCAGGACAAGTTGAGAAAGCTGTTAAATCGGCATATGGGATCCTTGGATAGAGGCATACAGTACAAAAGTAAGGAAGTTATGCTAAAACTTCATAAAACCACACTTTAGGAAGAATGTCAATGCCTTGGGGAGGGTGCAGAGGAGATTTACCAGAATGGAACCAGGGAGGAGGGACTGCAGTTATGTGGAGGGACTAGACAAGTTGGGATTGATCTTCTTAGAGCAGAGAAGGTTAAGGGGAGATTTGATAGAGGCATTCAAAATCATGAAAGGTTTTGATAGAGTAAATAAGGAGAAACTGTTTCCAGTGGCAGAAGGGTCGGTAACCAAAGGACACAGATTTAAGACAATTGACAAAAGAACCAGAGGTGAGATGAGGTGAATTTGTTATGATCTGGAATGCGCTGCCTGAAAGGGTGATGGAAGCAGATTCAACAGTCACTTTCAAAAGGGAATTGGATAAACACTTGAAGGGGAAAAATTTGCAGGGCTATGGGGAAAGAGCAAGGGAGCGAGACTAAGACACGATGGGCGGAATGGTCTCCTTCTGTGCTGAATCATTCTATGATTCACTCTAGAATAAATCAAGACAAACATGCAAATAACCTTTTTTTAAAAACACTTTAAGATTCCCTCCATGTTTTTTTCTCACTCTTTCTTGACTCGCAAAGTCGCAAACTAACAACTGGGGAAAACACATATGGACAACTTACTATCAGTGTCCCATCAAACCCTCTCTGAATTGGGCACTGAGGAATGTGTAAGAGCAGCCTGCAAGTGACCTACTCCAAATCTACCTCCCTTCTTTGGTTCTAAACAGAACTCCCTCGCAGGGCTGAGATTGGAAACTCAACTCCAGGCTGCAGCACATTGCAGGCCCGGTTTTATTTTTGCAGTGAGCAGGTGCTGCAATATAAGGACATAAGAATTAGGAGAAGGAGCAGGCCACGCGACCCTGCCCCGCCACTCAACAAGGTCATGGCTGATCTCCAACCTCAACTCCACCCTCCCGCCGGATCTCCACATCCCCCGATTCCCCCCGGAGTCCAAAAATCTATCCATCTCAGCCCCGAACACACTCAATGATGCAGCATCCACAGTCCTCTGGGGCAGAGAATTCCAAAGACGCACAACCCTCTAAGCAAAGAAATTCCTCCTCATCGCAGTCCCAAATGGCTGAACCACCCCCCCCCCCCCCAACCCCCCATCCCGAGACCATGCCCCCCAGCTCCAGACCCTCCAGCCAGGGGAAACAATCCCCCCAGCATCCACCCTGCCAATTTCCCTCAGAATCTTACATGCCCCAACATCCTAGGACAGCATGCTGCTGGCACACAGGAATACCTTTCACTAAAGTGACTCTTAAATGCAGAGCTATTACCCCAGCAGAGGAAACTTTGCCATACAGTTCTATTCTCTCCACATACACATTCCTCACAGAGAGTTATATGCCCTCAATACAGTAACAACTGTTGGAAATATCAAATGCTTCTTATCCAAGTAAGTTCCTAATTGCTCCACGTGTTGTTCCACTTACTGGTTGGTCGGCTATTTAAAGAGACAGCACCTATTCAGCGATTGACTAATCCCTTGACACATTACGACCTAAACAAAACCAAAATAGTAAAAATAAAATCAACAATTAGATATAGCCAAAACGGGAGGTTGCCCCCAAGAACCAAGGAAAGCATCAAAGCCTCACTCCAATCTCCCGAAGTCCACGCGTTATCTTCAGTTTGTTGTATTTCAGCTCTTTTGATCACTTGACTAAAAACATCACTACAATACGAAGAAACCAATTTTATTTATCTGGTTATAATTAGGGCAGAGTTGCTATTTAAAGGGGAACCATCTTCATGATAAGCGTTTAGCAAACATTTTTGTTGGTTTGAAGGATTGTTGCCACGCAAGTAATGGTGCATTTTAATATAAGTTACATAACTGTTGCAGTGAGTTTTCAAAATAGATTGTTTTATGTTTAGGAATAGTCACCTGGGCATCTTTTGTAAATAACATTTTGTATCTGTTTCTGCAGGTTGCTTTTGCACATGGAAGTACATCAAATGACACTGAAGATGCGAAGTCCAGAGGCTCGAAAAGCACACAAAAGCATGTCTTAATAAAAAGCAACAAAATGTCGCCCCTCAGCCAATGGATGATGCAGACTCTACCAAGCACAGGGAACTCCACTCTGATGGGATTTCCATACTCCTCCTCACCAGTCTCTTACTCCAAACAGGATATCTGGGATTGGTTGGGAAATGTGTCAGATCAACACGAAGACCCCCACTCCAGAGTCAAGAGACGACCAATCGTTAAAACTGGGAAATTTAAGAAAATGTTTGGATGGGGCGATTTTTACTCAAACATCAAAACCGTGAAACTAAACCTCCTCATCACTGGGAAAATCGTAGACCATGGAAATGGAACGTTCAGCGTGTACTTCCGCCACAATTCCACTGGCCAGGGAAATATCTCAGTTAGCCTTGTGCCACCAACAAAAGCGGTCGAATTCGACCTGGCTCAACAAACAGCGATTGATGCCAAAGATTCAAAAATATTTAACTGCCGTGTCGAATATGAAAAAATTGACAGAGCAAAGAAGACTGCGCTATGTAATTATGATCCATCCAAGACTTGCTACCAGGAACAGACCCAAAGCCATGTGTCCTGGATCTGTTCCAAGCCCTTTAAAGTTATATGTATCTACATTTCCTTTTACAGCACAGACTATAGACTGGTGCAGAAGGTGTGTCCTGATTATAATTACCACAGTGACACTCCCTACTTTCCCTCTGGATGAAGGTGGTGGGAAGGGGGAATTCGTTTCTTTTAATAACGTGCGGATTTGGAGTGATTAGCAGGTTGACTCACGCACTGAAGGTCTTGGTGATAACAGTTTAACAACTGTTGTTAAAGTGTTCTGTGCCTGTTATTACAGCATTCTGCAGTTCTGTAAGTGGAAGTAAAAATGTGTAAAAAGCCCAACACAAAAACAACTCACAAAGGCTAATGCATAGTATCAACTTTCGTGGAACACTTCAACAGACGGGGTCTGTTCCTGCAGTATCAGTAATAGACATTCATGGCTAGAAGAGGCAAGTGCAGATTCATATTGGAAATAGTCCAACTGCGGATTCATTTCCAGGTTACCCAAAATAGCAAAAGGTAGATCAAACATTATTGTAATTATCGTCTAAAATCATATTTAATGTTTTTAATAGCAAAACCTTTGAATAATTTTACAGGTTTAAAAAAATACATTCGATCAATAGCAAAATGGATGAATAATTAAATAACTGCCTCCTCCATTAGCTAAGGACACGGACAAATTGTAGATATTATGTAAAGTGCCCACATGTCTCAACCACTTTTGCTCAACATGTCTTGTTTAATAATCTCCACTTCTCCTAGTCCCTGGTGTGCCTGTTGTCTTCATAGCATCAGTTTTATAGGTCAGGCGGAATTAATATTGCATTATTTATCTTGGCATCTGGAAAAAAGGGATTGAAAACTCACGATAAAGGAAGGATGCAGTAGCGGGCTAGCTCATTACCATTCTGTTAGTTTTTCTTTCACTTTGTGGAATTGTAACGTTCCTCCCCCGCTGTTTATTTCTTCCCTGCACGGACAGTGTTGCTTTGTGAGCATGTTTGCCACAAGCTGCCTAGGTACTATACAGCCAGATGATGTATCTGACCAAAAGGGACCATTCTAGACTTTTGCTATGTAATTAACTATAGACTTCTAGTTTATCTATGTGAATGTAGAAATGGGGGGAAAAGAAAGATACAAGTTTGACTTTGGCACCTCTTCAAGCAATTAAATAATGCATGCAGATGAGAAAAAAGGGATGTGGTCTATTGAATTGTCACCTGCTATGCATGTAATAACAAGGAGGACTTGGAAGAAAGGTCTGGTAAGGATGTGAGTACAAATAACAGCACAAGTATTTTAACTATTATAAATAATGCCATTGTTTGCACTGAGAAATGCCCTCTTCCACACAGTGTATGTAAAATGGTATGTCTCTGTTGTATGTCTGTGTGCACTCCTACTGTTCACTCAATAACTCAAGGACAGGATAACCTGAGGAGACAAATCTCTAATGGTCTTTATTTGTCAGCCAGAAGACAGCAACCAGTTTTGAGCAAATCGTTCAACAATTCTTTTGTCTCTTAAGAATACCTAGAAAGCCAAGTTTGTGTCAATATATTGAATGTTATCTGGTAGAATTAGAAATATAAATTATATATAAGAATATTTCATAAGGCAACTTTTTCTGAATAAACAAAAGTTGTAACTTTGTGAAGGAAAATGAGTGAGTGCAAGTCCTAAAAAGGTAGGTGCTAGTTGAGTATTTCCCTTTCCTTAGGCCACCCATCCGTCATCTCATGAGATTAACTTAGGCGTGATTACCTCGTGAGCAGAACCACAACTTCCTTCACAACTACAGCAACTTTTGTGGTTTATGTTCCGTAACAGTCAAAGTGAGTGTGATATATATCTCTGGGTGGATCTACCCTCACCAGCAGCTGGGCTGGAAATGACTAAGCTCATCCCAAGGTTGGTTGATAGGGGGAGAGTTGGCCTTGTTGGGCCCCTAATTTGTGGTCGAAGAAGAGTTAAACAAGCACCAAATAGCAGCACTTTTTGTCATGGTGGAATGATGCAGTGACTAGGTTCCCAGTTTCAGCTTCAACATAACAGCAGGCAAAATACAGGCAAAGTTGCAAATGGATGGATTTGATATTTAATGTAACTGAAGCTCTCTGAGGGTGCGGAACACCCAAGCAAAGCTTGAAGTTCAACACTGACTAGCATTTGGACCTTCCTGCTCTCCATTGGATGAGTTGGACCACTTCTTGGCTGAGTCACAATATGCGGCACTGTGTAACAGGAGAAGGCAACAATTCCGCACGTAGGTGCACGCCTAACATATAAGAAATGTGTCTTCTTTCAGCCAATAACAGAACAGCACTGATGGTGGTTAGAGAGAAGTCTGTGACTTGTACTATCCTGATTTTACAAGAAACGGATAAAAGAGAGAACTGTGTGATACTGTAAGACTGAAAGAAGGATTAAAGCTTCTGGTTCAGGCTTTATATTTCTGTATGTTCATCAGAAAACTAGCATCACTTTTTACCAATTACTCTATCCTCACAACCACAATCAGCAGTGCTAGACCACATTAATCTATCATACTTACATTGATGACAAGCATAATCAATCAATAACATATTAACCTAGGTGTGACTAATCAAATAATGAAGCAATGCATCTGATCTAAGTATATATAATCAATCATTCACTTCCATGACATCTCATTTAGTCACTAGAGGGTTGTGACTTACTGGCCGCCATTAAAGAAGTGTGGTCACCATAGAAACATGACATGATGATCTTACTCACCTCATAAAATTTCACAGTCACTTGAAGTGTGATGTAATTGCGACCTTTACTAAGTGATTTTCATGTTTTCATAAGATGAACATCTACAACCTCTCACCTACATCAATGAAATTCTGTGTAAAACTGGATCAACAGATATGAAAACCTGAATTTTAATTTTAATGAATAGTCATCATAGCAGGAGCCAAAATAAATCTGTTAGATTTTATTTTAGCATTAATGGACACTGAATTCCTGAATCACAAGTGCAGTAGCTGACCAGATTCAAATCAATAATGAACACGAGGGTAGATTTTCCGAGTCCTCTCTCATATTTCGCAAGTCTCCATTGCGCGTCGGAAACCTTGTCGTGAGACAGGACTCAGAAAGTCTACCCATTATGCCAAATTATTTGAGCAGCAAATCGCAGAAAGAAGGGAGAAAGAACAAGCTTACATTTATATAGCGCTTTTCACATTCTCAGGACATCCCAAAGTGCTTCAGAAGCCAATGAAGTACTTTTGACGTTTAGTCACTGGCAATTATGTACAGTACAACAAAGTCCCACAGACAGCAATGAGGTAAATGTCCGGATAATGTTTTAGTGATGCCGATTGAGGAATTGACTCAACCAGCTTTTCCTCACACTGAGTCGCATGTCTCAGCAATATTTTACAATTAGCCGGTGTTAGACTGAAGCATTGTAAAGCAGACATGATTCTGGTCAACAAAAAACAGAACTAGCTGAGTACACCTCCAGCTTGTACTGAATTTTCAATAAGCATTTCGCAGAATTTACTTATTTCCATGCTTATTTATTTTTTCACTTCTTCAGCTTTTGAGTCCAGATGAAGATCATCTCTGAATTAAAAATCCTCCAGAGAAACAAGTTAAACAACTATTACAAAGAGCTGATTTTCTAAAGTGTAGAAATTATTGTTACTGATATAAGTGGATGAATACCTAATGGTGCTTTAAAATGTTTGAAATAAACGGGTTAATGTCTGTGTTAAAATTACAGAGGAATGCCAAACAAACTTGTTAAGTGTTCATCTGCTGTTATCAACAACAACCATTTCTCGGCTATGTTAATCTATCCATCGAGTGGTATTGCATGAGAAGACTTTTCTGTATACTCGAAAGATTTATAAGATAAATAATAAAGGAAACCATTCCCTTTTTTGGACTGGAATCATGTCTGCTTCACAGTGCAGTCTAGCCACTAATTTGTTATAGTTTAAGCTCCTGATCCTCCTCCTCAGTTTTTCTCCTTCATTAGGGAAAACCAGAGTTGCCTTTTTATAGAAATCGTCTTATAATTAAATCTCTGCTGCAAGAACCGGTGTCGATAAAGAGAAACTGCAAATTCCTAAAAATCTGAAATTAAAGTCCAAAAATGCAGGAAATTGACACCAGTTTCATGAGCATCTGTGAAAATGAAATATAGGTTAATGGTTCGGGACAAGGTCCTTCATGTGTGTCTCAACACAAAATGTTAACATAGAATTACATAGAATTTACAGCACAGAAATAGGCCATTCGGTCCAACTAGTCTATGCCGGCGTTTATGCTCCACACGAGTCTCCTCCCACCCTACTTCATCTCACCCTATCAGCATAACCTTCTATTCCTTTCTCCTTCATCTACTTATCTTTTCTCTCTCTAGATGTTGACAGACCTGCTGGGCTGGATTTTGAATGACCTGTGGAGTCGGGTTTGGAGGCGTGTGGGGGGGTTAAAGTTGCGGGGTCGGGGGTCCCGACCCCATCCCGCCTCCACACAATTTTGACAAAATCAGTCGCGGGGTTCCCGACTCCGTCCCGCCTCCAAGAGGCGGGAGAGGCCATTAAAGCCCTTAACAAGCCCTAAATTGGCTCTGTAATGCCATTTTGAAACGTTTTAGCTAGTTTAACCCTTTTCCGACGTGAAGTACGCCTGATGTGAAACACTCCAGTGAAACCTGGCGGGAGCACAAGTGGATAGCTGACTATCGGCTGCAGGTCCACTATTACAATGGAGATGTTATGAAGGTAGTAGTAGTATTAGGTCTGATGCTGCTTTGAATGTCTTCAGAGACTGCCTGGCCTTGATGTGAGAGGACCTGGATGGAAAAAAAATTCTCATTCTCTCTCTCTCTCTCATTTTGCATCCAGGTCCACTCACAGCAAAGGCCAGTCAGTCTCTGAGACCAAGCAGGCAGTCTCTGACCTGCAATGATGACATCATCCGAGGCGACTTTCAGACCGAAACCACTAATTGGTTCATGGGTTCCCACATGCTGAAACTCAATTGCCCAATTAAGTGAAAATTGCATCATTCATCCACATTAATCTGCAGTCGGGGGGGCAACACGAAATGCGGGTAACACGACCCCAACCCGACCCCAACCCGACCCCAAGACAAAATCCAGCCCGCTGTGTTTTGCCAGCATATCGTTATATAAGGAGATTCGTTCTTTCAGGAATTTCACTGTATGTGGAGATGTTTAAGGCTATTTTATTGCATTGGAGGCCGATATAAGTCCCAGTTGCACTTATAACTTCTTAGAAAGCAGCCTGGGAGCTCTTCTCCTTATTTGATTCTAATAGAACTTGAGCTGGGACAAGGCGAAAGCTTGTCATAATGAGAGGTTTGTAATAATAGTTTATTATAATGTGTAACATTAACTTTTAATGCTTTTACAGAATATCACATTCCATTCAGCTGTCAGACAAAGTGGAAGTGACCCAGCCACAGAGGGTTTGTGCCAATTTCTTTATGCCTCTGTGGTTGCATCTCCATGTAGAGCTGAATGGAATCCTGACTCTGAAATTTGAACTCATGAGAGGGAGATGGCTTCACTGAACTGACCCTATCTGCCACTTTGCAAGTTTAACACAAACTTAGCACAGTATTTTCTAAAAATCCCAGAAAGACCAGTCTGCTCACACGTGTAGAACCTTATATTATAGAACATCATACCAGATCATTCTTTTAATATTAAAGGACTATTTTATGGAACAAAGAGTGAACATAGCAATATTGAGGGAAATGGGAAAATAGCAGGTAGCCCAATTTGGTGTTGAGCATGCATTTGGGCAAATGGAGGAAGGAGCTGATTCAGAGTGAACCAAAATGGACATATGAGCCTCTTACTGTGATCAAACAGCAGCAGTCCCTAAGCACTGTTTCAGTGCAGCAGTCCAAAGGCCAGCAAACCCTTACTGCAGTCCACAGGTAAAGTGAGTGGATTATCTATTCTCAGCCAGACTTCAAAAGGGACTAAATCTGATTTTGCTGTGCGAACTGAACATAATTTGACGATATCTGAAGCCCTCACATATAATGCTTTGATCTTCTTGTGAATGTAAGAGTTTTGAAATTGTGCAGTCTGGCATCAAAAACCTTCTGTGTTTTTCTGCCACGAAAATCTCATTTACTTTCTGAATGATTTTGATTGGTTAATATTCGCAGCTATCGGCATTTACATCTAACGGCAGTAGAAAGCCCCAGCAGTTTTATTCATTCTTCTTCTTGTGTTCTTTCCCCTCTACCATCCAACACTGATACACATCAATCCCTAATGGGAACATTGTGCAGGCCATTTGCTTGCAAGACTCTACCATAGAAACATAGAAACTAGGAGCAGGAGTAGGCCATTCGGCCCGTCGAGCCTGCTCCACCATTCAATACGATCATGGCTGATCATCCAAATCCAGTACCCTGTCCCTGCTTTCTCACACAGAATCCCCATCGAGCCTGCACCGACACATATCCCACCCTATCCCTGTAACCCCACGTATTTAATTCCCCCTAACATATCCCATCCTATCCCCGTAACCCCACATATTTAATCCCCCCCTAACACTAAGGGTCAATTTATCATAGCCAAATCAACCTAACCCGCACATTTTTGGACTGTGGGAGGAAACCGGAGCACCCGGAGGAAACCCACGCAGACACAGGGAGAATGTGCAAACTCCACACAGACAGTCACCCGAGGCCAGATTCGAACCCGGGTCCCTGGCGCTGTGAGGCACAAGTGCTAACCACTATGCCACCATTCCCACTATGTAAATGGTTTTCCAGGAGGGACTGAAGAGCTGTCCGTACTGGCGCTGCCTCGAGTTTCTCTGCAATCCCTGTGGGAAAGTGTTTGGTTTCTACTTGGCATCTCTCTCTAACGGACCAGCAGAGATCAGAGTTCACCACATGGGTACAGTGAGTTGGTATTGACCAAGCAAGCAATGTAATCCCCATCAGGTTAGATACACCCATTTGTAAATATACCCGCACTATTAAAGAATAGAGAAATGCAAGTTCATTTCTACTTGACATATGTGCAAAACGATGAGAAGCTAACAAACACCCAATCAGAGAACAACAGAAATCATCACAAAAAATATCACAAAAAGAAAATACTGCAGATGCTGGAAATCTGAAATAAAAACAGAAAATGCTGGAGATACTCAGCAGGTCAGGCAGCATCTGTGAAGAGAGAAACAGAGTTAACGTTTCAGGTTGATGACCTTTCATCAGAACTGGAAAAAAGCAGGAAATGGAACAGATTTTTAAGCAAGTGTAGGGGCTGGGAAAGGGGGGAGGGGATGAAAGAACAAAAGGGAAGGTCTGTGATAGGATAGAAGGCAGGAGAGGTTAAGAGACATTAAGAGATATTCAAGGCAAAAGGAGATGGTAATGGGACAGGTTAAGAAACAAAGGATGGCTCTAGATGAAGTGTAAATTGCGCTGGCAGAATGAAAGACAGCTGCCATGTGGCTGGTTAAACAATATATCCAGTGTAGTCCTCACATTGTTGAGTTCCCCAGTCTCAGCAGAAGCCTCGTGATTCCCCATAGGAGGAGGACGAATGATAGACACAATCGTCAGCAGACTGGTCTCCTAGCGACTAGTTCAGATCAGCATTGGCAGAAGCCTGAGATCAGGTGCGTCCCTGCTTTCTAAGTTGCAGTTGGTGTTGAAGCCCAGGGAACCTTAAGACAGAGCTAAGTAATATATCGAACCACGCCCTCCCCCTTCAAAAAAGACGCAACAGACTCAGTGGGAGTGTAGGGTGGAATAAATATTGGTGATCAGTACTAAATTAGATCATACAGTCTCATTTGTAATCTGTATACTTTTTGTAAGTCAGTCTTTTTGGGGGGGGGAAGGGCAGCGCAGAGATTAATCTTCTTGGAGGGTTTCACCGCCGATTTGCAAGCTCCTACCTGGAGAGATTAAGTATAACAGAGCGTCCATTATCAGCCATAATGGAGGGGAGCCCCGTCCAGTAGATAACGGAATTTTAACAGACAATCAAGTCAACAAAAGTTGCTCTTATTCAATATCCTTTGCACAGAAATTTAAAAAGATTAAAAAATTACGGAGCTTTAGTCATCAAAGAAAGATGAAATAGAGATGAGTCTGTATTAACAAGCGTCCTCTCCGAAAGCTTTGTCCAGTGAGAATTCTGAAAGATTAACAAGGCAATGGATAATTGGAGTGTAGATCATGGTGATTCTATTAGAACTGTAAAATTGAATGAGGTGGAGTCCGCCTATATTAAACTAAAATATACTGAAACTCAATTCTTCATGAAGATGATTGATATCACAAATCTCTTGTAATGCAGTAATAGAAAAAAACACTCGTGTTATAATAAAGTTACTGCTCCCTTTTAGTGAACATCTCTGTGTTAATAACTTTAGCTCATAAGGAGCAGTGGGATGCATCTCGTATCAATGGTAACAGCTGCCTCCCGTCTTTAAGCATTTAATCTCTGTCTGATTACTAGCCTAATTAAACTAGGTTAAAGCATTCATTCCAGCTCATCTGCAAGAAGTGGTCAATGTGAGGAGTGCACAAGAAACAATTAGTTGAGACCAGGGAAGCAGAGAATGCCACACCTTCTCTGATTCAGAGGGCCACTCTGGTAAGATTATAACAATATCATGTTGAGCTGCTTATTATGACTGAGGTCGAATTTACATCATTTCTTTATCTCAATTAACCAACTCCCGATATAGTAAAATTTGTCAGTACAAACTCACTTTTGTTATTTAAAAACCAGAAATTTACTATTAAAAAAATCCTCACTTTTATTTTTAAAAAACCTCAATTTTTGCTATAAAAATATAATTCCATTATAAATATTACTTTTACCATTAAAAAAACTCAATTTCACTATAAAAAGCTCAATGATTATAAAAATCACTTTCACCTTTAACAGCTCAATGTAACTATGAAAACCTGATTTTCACTATAAAAGCCCATATTGTTAAAAACCTCACTTTCATTTAAAAAAAACTCAATTCAATATAAAATAGTTCCACTCTAATTTCATATGCCAAATAATTTATTAGTTGTAATCTTCTGACTGTATTCACATTTGATACTTTTTTCCCTGTTCATGTCAGCCCCTGAAATTCCTGTGGGGTTCTGTCGGTCTTCAACCATAACTAGATCGTTGCCATTTCCAGGGGTTTCCTGGCTGTCTTGTAAGAGGCAGAACCTCTATTCACGTCATACAAGGCAAATCATGGCCAAGGATTGGAGCCATGGATGGGGACACCCTAAACCAGGAGTTCCCGCTCTTCAAACTGAAATGTGACCCGCTGTTTCTGTGGCAGCCGCAACACTGCGTGATAGGAGGCACTTGTGGGCCACACCAGTTGGGGTCCAGGCTAGGCAAGCAGAGAAGAGTATTGCCGAGGTTGGGAGAAGGAATAAGGGATTCGGCAAACCTCCCCCAAAAGGGCTGGTGAATGGAAGAGTTCCCATGGGCAGAGACCAGTCAGGGATCAGAAATGTGGGACTGGATTTTACCAACCGTGGCGGGTCCCGACCCCGCTGCTGGCTCCAGCCCGCTGTCCAAAATGACTTTCCCCTGATTGGGCTTGTTAAGCACGCCCAGCGCGTTTGCCGGCCAATTGAAGGAAGCGGGTCTGATGAGGTCATTTGATGACGCGTCATCAGCCGGTTTCCTTAAAGGGACCATGCACAAATTTATTTTGATATTTGTGCTGTCTGTGTTCTACAGCATTGAGGTGCTGCAAACACTGACAAGCACTGCACAGAGGTGCATGGCTGCACCCAGGCTCTCCCATGACTCCCTTCATATGCTTATGGAGGGAGTCACAGCATGCAGGGAGGTTCTCTTCTCTTCCAATGGGCAGAAGAGACCTCCCCAGGAGACCAACGCAGCCTGGTTGCACATTACACAGGAGGACCCAAGCAGGGATGTCGTCAGGAGGACCAGGCTGTAGTAGCGCAAACCTTTGAATGATCTCAGTAGATCACGAAACATTACTGCAAAGCCACACTCAACCTCATCCTGCTGGGCCTCTCATCACTTCCCCATCACTCTGCCTTCCCTACCCAACTCCTGCACATCTTTACTCACACCAATTTACCTTGCACCTCCACCCATCCCTTTCTATCTACATTATCACTTCCCCATCTCACTAGCCACCCCTCACACTCACCCTCATCCTAATCCAATCATACCAACTAACAACACATAAGGGCAGGCACTTGTGTGTTTTAGCCAATGTTCATGTGAATTTTCTGTTAATGTGCTGTCAAACATTGAAACCTTTATTTTGAACACTTTGCATTCTTGGACAGATCTGTGTGCACCTTTGGAAGTGGCTTAGTGAGTTGCAATGAATGGTAAGACATAACGGTACCCCCCGCAATGGTGATGAGTGTGAAAGGAATGGCTTGGCCATTGTAGGGATGCTTTATGTTGTTGGTGTGGGGTGGTGCCAACCTGGCGCATCATGTGGCAGCCAGGATGTATAGCGTCAAGTGAAGTAAATCTGGCCATGGTGAAGCCATCCCTGGCATCCCGGGCAGTAATGTGGTCAGGTGCTGATGCCCTCTGTCCTGTGCCGCATCAGTTGATTGCGGAGAAGTTTGGTGTTGTTGTTGGTGCTGCTGGTGTACCTGGTGCTGCTGGTGTTGGGGCTGATCATGGTGGGATTCTGAGGACCAAGGTGAGATAGTTTCAAGGACACTGATGCTGATGTAATAGATGGCAGGTGAACTTGAGATGACAGAAGCGATCGGTCAATGGTGAGAGAGGTTGTTCCAATGTGGTGACACTGGATAGAGAGTTTACTCCAAACACTTGCAACCTGCATAAAGCTCCATCTGTCTTTCAAATGCAGTAAGCAACAGCTTCTAAGCTTGGAAAGTGAACAACTGTGAGATGGGAGCTTTTATGGCACATTTGCAGCTGTTAAGTAATGAGATAATTCCATGGCCATTCAACTCCCGACCTGCTTAAAATAGTTCTTAATGGTCTGTTAACAAGGTCATAATGATCTGAATTGCCTCCCCCGCCACTGCGTGTCGGGTCTGCTCAGCATTGACAGACCCGACATTTGGGAAAGGCGTGTGGCAGTGGGTTGACATCAGGGTCCCAACCCGTTGTCAAAAAAAGCATTTTCCCACCCGACCTGCCACCGATTGCGCCCGCTGACCGCCCCGAAAATTCCCCCCGTGCTCTTCGTGGCACCTGTACCTGTCTATCCCATGCTAATGAGGTGCCCCCACCTCCCCCACTCACCTTGCAAAGTCTGGGGTCAGAACTTGGAGGCACAGTCAGGCCACATTGTCCTCAGATCCACTTACAGCCTTGTGGAGATGGGAAAAGCTCCACTCTCTTGGTGTACTGGCCACTATAGCAACTTGGCATCCACCATTCTCCTGGGGGTTCTGTTGGACTCTCGCCAGAGTTACAGCAGGAGATTGGTAGGGACCCCAAAAGAATTTCAGGGCCATAGAGTAACCTGACTGAAGGATCAATATGCATAATGTAGGATAGCATCAGTTGAAAAGAGCGAACATAAGGCAAATTAAAAAGTAGTGGCGTAGGCGTTTCCATCTGTTTTGACAGTCTAAACAGCATTGTTCATTATCAATTATAATAAAATCTCATTCGTCAACATTAATTCATGGAACTTTCTCTTCAGGTTTTCCACTGACTATAGGAATATTTAAATATCAACTTTGTTTAATTATAATGACCAAAACAAATTCGAGAAAAGTTGCCAAAAATGAAAACAGATTCAACTTCTAAATATTTCCTGCATTGCACTTTCATATGGTGTGGGCTGGTTTCGATTCTTCTGACTGACAAGTAAATCCAATACTTAGGTTGCCATCTTTTTTGAAAGAACTTATCAAAAGAGAGTTGAAACAAGTAGGGAATGGCCCAGTTCCCAACTGTGAACATTGGAATGCCTTCACTGTAAATAAACTTTCGCAAACAGAAGAATGTTTTATATATTATCTCAGGAGTAACACAGAGGAAACAAAATAGACCTGTAAAGTTGCTCTTGACTGGCAAGTATTGTAAATGAGCTTTTAGATTAAATTTGTATCAATGGTTTGTATGGTGAGTGCAAATTAGTATAATGTGAGTCTTTGATCTTAGCTCAATTAATAATTTGTTAGATATACATAGTTCTAAGAATTTGAGTGGAGTCAAGGTAGGAAGAGAGTGCTGTGATGGGACTTAAAGACCAAACATCCCCACCGAGAATTATTTATAACCGCCTTTCATGAAGATGAATTTTATAATACATTATTAAGATTTTCCGTGCTTACTCCCCTGGTGAGTTCATTTATGTTTAATGTTATTCATTAAAGGTTTTGTTGCTTGTGTTTGTTATGAATGTATTCATTAAATTGATTGTCTGAAATAATTTATAAATGAGTACATTTATTAGATACTCTACTTGTAGCCAACCCTATCCTGAAATACATCAATATGTCCAATATTTAATTTAAGTAATGCTGTACACTTGACCTGTGATTAAAGGATTCCATTTATCTTGTAACAAATACCTCTTACTAGAATAGAAACCACAGCCTTACTTCTATTCAGGCTCACTGCAGAGTTGGGTGGTTATTTTCCTTCTCTTGGTAAGGTCTTCTCTTGGCATCAACTGTAAGGAGTTCATGATTGAATTAAGGTTGTAGCTCACCTCCCAGGGGCACTTGAGCCTATGACATAAAAGGGCTCTAAAGCCAACAACAAATATACAAAAATCAAAACTTCTGGGTGCGGAGAATAGAAATCCTCTACTCGTACCGTCAGAAGATACCTTTCAGGCTGGACTTGAGGTTTTGATTGTTGCCGCAATGTAGGGTGACCAGCATTGAAACAGGTTAAAATGATGCTTCAAAAATGTGTGGGTTAGGTTGATTTGGCTATGATAAATTGACCCTTAGTGTTAGGGGGGATTAAATATGTGGGGTTATGGGGATAGGATGGAATATGTTAGGGGGAATTAAATACGTGGGGTTACGGGGGTAGGGTGGGATATGTGTACTGTGGGGATTAAAGCAGGGACAGGGTACTGGATTTGGATGATCAGCCATGATCGTATTGAATGGCGGAGCAGGCTCGACGGGCCGAATGGCCTACTCCTGCTCCTAGATTCTATGTTTCTATGTTTCTATAACTACCACTGATTCCAATCCGGCAACATTTTCTATTCTTTGGACTGTTCAGATACCTTTCCTTAACACAGCCACATTAATAGACAGGTGAAATGTTTATTCTTCAAGCAGATTTTCCTTCTCAAGAGACACCAGCTCAAGTATGACAGTACCATTGCCAACCAGTGTCTGTTAACATGCATTTCATAGTTTGCAAAAAACACATCTTCAAATTTCAGTAGGTGGTAATTGATGACAGGCAGCTTGATTGAAGGAGTCAATTTTTTAAATCCTGTCCTTCAATCAAAGTTGCTTGTCTTCATTCTTCAATTACTCCCCTGATACTCTTGTGTGTGTCTATTACTTCTTAAATACGTGCTGCAATTTAATTTTTTTTTGATTGAACCATCAGTTTTCAGAAAGATTTAATAATATCAGAGAATTAGAAATACAAAACCGTGACCGAGGGGGAAAAAGAGGATAACTGATGATCAAACTGGGCTGAAAATTTCTCACCGTTTGAATAAGATTTAATAGTAAACAGGCCCGAACGCGTCCTATTCTAAAGAGGAGACCAGTGACTCCTACTCCTACAGCTTCTGATGCCCATTGAACACAGTTGGTGGAGGAGGAGTATTGCAGGAATGCAGTGATTAAGAATGGAACACTACCTCACCCAAGTCCCAAACCCCAAGGAACCACATGTATCACTTTTTTTGTTCTCTAACAAGATGAAGACATTATTAAAACTCCACATCAAATCCTCACTAATAATACAATTGTCAAAGGTCCCGATGGTCGGAGAGTCCAGAACCAGGAGTCATAATCTACGGATAACGGGTAAACCATTTAGGACAGAAATGAGGAAGAATTTCTTCACCCAGAGAGTGGTGAACCTGTGGAATTCTCTACCACAGAAGGTAGTTGAGGCGAAGTCATTAAATATATTCAAGGATGAGTTAGATATATTTCTTAAAGCAAAAGGTATCAAGGGATATGGGGAGAAGGCAGGTACAGGGTACTGAGTTTAGATGATCAGCCATGATCTCATCGAATGGCGGAGCAGGCTCGAGGGGCCGAATGGCCTACTCCTACTCCTATCTTCTATGTTTCTATGTCTATGACAACCATTAAAAGGACACCGCAATGAGATTTTTTGACAAGGAACTAAATGATCCTCTGAAAAACACTTTCAATTCTTCAAGATCTCTTTTGACCAACAGATCAGTGGTAACAGATGAATGTTATGCTTGAGGTCACAATGTCCTTGGGCATCCTCAAAGATTGGATACTGTGAATGAAAACGCCAAACACTTATATCCAATCAGTTTTGTTCTTTTTCTAAATAAAATCCAAGACTTCCTTTCAACTCCTACAGCCTGCTTTAACAATCAATCTCACACCTGGTTCTATTTAGCTCCTGTGGACAATTTTCTTATTGGGCCTTATTACACGCAATTTTAAAACTATATTACCCAGTGCTTTCCGACATCCTGTGCAGCGAGAGTCACTTGTTGTTCCATACTTCTGATATTTATCATTTGATCAAACTCCTATTTTGGTATAGTTAAATTGATGGATAGTATTGAGTCAGTTTAACTGAATGAATTTTATTCCAGTATTTAGCAAGACATGCTGTGATTGGAGAGGGGTCAGGCACAGGTTATTAGGTCCACTTCTGTGCACCCCTCAAAATGGGCTCTCAACTGGCAAACAAACAGGTAAATAAAGTGGCAGGGCTGGGAATGCTCACTTGCACCACATTTGAATGACTGTACCTGGCCTGCACCTATTGCAGGCTCATGCTGTCCACCCCTCCGAAGAAGCACTGGAAATCCTGGGGCAATGTAAAGAGGGCAGAGTTCTGGTGTCACAGGTCTTCACCTCTATTTCCTGTTCTTAGCACCTGGACAATAAGTATTTCATGAGCACTCATCAGAGGAAAATTGTCCCTTCTGTCTCCACTGTGGCACAACAAAGTGATTAAAAAAAACTCACATGAAGAAAAATGCACAAGCATACTTGTACCAGTTATGACCCAGGTTGATCAAAATATTGTTTTCTCCTCTCTTTCACTTTTTGTGAATTTTGTTTTCATCAAGATGGGGGATATTTGTCTTGGGGAATGGAATGCTTTCCATTTTAGATAGCTAGAGCTGGATCTTACCTGAGGAGGCGTGTTTGAGGTGGGACTGCTGGTTTCCAGGTTCTAGTCCCGCCCCCAGCGACGTCTGACGACCTGACGCTATTTTCCCCCGATTGGCCTTGTTAAGCCCGCCCTGCGGGCTTGCCGGCCAATTAAGGGAAAGCCGGTGTCAGATGACGTCAGTTGATGACACTTCATCTGCCGGTTTTGTTAAAGTGACAGGCCCCATAGTTTTTTGACAGATGATTTGAAAGTGTTTGACAGCATTGAGGTGCTGTCAAACACTGACAATCACTGTCCAAGGGTGAGCCCTTGCACCCAGACTCACCAATGACTCTCTCCTTAGGAGAAAACAGACGGCAGCTGCATGTGAGATTGCAGAAGCCATCTGTCAATTCTCCTGATCAGATGAGGCTTCACAGAAACATCAAATATTGTCACCTGCAGATACATCTAAACAGAATAAAATTATTTCTCACTACATTCTCTCACCTGTCATACTTACCTGTGCACCATTGCACCCATCACACTACCTCTGCAGCTGTCATTTGCACACTTACACTGCAGCAGACCCACAGCTCGCCTCGCTGACCCTGGCAGGGTTTCCCGCTGTCGGGAAGGCTGCATCAGCAGGCTGAAAATGGGGGAAAGCCTCTTAACTGCCTGTTAACTACCTGTTAACAGGCAGTTAATTAGCTCTAATCCCCTCCCCGCCACTAGGATACGGGTCCCTGCGCGACTCAGGGACTCGCCTCCCGGGAAGATGGTTCGGAGGCGGGTTGGGAGTGGGGTTGAGACCCGCTCCCAACTTTTCCCATTTTCCTAGCAGCCCCACCTCCAAACCCGCCTCCCCAGGGCTGGTAAAATCCAGCCCTTAGTGTCAAGATCAAGCACTTCCAGGTCAGGTAAAGCTCAGTTAGATGTAGGGTAAAGCTCCCTCTTGTCTGACCCAACAATGTGCCTCAGGTCCAGTCTCAGGAGAATGCTCTAACTGCACCAATGTGACATTCATTTCCCATGCCAGCCATCTGTCGGTCTCCCCGAATGGCACTGCAAAGTTAGTACCAATTAGTGCCCAGTTAGGGGTCATTTTGTGCTGTGTCCCATGCCCGCTAGAAACTGGTTTTAGATTGCCCAAACTCAACTCGCATAGGACCCTTACAGACAGCAGAGAGAGAGAAAACTTTTGTTTTGCTGTATCGAATAAGGGCTTGCTTATTAGGGCTCACAACATTACCAAATAATTTGAGTGCCTCTTTGAATATTTTGCTTATGAATTCAAAGATGGGTACAAATTTCTGAGTGCGCTTGATCTGGAGCCACAAGTGGGGTTACTCAAAGCCACCGCCTAGCACAGTACAGGCACTAAACCGCAGAAAATGATTTTAAAACAGGCAACTGACAAAAGCCAAAATTTTCATCTATTCTTTTGAAAGTTCTGGCAAAACAGTTTACAAAATTAAATTTTTATGCAGAAAAAAAGACACGACCACCAGACATGAGGCATCAGCTGGGTTGGGAATGATTGGTCGAGTTGAAGCAACCTTTGAAATGATTTCTTTGCACTGTCAATAGCTCCTAAATGGTCTAGAATGTGCAGCAAAGCGAGGAAATCAGTAACAATGAAAACAGGCACAATGCCCGTCATCAATTCACTCAGAGAAGAAATGTCAAACATGGACTGATTCCTCCACAGGGGCAAAATAGTTGAGACAGATCCATCCGTCAGAGATCACAGGGACCTGTCCTTCACCACAATCCCAGAGCTCGCAGGACAGAAAACGGAGTGCCGTGTGCACAGGCTAGATAAACTTTTGGAAGTTACGAAATGTGGATTCAGGTGCATACACAGAGAACTTAAGTATATTGTATAATGCGTTGCAATGTTTCGGGCACAATTGTCATATCAGGTTGTCTCCTTTGTTGTATTGCACACACCTGTGGAAATCTACTAGTCCTTCTTCAGTAAGTCACCATTCAGGCCTCCATAAAGTCAGCTGTGGACCATCTTAAGATGATTGCTGCTACATTGTCTGGAGGCATTGGGGGTAATTTTAACACCCCCCGCCCCCCCCCCCTACAAAACGGGTGGGTTTTGGTCGGATGGGATGTTAAAATTTTTTAAATCTCAAACCCGAACCCAACCCACCTCGAACCCACCCACTTCCGGTTTTAACAGAGGGGGAACTGGAGGGGGCGGGCAACCAATCTGCTCCCAGGAGGTACATTTAAATATTACCTCACATTTTGGCCGCGATTTTGCCGGCGCTCAGAGGGCGGGTTCGGAGGCGGGTCCACTGTCAAAATCGATATGATTGACAGCGGGTTGGGAACCCGCTCCAAACCCGCCTCCATGTAAGTTTCCAAAGTGTCGGGTCTGCGATTTCAGAACAGACCCGACACCAAGCGGCGGGGGAGGCATTTAAGGTAGTGAAATGCTTGTTAAACGCTTGTTAACTACTATTTTGGCAGCCTATTTCTATTTTCCACTTTTTTAACGGGGTTCACGTCGTGCGGAGATCACGTCAGGTAAGTAGGTCGGGTTCTCTATGTCTCCCCATTGCTGTGAATGGGTGACAACTGCAAAAGTGGTCTGAAAGTGACCATTTCACAGCTGGTCACTTTCCAATGTCAGGAGCTTGAGCCTTCAAGACTTGGAAGACACTTTTGAGCTGTATGCAGTTTTAGCTTTGCAGCACCTCAATGCTGCAGAACACTGACAGCAGAACTGTCAAAATCAATTTGGACATGGCCCCTTTTAAGGAAACCTGCCGATGACATAATAACATAAGAAATAGGAGCAGGAATAGGCCCCTTGGCCCCTCGAGCCTGCTCCGCCATTCAATAAGATCATGGCTGATCTTGGGCTCAAAGCCACTTCCCTGCCCGCTCCCCATAACCCTTCACTCCCTTATCTTGCAAAAATCTGTCTATCTCCACCTTAAATGTATTTAATGACCCAGCCTCCACAGCTCTCTGGGGCAGAGAATTCCACAGATTTACGACCCTCTGAGAGAAGAAATTCCTCCTCATCTCAGTTCTAAAAGGGCGACCCTTTATTCTGAAACTATGCCCCCGAGTTCTAGATTTCCCCACGAGGGGAAACATCCTCTCTGCATCTACCTTGTCGAGCCCCCTCAGTATCTTATATGTTTCAATAAGATCACCTCTCATTCTTCTAAATTCCAATGATTATAGGCCCAACCTGCTCAACCTTTCTTCATAAGTCAACCCGCTCATCTCAGGAATCAACCGTGTGAATCGTCTCTGAACTGCCTCCAATGCAAGTATATCCTTCCTTAAATAAGGAGACCAAAACTGTACACAGTACTCAAGGTGTGGTCTCACCAATACCCTGTACAGTTGTAGCAGGACTTCCCTGCTTTTATACTCCAACCCGCTTGCAATAAAGGCCAACATTCCATTTGCCTTTTTGATTACTTGCTGTATCTGCATGCTAACATTTTATGTTTCGTGCACAAGGACCCTCAGGTCCCTCTGAACTGCAGCATTTTGTAATCTCCATTTAAATAATAATTTGCTTTTTTATTTTTCCTGCCAAAGTGGATAACCTCGCACTTTCCCACATTATACTCCATCTGCCAAATATTTGCCCACTCACTTAGCCTGTCTATATTCCTTTGCAGATTCTTTGAGTCCTCTGCACAACTTGCTTTCCCACCCACCTTTTTATCATCCACAAACTTGGCTACATTACACTCGGTCCCTTCATCCAAGTCATTAATGTAGATTGTAAATAGTTGAGGCCCCAGCACCGATCCCTGTGGCACCCCACTAGTTACCGTTTGCCAACCGGAAAATGACCCATTTATCCCGACTATCTGCTTTCTGTTAGTTAGCCAATTCTCTATCCATGCTAATATATTACCCCCAACTCCGTGAGCTCTTATCTTATGCAGTAACCTTTTATGTGGCACCTTATCGAATGCCTTCTGGAAATCCAAATACACCACATCCACTGGCTCACCTTTGTCCACCCTGCTCATTACATCCTCAAGAACTCCAGCAAATTTGTTAAACATGATTTCCCTTTCATAAAACCATGTTGACTCTGCTTGACTGCATTATGATATTCCAAATGCCCTGCTACTGCTTCCTTAATGAAGGACTCCAGCATTTTCCCAACGACAGATGTTAGGCTAACTAGTCTATAGTTTCCTGCTTTCTGTCTCCCTCCTTTCTTAAATAGGGGTGTTACATTTGCGGTTTTCCAATCCGCTGGGACCTCTCCAGAGTCCAGGGAATTTTGGTATCTTGCACCCAATGCATCCACTATCTCTGCAGTCACTTCTTTTAAGACCCTGGGATGCAGGCCACCTGGTCCAGGGGACTTGTCGTCTTTTAGTCCCATTATTTTACCAAGTACTTTTTCCTTAGTGATAGTGATTGTCTTTAGTTCCCCCCTCCGTGTGGCCCCATGATTGTCCATTATTGGGATGTTGTTAGTGTCTTCTACCATGAAACAGATACAAAGGGCTCGATTTTGCCAGCCCGCCCCATGACAAAATCGAACCAAAAATATTTGTTCAGAGTCTCTGCCATTTCCCCGTTCCCCATTATTAATTCCTCAGTCTCATCCTCTAAGGGACCAACGTTTACTTTAGCTACTCTCTCTTCCTTTTTATATACCTGTAGAAGCTCTTACTATCTGTTTTAATATAGAAACATAGAAAAATAGAAGCAGGAGTAGACCATTCGGCTCTTCGAGCCTGCTCTGCCATTCAACATGATCATGGCTGATCCTTTATCTCAATACCATATTCCCACTCTCTCCCCATACCCCTTGATGCCTTTTTCTTGCCAGTTTACTCTCATAATTTATCTTCACTCTCTTTTTATTTATTTTTATTCATCCTTTGCTGTTTTTAAAAAAATTTCCTAATCCTCTGGCCTCCCACCAATCTTGGCAACATTGTATGCCTTCATTTTCAATTTGATACCATCCTTTACTTCCTTAGTTAGCCACGGATGGTGCTCCCTTCTCTTAAAATCTTTCTTTCTCACTGGAATATATTTTTGTTGAGAGTTATGAAATATCTCCTTAAATGTCCGCCACTGCATTTCAACTGTCTTACCCTTTAATTTATTTTTCCAGTCCACGTTAGCCAGTTGTGCCCTCATGCCATTGTAATTTACGGGTCATCAAATGACGTCATCAGACCCGCTTCCTATTACTTAGCCGGGAACCTCGCAGGGTGGGCTTAACAAGCCCTATTAACGTAAAATCGCTTGGAGAGTGCGGGCTGCAGGTGGCAGTGGGCTGGGACCGTGACACCGACCCCCGCCGCCCCCGGACCCACCTCAGTCAGGCGAAATCGCGGCCACAATCTCTCTTCCAGCGTTAACCCGGCAGCTAAAGGGAGGCGAGGACTGCCACATGGAACATGTGCATGCTTTTCCAGCACCGCTTGTGGACCAGGAGAAGCAGAACTGCTTCCTCTCAGCCCCCAAACTAACCCGCTACCCTTCCCGCGATCGGAGCCCCACCCCCCACCCCTGTGAACACTGACCTCCCCCTGCAACCGATCGGACACCCCTCCCCCGTGCGATCATCGACCCCCCCCATCTCTGCCCACGATCTCTCTCCAACCAACCCCCCGACAATGTTCCCTGTAATTTTTTTTGGCCCTTTAACGGGCTGCACGGCCCATTCCAAAATTACGCCCACGCGCGTTTTGTTTTCAATTTAAAAGCCGGCTCACCGGCTGCGCAGGACCCCTAGAGCGCTGCGCGGCTGTGCAGCTTAAAGGGGACAATGCTCCACGAACACTCAGGACCTGAAATTCTAGGATGGGGGAGGGTGCAACCTGAGCAAGCCACCCACAAGGGGGCAGGAATTTGGGGCAGAGCCCAGTTCCACTGGGTTCCTGCCCCATTAGTACATTCCAAATTCCAATGGGTGGGGTTGAGGACAACTTAGTCTTCTACCTGCAACCCCAGCAATAATTTGGGGATGTGTCTGGGAATGTTCCTGGACTACCCCAGAGATTCCACCCAAGACACCACTTGCTCTCTGCAGTTCCCACTCTTGCTGAGAGTAGGCCCAGGTTCCATCCTGGGCCTTCTGAAGGTCCCAAGTAGCTTGCAAAGCTCAGGTAATTGATCCCAATAAAACATTCTAATGTCTTCTTTCCCCTAGTAAAGACCTCTGGATTCCCCCACCACCACCATTGTTTAAAAAGGGAGGAAGGGATAAACTGAGCAATTACAGGCCAGTTAGTTTAACCTCGGTAGTGGGTAAATTACTGGAATCAATTCTGAGGGACAGGATAAACCTTCATTTAGAAAGACACAGATTAATCAAGGACAGTCAGCATGGTTTTGTTACAGGAAGGTCGTGTCTGACTAACTTGATTGAATTCTTTGAGGAGGTAACAAGGAGGGTCGATGAGGGCAGTGCATTTGATATAGTCTACATGGATTTTAGCAAGGCTTTTGACAAGGTCCCACATGGCAGGCTGATCAAAAAAGTAAAAGCCCATGGGATCCAAGGGAGAGTGGCAAATTGGATCCAAAATTGGCTCAGTGGCAGGAAGCAAAGGGTAATGGTTATGGGGAGTTTTTGCGACTGGAAGACTGCTTCCAGCGGGGTTCCACAGGGTTCAGTACTCGGTCCCTTACTTTTTGCAGTAAATATTAATGATTTAGACTTCAGTGTAGGGGCATGATAAAGAAATTTGCAGATGATACAAAAAGTGGCCATGGGGTTGACAGTGAGGAGGAAAGCTTTTGACTGCAGGAAGATATCGATGAACTGGTCAGTTGGGCGGAAAAGTGGCAAATGGAATTCAATCCGGAAAAGTGTGAGGTAATGCAGGGCTATGGAAACTAGTGCTGGAAGGTGGGATTAGGCTGGATAGCTCTTTTCCGACCGGCACGGACACAATGGGCCGAATGGCCTCCTTCTGTGTCGTAATTTTTCTATGATTCTACCACCACCCCCATGGGAGCATCATGGTACTGCTCCGATTTTCCCCAGTTCCACCTCTACAGCTGTGGGCTGTCTGCCCTGATTATTAACGTGACCCCGGGCCCAGGATTTGGGACAGGCTCAACATCCTGCCCAGTCAGTGCTCAGAAAACCCATCCTGTTCCACCTCTGGCAGTGGAAAAGGGCCCCAGGAATTCCAGCCCCTTAATCTACAAATAAAGAAAATAGTAATACCTTTAGAGAAATGTAACCTTTTGCAACATTATCAATTATTTATCTAAAAAATGCTTTACACTTAATCTAAACTTATACATTTATACATTTTGGTGTTGCACTCATTTATAAAATCATTCTTTAGCATTTTAGAAATCCAATCTGGATTATAAACATCAATGTTATCCTACAGCATCTTTCTGTGAGTCTGTTACATCTTCTACATATCTTAGTGATATGGATAATCTTCACAACTTTATTCTCAAAGTCACCAAACCCAAGAAAAATGTAGTTCACCACATCAAATACCTTTGATTTCTACAAGTTACTCATTCCAATCAATAATTTTGTTCAAATAAAGGACTATTGTTTCCATTGCTCTTTGAATATTTCGGAGTGATTTTCGTGTTCAAGGTGAATGGTGCCCACACTATGTAAGTTAGAAAGCAACAAGAAATGACCTGCAATTCTATCTCAAGGTCAGATGACATTAATAAACCATGCAAGTTTCACTCTTGTGGTTTGTAACTTCACCTGAGCCTAGAGATAGTAAAAAAAAAACAGTTAGCAACTCATCCAAGTATATTATTCTATCTGGACATTCAGCCTCGGATCTGCGGGTAAGCGTTCTCCAAGGCGGACTTAGAAACACACGACAACGCAAAATCATCGAGCAGAAACTGATGGCCAAGTTCCGCACTCATGAGGATGGCCTCAACCGGGATCTTGGGTTTATGTCACGATACATGACGTGATCCAGACTCGAGTCGTCGTTGGCTTGTTAACAGATGTGATTCCCAGTAAAAAAGTAAAAATTTTAAAGTTTATCGTTTCCCATACTGCGGCTTTTGACACATTGGACCCCCTGTGGCTCCACCTCATTGTCTCAGTTGTATCTTGCTATGTCTTTGATGTGACCTGATTGCCTTTTGTCACACCTCGGCAGATAAACAGTCAGGATGATTTAAATGTAGTCGTCTGCTTTTGTAAGTAACACATGCATTGTTCTCTATCTATATATGCTTTGGCGATTCTGTATCTCTTTACTTCACCTGAGGAAGGGGCGATCAATAGCTCCGAAAGCTTGTGATTTCAAATAAAACTGTTGGACTATAACCTGGTGTTGTGCGACTTCTCATTATTATTCTATCTGCCATGGGTACTGAACACTTCAGTGAATTGTTGTCAAATTGACAAAAAAAAGGCTATGGCCCGTATATTCCGATCCCTACGGGTGTGTACGAACTGTGTGCACACCCGTAGGGACATCGGAAATGCCGGTTTCAGCTGCGAACTGCATGCACCTCTGGGATACGTGGGCCCTGCGCATTTCGAGTTTGGAGAGGCCCAGGAACGGAAGTATACGCTCCTCCTCGAGAGCCCTCGGGTAAGTCCATAGATTTTTTTCCAGATCGGAGGCCTCAGCACGCAGGAAGCCTCCGAATGGAAAATACGGGCCGATATCTTCTCTCTACACCCTTCTGCCCTAAATAAATGGAGGAGACCAAAGATCTCTGTTGGCCGAAGGCAAAATGGTTTCCAGTCAGTCGTTTGGCCTCTGACTGTCCCGGATGGACCTACTGACAAATCTGTGATCATTGAAGCAGTGTTTTATGTATTTATTTCCAACTGATACAACTCTTTGGAGTATTCTTACCAAAGGACTGATTTTATCGCGCGTGCTCAGTGAAGACAGCACCAGCTATTCATTTCTGTCAGCAAGCCAGACTATCACATTTTTTCAAAAGGTCTACATCATTAATACAACAGAAACATTATTATCACAAGGCAACAGATTCCTGTTGCTCAAAGGGATAAACGTTAACGACCTTTAGAAATCTTATTTACATGGACTCAGTCGATTAAGAATGAATCTGAATAAACTCCTAATTAAAATTTTGAAAAAGACAATATTGTGGATATATTTGGATTGACCTATTCAGCAGCTTATTGTTGCATAGCTTCTCTTCTGCATTCACTCTGCTGTATCACTTCAATCCGAGCCAATTTGCCTGCTCTCTGCTCTGACTATAGCATTATTAGTCTCAGTCTATACATGCCAGAAAATTCAGCCTTGAATTTGAAACACGAGTTGGGTGCTGACTTGCCTGAATCTGAGAATCCTAGATATTTACAGCACAGAAGGAGGCCATTCGGCCCATCGTGTCTGTGCCGGGCGAAAAAGAGCTCTCCAGCCTAATCCCACTTTCCAGCTCTTGGTCCGTAGCCCTGCAGGTTACGGCACTTCAAGTGCCTATCCAAGTACTTTTTAAATGTGATGAGGGTTTCTGCCTCTACCACCCTTTCAGGCAGTGAGTTCCAGACCCCCACCACTCTCTGGGTGAAAAAAGTTGTCCTCAACTCCCCTCTAATCCTTCTACCAATTACTTTAAATCTATGCCCCCTGGTTATTGACTCCTCTGCTAAGGGAAATAAGTCCTTCCTATCTACTCTATCTAGGCCTCTCATAATTTTATACACTTCAATTAAGTCTCCCTCAGCCTCCTCTGTTCCAAAGAAAACAGCCCCAGCCTATCCAATAAAAAAATGGCATCTAAAGACAAAATGACTATTAAACCAATGGGTACTTAATAGTTCAATTTGATATTGAAATAAGTCAGTAATCTGACTGCTGTATAATTGCAGTGCTATATTCTTATGTGGGATGAGAAAATGCTTTCAGGAGGACGACCTTCCTATAAGTGGTAGAATGTTAACCTTCCATGGATCTGAAGATTTAAATGTTTTTAAGGCTTTATTTTTTACTGTGATGGATGAATGTAATGGATTTACTATGTAATTGATGAGTTGTATAAGTATTGTATTTGAATAAAAAGATTTCTGAAGATTTAGAAATTGCCAATCTGCTTATAAATAAAAACAAATATCTGGACTTGAACAGACCTTGAAGCTCATTGGCAGCAATTGCTTTAGTTCAAACTTTGGGCTGGATTTTGCCAATGGGGACCTTTTGGAGGCGGGACTCCCACTTGTCGGGTTTTAGTCCCGCCTCTATCGACTTCTGGCCAACCCACGCTATTTTCCCTTGATTGACCTTGTTAAGCCCACCCAGTGGGCTTAGCAGGCCAATTAAGGGAACGCCGGTGACAGAGGATGTCAGCGTATGACGTTTCATCTGTCAAAAATTTTTGACAGATGAATTGTCATTGTTTGACAGCTCTGTGAAGCTGTCAAACACTGACATTCTCTGTTGTTTGATGAGTTCTTGTATTCAAGACTCATCAAACCTATCTGCTGAGCAGCAATCAGATGGCTGTTGCATCGGAGAATGCAGCAGTCATTCTGTCATCTCTGCCGGTGAGATGAGGGAGTCTCCGCTTCCCCAACTGTTGAAGCCTGCAGGAAGAAACAAAGGTAAGTAAACATTTTCTATCACTTTACACTCACCTCACATACTTACCTCTCCACACTTGCACCCATCACTCACCTCTACACTTTTGGACCCCTCCGATCCCCGCAGACCCACTGCTCGCCTCGCTGACCCTGGTGGGGTTTCCCGACGTCGGGAAGCCCGCACTTGCAGGGGTAAAATGGGGATAATCCTCTTATCTGCCTGTTAACTACCTGTTAACAGGCAGTTAAGTGGCTGTAACCCCCTTCCCGCCTCGGGGAGGCGGCTCCCAGCGCGGGTCGGGTGCCCGCCTCTCGGGAAGATGGCACGGAGGCGGGTTGGGGGCGGGATGGGCACCCGCCCCCAGATTCTGCCATTTTCCCGGCAGTCCCGCCTCCAAACCCGCCTCCCCAGGGCTGGCAAAATCGCCCCCCTTTCTGTTTTTGGCAAAGTTTGTGCCAGAATGGCTATTGTTATCTTTAGACAGAGGAAATGGAAATGGAAATGTACTATTTCTATGCAAATTCCATTTCATCAGCATAGCTTCAGGTGAAGATTTGGCCAAGTGTAGAGAGTGCACGAGTGACAGAAGCAAAAAAATCTGTGTGCAAGTGAAATTGAAAAGGATGGGACAAGGGAATGCCACAATAGGGTGACAACTTCTCTAAAGTCCTTTGGTGAGCCTCAAAAGGAACGGGAGGACCGCCCGCATTTTTACATCGCAAAGTTGCAGCTGGCTGGTGTCATCAGCTCCGCAACGGCATTTTAATTTTTGGATTCAGGAAGCCTGACAGCAGAACCGCAGCGGGAGTCGTAGAGTGGCCAGAAGCTGCCAAGGTCAAATTTTGTAAAGCACTTCCATGTGGAATCCTTGCGGCAGCCCGGGGGAGCACCACTGCTTTGGCCTTCCGAGCCTCTGTCTTCCAGCGCTAGCATCAGTTTCCAAAGCACCTGCCCAGCACTCATTTGATGCCGTCGATTGTTCCCTTGGGTTCCTGGTGTCCTCCGGCTGCTCACATGAGTTTTGTTCCCGCCCGCCGGCCCTGTCATCACTCCCGCTGGTTTTGGGCGAGAGTCTGTCCTGCAGTATTTAAATGAGGCCTGGGAGTTAAAATGGCCCGGCACTCGTGCTGAGCTCCCCGTAGGGTTTTCCCTCCCAGCCTGCGCCCCTGTCCGCCAAGAACGCGCCCCCAGTTAAAATCAACCCCTAAGAATGGGTGAGCATTACCACTTTGGGATTAAGGGAGACAGAGAAGGGAGTGGAAGCTTGTGTCTATGTGGTGTTTCACAGGAATGCCAGGGCAACAGGGTAGATGTTCAGTTACTCACCTGATGCCAGCAACATGGTGCCAACCTTGCCATCTCCTACAGCAAGAGCAGAGTGCCTGCCCACAAGCTCCATTGCCTTCTCCTCGTACGACATAATGGGTGGAAGGATGGGATGCCCCTTTCAGGAATTGTGCACCATTTTCTCCGTCAAAAAGATAGAGTGAATGAGGGGAAGGCTAGGCTTTGAGGAGTGTGAGCCAAGTGGCATGGGAGAGGCGAGGTAAGAAATGTGGGGATATCAGCTTGTTGCAGAGGAGGAAGGGGTTTTAGGGTTCTGCATGTAAGTAATTCCTGCTGGGGGCGACTGGGTAGTCATCGTGCAAGATGCCAAGTTATAGCCCGCCCCATTAACCAGAGTGCCATGTGAAGGGTTAGTCTACAAGTGCTACTTTTATGAGGGTGAAGAGTGTGCTGGTGCCCAGGGAGGGCAAGGAAGAAAAAGCAAAGGAAAAGCAACTGAGGTTGTTGAACTTCTTTCGGTACTGCTCTGCAGTCCTGGTGATGAGGGCGTTGGCACTCGGCACCAGTGCCTCCTCCCTCCAGGTGGCACGAGAGATATTCTTAGCTGGCTTGCTGGCACGCACCCCCAGGCGCCTGTGCCTCCTGATTTCAATTTCCTCCAGGAGGGCATGGAGGTCTGAGTCGGTAAAGTTCCGTGTTCTTCTTCTCCTGCTTGGTGACATCTCCTGCTGCTATGTCTGGCTGCCAGGTACAGGGGCTCCTGCTGCAGACATCATTCTCGAAAGGTATGATAAAAAAGATTGATGAGACATGCAGTGAAGTTATCTGAGAGTCAACGAGTGAGCCAAGCACTGCTGCTTCCTTACCTGGTTGTCCCCCAGTCTCAAGCAAAAGTGTACAGGCAGAACTATCTCTTTAAAAAGAAAGACTTGCATTTATATAGTGCCTTTCATGACCACCGGATGTCTCAAAGCGCTTTACAGTCAATGAAGTACTATTTGAAGTGGAGTCACTGTTGTAATGCGGCAGGCAATTTGCGCACAGCAAGGTCCCACGAACCGCCATGTGATAATGACCAGATAATCTGTTTTTGTTATGTTGGTTGAGGGATAAATATTGGCCAGGACACCGGGGATAACTCCCCTACTCTTCTTCGAAATAGTGCCATGGGATCTTTTACATCCACCTGAGAGAGCAGATGGGGCCTTGGTTTAACGTCTCATCTGAAAGACAGCACCTCCGACAGTGCAGCACTCCCACAGCACTGAACTGGAGTGTCAGCCTAGCTTTATGTGCTCACGTCCCTGGAGTGGGTACTTGAACCCACAACCTTCTGACTCAGAGGCGAGTGTGCGACCCACTGAGCCACAGCTAACACTCCAGTTGCCATGCACTCCCGCTAATTATACCCATTTTACAAAGGATTTACACCAATGACTACTCCAATAGGTATGCAAATAAGCTTACCCAGGAAACACTTGTGTAACTACCTCTCCAGGTCACTGGTGGACACAAATAGATAAGTCACCATGAGGAAATTCACCCTCATAGAATACAAAAGCAAGGAGGTAATGTACAATACCATAGTTAGGCCACATTTGGAGTACTTTGGGCATCCCATTATAAGAACAATAGAAAATAGCAATGTAGATTCACTAAAATGTCAGCAGGGATGAGGGGGTTCCAGTAATGAAGGGAGACTTGAGAAGGTAGGAGTTACTTCATTAGAGTTAAGAAGGTTAAGAGAAGACCTGATAGAGGTCTTCTAGCTGTTGATAAGGATATGAATCATAGAATCATAGAAATTTACAGCACAGAAGGAGGCCATTCGGCCCATCTAGTCCATGCCAGACTACAAAGAGCTATCCAGCTATGCTGAGGTAAATAGTGATAGATTGTTTCCATTAGTTGGTGATTTGTCATAATCACAAAAAGAATTAAAGGTTCAAAATAAATTCTTAACACAGAGGATGATTAAAATGTGGAATTCTCTGCCCCAAACCATTGTTGCAACAGAGTCCATAAATACTTTTAAAAGGGAATTAGAAAGTTGCTGCAAATGAGGAATATTAAAGAGTATGGGGAGTGAGCACGAGGCTGTGTTTAGATTAGATGGTTTACCAGCACAGACTTGATGAGCCAAATGGTCTGTTTATGTGATTCTGTTATAGCTTTTAGAGACAATTTAGCCTGGAGATGATTCTGTATGCATATTATGGCCTGTCAATTTGTGTTGAAATATGTAGATTTTTTTCCCTGTGAACTTCTTCTGTTCATTAGGAGCTAGACTGAAACTGACAGAACGCATTTCACTTAAGAATCTTGCAGATATTACAGGGAGGGTTTCATTCCATTAGTCTGGCCTGGATTTAACCGTGGTGCCAAGGGTAAAAGAAAAGAGTTCGAGGCCGCTGTGTCATCCAATACCCTGAAGCTGAAAGCACTTTTTGGGCGATCTAAATCAATAGAAGCAATGCAATCTACTAAGCAGGGGCATGGGCTCAAAATCCCTATCCTGGTGATTAGACCCTCCCATTCCCCCCCCACAGAATTTCCAGCCACGGCTCCTGTATGCAGTGACTCCAAGGCCAGAAATTCTGGTCTTAGGTTTAATTGGGTCCAAGGTTATGTTAAAATTGACCATACTGTGGTCGCTTCTCCCCAGGAGTGCCACGTCTTCCAGTTCCTGTATTTTACACGGGTCATTTACGGATACCAAGTCAAAGTGAGCACTGCCTCTCCTGGAGCATTCGTATATTATATTTATCAACTATGACGCTAAACCACTTGGGTTTTCCCAATTTATATTGGGCTGATTGAAGCCTCTGTTAAAATATACACCCTTCTTATCTCTTCATAGAGCAGACTGTTCTCCTGCTTGAGTTGTCCTGGTGGTCTGTCGCAAACTCCTCAGCCTGGATATTTACTGGGCCGGGTTACGTATGTTGGGGGGAGCGGAGTTTCGGACGGGAAACCCATCCCGCCACCGCCCCGCACCCCACAAATATCTAGTTTCAATGATTTTTGATCGCTGCATCAATGTTCCTCACAAGTCTCTGTTCCTATTTGATTAAGGCGTAGCCCGTTACTCCTGTACCTGTCCTTTTTTACTCTGATAATGTCCCCGTAGTTTTGACATCAGACTACCAGGCATTTATTTACATCCTTCAATTTATTATTGAACTCCTTTCCTTTCTCAAAACTGGAAGTGTACCATTGAAGGCTATTTTGTATCCCTATCTTTGGGGTCGAGTTTTGAGTGCATTAACGGGATCAAAATGGCCTCAAAATGGAATCGGTAGCCTTAACACTGGAGATGTGTGCGGCTCCATTTTAAAAGGGGCCTACTGCAGGTGTTTAAAGTGCCTGCCATTTTCAAGCGATAGGCCCCTTTTAATACAGAAATCGGGGTCCTATGACGTAAATATGACCCCAATTGCCATTTTAGGTAGGAACTGGTCGGAGCTTGCGCAGTGCGGGTTCTCACCAGTTCCACGGGCGATGGAAGCAAAGAGGCCTTCTAAAGGTAAGTCATTAATTATTTTTTTGTGAGCTGACATCCACAAACACACATTTTGCAACAGTGTCTGTGTGGCACAGTATCATACCAGATAGTGGCTTTACTCACCAGGCAATAGAGGAGCTTCGAGATCAGATTTTCAAAGAAAATGATCAGAAACCATCTCCAGGAGCTTTGCAGAGATGTAATCAGATACAAACGGGCACCAAACCAAAGAAGAAGATATTAGGAGGGGTGACCAAAAACTTGGTGGGAGGTGAGTTTTAAGGAGGGAGGTGGAGAGGCGGCGGGATTGATTTCCAGAGCATAGGGACTAGGTGGCTGAAGACACGGCCACCAATAGTGCAGAAATGGCCGGGGAAATGCACAAGAGGCCAAAGTCTCTGACTCGGGAATAGGAAATACAATTTCAAAATTTGCGGCGAACACCAAATTGGGTCATCGACCTGAAACGTTAACTCTGTTTCTCTCTCTCTCCACAGATGCTGCCTGACCTGCTGAGTATGCCCAGCATCTTCTGGTTTTATTTTAGATTTCCAGCATCTGCAGTAGTTTGCTTTTGGACCAAATTGGGGAGTATAGTTAATACTGAGGAAGACTGTGACAAAATAGAAGACAGTAATAAACTTGCAGAATTGGCATGTGATTGGGAAATGAATTTCAATATGGGTAAGTGTGATGTGGTGCATTTTGGTATGAGGAATAAGGAGACCACATACCTATTCGAAAATAAGAGTCTAAATTGGGTAGAGGAGCAAAGAGATCTAGCGGTACACATTCACAAATCATTAAAGGTAGAGACACAAGTTAACAAGGCCATAAAAATGC
The DNA here is from genome assembly GCA_030390025.1 of Squalus acanthias. Lineage (NCBI taxonomy): Eukaryota > Metazoa > Chordata > Chondrichthyes > Squaliformes > Squalidae > Squalus > Squalus acanthias. The sequence goes on from CM059437.1 coordinate 13,119,073, forward strand.
AAGCAAAGCACTGGGGTTCATTTCTAGAGGAGTAAAATTGAAAAGCAAGCAAGTTATGTTCAACTTGTAGAGAACCACACTTGGAGTACTGTGTACAGTTCTGGTCTCCATGTTACAAGAAGTATATAGAGGCACTGGAGAAGGTGCCAAAATATTTACAAGGATGATACCAGAACTGAGAGGTTATAACAATCAGGAAAGACTTAACAGGCTGGGGCTCTTTTCTCTAGAAAATAGAAGGTTGCGGGGTGACCTAATAGAGGTCTTTAAAATTAGGAAGGGATTTGATAGGGTAGATGTAAAGAAGATATTTTCACTTGTGGGAGAATCCAAAACTAGAGGCCATAAATATAAGATAGTCACTAATAAATCCAATAAAGAATTCAGGAGAGTGGTTAGAAGGTGAAACTTACTACCACATGGAGTAGTTGAGGCGAATAGCATCGATGCATTTAAAGGGAAGCTAGGTAAGCACATGAGGGAGAAAGGAATAGAAGGATAGGCTGATAGGGTTAGAGGAAGTAAGGTGGGAGGAGGTTCTTGTGGAGCATCAGCACCAACACAGACCAGTTGGACCGAATGGCCTGTTTCTGTGCTGCAAGGCGGAGGAACTCTGAGCTCGGGGGAAGTTGTAAGGCTGGAGGAGGTTACAGAGATAGGGATTTAAAGACAAAGATGAGAATTTTAAATTGAGTTATCAGACTTGTAATCCTTAGTCAGTGGCACATTATTTATTATTCTGTCTGTATTATTGTTTCAAATCAATCAGTCTAAGCTTGAGATATGAGCCTCAAAGTAAACAGAATGCATACTGCTCTACTTTAAAGGCCGGCTGTCTCTTCACAGCAGCAGGAAGACAGTCGTCTGAATAATCGGTTTCTTGATGTTGAAAGAAAAAAAGTAACCTCCTTCCTGCTCTGTGAGCAACAACACGATTCTTGTCCTGTCCTGCTGGAATGAGAACAGAGATCTCTTGAAGTAACTTCACAAACATAACAGCACGTACGCTAACTAGAAATGTGAACAGTCGAACAGAAATCTCCCTGTAAAGTGCTGAGAGAAAGGCGATGAAATCAAAAAGCAGTCGAAAGGTAATGATAAGGAATGGCACAGACATGCAAATGTCATCACAAACTAAAGGCTTCAATTTTCAAAAGTTCAGTGCTATTTTCGTACTGCAAATATACGCCTGTCCTTCTTGCAGTGACTGTTCACTGATTTGAAATGTGCAGCTTGTGTGAGCACTTAGTGGCTGAGGTTTGTCCATGGTACCAATTTAGTGACTCAAACAGAAAGTTTCCACTAAGCTTTTTAAATTAACTCACTGAGGAAAGAAGTCAATCAACTTGGCTAACGTGTACCAGGAAAAGGCAAGGTGGAAGAGCTGTCACCATTACTGTAAAAAAAAAGAAATCTGGTTAGTCTCCAGTGGACCAATTCGATAAAACAATAAGGTCACCTTGTTTCCATCAAACATTCAGATCACTCGATGGTGACATGTCTTTCAAACCTCGGCCTAGAAATTTGGGCTGCCCATTTTTGGGCCTGCGAGGGGTGCAGGGTATAGTTCCTGTGCCTGGATGGTGAGGTCCAAGGCGCCCCTGATATTGGGCCTCAGGCCTCAGATCCATGAAGCGGCCAAGCTGCGGAGTATAAGAAGCAAAAAAACAGAAAATGCTGGAAATACTCAGCCGGTCAGGCAGCATCTGTAGAGAGAGAAACAGAGTTAACGTTTCAGCTCGATGACCCTTCGTCAGAGTGTACGAAGCAGCTTGTCCAGCAAAGTGTGGTTAAAGATCGGGCCACTGCAACACTGGCAGTTGTCCCTCAGGTAAGTGAAGAAGGGGGTGGGCTGGGGGGGGATTGTTGGCCGAAAGGGCGATTGGTGATCAGGGGGAGAGGATCGCTAGCCAGATTGGGGAAATCGGTAGCCGGTGGGAGGGGGCAATCGGTAAAAAGAAAGACTTACATTTATATAGAGCCTTTCGCGACCACTGGACGTCTCGAAGCGCTTCACAGCCAATGAAGTACTTTTGGAGTGCAGTCACTGTTGTAATAGACGGGGTTGGGGGGGGGGGTGGCGCGGGGTGGCGATCGGTGGCTGGGTTGGGGTGATCGGTAGCTGGTGGAGGGGGAAGAAATCGGTAGCCGGAGCGATGGCAGTCAGAGTTCTTTCAATGTGAGGTCGGGAGGAGCTCTCCTGTTCCTCCTGGGTCCACATTCAGGCGAGTAAGCATTTAGATGAGCACTTGAAACGCCATAGCATACAAGGCTACGGACCAAGTGCTGGAAAATGGGATTAGAATAGACAGGGCTTGATGGCCGGCGCGGACACGATGGGCCGAAGGGCCTCTTTCTGTGCTGTATAACTCTATGACTCTATTACTTCTGTCAGATGGTCCCTTTAAGGACCTCCTGTGAGACTGCATGTAGGCCTGGTTTTCCTGAGTGCGACCAGCGCCAGCTGCCTTACGGCAAACGAATCGCAGTGGGGGCCTCAAACAGGCGTTAAGCCCCTTATTTGCATATACAAGGGGCGGTAATTTCAGCTGAAGTTTGGCTCAATATTGGGATTCCAATTGGAATGTAACTATCTCTTTGTTTTCTTTTAAAATGTATCCATGTATATGTAATGAAGCAAGCTGCGACTTTCTGCAGTGTCTGTACAAATGCAACACTTTTTGTGCGTCAGCTGTGGCTCAGTGGGTAGCACCCCCACCTCTGAGCCAGAAGGTTGTGGGTTCACAGTCCCACTCCATGGGACTTGAGCACATAAAGCTAGGCTGACACTCCCAGTGCAGTGCTGAGGGAGTGCGGCACTGTCGGAGGTGCCGTCCTTCGGATGAGACGTTAAACCGAGGGCCCATCTGCTCTCTCAAGCGAACGTAAAAGATCCCATGGCCACTATTTCGAAGAACAGCAGAGGAGTTCTCACCAGGGTCCTGGTCAATATTTATCCATCAATCAACATCACTAAAAACAGATTATCTGGTCATTATCACATTGCTGTTTGTGGGAGCTTGCTGCGCACAAATTGGCTGCCACGATTCCTACATTACAACAGTGACTACACTTCAAAAAGTACTTCATTGACTGTAAAGTGCTTTGGGACATCTGGTGGTTGTAAAAGGCGCTATAGAAATGCAAGTCTTTCTTTTTTCTGTTGCCCCAGAGGTTTACACATCCAGTATAGTGCCTGTTGTAAGTTTGGATGTACTGCACCTTCATCATTCATATTACGTGCTTGTGGTACTTGGTTTTCACAGTGGTCCACTGGTAAGTTTGGATCCCATTTCTGAGATGATCTAGTGTTTTATACGAATCGATCTGGTAGGAGGACAGAATTCAACTGTGTCCATTATTGGAGGGCGGGGGCGGGGGGGGGCGGGGGGTGGGGGGTCATGGGGGTTGTGTTCAAGGCACAAGATGGATAGCCAGGGGAGTTTGCATGAAATGTACTGGTAGCCCCATGTGGAATGTACCCAGATTATTTACATAGAGTACACAGGCCATTCGGCCCAACCAGTCCATGCCATACTTTGGGGATAAATCCAAGATGCTGCAGAGGACCTCACCCCGATGGTGTACCAGATGATCCCATTCACCCAAACTTTCCAGTACAGATACAACTTTCAACTCACGTGATGCTTCAGGCAGACAGTTTCCACGGCATCGTCCTCTCTCTCACTCTCTCTCTCTGTCGCAGCCCCAGCCCCACTTCTGTGTATAAGCAACAACAACAACAACTTGTATTTATATAGCACCTTTAACGTAGTAAAACATCCCAAGGTGCTTCGCAGGAGCGTTATCAAAACAAAATTTGACACCGAGCCACATAAGGAGAAATTAGGGCAGATGACCAAAAGCTTGGTCAAAGAGGTAGATTTTAAGAAGCATCTTAAAGGAGGAAAGAGAGGCGGAGAGGTTTAGGGAGGGAATTCCAGAGCTTAGGGCCCAGGCAGCTGAAGGCACGGCCGCCAAAGGTTGAGTGATTAAAATCAGGGATGCTCAAGAGGACAGAATTAGAGGAGCGTAGATATCTCGGGAAATTAGTTGGAAAAATAAAAAGTGAAAGTGCTGTGTTACCCTCCAACAAACAGCAATTTTCTTTTAAGAAAAAACAACATAGTTTTGACAGGAAGACATGACAGACCACACAGAGGGGGAATTTTCTGTACCTGGGCGGGTCGGGTGCGGGCGATCGCTGTGGCGGGTCGTGATCCTGTTCCTCATTCCATTCCGCTCCTGAGATCGACTTTCCCTTAATGGCACCTATTAAGGCCGCCCTGCGCGTTACCCGACCCTATTAAATGGTGCAGGTCTCATCTATGACGTGTTTCCAGCCGGGATATTTAAAGGAGCCATGGCCTCATTGCATTTGAAGGTTCATCTAGGAGCGTGCAGGCAATGTACTGGAGCATTGGAGAGTTGCAAAGACTTGGAAACATGACTGCACAAAGGCAGAGGGCTGCACGGTTCTCAGGTGACTCCCTCCATATGCTTGTGGAGGGAGTGAGAGCACGCAGGGAGGTCCTCTTCCCTTCGGATGGGCAGAAGAGACCTCCCCAGGAGACCAAACGAGCCTGGCTGGAGATATCAGAGGAGGTGAACAGCAGCAATGTGGTCAGGAGGACCTGGGTGCAGTGCCAGAAATGATTCAATGATCTCATAAGATCAGGAAAAGTGAGTGCAAAGCCACTCTCAACTTCATCCTGCTGTGCCTCTCATCACATCCCCATCACTCTGCCTTCCAAACCTTAGCCCTGCACATCCTTACTCACACCAACATAACTTGTACGTTCACCCATCCCTCTCTCTCTATCTACATTATCATATCCCCATCTGACTAGCCACCCCTCACACTCACCCTCATCCTAGTGCAATCATACCAACCAACAACACACAAGGAGGCCATTTGGCATTGGCACCCCACTCCCTCATAGTCACCCTCTGAAGATGTAACCCACACATTCCTTACACTCATTCAATCACTCTCACTCAAACTTCTCTCCTTACTTGCAGGAGAAGAGAACCCACAATAAGAGGGAGAGAACCGGAGGTGGCCCTCCATCATTGGCCACCTTAACTGACCTGATTAACTTTATCACACCTTGGCAGATAGTCAGGATGATTTAATTTAGTTGTCTGCAATTGTACGGTACACATGCTTTGTTCTCTATCTATATATGCTTTGGCGATTCTGTATCTATTTACTTCACCTGAGGAAGGGGCAATCGATAGCTCCGAAAGCTTGTGATTTCAAATAAAACTGTTGGACTATAACCTGGTGTTGTGCGACCTCTCAATTTTGTCCACCTTAACTGCAGCAGAGGAGGTCGCCCTAGATGTATCAGGAGTTGCAGAGCAGCTGGCAGTGGGAGACGGAGAGAGGAGAACATCTCAGCAACCTGGTGACAGAATTACATCTCATACAGCCACATGGCAAACAGCAATCACTCATATGTCAACAGCCAGTGAATGTTCATCACGTGCATAATGATGTCTGTACCCATTCCTGATATGATATTTCTAAATCATCTCTTTGCTCTCCCACAGGTCCATCAAGAGCCACCCCCACTGTCCAGGAGGAAGATGAAGACAACTCCTCAGAGTAGCCTCCAGCCTCTGAGGACGCACTGCCACCAGACATAAATGCATCCAGCAACAGCGCAGATACTTACACCTCCGTGGGTCCCACGTGACATATAGTGTTATCACCTGGTGTGTCACACGTCACAAGTGAGCAAGAGGAGATGGTGGAGACAGGAACAGCAGTGGAGATTCCTCGTCGGGGAGTGCAGGCGCCCCCAGCTCTGCTCAGCTGCATGCAGACACTGAGCCTCGAGGGCCATCCAGAAAGAGGGCGATCCTGGAGGTGCAGCAAGAAGTTCAGGAGGCTCTGACAGGTTTTGTGACCGCGATGTCTGCAAATGTGCAGAGAATGGAGGAGTCCATCTCCAACATGAACACCACCGCGTCGCAGACGATGGTAACTGTAGGCTCTTCCATGGATAGGATGGCCATCTACATGGAGCAGCTAATGTGCCACTCACATAAGCACATGCTATCTATGGAGAATAGATAGCAGAGGCTCATAGACCTCCTCTCTAGGAGGGATATCAACTTTGGTCCACATGGCCCCATTGCTGTGCAGCAAGGTGCTCTCCAGCTCCTTGCTAGCAGGGATGTGGGGGTGGCCCATGAGAGGGATGATGGTGAGAGGGGACGTGGAAGTGGGGGCTCCTCTCAAAGCGTCACATTTCTCCCCCATTGCCTCCCCCTCAGTCAGAGCCCCAAATACCTCCTGTGATCATGATGGCCGAGTCTGCCTCTGCACAGTCGCAGGAGGAGCAGACTTGGCGGAGCCATCACAGGCTCCAAGACCCAGTGGACATCTACCAAAAGTGTCTTCAGGGAAGTGAGCAGGCTGCCTCTGCCTCTACCTCTGCTGAAGCCACAGGGGTAGCACCTCGTAGAAGCACGCATAACAGAAAGATGACACACAAGTAGATGCACAAGTGTAAGCACTTGTGTGTTTTAATAACTGTTTGTGTTAAGTTTCCGTTAATCTGATGTCACAGATAAAAATTATTATTTTCACCACATGGCCAATTCTGTCTGCAACTTTGGAAGAGGCTTAGTGAGTTGGAGTGCATGGTGAGACATAACATTACCTCCCACAATGGTGGTCAGTGTGAAAGGAATGGCCTGGTCATTGTAGGGACGCTTTGTAGTGTTGCTGTGGGGTGTTGGGAGCCTGGTGCAGCATATGGCAGCCATATTTGGCTAGGATGGATTGGGGAACGTTACTTAAAGGGTTGACGGTGGATAGGCAATGGCAAACATTTAAAGATCGCATGGATGAACTACAGAATTTGTTCATCCCTGTTTGGCATAAAAATAAAACAAAAAAGGTGGCGCAACCGTGGCTAACAAGGGAAATTAGGGATAGCATAAGATCCAAGGAGAGGACATATAAATTGGCCAGAAAAAGTAGCAAACCTGAGGATTGGGAGCAGTTTAGGATTCAGCAAAGGAGGACAAAAGGATTAATTAAGAGGGGGAAAATAGAGTATGAGAGTAAGCTTGCAGGGAACATAAAAACTGACTGTAAAAGCTTCTATAGATATGTGAAGAGAAAAAGATTGGTGAAGTCAAGCGTAGGTCCCTTGCAGCCAGAATCAAGGGAATTTATAATGGGGAACAAAGAAATGGCTGACCAATTAAATACATACTTTGGTTCTGTCTTCACAAAGGAGGATACAAATAACCTCCCAGAGATGTCGGGGAACATAGGGTCTAATGAAAGGGAGGAACTGAATGAAATCAGTATTTGTAGGGAAATGGTGTTAGGGAAATTGATGGGATTGAAGGCCGATAAATCCCCAGGGCCTGATAATCTACATCCTAGGGTACTTAAGGAAGTGGCCCTAGAAATAGTAGATGCATTGCTCGTCATCTTCCAAAATTCTATAGACTCTGGCACAGTTCCCATGGATTGGAGGGTAGCTAATGTAACCCCATGATTTAAAAAAGGTGGTAGAGAGAAAACGGGGAATTATAGATCGGTTACCCTGACATCGGTAGTGGGGAAAATGCTAGAGTCCATTGTAAAAGATGTAATAGCAGAGCACTTAGAAAACAGTGACAGGATCGGACAAAGTCAACATGGATTTACAAAAGGTAAATCATGCTTGACTAATCTACTGGAATCTTTTGAGGATGTAACTGGTAGAATAGATAAGGGAGAACCAGTGGATGTGGTGTATTTGGACTTTCAGAAGGCTTTTGATAAGGTCCCGCATAAGAGATTAGCGTGCAAAGTTAAAGCACATGGGATTGGGGGTAAGGTACTGACTTGGATAGAGAACTGGTTGGCAGACAGGAAGCAAAGAGTTGGAATAAACGGGTCTTTTTCCGGGTGGCAGGCAGTGACTAGTGGGGTACCGCAGGGATCAGTGCTAGGACCCCAGCTATTCACAATATATATTAATGATCTAGACGAGGGAACTAGATGTAATATCTTCAAGTTTGCAGATGACACAAAGCTGGGTGGGCGTGTGTGCTGTGAGGAAGATGCAGAGAAACTCCAGTATGATTTGGACAGGCTGGGTGATTGGGCAGATGCATGGCAGATGCAGTATAATGTGGATAAATGCGAGGTTATCCACTTTGGTGGCAAAAACAGGAAGGCAGATTATTATCTGAATGGCAATAGATTGGGAGAAGGGGAGGTGCAACGAGACCTGGGTGTCCTTGTGCACCAGTCGCTGAAGGTAAGCATGCAGGTGCAGCAGGCGGTTAAGAAGGCAAATGGTATGTTGGCCTTCATAGCGAGAGGATTCGAGTACAGGAGCAAGGATGTCTTGCTGCAGTTGTACAGAGCCTTGGTGAGACCACACCTTGAGTATTGTGTGCAGTTTTGGTCGCCTTATCTGAGGAAAGATGTTCTTGCCATGGAGGGAGTGCAGTGAAGATTCACCAGACTGATACCTGGGTTGGCAGGAATGACGTATGAAGAGAGATTGGGTCGATTAGGCTTATATTCGCTAGAGCTTAGAAGAATGAGAGGGGATCTCATTGAAACTTATAAAATTCTAACAGGACTAGACAGACTAGATGCAGGAAGGATGTTCCCGATGGTGGGGGAGTCCAGAACCAGGGGTCACAGTCTGAGGATAAGGGGTAAGCCATTTAGGACTGAGATGAGGAGGAATTTCTTCACCCAGAGAGTGGTGAACCTGTGGAATTCTTCACCACAGAAGGCAGTCGAGGCCAATTCATTAAATATATTCAAGAAGGAGTTAGATATATTTCTTAAGGCTAAAGGGATCAAGCGATATGGGGAGAAAGCAGGGACAGGGTACTGAATTTGGATGATCAGCCATGATCTCATTAAATGGCGGTGCAGGCTCAGAGGGGCCGAATGGCCTACTCCTGCTCCTATCTTCTATGTTTCTATGTTTCTAATGCCTGAAGTTAAGTAAATCCGGCCATGATGACCCCATTCCTGGCCTCCCGGGCAGCAATGTGCTCGGGTGCTGGTGCGATCTGGACCGCAGGTTCCTCCTGCTCCTCCTCCTCCTCGTCTTCCAGCTGATGCTCCTCCTCCTCGTCTTCCAGCTGATGCTCCTCCTCCTCCAACTCTGCACTCAGTGTCTTGCTCCTCATGCAGCTCTAATCCTCGCTGCTGTGCTATGTTGTGCAGGGTGCAGCAGAACACGACGATTTTAGCTGGTGTGTACTGAAGGGCTCCTCCAGATCTGTCGAGGCATCTAAAGCGCAATTTCAGCATGCCTATCGTCTGCTCCATGTCACATCTGGTGGAAAAGTGGCTTTCATTATATCTCTCTTCGGCCTCAGTTCTTGGCCTCCTCAAGGGTGTCATGAGCCACATCTTCAGTGGCTAGCCCTTGTTTCCAAACAGCCAGCTGGGAAGTCTGTTTGGAGGAGCGAAGAGCTGAGGGAGAGTGGACTGGCGCAGGGCGAAAGAGTCATGGCAGCTGCAAAGGAATTTGGCGCACACATGCATGATGATCTTCCTACGGTTGCAGATTAGCTGCACGTTGAGGGAGTGGAAGCCCTTGCGGTTGACAAAGACTCCTGGGTGATGATGGGGTGCGCTGATGGCCACATGTGTGCCGTCGATGACGTCTTGCACCCGTGGGAAGCCAGCCAGAGCGGCAAAGCTGAGCACACGCTCAGCAACACCGGCTTCATCAGTGGCAAAGTTAAAGTAATTGGCTGACTTGTCAAAGGGAGCATCGGTGACCTGTGCGATGTATCTGTGAGTTGCATAAATGGTCACTGGACTTCCGCCTCAGAGATCCCAGACGTGGTTCCCGAGCTGCGTGATTCCCTTGGTCATCCAGGGAAATTTGAACGGTAGGGTTAAAAAGAAGTTTAAGGGCTGGATTTTGAAGTTGGAGTCGTGTTGGGGTCGGGAATCACATATTCTGGCTTGTGAACCCGCCTCCATCGAGATGTGGCCAACCCATTGTATTTTCCCTTGATTGACCTTGTTGAGCCCGCCCAGTGGGCTCAGCAGGCCAATTAAGGGCCACCCGGCAACAGGTGACGTCACAGACTGACATTTCATCTGTCAAGAGCTTTTGACAGATGAAATATCAGCGTTTGACAGCTCTGTGAAGCTGTCAAACACTCACAAGATGATTTCTAACTTCAGTCCTTCCTTTCAGGCTGAGTTAGAAATCATTCCACCACAGAAAACAGAAGGCTGCTGTTTTTGATAGGTCCACGGCTTTCCTGCTTTCTGTGCCGGTGAGATTTCTAACTCCCGAGAACTGAAGGGTTGACACCTGCAGGAGGAAGTTAAGGTAAGTAAAACTTTTTCCAACACTTAGCACTTACCTTACACACTTACCTCTGCACACATGCACCCATCACTCACCTGCCCACCGGACATATCGACCCCTCCAACCCCTGCAGACCCACGGCCCGCCCCGATAACTTGGAGTGGTTGCCACCTGTCGGGAAGCCCACACTTTTGTTTTTAAAATAGGGATTATGCAAAAATCTACCTGTTAACAGGCAGTTAATTGTCACTAATCCCTTCCCGCCTCGGGGAGTCGGGTCTCAGGCCAGGTCGGGTACCCGCCGCCAGAGAAACTGGCATGGAGGCGGGTTGGAGTCGGGATGGGGTCGGGACCCCCGAATCTGCAACTTTAACCCCCCACACGCCTCCAAACCCGACTCCACGGGTCATTCAAAATCCAGCCCTAAGGGTCCGACAAATACCTAATAAGTATCTAAATTAGCTCGGCCACATCTGCCATTTGGGTCGCTGCCACGCTGGCAAACACGCCCGAGGGAAAGGCACATGGGGACGGGATGATAGCGGGTTACTGACCCGCTCCAAGTTATTTCAAATTTCCCTCCTGACCCGCCTCCAATTGCTCCCGCACAGACGCCAGAAAATTCTGGCCAGAGAAATACGTCCTGCACAGAGAAACTCAATGTGATATTTCAGAAATAACTTTGATAATATTCTGGACCTGTGATTCAGTTCAGATTACAGGTTCTATTTTTGGTCTTGCCGGCAAAAAGGCACTTTGGGCGGTAACTGGGTGGGAGCCTCAGTTAGCTGTCACTGAGCTGGAAAAATGCAATTTTCCAATTCACTGCTTCTCAGCTTACTACAAGACACAAGTTAAGTCATCCGGTGGTATGACAGTGCAAATTATTCAAATGCACCTCCAGAGCAGCTAGGAACCAGCCGCTTGACATATTCAAATGAGCATGGCTTCTATAATTCCAGTAATAAAACAGAAATAATGTCCAGTTGTAGACTGATTGTTCATTATGTATTCCAATGAAAGGAAAGTGAGGGAAGAGTGTGCATCTTTAGCACAGCCTCCAAAATAGGTATAATAGTGGGCCTCAGAAAGGCCTCAGCTATTAAAAGACTTGCATTTATATCGCACCTTTCATGACCACCAGACATCGCAAAACACTTTACAGCCAATGAAGTACTTTTTGAAGTGTAGTCACTGTTGTAATGTAGGAAACACGGCAGCCAATTTGCGCACAGCAAGCTCCCACAAACAGCAATGTGATAATGACCAAATAATCTGTTGATTGAGGGATAAATATTGGCCAGGACACCGGGGAGAACTCCCCTGCTCTTCTATTGAAACAGTACCATGGGATCTTATACATCCACCCGAGAGAGCAGACAGGGCCGTGGTTTAATGTCTCATCCGAAAGACAGCACCTCCGACAGTGCAGCACTCCCTCAGTACCGCACTGGGAGTGTCAGCCTAGATTTTAGTGCTCAAGTCTCTGGAGTGGGACTTGAACCACACAACCTTCTGACAGAGAGGCAAGGGTGCTACCAACTGAGCCACAGCTGACACACAACCCATAATGTCAGATAAAGTTGCAAGGCTGCTTATGATGCAGAGGGCTGCAGAAAGTGTATCAAGAGCCTTAAGAATGTTGACCACATGAAAACAGCACTAAATCCTTTTTTTTAAATGATGTAGGAAGAGAGCAACATGTCAGCTTAGAAACATCCTACAAAAGAAAGAAAGACTTGCATTTCTATAGCATCTTTCACGACCACTAGACGTCCCAAAGTGCTTTACAGCCAATGAAGTACTTATTGAAGTGTAGTCAATGTTGTAATGTAGGAAAGAGCAGCCAACCATGCCCATCTTCGCTTACACAAAACAGTGGCCGCATCTTTAGCACTGGTTACAAGCTCCCAAGAGAGTTATGGATGAGGAAGGCCATTCGGCCCATCTTAATTCTTCCACCCAGAAAGATCCTAAAGTCCCACTCATTTCAGAATCTAATTGTTTCTTAAAAGATTCCAGGTTTTTTTACCTGGAATTCTATTCCATATGTTGATCACTTGTGTACTGAAGAATTTGTCTACCATCAGTCCTAAATTTACTCTTTTCTGGCAATGCCCAGTAAGCAGAAGCATTGATTTATTTCACAGAGTTGATTTAACTCGATATTAATTATTTCTAACATTTAAAATGATTTTGCTGGAAGTATTTATCGAGCTGTAAAGCTTTGCACGAGTCACAGATTAAACCATTGCTTTCCTTTTTCTCCTGCCAACCAGTTTTCCATTAGCACTGAAAACTCAAGGGGGGGGGGATAAAACCTCAGGCACCATGTCACTAGTCCAGCCTCCTGTGGCCAGCTCTTTTGTTTGTGGGATAGTCTGCCACATGTGGAGCTCTTTTATTGTCTGCTTCCTTCTTTCATTAGTGTATTCAAATAGCAGGTGTCGAGACTTATAGCGTTTGAAATAAAGAAATTGGCCCGAGAGCCTGCAGGGATTCTGCTGATCTCCCACTGTAACAACTCTGCAAAAATTTAATGGCCATATATTCTCACAAGAAGAAACCTCTGGACTTCAAATCTTTTCTAGTCTCCGTTCAGAACTATGCAGTTGCTGATAGATTAAGGGGGAAAAATTGGGTATCGCCCATTTTGGGGCGCAAATATCGGCCGGGCGCAAAGTTTAGCGCCCGGCGCTAATTATCACCTCCGACTGCAAAATTCGCCTCTATCGCCCATGGAGGTGATTTAAGCGCTAAATCAAGCGCTACACACCTCTCTTAAGGCGCAAACGTCGGGGAGCGAGGTGCTACCTCAGAACGCTACTGAAGCTCAGGCGATGTCAGTTACCATGGAAGCCAGACAGACTGGCGCCGTCCAGTTCTTAAAGGGGAGGGGCCATCTTGCTGGCCAGCCACACCCTGCTCATTGCAGCCTTGAATCTTGGCCTGGAGAGACCTCAAAAGCAATTGTGTTGGAAGCACTAATGGATAGGCCCACAGAAAGAGCTCGGCACTTAGGAACCTCAAATGTGGTGCTGAGTTCCAAAACTCCTTAGGACAGTGTTAAAACCAAAACTGTTGCCGACAAGAAAAGGCAGGAAGTGCCCGCCTTTAAATAGCGCTCCCCCAGCCCCTTCCCGACTTGAAAACGTTCCCCTCTACCTGTCGTTCCTAGCGGCCAGTGCTAAGGTAGGGGGCGCGACTCAATATCTGGTCTGGGGCGCTACCAGAGCGTTGCATGCTTGACTGACGTCACGAACTGTGGGCGCAGGAGATTGTGGCCGGTATTTTTAGCGCCGCCGCAAAACGACGTCAATTTCGCGAGCGGCGCTAACATCGCCGTGCCTGGGCGCTAGTTGCTTTGTGCCCCGTTAGCGCCCTCTTAGGGCACTAATGGGAGGCGCAAAGCAACCGAATTTTTCCCTCCAACTACCCTTAGTGGACCACTCCAGCGGTGCAGCAAAACAAGTTACACTGCTTCATTTCTAACCATAATACATAACTGAAGTCTGAACAATCATCTTATACATCAGGTTCTATCAAAGTGATAAGAGTAAATTGGAACGATATAGGCTTAAGACTCTGGGTATAGACTTTTAACACTGGCAAAGTACTGTCCTTGAACCTCAAAATAATTAGATTAATTGAACTTCTTATTAAAGAAGTTAACTCATTATTATGGTAAACCTTTATAAATCACTGGTTAGGCCTCACCTGGAGTATTGTGTCCAATTCTGGGCACCACACTTTAGGAAGGATGTCAAGGCCTTAGAGAGGGTGCAGAGGAGATTTACTAGAATGGTACCAGGGATGAGGGACTTTAGTTATGTGGAGAGACCAGAGAATCTGGGATCGTTCCCCTTAGAGCAGAGAAGGTTAAGGGGAGATTTAATAGAGGTGTTTTGATAGAATAGATAGGGAGAAACTGTTTCCACTGGCAGGAGGGTCAGTAACCAGAGGACACAGATTTAAGATAATTGGCAAAAGAACTAGGAGGGAGATAAGGACATTTCTTTTACACAGCGAGTTGTTATCATCGCGAATACACTGCCTGAAAGGGTGGTGGAAGCAGATTCAATAGTAAATTTGGAAAAGGAATTAGATATATACTTGAAAAGGAAACATTTGCAGGGCTATGGGGAAAAAGCAGGGGATTGGAACTATTTGGATAGCTCTTTCACAGAGCTGGCCCAGGCAAAATGGGCCGAATGGTCTCCTTCTATGCTATAAGGTTTTATGATTCTATAAAGGTGCAGGACCTCATTACCACCATGTTAAACGCACATCAGGAATGTGGCCTGGCAGTAAAGCTCTTTCTAGGGGTGATTTTCCGATTTTTGCACTACAGTAGGGCCTCGCATATTGGAATTATTTCCGATATGGGCTACCGGTAGGAGAAGTCCCCTGTTGTTGGCAGTGCAAAGTTGAAAAGTTAATCTTAGAGGTTTCACTCCAATAGCAAGGTGGTTATCAAAGTATAAACAACTAGTACCGGTGTTACTGGAGGCACGAAAGCCCTATGCATGCAGTACCACATGAAGTACCATGGGCATCAAGGCTAAATGGTGCCTATCAATGGCACTTGGCATTGCATCCACCAATGTGTCGCTGGCCACGGGTAGGTCGACCTCTCAGTCACTTGTTCTGTTTCTGCCGGAGCCATCCCATTGTATAACACCCAAAGTGCTAAGGGCTGAGTGGAAAACTCCTCCATGGCAAACATTAATGAAAGATACTGGGGGCGGGGGCCAGAACCTTAGAAAATATGACCGTGCACAACAAACACACCCATGTTAGAGTTGAATGCTGTGGTTCGCATTTGGATCCTAAAATGGTTTAACAATATTAGGGTCGGAACTCCCCAGATTGCTATGTGTAATGAATTATTTCATAAATGCATTTTTGACAGGGACAGGCTTATGATTTCACTCTAAATATTGGAAAGAGAAACTTTTCACTAATCCATTCGCGATGTCACTATAGCATAGCAACCGGGTGAATTCTTCCTCCGATATGTTAGGTTTTAATATGCATCCAAGACAGCTCTGATATGAATGTATAAAATATTGACTGTTCTCAAGTATTTTCTGGTGCAAAGTTTTCCTGACCTTTAAAAATAAATCGTGGGAGTCATTTAATTAAAAATCTCTTTAGCATGAAGTCTTTACATCCTATTAAATGTCTTTCTGTATTAATCACACCTTGACTTTCTCCTTTTTTTTGGTGTTTTGCATAATATTAGCATTCATTTTATATTGTACCAGCATAAGCTGAGGCAAGAAAGAAATCTAAACCCTCAGTTGAGCAGTACAATGGATTGGATCTTTCTCTAGCCAATGGTTAAGGAACTTAAGTCAATGGTTATAGGTAATTTTTTTTTTTAACATTTCATTTTTCCCTGGATTTTCTCCCCTTTGCTCCCCTCCTCTCAGGATGCTGAGGTACTGTTCCACAAGTACTGACGACTCTCTGGTATCTCACCTAAGCTGGCATTCTTCATATGTGAGTCTTGACAACAAAGGGGTCGTATTCCAACTTTGTGCTGCCAGCGGAGGTCCATATCGGAAATTTGGGCATGCTGCATGTGATCTTTTAACCATTTAAATTAATGAACAGAAAATCATGTGCAGCGGATACCTGGATTTTCAATATGTGCTTCCAGTGAGCATGGGAACACAACGTCAGAAAATTCCCCCCTAAGGCTTGGACTGCGGTTGAAATGTGGTGGACATCACAGCCATGTGTGATCCTGCCCTCATTCGATGTCTGGAAGAAAGAAAGACTTGCATTTCTATAGCCAAGAGTGCTTTATAGCCAATGAAGTAGTCTTGAAGTGTAGTCACTGTTGTAATGCATGTCTACATGTGCACTTTCCAGCGAGGGTTGCTGGATGGAGAGCCGGAGCAGGAAGACTGGCCGATCTGTTCTCTCTCTAGCCAGGAGTGTTGAGCTCAATTTTAGCGCACCTAAATTGCCTTGGATGAAATGAGCTCAGTGGGCACAGCCTCTCTCCCATGCCTGCTGGCAGCCAATGTGCATGGCTTCATCCGCCACCAGCACTGGCGAAATAAACTGTTGAACGTACCTTAGAGCAGTCTCACAGCGAATGTGGTCTTACTAAGTTATTGAGTGAATAATAAAACTGAAATACAAAAACAAAGAAACAGCCTTTTGGAACTGTACCACTGCCCACTGTCTACAAGCAGACCTCATTGTCAACGCAAAGTGGTTGCTGAGCTAATATCAGCTTCATTGTCATAAAAGAATGACATCAGGTTCATTGAGCAACTCCTCTCCAGCAAGGAAACACAATAATGGTGTAATATCCCAGCAGGGCAATAATGGCACTGTCCAATATTAAGCAATGTAATTAAAAGCAAGCACTGAGAAAAACAGATCAAACAATATATGCCTTTGACCAGTAGGCGTTTCATAGCTACCAAGTTAGTCATCTCTTTTAATATGAATTTAATACACATATTAAAGTATAATAGACATAGAGGAAAGGGCAACGGAGTTAACTCTGTCTGAGCACGATTGAGAAAAAGCCCAGACCACAATTCCAGGATATTGAGTTTCAATTGCGTGATTCCTTCCAATAAATCATAAGATAATATTCCGGAACTCAAGCACTTTGAATGGCACACCCACCTGAAACAGGGAACCATGTATAACGGGGCACTGGACCATTCTGAGGTAAATAGGCAAGTCTAGATTTCACTACTCATGTGTGTGCCAAAAGCGGAGTTGTAAGATGAATATTGCCACAGGGCAGCAGCACGCACTGGAGAACACTTCGTCAAGAGTTCTGTTCGTGAGTTTAACTATTTTTAACCGAAGGGAAGAAATTCTCCTTAAGCAACAGCCTGTAATCACAGCAAGTTTTTCGATTTAACAAAGAGGGGAGCAATTGCTGCAAAAAATAATTTTCATTGTACACCGCTGTTTCTTATACTGTATAGAAATTCCGGCTTTGTTGTGTCTTCAGGGATATCCAGTTGTAAACTGGAGTCAACCTCTTTGCATTCATTAAAAAGGTGATTATTCACATCTGGACATTACTGCTTATTACTGTCTCGTCTGTCCTCCTACATTAGTTGCTCTTCATTTAAAGTTTCAGTATCCCAATCTAATGACCTATGTGGGCCTATAATTAGTTATTTTAAAAAACATTCTCTTTTCCCCACTGAATAATAGGCTTCATTAATTTCTTCAAATGAAAATCAAAGTTGTAATTTTACCTTGAATTCATTCCAATTGTGGTAAGTTGAATTGTCGGCCTCCTCAGGCTCACTCCTCCTCAGTGCTGACGTTGGTGTTAATAACCAGATGGAACTAGTTACCCTTCGTAAATAGAAACAGGTTTTACTCGCTAAAAGTTTGCTGAGAAAAAAGTAGCACTTGTAACTTTACACCGATACATTAGCGACAAACAAAGTCGATCTTGGCAACTATGTTGTGCAATGGAAAGTTGCGCTCCTGTGGGTGTTTGGGCCATGTCACCAGATGATGGCTGACAGCAGCAGCAATCTCTCGGTCCCCCAAGTCAACTTTGGGCTCGATTTTGCCAATGGGGAGCTTTTGGAGGCGAGACTCCCACTCATCGGGTTTTAGTCCCGCCTCCATCGACTTGTGGTCAACCCACGCTATTTTCCCTTGATTGACCTTGTTAAGCCCGCCCAGCGGGTTTAGCAGGCCAGTTAAGGGAAAGCCGGTTACAAGGTGACGTCAGCGAGTGACGTTTCATCTGTCAAGAGCTTTTGACAGATGAAATGTCAGCGTTTGAGAGCTCTGTGAAACTGTCACACACGGACAATCTGTCTTCTAAGTTCAGTCCTGTCACTCAGGCTGAGTTCGAGATCTCTCCTGAGCAGAAAGCAGAAGGCTGCAGCTTTTGACAGTTCAGCGGCCATTCTGCTTTCTGTGCCGGTGAGATGAGGGACTCCCGAGAACTGAAGGGAGGAAGCCTGCAGGAAGAAGTAAAAGTAAGTAAAACTTATGAAAACACTTTACACTCCCCTCACACACTTACCTCTGCACACATGCACCCATCACTCACCTGCACACCGGACATCTCGACCCCGCCGACGCCCGCAGACCCATGGCTCACCTCGCTGACCCTGGCGACGTTCTGAGCCGTCGGGAAGCCCACACTTCAGGGCTGAAAATAGGGATTCTCCAAAAAACTGCCTGTTAACTACCTGTTAACAGGTAGTTAATTGGCACTAATCCCCTTCCCGCCTCGAGGAGGCGGCTCCCAGCGCGGGCTGGGTACCCGCCTCCTGGGAAGATGGCACGGAGGCGGGTTGGGGGTGAGTTCGGTACCCGCCCCCAGATTCTGCCATTTTCCCGGCAGTCCCGCCTCCTTACCCACCTCCCCAAGGCTGGCAAAATTCCTCCCTTTGTTTTCCTCATAATATAAAACCATGAAATAATGGAGATACATGAGAGGTCTGTCTCAACCTGAAGAGAATGTAAAGAGGAGTTAACAACTTGGATGCAGATCTGTCGTGAGAACTGGAAAGGTAGGTTGGCAAGCACGTGTATCCCATCAAAAGAAAGAGGGAAGGGCAGAAGGTCCCCCCAGTAAAATATGCTGAACACCAGTGCAAAGAAGCAGCGAACAGGCTTGAGGTCAACCTTCAGAGTCAAAAGACTGTGAGAATCCAAAACCTTCTAGCAAACAGTCCAGAGAGCCCTAAGAATAATTGTTTATGTGACTTTCTCATGTTCCACAATGGACAAGAAGCCTTTCCGCTAGCAAAGCACAGTGATGGTGGGGTTGGTAGCATGAGTCTCTGTGTCCCTGATCTAGGGAGAGGGAAATTAGCTAGCTTTCCTTTTTTTTTTATTCGTTCATGGGATGTTGGCATCACTGGCAAGGCCAGCATTTATTGCCCATCCCTAATTGCCCTTGAGAAGGTGGTGGTGAGCCATCTTCTTGAACTGCTGCGTGTGGTGAAGGTACTCCCACAGTGCTGTTAGGGAGGGAGTTCCAGGATTTTGACCCAGCGATGATGAAGGAACTGCGATATACTTCCAAGTCAGGATGGTGTGTGACTTGGAGGGGAACTTGGAGGTGGTGGTGTTCCCAAGCGCCTGCTGCCCTTGACCTTCTAGGCAGTAGAGGTCGCGGGTTTGGGAGATGCTGTCGAAGAAGCCTTGGTGAGTTGCTGCAGTGCATCTTGTAGATGGTACACACTGCAGCCACGGTACGCCGGTGGTGGAGGGAGTGCATGTTTGAGGTGGTGGATGGGGTGCCAATTAAGCGGGCTGCTTTGTCCTGGATGATGTCGAGCTTCTTCAGTGTTGTTGGAGCTGCACTCATCCAGGCAAGTGGAGAGTATTCCATCACATTCCTGACTTGTGCCTTGTAGATGGTGGAAAGGCTTTGGGGAGTCAGGAGGTGAGACACTCGTTGCAGAACACCCAGCAGAATATCCTTCCCCCATATTGGTATCGAACAACCCCTTCTGGAAGACGTAGTTGTCAACCGAGGACAGGATTGGGCTATGCTGTGGATGCCCCCACAGATAAGTAAAAGGAAAGAAAGAATCTGCATTTATATAGCACCGTTCACATCCTCAAATGCCCCAAACTGCTTTACAGCCAATGAATTACTTTTGAAGTGTAGTCACTGTTGTTTTGTAGGCAAACATGGCAGCCAATTTGTAAATAGCAATGTCCTACAAACAGTAATGAGAGGAATGACCAATTAATTTGTTTTGGTGGTTTTGGTTGATGGATAAATGTCTGCCAGGACACCAGGAGAACTTCAAATAATGTTAGGCTAAATTATGTGCTCAACTTTCGGAGTGGGGCTTGAACTGACAGCCTTCTGATGCAGACATGAGTGCTACCTCTAAGCCAACGCTATCATTGCCAATAATTACTGCCCAAGCTTAGTGGCCATTTACGTGATGAACAATGTCGGCATCCATGGAACTGCACCTGAACACAAGCCGCCATCTTCAGGAGAGGAGGGCAAACAATTGACAAAATGGGGTTTTGTACTTTATAGCCCCGATATCACAAGGTTCCGCCATCAATGCAGAGCCTTGTTGTAGATATGTGAAGGTCGTCATGACCTCACGTGCCCAGCGGTAACCCCATGTGGCTGTCCAGCACCGCATCTTCTGACCCGCATCCCTCCTCTAGCGGGTGCCCAAGATGTGCCCATACTCACATGGTGCCCACCGGCATTATTGTAATTAGCTGACCTCACCCGGATCTCAGATACTCCGGACTTGGGGTCGGCAGCGGAGCGGGATTTCCGCTCGCTCCACCACGCTCCACCAGTGCTGCGGCCCGAAAGATTTTCATGGCCAACATATGTAAAGATGGGGACACTCTGTCATTCCGCCTGATCCCAAAGGACTTATTTCTCATACGGCATCTGCTCACAATGCCAGTTCCATCCAAACATTTTGCCAGGATGGTGGAGAAGTGGGGAGTCTTCTCCCCATTCCACTGTGAGCATGTAAAGGACCAAAACATCTAACCGCCTGCAGTACCAAACACTTCACAAATTTGACACTGCAAAAATGCAACTCTTCTTTAAGCGCTGCTTCCTTGCCAGACCTCCTGCCCCAAACGCAATTGTATTGCTGGTCAGGCTCCTTGTACCTGTTTTTCCTGAGCAGGGAGCCTATTACTGTGAGGAAGTAAGCTGGTTTTGCACAGTTCAGCAAGGCCATCCCACCCCAGCACCAGCACAGACTTACCCATGCTACAAGTGAATGAAGCCCTGATTTTACTGATATTTCAAGTAATTGTTCATGCAGTTATTTTCACCTTTAAAGACAGATCTGTAACATGTCCATAAAACTTCTATTCCTAAATTGATCAGTAAAATCATACAAGCATATGAACATAGCTTATAATGTCAGCCGTGGCTCAGTTGGTAGCACCTCTTGCCTCTGGGTCAAATGAAAGTTGTGGGTTCAAGTCCCACGCCAGAGACTCGAGTACAAAATCTAGGCTGACACTCCAGTGCAGTACTGAGGGAGTGATGCACTGTCAGAGGGGTCATCTTTCGGATGAGATGTTAAACTGAGGTCCCCGTCCGCTCTCTCAGGTGGTCGTAAAAGATCCCATAGCACTATTTTGAAGAAGAGCAGAGGAGGTATTCACGGTGTCCTGGCCAATGTTTATCCCTCAATCAACATCACTAAAGCAGATTATCTGATCATTATCACATTGCTGTTTGTGGGAGCTTGCTGTGCGCAAATTGGCTGCCGCGTTTCCCACATTACAATAGTGACTACAGTACTTCGTTGGCTGTAAAGTGCTTTGGGACATCCGGTGGTCGTGAAAGGCGCTATATAAATGCAAGTCTTTCTTTATACAATAAAGGGCAGGAACAGATCTGTTGGTTCATCTCGCTGGTCTCATCCAGGCATGATCTACAAGAAGTCCTATAATACAAGAAGAGCTGTAAAGTTAGCATTACGTCCAAGTTCGAGTACAACTAAATCTCCCTCTCCCATCATTCAGACCGTGGTGCTCATTTCCAGGGGAGGAGGAGGGGGGGAATGGGGCCTCTTCTGAATTCTGTCAAGTGCCATTTCCAACAATGTAAATTCACAGCCTTGGAAACAGTCTCCAGGTATACAACGGCAGCTCAAGAATACTGAGAACAGGATAAGTATCTGGAGAAACCCTGAGCATACATGAGAACATAAGAAACAGGAGCAGGAGTAGGTCAGTCGGTCCCTCGAGCTTGCTCCGTCATTCAATAAGATCATGGCTGGTCCAACCTTGGCCTCAACACCACTTTCCCGCTCTCTCCCCATACCCCTTGACTCCCTTGTAGTTCAAATGTCTGTCAATCCTTGCCTTGAATATATTCAATGACTCAGCCTCCACAGCTCTCTGGGGTAGAGAATTCCAAAGATTCACGACCCTCTGAGAGAAGAAATTCCTCCTCATCTCCATCTTAAATGGGCGACCCCTTATTCTGAAACTATGCCCCCTCGTTCTAGATTCCCTGACGAGGGGAAACATCCTCTCAGCATCTACCATGTCAATCCCCCTCAGAATCTTATATGTTTCAATAAGATCACCTCTCATTCTTCTAAACTCCAATGAGTATAGGCCCAACCTGCTCAACCTTTCGTCATACGTCAACCCCTTCATCCCAGGAATCAACCTGGTGAACCTTCTCTGCACTACCTCTGCGTGCTAGTTACAATTTTAACCCAAACCGGCTACCAAAATAATATAATGGTAATTGAAAACACTCCATCTACAAAAAAAAAAAATTGCTCAGCATTGGTCAGTTTAACATCTCACTGCTGATTTTACGCTGTGTAAATAACAGGTAGAACATTGTTTATTTCCCAGCAATCACTGAAAAAAAGTCTTTTAGCGTGAGTCACGCTGTCAAATACTATTATACAATGTATAATGAGCACACAACAGGAAGTAAAAGCAAAAGGGATCATATTGCAAAGTAGTAAAAAAAATCACAAGAGAGCACAGAACCAAATCCCTGAGATAGCCAGAAGTGCAATTTTAGAAAATTAGCCCTTGAATGCACAATATTAAAATTGTATCAGCAAATAGCTGGGAATGATTAAGGCAATGACTCAGTCTCACATTTTGTTTAGGCGTGTAAACTTTGCTCTTGTGGTTTAAGTTCT
This sequence comes from Squalus acanthias, assembly GCA_030390025.1. Lineage (NCBI taxonomy): Eukaryota > Metazoa > Chordata > Chondrichthyes > Squaliformes > Squalidae > Squalus > Squalus acanthias. The sequence goes on from CM059437.1 coordinate 13,142,036, forward strand.
TGTAAGAATTGTTCAATCAGATTAAAGCCTTGAAACTCCCTGCCACCCATGTTCTACATTAATTGTTTAAATAGAGATTTTTTAAATCCCTGACGGAACACCGAGATTATCAGATACTTGGAAGTTATTATAAAGCAATATTCTCACTGAGAGGTTCTTGCAGAGTCTATAAAGCTGGGTTGATTTATAGCTGTGAAAGAAGGCTTGAGGTTTAAATTCAGCTCGAAACCACTCGCTGGTGCCCGCTGTTTGTTGCATGTTCTGTTTCTATTTGTTGTGGGGCCCTCAGGTCTTGTCCCGCCAATGACTGTTGGTATGTTCCAAGATATCAACACACGATGACTGTTACACATTCGAGTCTGCCACAGAAAGGGTTCAGCAGTTTCAGTCACTTCCACAAATGGAACCCATGTCACTCAGGTTCTCGGAGTTGAATCACATTCCCCCTCCTCCCAGCCCCCCACCCCCTCCATACCTAACTAGATGAAAGTGTAATGATCGGAACTGGTTATTCCTGTCCATCGCACATCTGTTTCTTCAATCCCGTCAAAGGCGGACTGAGAAAACAGCTGGTAAGAGGATGATAGATACGAATCACTAAGCTGCTTTATTTCACAATGGGTGAACATATAGCACAACAGTTATGATTAGATTTACTTAGTTCAGTCAGTACAACTTGTCTTTGCCTAATAATACAAAAATAATGACCATGCTTCCCCACATCGGTGAGTTGTCTTACTTGACTGTGTCAGCCAGTGGCTCAGTTGGTAGCACTCTTGCTCTGCCTCTGAGCTATGAAGGTTGTGGGTTCAAATCCCACTCCAGAGACTTGAGCACAAAAATCTGAGCTGACACTCCAGTGCCGTACTGACGGAATTGCTGCAATGTTGGAGGTGCTGTCTTTTGGATGAGATGTTAAACTGAGGCCCCGTCTGCTCTCTCAGGTGGATGTAAAAGATCCCATGGCACAATTTCAAAGAAGAGCAGGGGAGTTATTCCCGGTGTCCTGGGCCAATATTTATCCCTCAATCAACATAACAAAAACAGATGATCTGGTCATTATCACATTGCTGTTTGTGGGACCTTGCTGAGCGCAAATTGGCTGCCGCGTTTCCCACATTACAACAGTAACTGCACTTCAAAATTACTTCATTGGCTATAAAGCGCTTTGGGACATCTGGTGGTCGTGAAAGGCGCTATAGAAATGTACGTCTTTCTTTTTGACTGAAGCAAAATAACTCCTAACTACGCTCCTGCATTCTAACCTTCTCACAGCCTTTACTGGGCCAAACTAAAACTTTCATAGCTCTATTCTATAATCATGATGACTAATATGTAAGCCTTTATTCATTTGTTACTGGTCCTGTCAGGGATTTGGGGTTGGGTTCCTGATGTCCCCCCTCGTCCAGGGGTTGGTTAGAAGAGCTGTTAATCAAACCTGTTACCACGTCCCTCAGGCACAGCGCATTCCAACCTCTGGAGTGTGGATGCTTGCTGGGAGCCCCTAAGATAAGGTAACAACTTCCCTATTGTTCCCTACTGTTCACCTGACGAAGGAGCAGCGCTCCAAAAGCTTGTGATTTCAAATAAAGCTGTTGGACTATAACCTGGTGTTGTGCGACTTCTCCCTATTGTTCCTGACCAACATAGCATCAATGTCTGGCTTTAATACACATTCTCCAAATGCCTGTGGCATTTCTTTATAAAGCTGTGCAAATTTTAAAACTTATACTTATCATAGAAACATAGAATTGTTACAGCTCAGTAGGAGGCCATTCGGCCCGTCGAGCCCGTGCCGGCTCTCTGCAAGAGCACTTCAGCTAGTCCCACTCCCCCCAGCCCTTTCCCCGTAGCCCTGCAAAAAATTTTCCTTCAGATACTTATCCAATTCCCTTTTGAAAGCCATGATTGAATCTGCCTCCACCACCCTTTCAGGCAGTGCATTCCAGATCCTAACCACTCGCTGCGTAAAAAACTTTTTCCTCACGTCGCCTTTGGTTCATCTGCCAATCACCTTAAATCGGTGTCCTCTGGTTCTCGACCCTTCCGCCAATGGGAACAGTTTCTCTCTATCTACTCTGTCTAGACCCCTCATGATTTTGAACACCTCTATCAAATCTCCTCTCAATCTTCTCTGCTCTAAGGAGAACAAACCCAGCTTCTCCAGTCCATCCACATAACTGAAGTCCCTCATCCCTGGAATTATTCTAGTAAATCTTTTCTGCATCTCTAAGGCCTTCACATCCTTCCTAAAGTGTAGTGCCCAGAATTGGACACAATACTCCAGTTGAGGCCGAACCAGTATACAGGTTCATCATAATTTCCACACTTTTGTACTCTGTACCTCTATTCATGAAGCTCAGGATCCTGTAAGCTTTTTAACTGCTTTCTCAACCTGCCCTGCCACCTTCAAAGATTTGTGCACATATATCCCTAGGTCTCTCTGTTCATGCAACCCCTTTAGGATTGTACCCTTTAGTTTATATGTCCTCTCTTCATTCTTTCTACCAAAATGTATCACTTCGCACTTTTCTGTGTTAAATTTCATCTGCCACATGTCCGCCCATTCCACCAGCCTGTCTATGTCCTCTTGAAGTCTATCACTATCTTCCTCACTGTTCACTATACTTCCAAGTTTTATGTCATCTGCAAATTTTGAAATTGTGCCCTGTACACCCACATCCAAGTCATTAATACATATCAAGAAAAGCAGTGGTCCTAGAACCGACCCCTGGGGAACACCACTGTATACCTTCCTCCAGTCTGAAAAACAACCGTTCACCACTACTCTGTTTCCTGCCACTTAGCCAATTCCGTATCCATGCTGCCACTGTCCCTTTTATTCCATGGGCTTCAACTTTGCTGGCAAGCCTATTATGTGGCGCTTTGTCGAACGCCTATTGGATGCAAATCTTTTCCAAATCCTTTATGTGGAAAAATAATTTTTTTTAAACCTCAAAACATGACAATAATATTCAGACAATTAGAGTAACGACTGAGCCGGAATATTGAGCTTTATAAAGAAATGAACCAGAACATTCTTGTTGCGGCATATCATACAGACCAGAAACGAGTAGTTTTCTCCCTTCTTTGAGTAAGCGCTTAACTATTGCATTAGTATTAACTATTTTTGAATACTGACATCAATTATTTAGTGACACCAGCTTGCAGTCATAATTTATCTTGCTATTGTTTAGAGGCCATATTCATAGAATCATAGAATAATAGAGCCATGCTGTTATATTATTTATTGGAAATTCCTCCTGTTGATATAAATAAGTTTGTTTCCTGCACGGCCATTCTGTGGCTTTACGTTTTTCATCAATTAAATATAACCAGGTGGTTTTTTTTTTGTTTTAATCTGTGAAAAGCTGTCTACAGAGACTCTGGTGTTTAATTTGTGTGCAGGTGAAATAGATAGGCAACCATGGGGACAATTATCTGAGCAAGGAGCAAATGTTCGCACAAGGCGTACGGTTTACAGACACCTGGGAATCTGCCACTCTTTTTTTTGCAGAGCTCTGTGAAAGCTGCTGTTTTGTGAAGCTTGGCGAAAAGCAATCAGCAAGCAATTCTAAAATGATCACAGCTAAGCACCTTAACAAGTAGGAAGCGAGCCTCTTGTCTTGACAAAGCAGACTGGTCACCGATCCAGGGGCAGTGCTGGGAAAATCCAGAGACACGGCTCACAGACAGTTCACAATAGGTCATCTCATCAACACAGAGCCGCCAATCATTGTGAAAGAGATATTAGTCAAGTGAGCAAGTTTCGTTATTTTTTTTTTGTTCTTGTCGGGATGTGGGCGTCGCTGGCAAGGCCGGCATTTATTGCCCATCCCTAATTGACCTTGAAAAGGTGGTGGTGAGCCACCTTCTTGAACCGCTGCAGTCCGTGTGGTGAAAGTACTCCCACAGTGCTGTTAGGGAGGGAGTTCCAGGATTCTGACCCAGCGACGATGAAGGAACAACAATATTTATTACAGAAACAAACCAGAATTTATATATCCAAATCGGGATGTTGTTTGACTTGGAGGGGAACATGGATGTGATGGTGTATCTACGCACCTGCTGCCCTTGTCCTTCTAGGTGGTAGAGGTCGTGGGTTTGGGAGGTGCTACTGAAGAAGCCTTGGCGAGTTGCTGCAGTGCATCTTGTAGCTGGTACACACTGCAGCCACGGTATGCTGGTTGTGGAGTGAGTGGACGTTTAAGCTGGTGGATGGGGTGCCGATCAAGCAGATTGCTTGTTCTGGATGGTGTTGAGCTTCTTGAGTGCTGTTGGAGCTGCACCCATCCAGGCGACTGAATCGTTCAGCCTATTACACACACCATGAAAAAATGTGCCACAAACACTTTCATGCCTTGTATAGATACGACAGAAGACATGTTTAGCATCTATCACCAGTTTGGAAACAATTTCTTTTACTGCTTTGTAATGACATCATCTTCCACAAAATCACATTATTGCTATAATACATTTCAGATGAATATATGCTAAGTTTAACTCACTTTCATTTCTTCTTTCTAACATTTTTTTAAACCAGTCAAAATATATTACTCACAATTCATTCTGCTTATAAATCTCCGGCCTGTGTTTCATACCCTGGATATAAAGAGAAAGCGACAGGATCTCTGTCTGGTATACTGTCCAACGGGCACAAGTTACACCAAACAATTACTCAGTCAGGTCCTTTCATTAGATAAATATTGAATCCATTGGATTCCCAACATGAATAAAGAAGTAAACTTGCATTTGTATAACCTTTATCAGATCCTCAGGATGTCTTAAACTGCTTTACAACCAATCGATTACTGTTGTTAGTTAGGCAAACACGGCAGCCAATTTATGCACAGCAAGGTTCCACAAACAGTAAATGAATGAATGACCAGTTAATCAGCTTCTGGTGGTGTTCTTTCTTCCCATCACACATCTGTATTCCAACATTACAACAGTGACTACACTTCAAAAAGTACTTCATTGGCTGTAAAGCGCTTTGGGATGTCCGGTGGTCGTGAAAGGCGCTATAGAAATGCAAGTCTTGCTTTCTGATATTCAAATTATTAGAAACACTTAGCCAGGGTCACACAGTGGCCAACCTCCAATAACACACGCATGGTTCAAATTGACATGTGCACCGGCAGCTCAAAGTATCACAGGGAAATGTACTTTTTTACCCCTGAATTTTTTACTCACCAAAGTGAAGGATGTTTGTATTAGAACATTCCCAGTTCTGAGCACAAAGTATCAGCATTAAGCCGCTCTAGGTCAGGTGTAGCACAGTTTGGTTCAGAGTAAAGTTCCCCACCTGATCCACTCCAAACCTAACTACATTGGCAAATCCCAATAAATTGACCACACTCATACATTCCTAATGAGCAATTACCCCTATGTTGCAGGAACTGAAAGTAAAAGGAACACAGGTAGCTGATATCCATCCTAGGCTTCCTGCTGATGATACATTTGTCATCTACAAGACTGCTTCAGAGGGGATGTGTCAGCTGTTTGTAAATGTATGACCTTCACTAAAGGACTTTGCAGATGTCTTGCTCCGTGACCTTCGTCACAACTGCCTGTACAGCTCTGAACCCATAGTGTAAGTATCTGGCAGATTGAGGTAGAGGGGAAAGTGGTGGCAGATTAATTTTAGTGTTAGCAGTTATATATATTTTTTTTCTTGTTTGGTTTTTTGTGTCTTGCGGCCGTTGCTTATGACAGATATCATAAATCATACAGTGCATTTCCTCCCTGTGATTCTCCATCTAATTTTTCAGAATGTTGACATAGTAAACAACCTAAACCAGTTTCATGCCTCCAGAGTGGGGTGCAGATTCCACAGGGAGAGGGCTGCATGCAACTAGAATCCTTTCCCATTAGCAGCCGTGTCTCACTGGAATAATATTAGATTTCCATACTATCCTAACGATTCCTAAGAGGTTCTGAGAGATGCAGTAGAATTCCTATTGGATTTACAGGTTCTCTTGTATGAGCCCATTAAATTAATGGCAATTGGCAGAATTTTCCTCTCTCGCCACTGGTCTCTGAAGCCTTTCTCCCTCCTTGCAATAACCTTTCCTCTCTCTCTTTTATTTTATCAATGCAATTATGATCATTGCTCTTCTGATTTTTTTTTCCTCCTAAGCTTCAAATATGTTATTGTATGTGTTAGTCCTCCCTACGTCCTCACGCTACTGAAATTTGGATTCAGTCTCCAGCTGTAATCCATTCTTTTTCAGAATCTCCAGTGTGAAACTCCTCACCTCCCTCTGACTTCCATTCCTCATACAATTTATAGGCTTTTAAATCCAAGCTTGGCTTCATCTACCAACTACTTGATTTATTTAATTTCCTCTCCAACTCTTTCTAAGCTTCATGGTGCCCCTGGCCATTCCTGTAGATTGTTCCAAACCCTATCTTCCTCTGCACTTGCTGTACCTTGAGCAAATTAGAAAGTGTTGAATTGAAACACAGAGACATTAATCTCCAGCAAATAATTAATCGCGAGCTGTCGTGACTGTGCTTATGAATTTCTCTTGTGTGCTAATACTTAATTTTGAGAGACACAAAGCAGCTCTTCTCTTTGCTCTAAGAATTGTTCAATTTCACCAGATATCAAATTTACATGTGGTGAGAAAGTGCTCATTTTTTTTCCCTTTTACAATTCTCAATGATAAAAGTACCCCAGGAAATGTTTCTGCCTTTTCCAATGCATTTACTGCTGGGATATACAGGAATCGAATGATAAAAACTAGCATAGGCTCTGTCTTCAAATGAATGTTGTCCCCAGTGCATCACAGTGTCATTTGCCATCCAGCATTCATCTTTGGCACCAGACGGCTGAAGAATATCTTCATCTTGTTTTATGCTCGAGTACTGAACTGCAATGCTGTGCAAGCATATCTTTCTTGTATCTTACAAGTTCTGCTGATGATTCAGCTCTGTCACTCTTTTAAGCATTTAAACGTTGTATGTTTCTGTCAGGCCACAGCTGACGCCAAAATTAATTGGGGCTTGCCTTACACAACAAATAAAAGCAGAGGAAAATGTGTTTCTACTGTTTTGACAGTTAGGTGACTATTCCATTTACTCACAGGAAGATCTAAGAGTCTACCTCAGGAGGATGGGCTCCATCTGGATACTCAGGTATGTTTCAGTTTCAATTTTGTAATGGCAGCCATTAAGGGACCTCTGAAATCTTCTAGGCTGGAGATTTATTTATTTACATTATGATGTTATGTAGAATAAGAAAACTGGCTGTAAACACAATTGGTCATTTATATAATTGTACCCGCGATGGGGTGGTGGAATAATGCAATGCATTGATTACCACGTGTCAGCTTGGCTCAGTAATAGCAATCTCATCTCTGAGGCAGAGGGTTGTGAGTTCTAAGCCCTGCTCTAGTACTTGAGCATGTAATCTAGGTGGACATTTCACTACGGTATGGAGGGAGACGTCCCATCTTTCAGATCAGATGTTAAACTGTCCTTTTCATTAGATCTGCCCTTGTTTCCTCTAGACTTGACTATTCCAATGCACTCCTGGCTGGTCTCCCACATTCTACCCTATGTAAACTTGAGGTCAGCCAAAACTCGGCCGTCCGTGTCCTAACTCGCACCAAGTCTCGTTCACCCATCACCCCTGTGCTTGCCAACCTACATTGGCTCCCGGTTAAGCAACGCCTCGATTTTAAATTTCTCATCCTTGTTTTCAAATCCCTCCATGGCCTCGCCCCTCCCTATCTCTGTAATCTCCTCCAGCCCCACAACCCTCTTCAGATATCTGCGCTCCTCTAATTCTGGCCTCTTGAGCATCCCTGATTATAATCGCTCAACCACTGGCGGCCGTGCCTTCAGCTGCCTAGGCCCCAAGCTCTGGAATTCCCTGCCTAAACCTCTCTGCCTCTCTACCTCTCTTTCCTCCTTTAAGACGCTCCTTAAAACCTACCTCTTTGATCTGCCCTAATTTCCCCTTATGTGGCTCAGTGTCAAATTTTGTTTTATGACACTCCTGTGAGGTGCCTTGGGACGGTTTACGACATTAAAGGTGCCATATAAATATAAGTTGTTATTGTTGTTGTTGAAAGATCCCATGGAACTATCCAAAGAGGAGCAACATTCCTCCCTTAACCAACGCTACCGAAAAATATTAATAGGTCATTTATTTCATTTGCTGTTTGTGGGACTTTGCTGTGTGCAAATTGACTGTCTTGTACATAACAACAGTGACTGCACTTCAAAAATAATTCATGGACTGTGAGCTGCTTTAGGATGTGATAAGGTGCTATATAAATTCAAGTTTGCTCTTTCTGTAATAAATATCGCTGTTCCTTCATTGTCGCTGTGTCAAAATCCTGGAACTGCCTACCTAACAGCATTGTGGGAATGCCTTCACCTCATGGACTGCAGTGGTTCGAGAAGAAGGCCCACCACCACCTCCTCAAGGACAACTAGGGATGGGCAACACCCACATCCCAAAAATAGAACCGTGGAGTAGGAAGCTCTCAGGTTCAATCTTCCGCTGAGTCCATGATGTCCCTGAGCTGAGTTCTGTAAAAGCTGTTGTATAGAGGTTGCAAACAAACGAAAATCGGACAAGAATGTCTTGCTTGGATAACACTTCATGCCCACTAGCGCCTGATCAAAAGGGGAACGGGCAGAGATCTAGGAGAGGGCTGACCGTGCAGACATGTCAGCCTAGAGACAAAAAGACTAGGGGATAAATTACCAAAAATCCAAATATCTGACGTCTAATACACCAAATTTCAAAAGCTAGGTTAAAGGGACCCTGTGATTTGTCAAATGTACTTCCTTCAGTTTTTTCATATTTTACATTGTGCAATTAATTGCTTTGAAGTTAAAAAAATCTTCTTTTGTTATATACATTTTATTCATTTCAGAGGAACTCGAGTGCAAAAGAATATCTATAATAACATTATATGTGATACCAAGGGGCGTTATAGGGTTCGAAAATAAAGCGAATTATATTTTCACTGAAGTTTTCTGCTCCTGGCAGCATATTTAAGTATATCTGGCACCTGGCTTAATAATCTTCAATAATACCTCATCTCCCTGTCACATGACGCAGGGCCACATAGCAACCATAAAGGCCGTGCCAACCACAGCTAGCGGTAGTCAAGCAGAATTGATAGTTACATTTAAAGATCCAGGGGTTATTTTGGCGAAAGGGTGAAAACAGGCACTAAATGGGTGCTGTGCTCATTAGACACGCCTGTTTGAAAGTCTGGTTTTATCACGTAATTTTGGTCCTAATTGTTGATTACCATAAGTTGAATTTGCCTGGAGGAGCTAAACAGACACCTGCAGGTTTAGCACTCGAGCGCTGATTAGACACAATATTCATGGGGCGGTATATGTGGGCTCCTCGCACCCACTTCCACTGAAGGTGTGGAGTGAGCTGGCTGGCACACAGCGGCATGTTTCAAGATGGCTCAGGGGCCGAGTGAGAGGGCGCGCAGGTTCTCGGACGCGGCACTGGAGGTCCTGGTGGAGGAGGGATGTCCTGTACCCGCAGGGGGGGAAGGAGTCCACCTCGCCCTCCTGTCCCTTTCTCCTACAGCAGCTGGTGCTGCTCTGCCTGGCCTCCTGTCCTCCTCCCATTCCTCCTGCAGACCAAGGGAGACCCCTAGCAAGATGCCGATGACCACACACTCCCTTTCTCCTGGTCACTCCTATAAGGTGTCCAATAAGGCAGAGTAGCACAGCACTTACTCTTTTTAGCTGAAGTCCTCAGAGAATTTCCGGAATAAATGTTGATAGAGTGTTGGTGAAGTCTTGACAAAGTGTCCCAGGAAAGTCTATCAATGTGTTTCAAATCCTCTTCAAACCTCCAGCAGCACGTGAAAGGTGATCTACCTTTAAGTAGCGCTCAAAATCCTCCGCAATGACTAGTTTACTCCCAATCAGCTGGTCACTGTTAGGAGAGGGCATTAGGACAAGCGCTATCCACCAAAATGCTGTGCAGCCTCCTCAGTGAGCGCTATCAGGCAATTTAAGTAGCAATCAGCCCCTTAACGATCCTCTGGGCGGCCGTTCCTAACGCCAGCTTCGACTCCTTTACCAAGATGGCGTCTTGCGCTAAACACGGTCTAAACCGCCGTTTCAGATTAAGATCCCACCTTGGCCACCTCAGAGGCTCTTTAGCGCCTAAAGTATCCGGGGAAAATCGCCCCCCACAAACACTTAACAGCAAAAAAAATCAGCAAAATGTTTTGAAAGAGTGCAATAAACCAACAAACTGGAGTGTATTGTACATCACATCACAGGGAACACTGCATCCCCCAGCAAAGCAACTGGATTGAAGCAAAATGACAACATGATCTGGGAGCAGGGTTATTAATCTTTTATAGTCTACTGCACTTAAAAGAGAAAGTATCATTTAACAAAAAATACATCTCAATAGCTTACTCGCAAATAAAATTATCTGCCAAGTGTTTTGACCATCTGTTACCACGTTGTGGAGAAATCCAGCTTGGATCATTGCACTTTCAAACCACCAGGGAGACGTTGCTTCATCTCGTTGCATTGCGTTCTGGGTAGATTGCCCGTCATTGTTGCCAGCCCGAGCTCTGCTGCTTGCGCCATGTTAACCCTCCACAGAATCGGTCCGTAAATAAAATGGAATTGTTATTCTTTCGAGAGCCAACGGTTGATGAATTTGGGATTCTTTTTCAGCCCTAAATTGTCTGAGTCTATGGGGGGGGAGTTTTCCCAGCCCTGGGGAGGCGGGTTTGGAGGCGGGACTGCTGGGAAAATGGCAGAATCTGGGGGCGGGTACCGACCCCGCTCCCAACCCGCCTCCGTGCCATCTTCCCAGGAGGTGGGTCCCCGACTCGCGCAGGGACCCGTCTCCTCGAGGCGGGAAGGGGATTACAGCCAATTAACTGCCTGTTAACAGGCAGTTAAGAGGATTATCCCCATTTTGCCCACACAAGTGCGGGCTTCCCGACGGCTGCGAACCTCGCCAGGGTCAGCGAGGCGAGCAGTGGATCTGCGGGGTTGAGAGGGATCGAAAAGTGCGCTGTGGAGGTGAGTGATGGGTGCAAGTGTGGAGAGGTAAATATGTGAGGTGAGTGCAAAGTGTTAGAAAAAGTTTCCTTCCCTTTGCTTCTTCCTGCAGGCTTCAATCGTTGGGGATCCGGAGGTGCCTCATCTCAACGACAGAGATGACAGAATGACTGCTGCATTCTCCGACGCAGCAGCCATCTGATTTCTGCTAAGGAGAGAGGTTTGGTGAGCCTTCAGTCCAAGGGCTTACCTTAGAACAGAGATTGTCAGTGTTTGATAGCTTCTCAAAGCTGTCAAACATTGACAATTCATCTGTCAAAAATATTTGACAGATGAAATGTCATACACTGATGTTCTCTGTCACCAGCTTTCCCTTAATTGGCCAGCTAAGCCCGCAGGGCGGGCTTAACAAGGTCAATCTAGGGAAAATAGCGTGGGTTGGCCGGACGTCATTGGGGGCGGGACTGAAACCCGACAACCAGCAGTCCCGCCCCCAACGCGTCGCCGTTGATATAATCCAGCCCTATAGTTCATCAATCGAGAATGGCAAGTGCGCACATCGGCGTGATTCTAACATGACAAGAATTGTTTGGGTGCAAGGCAGAACTAGGCACAAAATCAGGTGCTGGCATAGTAAAAACGCTCCAATACAAATGAGTTGGTGTCACGGGAAACGCGGATGGAAGAAACAGCTAGAATTCAAATTAGCGTTTTCTGTGTACGTTTATGACGGATTGCAATTGTCTCAGGATGTAACGGTGTTTTCATCAAGTCATGGGGCCAATTTCCTTCTGCCCCTCCACCCCAGCATAAGTCAGGCATCTTGCTATACTTTATTTATTCCATTTATTTCAAAAAAAAATTCTCTCTCCCACATGGCAGCTGTCTTTCATTCTGCCAGTGCCATTTACACTTCATCTGGAGCCATCTTTTGTTTCTTAACTTGTCCCATTACTATCTCCTTTTGCCTTGCACCATCTCTTAATCTCTCTTAATGGCCCAGAAATTGGAGTTCGATGGTTGCCGCGGGGGTAAGGATCCCCCGCGATATCGCACTCCGCGCCTGCCTTTATGGTTTTGGCCCACACGAACTTCAGTTCCTGGGCCTCTCCCTGGTGCCGGCGCGCAGTGTGTGCGCGTCCCAGAGGCGCAGTTAGTGCGATGCGACCTCTGGGATCACGTGATTCAGTTAGAGCCAATGGCAGCACACCATCTTTCATTCATAGTTTTGACAGGAAGAGCTGTCAAAACTATGAATACAACAAGCCCCCAAAAGAACATCTAAACCTCAATTAAATTTTTTAAAAAAGCCATCACATTAATAAAATAACTATAGTTAAATAAATTAACCACTTTAAACAAAAATTTAAATTTTGGAAAAAATTTAAATTCTTTTTAAAAGTTATAAAAATAAACTTACCTTTCTTTAAAGTCTCTAAAAAAGATAAACCTGTTGAAATTTTTTTTAAATAATACTTAATTAACTACTTACCTTGTTAAAAGGGGGTCTTACGCCTGCTTTCTTCATGCGTAAAATCTTCAACACTTACCTGCGCGTTCAAACCTGAAAAAAAAACTAAGTGTGCTGCGTGCGCGCAACCTGTAGTGCGCACGCGGTTCACTTAGGAACCGCCCCCTTCGCAATACCCGAAGTGCCGGTTTCCCGCGCATGCGCAGTGCATGCAGGAAACCGGCACTTCGGGACCTAATACGCGAGAGTACACAGTGCGTAATCTCCCATATTAGGTCTAATTTTCGGGCCATTGTCTCTTAATCTCTCCTGCCTTCCATCCTATCACAGACCTTCCCTTTTGTTCTCTCCTCCCCTCCCCACTCTCCCTGCCCCTGCACTTGCTTAAAACCCTGTTCCATCTCCAGCTTTTTCCAGTTCTGACGAAGGGTCATCGACCTGAAACGTTAACTGTTTCTCTCTCCACAGATGCTGCCCGACCTGCTGAGTATTTCCAGCATTTTCTGTTTTTATTTCAGATTTCCAGCATCCGCAGTATTTTGCTTTTATATCATGCTAAACTTGACTGCCCAGTTTTCTAGATTTAGCTATTTACCAATTTGGGTGAGCTCTAAGCAGGATTACCAACTCGGAACTGGCATGTACCAAATGGGGTGGGGGGGGGGAGGTTACAGGACATTGTGCGCTGAAGGTTTGCAGGAAGCACGAAGGTGGAACTGTATTATGTGTGGGTGGCTGCTGTTTCTGGCAGCAGCAAATCCCTACATTCCCCCCACCCTCTGCAGGACTTGCAGCGACCAACTCGCGCGATGCCCGCTTGCCTTGCGTCATGCGCCAATTTTAACAGGCGCGTTCTGACCAGCCAGCGAGGCCCTCACACCAGGCAGGCGAGGGCCTCGTTGAAATTTGAAAGTCGGGGTCAGATGATGTCATATGAAAGAAAAACTTCCATTTCTACAGCGCCTTTCATGATCACCGGACGTCCCAAAGCGCTTTACAGCCAATGAAGTACTTTTTGAAGTGTAGTCACTGTTATAATGTAGGAAACACAGCAGCCAATTTGTGCGCAGCAAGCTCCCACAAACAGCAATGTGATAATGACCAGATAATCTATTTTTGTTATGTTGATTGAGGGATAAATATTGGCCAGGACACCGGGGATAACTCCCCTGCTCTTCTTCGAAATAGTGCCATGGGATCTTTCATGTCCACCTGAGAGAGCAGACAGGGCCTCGGTTTAACATCTCATCTGAAAGACGGCACCTCCGACAGTGCAGCACTCCCTCAGTACTGCACTGGAGTGTCAGCCTAGATGTTGTGTTCAAGTCTCTGGAGCGGGACTTGAACCCACAACCTTCCAGCTCAGAGGCAAGTGTGCTACCAACAGAGCCACAGCCAACACATATGAACAAGCAGAAATGCCTAGTTAAATGTCTCATCAAAAGGCCAGCACTTCCGGCAAAGCAGCACCCAATGTCACCATAATTATTTCTTCAAAAAATGTTGAATGAAAGGCTGACTACCGGGTCGAGCATTCTGCTTATTTTGGTGATGTTGCCTCTTTGTGTCCATCAGGCAAGAGTGCAGAAAAGATGTTTGAGAAAAATAATGCTGAGTGGCTGCATTCAGAACATTTTTAACATTTAAAAACCAACCCCATATGAAATGCAGTGAGTTGTAAATAATTATGGTCAGGCTTATTGTACCCTGTTTCTAGTCACCCATTAAATATTTAATCGCTAAAATAATTTCTACCCGAGACTATTAAAAGTTTCATTATTCGTAACAGAACAACTGCAATTATCATCAGCTTTAAGTATCCATTTTCTAGTCGCTCATTAAATATTTAATTGCTAAAAGTATTTCTACACGGGTCTATTAAAAGTTGCGGAATGCTGCAACTTTGGACTCCTGATAACCAGGCTCAATTTTGATCGTGAGTCGGCACTGACGTTCGTTTTCAGGTTTGCCCTCGGGGAGGGTGGCGTGTTGGAGATCCTGATCGTGCCCACAGAGTAAGCTGAAACTCAGGTCTGCCACGTGGCAAGTCATCGTCTCAACTGTGGCATCAGGGGATGGGGGAGCCGGCCGGGGAGGAAGCAGGAGGCTCGCAATCCCACTCCCGGCATGTTGGCAGTGCTAAAGCATTTGCCCCGATGCATTTTGTGGCACTGCCGCACAGAAGGGAGTTCCTCACTTTTTCCCACAGGTATTGCACTCCCATGAGCTGGGAGGGTAGAGGCCACAGATGTGGGGGGAGGTGGGTGGTGGTGGTGGATTGTTTAGGTAGCACCATGAACGTACTGGTGACAACTCCTTAAACCTGCACCTACACCTCTCAGCTGCGACGTGTCCCGTCCTACTTCTTATGCTCAGTCCTAAAGGCAGGGGGGTGGTGGCGGGGGCGGGGGGGTGTGTGGCGAGAGGGGAGAACAGCTCCCTTTTCCGAGAGAACCCTGGAGATCTTGACAAGGGAGGTGATGGAAAGAAGGTTTGCCATTTCTGGGCATGAAGGCTATCCTCCTCATTAAGCTGCAGCTAGTGCTGTCTGGGAAGAGCTGGGTGAGCAGGTGAATGCAGATTCTGCTGCAAAGAGAGGAGGAAAAACGTCAGCATCCTGATTAAGTTTGTTAAGATAAGTGAGTACTGCTCTTATCTACCACACACACACACACACACACACACAGACAGACATTCCTTCAGCCAGCTACTTGAGATACTTTCTTATCTTTACACAACCCTTTGTCCTCTAAACTGTTAGAACAAGGCAACCCATAACTCATGCTTGGCATACCTTTCACCTTCTCAGGAAACCCTTCACTGATAGCAGGTAGGAACATTAAGCATTTCCCCACTTGCACACCATAGCCCTGATTTTAACTTGGGGCGTGCGGCGGTGTGCGGAGGCTGGGGTAGGCGGGAAGCACACATGACATTGCCAGCGTGAGGCCTGGGCCATTTTAATTCCCAGGCCTCCTTGCCATCTTCTAGGACAGACTCCTGCCCAAACCTGGCGGGAATGTCGAGGGGGCTAGCGGGTAGGGGGTGGGATGTTGTGCGGCAGGAAGCTGCCTCTGGGCCCCCAAGGGAACAATCTCCTGCACTAAAGTAAGTGGTGAGGTGGTGGAGGGGTGGGGGGGTGTGGGGAGGGTGGGAGGCGGGGGAGGGCGGGTAGGAAGGCAATCATGGTCAGGAGAGTGGAAGGGAAGCCCGGAGCATGAGAGGCTCAAGAGGAATGGAACCAAGTATTTAACTTTAAAAAGAAATAGATTTGTATCCCAATTCTTTAACTTATCAAACTTTACCTGATCTTCTGTAAAAAAAAAAAAATTACAGAAATCAGTACAGAAGGATTCCTCTTTTAAACAGAGGTAAAAAAAATTGCTTGACAAACTTATTTGTTCCTGAGAAGACATCTTGTAAGGTAATGGTCGTGCTTTTTATTTGTGTGGAAGGTGTTGATTTAATTTTGTGGTTAACACATCTATAATGTGCTTAAAACCTGCTTAGAGGGCCTGCTCCAAGCTGCGATATGAAGCTAACAGACAGAAGTAGGCTTTCCAATCCTCAACTGTCCCATTTTAATCAAGATATCTTGACATGAAAGAGCACCGCTGGGAAAAGCAGCAGCAATATTAAAAAATGCGTCACAGAGGGAATTAGGCACTTTGCTTTTCCAGTTTGTATGTGGCCAGTTCTGATGGGTACTCTGTGTTGTGTTCTGCGTTCATTCCCATTCCTTCCTCTCCAGTGTCTTTCTCACTTTCTGCTGAGTACAGTTATAAACATTATTTGCCACTGAAGTGATTTCATTCAATTGGCCACACAACAGTCATTGAATAATTTAATTATTGGTGATATTTTCCTAGCACGCAAAAGTCCACCTTAGAATTCCTTCCACGTTTTCTACAGCGTTAAAGGTCCAAGATACAACGGACTACAAGCTCAGCCGTGCAGCGCCCGTTTTTAGGGTGTAATCAGCTTACTAAACCCCAAATATGGCCGGCAGGAAACATGCGGACATTTCCGTCCGGAAGTGCGCTGCCCGCCATATTGGTACAGGGAAAAGAAGGTGTTGACGATGGTTTGGAGTTCGACCTCCGAGTGAGCGCAGACGCAAGCGTCATCTGCATACTGCAATTCAACGACAGAGGATGGGACGACCTTGGATCTGGACTGGATCTGGACTGGACTGAAAGGTGACGGAGGTTGAACAGTTTGAAGCGTACGAGAGCATGGGCCTTACACTAAACATCCGTAAGACAAAGGTCCTCTACCAACCTGCCCCCGCCACACAGTACTGCCCCCCGATTATCAAAATCCATGACAATGCCTTGGACAACATGGACCACTTTCCATACCTCGGAAGCCTACTGTCAACAAGGGCAGACGTCGATGACGAAGTCCAACACCGCCTTCAGTGTGCCAGTGCAGCCTTCGGTCGCCTGAGGAAGAGAGTGTTTGAAGACCAGAACCTCAAACCCGGCACTAAGCTCATGGTCTACAGAGCTGTAGTGATACCCGCCCTGCTGTATGCCTCAGAGACATGGACCATGTACAGCAGGCACCTCAAAGCACTGGAGAGGTACCACCAACGCTGCCTCCGCAAGATCCTGCAAATCCATTGGCAGGATAGGTGCACCAACATCAGTGTTCTTGCTCAGGCCAACATCCCCAGCATCGAAGCTTTGACCACGCTCGATCAGCTCCGATGGACAGGTCACATTGTCCGCATGCCCGATACGAGACTCCCAAAACAAGCGCTCTACTTGGAGCTCCGGCACGGCAAGAGAGCCCCAGGTGGGCAGAGGAAACGCTTCAAGGACACCCTCAAAGCCTCCTTGAAAAGGTGCAACATCCCCACCGACACCTGGGAATCCCTGGCCCAAGACCGCACAAAGTGGAGGAGAAGCATCCGGGAAGGCGCCGAACACCTCGAGTCTCTTCGCCGGACCAAGCAGAAGCTAAGCGCAAGCAGCGGAAGGAGCGCACGTCAACCCAAGCACCCCACCCACCCGCCCCTTCAACCAGCGTCTGCCCCACCTGTGACAGAGACTGTAGGTCCCGCGTTGGACTCATCAGTCACCTGAGAACTCAATTTTAGTGTGGAAGCAAGTCATCCTCGGTTCCGAGGGATTGTCTAAGAAGAGAAGACAGGGAAAAGAAATAGACGACCGGGGCCCACACCTGAAACAGGCGTTAACACTTTAACTTATGCAAATATGAGGCCTAGTGCCTGTTTGAGGCCCCCACTTCAAGATTGATTTGCCCCGAGGCAGTCGGCACCAGGCAAGATTTTTGGAATCAACCTCCCGCCCCTGCATGAACACATCATCTATGGGGGATTTCCGTGAAGTACAGAGGAAGAATGATATAGAATGTTAAGAGCACACAAACAGGCCTTTCAACACATCATGTCTGCGCTGATATTTTGCTCCACATGGGCCACCCAGTCTAATCTCACTCTTCTGCTCACTCCTCGTAGCCTTTAGTCGTACTCTTTTTCAAGCAACTATCTCATTTCCTTCCAGAAGAATTTTTGGGCTCTGTTTCAACAACAGATGGTGGCAGATAGTCCCACAATCTAACCACTCTCTCATTCTTTTTGTGATGACCCTAAATTTGTGCCCTGTTATTGTCTTGGCCAATCAGTGAAATAATCTAGCACTATTATCTCATCATAACCCTTCATAATTTAGCCTTTCAACTCCAGTGAAAAGAAGAGAACTTCTCATCTGAATCTGGAGCACTGTAGTAGATATGATGCCTTTTAGAGGAAATAGACTCAAATAGAGCTGATGTTATTGCTTTTCTTTGTTTTTATGGTTATTTTTGTTTGCTCATCAAAGGTAAAGGATGTTATTGCTGAATGAGAGGCATTCTTTCCATTTTGGTCCCCCACCTCAGCATCAAACAGTCCGAGGTCAAGTATAACACGGTAAGAAGTAACGTAAAGTTCTCTCTGTTCTGATCCAACGAGGTATCTCAGCCACAAGCATAGAGCGCTCACGACTGCTGCTTTCCATTTGCCGCACCAGCCATCATCCACTGGCCTCTGTAAGGGTTTTGACCCGTGTGGCTCTGTGCTCAGCCTGGGTGCTAGTGCGAGGTTAGGCCTTGTTGCCTGTTCTGGTCTCTGGTCTCCAGCCAGTCTGGAAGCACTAGACACCTGTGAGTGGTTCGACCCACTCGCCCTTACGGTTCTGACACTGGACTTAGATGCGAGAGCAATAATGGAGAGAAAACTCAGGTAGACCCGGTTGAATGGTACGAAATGGAAAATCTTTATTGCATATTATTCAAGATTACGAAATACATGTCATAAGCACAGATTAATGATAGTACAATCTTACACGCAGTTATGTAACTAATTTCAGGGAAACGAGGAACGAACGACACATCGTAAATGGGGGCACACATTACAGTTATCCTTAAAACTTAAACCCTCCCCTATCAATACCTGCTCTAAACTAGATTTGTAGGATCGAGACTCATGCTCACCACTCGTGATAACTCGGAGAATTCCGAAAACTCTGCTCGGATGTTTTTACCGCAGCACCTGATCACCCACGTGTTGATCAGGGGTCTCTGTACCCCACTTGTTTACTCGTTTCTGCTCCGGCTAGCAGGCTGGACCGTCTGCTGTCATGAAGATCTGTGTTGTCCTCGGAGTTCCGACACTACTCAAAAAAGAGTCTTCCTGTGCCCTTGCCCTGATGCGATAAAACTCGAAGAATAGTCTTCCGATGCCAGTTCTGTAAAACTCAAAAGATAGTCTTCCTGGGCAAAGAAAGTGTCTATTCGACCTACAGGCGCGGTCGGGGCTTACTGACCGTGGCGATACGTATGGTCGTCTTCTTCTCTTCTCATCTCATCTCATCTCGGGCCTTCGGTTCCAACACCGTTTACCGACTTCTCGGGATGGTGTGCCCGTTTCAAGGCTTCACAGCCCAGTTCTACACAGATCTTCGCGGCAAGCCACGAGGCTGATCCTGGCGGATCAGAAAGTTCGATAGTCGAGCAGCAAGAGGCAGATGCAAGAGTCAAGAGGCAGGAACAAGACGGCGAGCGAACAAGAGAGAGATGGACGGTTGTAGCTTACAGTTATAGTGCTGAAATTCTTCCTTTCCCGCCCAACCTTAATGTCTTTTCTTTTGTTAGGGTTTTGGCGCTCAAATTTCTTGTATAGGGTGATCTCCGTTTTAATGGGTTTCGGGGATACTCGTAACTGTCTGAGTACCTGTTAATACTTTTCCCAATGTGTAACCGGTCAGTATTCTCCCTGGAGGGGTTTTGGGGCTTCCAAATGTTTTCTGTAACTACCCGCAAACGGCTCTCTCATCGTAGAGTCGTGGGGATTTTGCATATTAATGTCTTTGGATGGGTTCTTGATCACTTGGTACAATAGCCCTTTATTCGCACCTGGGAGACCGATTCCAGTATTTATGTGTATACTGCAAACCCATAATGTCTTGTGTATTATCTCAAATGTGCTGAGTCTTGATCGATCTCGCACAAATGTTTATTGGAACGCCATCTTGTCTGCTTATCGAAAAGTCTAGAATGTTCTGCCACGAGGCGTGGCGGCCATTTTACAGGCTGCTTGTGTCCACTTTGAAAACCTGACAGCATTCTGCTGAAATAAAGCTGTTTGAACGAAACTATGTGTTTTCTCCTTATTTATAAAATCGTGATTATATTGCGAATTCTACACCTCTCAGAGTGAGGCTAGCAATTGGTGACAAATTAGGGGGCAGGTTTGTGCTGTAGGTCTGTGCCGACCCGGTGCTGGATCAAGACTGTCCAAACCCACGTCGTTACTCTTACATTATGACCGAAACGTCTGTGAGAAATGCTTTAAAATAACTACAGACAACCACAGGGTCGTCCTGCTTCCAAGAAGAGGAAGAAATGGCTCCTTACTGACGGTGAAAACAGGCAACGTTGTCAGGTGAGTTTCTCCACAGCACCACAGTATATCATAGAATCATAGAAATTTACGGCACAGAAGGAGGCCATTCGGCTCATCGTGTCTGTGCCGGCCGAAAAAGAGCTATCCGGCCTAATCCCATTTTCCAGTTCTTGGTCCGTAGCCCTGTAGGTTACGGCACTTCAAGTGCCTATCCAAGTACTTTTTAAATGCGATGAGGGTTTCTGCCTCTACCACCCTTTCAGGCAGTGAGTTCCAGACCCCCACCACCCTCTGGGTGAAAAAAGTTCTCCTCAACTCCCCTCTAATCCTTCTACCAATTACTTTAAATCTATGCCCTCTGGTTATTGACCTCTCTGCTGAGGGAAATAGGTCATTTCTATCCACTCTATCTAGGCCCCTCATAATTTTATACACCTCAATCGAGTCTCCCCTCAGCCTCCTCTGTTCCAAATGGTGTAGAACATGAATAGAGGAAAACTATTTCAATATGGTACAATTTGCCTTTGTTGTTGTAACTATTCCGTGTAAATATCATAGCCCTGTAGATGTAAATTAACATTTTATCAAAGAAATTATTCTTTAGACTCAAGTGTATTTAACGTTTATGCCTCTTAAACATACGCTTATGCTAAGTGTGTACAAATTGTGGATAAATACTCTGGAGTACATTCTTCATCAACACATGATTAGGTGCTCAGCTTTCAAATATAAAACCTTTAATCCTGAGGATCCCATCCTGGGAGGAGGTTGGAGCTTTCTTCTGAATGATTTATGAAAACTAATCTGTCGATTCTCAACACAAATGAGTCTCTCAGTGGTCTTACAGAAGCATTTGCCTACAGTTAATTCAATGAAAGTGCGTGTTGGGGGGACAACTGGAATATAAACAGTGTGGCTTTCACTTATGTGGAAATGAAGGAAATTTTCAGGAGGTAGAATTAATTGATCCTGTTTAAAATATATTTTTATAGTCTTCCTTATTCTCCCTGCTTTAGTTAGTCCCATCTTATAAGCATTATGTAGCCGGAAAAAGTTGGCCGGGTGATTTACTCCCAGAGTTCTCAGTAAAACCAGAGCCTGCTATCCACAAGGTGAGTTTTTGAAATTTACTTAAATGTGGAGCCGGGAGGAGCAGAAGTGACGCGGGCCACTGCGCCCCCCCGCCCTGACCTCCAATCCTGCCCCAACCCGGCCTCCTAACTCCCGATCCCCAGCCTCCGATGCTCCCCCTCCCCCCTCCCCCCCACCAGCCTCCAAATTCCCAACCCCTGGCTTCACTTACTAGAGGGCCTCAGCGACACTTGCAGTGCCCCAATCCTGGTTTATTCTTCGCCATCTGGCTCCATTGAAATGAGGCCCAACAGCAGGGGCACCTCGAGCCTCATCGTTCAGGCGCAGGGTATGTACCCTGCCACCTCCCGCGTGCCCAAAACTGGGCACACCCGAATTTCAACCTCAATGTTCTTCCCTCGAACTCCTTAGGATAAGATAAAATTACATATATGAATGTGTGCACTGCAAAGCCAGGTTAAACGCAATAAGCATGTGACAAATATTTTTGTGTGTAAACAGATTACTAAATAATGTGGTTTATCTGTGTATCCAACACAGATGCTGGGAACATCTGCTACCTGGAAGTAATGTTGTGAGGTACCAGTTCAGCACTATCACCTGCACACCCAGTAGGAAATGTCTTTTGATTGAATTCTCACGAAGCATTATGTTCTCTGCATTACTCATCACCTGCACTTCCAAAATGCTTTCTTTGGGTATATTACAGAATGTAGCTGAAGCTATTTTCTTTCCAGGATCCTCTAAATTTAGTGTAACCCGCTACTGTCAGTGAAATTCAACCTGCGGTGACTCAGAAGAGAGCGGAGAGATGCTTTACAATGACATTTAGTTGTCCATGGGTAGATGTCAATCCAGTCAGAGTGCAACATGCAGCTTCCTGTCAGGAACAAGTGAGTGCACCCAGACCAAAGTAAAACAAGATATCCATGTCAGTCGAATTCAGTCCTGTCTTCGGAGGCTGGCAAGATATACTGTTTTGGTGTTAAACAGAATGGATTCCATGGGGATTGAGTAACAATAGATTGTACAATTCTTTCACCTCAGGGTTTGAATCCAGCCTGGACGAATGGGATGAAAGTATCTTTTCTCCGCTGACTGTAACCGCTCTATGCAAAAATTATTTTCGTCAGTTTCAACCCATTTCCAAGAAGATGTGTCAGCCGTGGCTCAGAGGCTAGCACTCTCGCCTCTGAGTCAGAAGGTCGTGGGTTCAAGTCCCCACTCCATGAAACTTGAGCACAAAAATCTCGGCTGACACTCCAGTGCAGTGCTGAGGGGGTGCTGCACTGTCGGAGGTGCCGTCTTTCAGGTGAGACGTTGATCCGAGGCCCCGCCTGCTCTCTCAGGTCACACGGGAACGGTAGCATAGTGGTTATGTTACTGGACTAGTAATCCAAAGGCCTGGACTAATGATCCAGGGACATGAGTTCAAATCCCACCACGGCAGCTGGGGAATTTTAATTCAGTTAATAAATAAATCTGGAATAAAAAAGCTACTATCAGTAATGGTAGCGGTAACCATGAAACTATCGGATTGTCGTAAAAACCCATGTGGTTCACTAATGTCCTTTAGGGAAGGAAATCTGTCGTCCTTACCTGGTCTGGCCTATATGTGACTCCAAAGACAATGTAGTTGACTCTTAACTGCCCTCTGAAATGGCCGAGCAAGCCACTCAGTTGTAACAAACCGCTAAAAATAACAATAATAAGAATAAAACCGGACGGACCACTTGGCACCGGCTACGGACACGGCAACGGCACACCCAGCCCAGTCAACCCTGCAAAATCCTCCTCATTAACACCTGGGCACTTGTGCCAAAATTGGGAGAGCTGTCCCACAGACTAGTCAAGCAACAGCCTGACATAGTCATACTCACAGAATCATACATTTCAGTCAATATTCCAGACTCCTCCATCAACCATCCCTGGGTATGTCCTGACCTAGCAGAGGTGGCGGCACAGTGGTATACAGTCGGGAGGGAGCGGCCCTGGGAGTCCTCAACATTGCTTCCGGACCCCATGAAGTCTCAAGGGCTTCAGGTCATGGGCAAGGAAACCTCCTGCTGATTACCACCTACCGCCCTCCCTCAGCTGATAAATCAGTACTCCTCCACATTGAACACCACTTGGAAGAAGCACTGAGAGTAGCAAGGACACAGAATGTACTGTAAGATTCTCAAAATTCACAGATCCCCCTAACTCTAAGAAAAACCCTAAGGAAAAAGACTGTGGACTCTTTTCTAGCTATTACAGGGTGGTGAAGTGCATTGGGCCTAACCGAAGGACATTTTAAAGCAAGAACCAAGATTTGGTATTTTAAAACATGTCTGGACTTGTAAGGGAGAAAAGGCTGTGAAGGGAGGTGGGTTCAACCTCTGTAAAGACAGTTTGGGTATTGGAGCTAATGGAAACTGTCTGGGCAACCGCATGACCTCGCTGGGAGTTTAAATCGGCCCCCTATCAGACATTAGCATCCTAACAATAAACCCGAGGAAAAACAGTCTCCACCCCAAGTTACAGAGCCCATTAAAACATGCATAAAACAGATCACTTCGGCTTACTCTATAGAAATCCTAGGCCCAGTCAAGAAACCCAAAACATGAGGACAATCAACTACGATTAAGTGGCAAATCGACAGGATGGGGCCATCCCGGGACCACTTCACACCTTAACAAACAAGTTACCGTTAACGAGCCCGCCAAAATCTAACAAAGACCGGGACCTGATTTGGCGCGCAGATAAGGGAGCTTCAATGGGTATAATTGAAGGCCCGTTCTCAACCTGGAAAAGAAGAGAGGAAGGAAGAACAAGAAGACATCGACGGAGGCATTCTCCGCAACACAGTTCTAAAAACACCACCGTTCAGCGTTCCGTGTCCAGCCAGGAGGTCGACAGCTCGAAGGCCAGACCATCCAACAAAGTAGGCCGACACGAGAAGAAACCAGAACGACCACCTCAGTGACCATCGGACACCTCGCGGCAACAAGGCCCTCACGAAGCAACCAACCGAACACCAAGTATCAATATTTGGGCCACCGCGACCAAAGAAAACCAACTCGAAGAAAACCCGAAGATCCGCAAAGTTTCCACTCTACAATCTACTCCTGACTTACCCCTGGGTAAGATTTTCCCTTAAAAAACTCTAAACCCTACTTCTAAACCAAAGAAAAGTGGGTACTCACCTGATAAATCCAATACGCACCCTACCGCATCAGCGGACTCGCGAAGACTGACCAGATACGCAGTTGAAGTCCTCTACCGCGTACGGGGTACGGCAGACACCAACCGACATATAGAGTGAACCCCAAAACCGCGAACTAACCTAACTGTCAAGGATTCTGGTGAGCATTATCTCTGGTCCTCTGGAGTCCAACCTAACTAGTGAAGTGGGACTGGGAGGGGTGAAGTATTCTTCTAATGTTATTTCCCTCGCTTGTACCAAAGTGTTCCCCACTTTTAGAGTGTTAAGAGTGTTTGTGTTGTGTTTTACTTTCTTGAATAAAGATCAAAGTTCTTGCATCAAAACCAGTTGTCTGCTGCAGTTTTTGTCACAACCCCCAAATAAGTCCAAGGTCTAGAACCAAGGGAGTGGGAGCGATTCGAACTGCTCAGAAGTCAGAGGTGAAGCTGACACAAACCACCACCCCCTACAGTACTCTGGGCGGAGGACTTCAATGTCCATCACCAAGAGTGGCTCAGTAGCACAACTACTGGCTGAGTCCTGTAGGACATAGCTGCCAGACTGGGCCTGTGACAGGTGGTGAGACAACCAACACGAGGGGAAAAACCTACTTGACCTTGTCCTCACCAATCTACCTGTGGCAGATGCATCTGTCCATGACAGTACTGGTAGCAGTGACCACCGCACAGTCATTGTGGAGACGAAGTCCCGTCTTCACACTGAGGACGCCCTCCATCGTGTTGTGCGGCACTACCACCTGTGCTAAATGGGATAGATATAGAACAGATCTAGCAGCTCAAAAGTGGGCATCATGAGGCGCTGTGGGACAGCAGCAGAATTGTATTGCCTGGCATACCCCTCACTCTACCATTACCATCAAGCCAGGAGACCAACCCTGGTTCAATAAGGAGTGCAGAAGAGCATGCCAGGAGCAGCACCAGGCATACCTAAAAATGAGATGCCAACCTGGGGAAGCTGCAACTCAGGACTACATGCATGCTAAACAGTGGAAGCAGCATGCTATAGACAGAGCTCCACAATCAACAGATCAGATCAAAGCTCTGCAGTCCTGCCACATCCAGTCATGAATGGTGGTGGACAATTAAACAACTAATGGGAGGAGGAGGCTCCATGAATATCCCCATCCTTAATGATGGCAGAGGCAAGCATGTGAGTGCAAATGACAAGGCTGAAGTGGATGATCCCTTTTGGCTTCCTCCTGAGGTCCCCACCATCACAGAAGCCAGTCTTCAGCCAATTCGATTCACTCCAGATGATATCAAGAAACGGCTGAGCGCACTGGATACAGCAAAGGCTATGGGCCCCGACAACATCCCAGCTGTTATGCTGAAGACTTGTGCTCCAGAACTAGCCACACCTCTAGCCAAGCTGTTCCAGTACAGCTACAATACTGGCATCTATCCGACAATGTGGAAAACTGCCCAGGTATGTCCTGTCCACAAAAAGCAGGACAAATTCAATCTGTCCAATTACCGCCCCATCAGCCTACTGTTAATCATCAGTAAAGTGATGGAAGGTGTCGTCGAAAGTGCTATCAAGCGGCACTTACTCACCAATAACCTGCTCACCAATGCTTAGCTTGGGTTTCGCCAGGATCATTCGGCTCCAGACCTCATTACAGCCTTGGTCCAAACATGGACAATAGAGTTGAATTCCAGAGGTGGGGTGAGAGTGAAAGCCCTTGACATCAAGGCAGCATTTGACCAAGTGTGGCATCAAGGAGCCCTAGTAAAACTGAAGTCAATGGGAATCAGGGGGAAAATTCTCCACTGGCTGGAGTCATACTGAGCACAAAGGAAGATGGCTGTGGTTGTTCTGGTCAATCATCACAGCCCCAGGACATCACTGCAGGAGTTCCTCAGGGCAGTGTCCTAGGCCCAACCATCTTCAGCTGCTTCATCAATGACCTTCCCTCCATCATAAAGTCAGAAGTGGGGATGTTCGCTGATGATTGCACAGTGTTCAGTGCTATTCGCAACTCCTCAGATAATGAAGCAGTCTATGCCCGCATGCAGCAAGACCTGGATGACATTCAGGTTTGGGCTGATAAGTGGTAAGTAACATTCACACAACACAAGTTCCAGGCATAACTATCTCTAACAAGCGAGAGTCTAACCACTGCCCCTTGACATTCAACGACATTACCATCAACGAATACCCCATCATCAATATCCTGGGGGTCACCATTGCCCAGAAACTTAACTGGACCAGCCACATAAATACTGTGGCTACAAGAGCAGGTCCGAGGCTGGGTATTCTGCGGCAAGTGTCTCACCTCCTGACTCCCCAAAGTCTTTCCACCATCTACAAGGCACAAATAAGGTGTGTGATGGAATACTCTCCACTTGCCTGGATGAGTGCAGCTCCAACAACGCTCAAGAAGCTAGACACCATCCAGGATAAAGCAGCCCGCTTGATTGGCGCCCCATCCACTACCTTAAACATTCACTCCCTCCACCACGGGCGTACCGTGGCTGCAGTGTGTACCATCTACAGGATGCACTGCAGCAACTCGCCAAGGCTTCTTCAGCAGCATCTCCCAAATCCGCGACCTCTTCCACCTAGAAGGACAAGGGCAGCAGGTGCATGGGAACACCACCACCTCCAAGTTCCACTCCAAGTCACACACCATCCTGACTTGGAAGTATATCACCGTTCCTTCTTCGTCGCTGGGTCAAAATCCTGGAACTTCCTCCGTAACAGCACTTTGAGAGCACCTTCACCACACGGGCTGCAGCGGTTCAAGGGCAATTAGGGATGGGCAATAAATGCTGGTCTTGCCAGCGACTCCAACATCCCATGAACGAATAAAAAAAGGTGGATATCCAGCGATCCTATGGCACTATTTCGAAGAGGAGCAGGGGAGTTATCCCCGGTGTCCTGGCCAATATTTAACCCACAATCAACATCACAAAAACAGATGATCTGGTCATTATCACATTGCTGTTTGTGGGATCTTGCTGTGTGCAAATTGGCTGCCGCGTTTCCTACTTTACAACAGTGACCACACTTCAAATAGTACTTCATTGGCTGTAAAGCGCTTTGGGATGTCCTGAGGTCATGAAAGGTCCTACAGAAATGTAAGACTTTCTTCTTTCTTTCTATGTGAGTCACAGCAGAAAACTGTCATGTCACCTTTATCCGCAGTACAGCTCCCTCAATTGTACTTGTTCTAACCAACTTTGATTGTCCAAATTAGCAGTTATATTTATTTATTCTTTTATATTGCATTTTATACTCTTGGCATAAATATGTTATCAGGTAGAATCATAGAATCATAGAATTCTTACAGCACAGAAGGAGGCCATTCAGCCCGTCGAGCCCGTGCCGGCTCTCTGCAAGAGCACTTCAGCTAGTCCCACTCCTCCGCCCTTTCCCCGCAGCCCCGCAATTTTTTTTCCTTCAGGTACTTATCCAATTCCCTTTGAAAGCCATGATTGAGTCTGCCTCCACCACCCTTTCAGGCAGTGCATTCCAGATCATAACCACTCGTTGCGTAATAACGTTTTTCCTCATGTCGCCTTTGGTTCTTTTGCCAATCACCTCAAATCTGTGTCCTCTGGTTCTCGACCCTTCCGCCAATGGGAACAGTTTCTCTCCATCTACTCTGTCTAGACCCCTCATGATTTTGAACACCTCTATCAAATCTCCTGTCAACCTTCTCTGCTCTAAGAAGAACAACCCCAGCTTCTCTAGTCTATCCACGTAACTAAAGTCCCCCATCCTTGGAATCATTCTTGTAAATCTCTTCTACACCCTCTCTAAGGCCTTCACATCCTTTCTAAAGTGAGGTGCCCAGAATTGGACACAATACTCCAATTGAGGACGAATCAGTGTTTTATAAAGGTCCGTCATAACTTCCTTGCTTTTGTACTCTATGCTTCTATTTATGAAGCCCAGGATCCCGTATGCTTTTTAAACCGCTTTCTCAAGCTGCCCTGCCACCTTCAACGATTTGTGCACATATACCCCCAGGTCTCTCTGTTCTGGCACCCCCTTTAGGATTGTACCCTTTTAATTTACATTGCCTCTCCTCGTTCTTCCTATCAAAATGTATCACTTCGCACTTTTCTGCGTTGAAATTCATTTGCCTCTTGTCTGCCCAGTCCACCAGCCTGTCTATGTCTTCTTTAAGTCTATCACTATCCTCTTCACTGTTCACTATACTTCCAAGTTTTGTGTCATCTGCAAATTTTGAAATTGTGCCCTGTACACCCAAGTCCAAGTCATTAATATATATCATGAAAAGCAGTGTCCTAGAACCGACACCTGGGGAACCCCACTGTATACCTTCCTCCAGTCTGAAAAAGAACCATTCACCACTACTCTCTGTTTCCTATCACTGAGCCAATTTCATATCCATGCTGCCACTGTCCCTTTTATTCCATGTGCTTCAACTTTGCTGGCAAGCCTATTCTGTGGCACTTTATCAAACGCCTTTTGGAAGTCCATGTACACCACGTCAACCACATTGCCCTCATCAACCCTCTCTGTTACCTCATCAAAAAACTCGATCAAGTTAATAAAACACGATTTGCCTTTAACAAATCCGTGCTGGCTTTCCTTAATTAATCTACACTTATCCAAGTGACTGTTAACTTTGTCCCTGATTATCATTTCTAAAAGCTTCCCCACTATCGAGGTTAAACTGACTGGCCTGTAACAAGAGTGTAACATTTGCAATTCTCCAGTCCTCTGGCACTACCCCTGTATCTAAGGAGGATTGGAAGATGATGGCCCGTATCGATTTCCTCCTTAACTTCCCTCAGTATCCTAGGATGCATCCCATCCGTTTTCTGATGACTTATCAACTTTAAGTACAGCCAGCCTTTCTAGTACCTCCTCTTTATCAATTTTTATCTCATCCGGTATCTCCACTACCTCCTCTTTCACAGTGAATTTGGCAGCATCTTCTTTCTTGGTGAAGACAGATGCAAAGTACTTATTTAGTACCTCAGCCATGCCCTCTGCCTCCATGCATAGGTTTCCTTTTAGGTCCCTAATCAGCCCCACCCCTCCTCTTACGACCCATTTATTATTTATATGCGTAAAGAAGACTTTTTAATTCCCTTTTATGTTAGCTGCCAATCTATTTTGATAATCTCTCTTTGCCCCTCTTATTTTCTTTTTCACTTCTCCTTTTAACTTTCTATTTCAGCCTGATTCTCACTTCTATTCTCAACCTAACATCTGTCATACGCGCTCTTTTTCTGTTTCATCTCACCCTCTATCTCCTTCGTCATTCAGGGAGCTCTGGCTTTAGTTGCCCAACCTTTCCCCCTTGTGGGAATGTACCTCGACTGTACGCGAACCATCTCCTCTTTAAAGGCAGCCCATTGTTCGATTACAGTTTTATCTTCCAATCTTTGATTCCAATTTACCCGGGCCAGAACCGTTCTCAACCCACTGAAATTTGCCTTCCTCCAATTAAGTATTTTTACTCTAGATTGCTCCCTGTCCTTTTCCATAGCTAATCTGGACCTTATGATACTATGATCACTGTTCCCTAAATGTTCCTCTACTGACACTTGTTCCACTTGACCCACCTCATTCCCCAGAACCAGATCCAGCAATGCCTCCTTCCTCGTTGGGCCAGAAACGTATTGATCAAGAAAGTTCTCCTGAACACACTTCAGAAATTCTTCCCCCTCTCTGCCCTTTACACTATTACTATCCCAGTCTATATTAGGATAAATGAAGTCCCCCATTATCACTACTCTATAGTTCTTGCACCTCTCTGTAATTTCCCTGCAAATTTGCTCCTCTATATCCTTCCCACTAGTTAGTGGCCTATAGAATACACCTAGTTGTGTAATGGCACCTCTATTATTTCTTAACTCTAACCAAATATATTCTGTCCTTGACCCCTCCAGGACATCCTCTCTTTCCAGCACTGTAACATTCTCCTTAATCAATACTGCCACCCCACCTCCTTTCTTTCCTTCCCTATCTTTCCTGAACACCTTATATCCAGGAATATTTAATACCCAATCCTGCCCTTTTTTGAGCCAGGTCTCCGTTATCGCCATGACATCATATTCCCATGTGGCTATTTGCGCCTGCAGCTCACCAACCTTATTTACCATGCTTCGTGCGTTTACACACATGCACTGTAAACCTATCTTAGACCTTCTTGTATCCTCTCTTAGT
Source organism: Squalus acanthias (assembly GCA_030390025.1). NCBI lineage: Eukaryota > Metazoa > Chordata > Chondrichthyes > Squaliformes > Squalidae > Squalus > Squalus acanthias. Next base: position 13,172,888 of record CM059437.1, read on the forward strand.
CTGACCCCACCTAATACCGTACTATTCCTTACTCTAGTGCTATCTGTCTCTCCCAATCCTTTGTGCACTTTGTTTCTCCTTTCTAATGCTACATCCTGGTGCCCATCCCCCTGCCAAATTAGTTTAAACCCTCCCCAACAGCAGTAGCAAACCCCGCCGTGAGGACATTGTTTCCGATCTGTTGAGGTGCAACCCGTCCGGCCTGTACAGGTCACACCTCCCCAGAACTGGTTCCAATGTCCCAGGAATCTGAAGCCCTCCCTCCTGCACCATCTCTCCAGCCACGCATTCATCTGCTGTATCCTCCTATTTCTATACTTACTAGCTCGTGGCACCGGAAGTAATCCAGAGATTACTACCTTTGAGGTCCTGCTTTTTAATCTCTTTCCTAGCTCCCTGAAATCTGCCTGCAGGACCTCATCCCTCTTTCTACCTATGTTGTTGGTACCAATATGGATCACGACCTCTGGCTGTTCACCCTCCACCCCTCAGAATGTTCTGTAGATGCTCAGTGACATCCTTGACCCTGGCACTAGGGAGGCAACATACCATCCTGGAATCACGTCTGCAGCCGCAGAAACGCCTGTCTGCTCCCCTAATTATCAAATCCCCCACCACTATTGCTTTCCAGATCTTCCTCCTCCGCCCTGTACAGCTGAGCTACCCATGGTGCCGTGGACTTGGCTCTGGCTGTACTGCCCAGAGGAACCATCGCCCTCACCAGTAATCAGTATGGCACTAAGTTGGTAATCTCACGTAGAGAGGCCACAGGGTGGCTAGGAAATGCAAGTGTCTCGGTGGTACAGGAGCAGATGCTGTGCTAAGGTTGCTGAGGCTCAGTCAGATGTGCCGGTAGGCATATAACCCACCCGAAAACTTATCTGCGAGCATTCCCAGTCATAGACTCATAGAATCATAGAGATTTACAGCACAGGAGGCCATTCGGCCCATCGTGTCTGTGCCAGCCAAAAAAGTCTATCCAGCCTAATCTCACTTTCCAACTCTTGGTCCGTAGCCTTGTAGGTTATGGCACTTAAAGTGCATATCCAAGTACTTTTTAAATGTGATGAGGATTTCTGCCTCTACCACCCTTTCAGGCAGATAGTTCCAGACCCCCACCACCCTCTGGGTGAAAAAAGTTCTCCTCAACTCCCCTCTAATCCTTCTACCAATTATTTTAATCTCTGTCCCCTGGTTATTGACCTCTCTGCTAAGCGAAATAGGTCCTTCCTATCCACTCTATCTAGGCCCCTCATAATTTTATAGACCTCAATTAAGTCTCCCTCAGCCTCCACTGTTCCAAAGAAAATAACCCCAGCCTATCCAATCTTTCCTCATCGCTAAAATTCTTCAGTACTGGCAACATCCTCGTAAATCTCCTCTGTACCCTCTCCAGTGCAATCACAATCTAGTCCATAGCACTGAAATCTTTCACCCTTATGAGTAAACAAATTCACCAAAATGAAAGAGTTAAACATGGTGGGTACAGATAAGGAAGTGAGCCGAGACAAATATATATTTTTCCAGTTGCTCAAGGTGTATCCTTTCCTCTGGCGATGCATTATACCTGTGGGGAAGATTTCCTGATGACATTCCATCCTCTATGACATAAAAGGATACGCTTGACACCATGATCCAATTGTGACTGCATTACTTATGTGTTATTTGATTAGGCTGGTTGTTTTCATTAAAAAATCTCTCAGAAGTCATTTGTCCACCATGGGCATCCATATGGGTTTTGCACTGAGTCACTGCAGCTTGAATTTCCCACTACAAACACCGAGGGGGGAAAACTTCGTGTACGCCAAGAGAATTGTCGGTGCCAATGGCAACTCGAGTTAACGGCCGCTGAAAATGGCCACCGCGCTACCGGTGAAAAATTCACGCTGGGGGTTGGCGGTGTGGAGCGCAGCGCTAACTTACCGTGCAACGCCCTCCTGGTGGCGTTAATGGAGGCCTCCGACCCGAAGTTTCCGTCCACAGTCGGCGTTGCAGCTTCTGACAGCCTCTGGGAGCGAGGCTATGAAACTCGCAAGGCATTGTGGGCAATTAAAGGGGCTATGATTTAAAGGGGCACTGCATTCAGAACTAATAAAAATTACAATGCAGTGAAAAAGTACAGCTTTCAGCCCTTACTGCCTTTCAATAAAAAAATTACCATTAAAAAGAAGTCCTCAAAAAATGGGGAAAGTGCTTCAGCACTAACACAAATGGCTCAGCGAGCCAGGAAAGGGGCACCCAGGGTCTCGCATGCAGCACTCCAGCTTTGTGCAGGGGGTCAACACTGCAAGAAAGGCTCTCTTCCCACAGGGGCCAGGAGGCCCTCCAAAAAGAAGGATGTGGGACCACATCACTGAGGCCGTCACTGCTAGGAATGTCACCCCCACCGCCTGGCTCCAGTGCCCAAAGAAACTTCATGTTTTCAGACCACTGGTCAAGGTCAGTGAATGCATCTTCAAAAGCCGTCTCCTACCAACTGCATCACTAGCCTCGAACACTGCTCGATCCACGACCTCCACCCCCAATCACTCACCTACCAACAATCAGTACCAGTCACAAGGCACATCTCCCATTCCTAGTCTCACCTCACCCCCTTGGAGGAGACGGTGCAGGTCATTTTTGGCAGGGGCATGGACGAGCCCTTGGCCAGAGGCGGGGCTCAAAGGATACAAGATGTTGGTATCCTCATACATTATCCTCCTTCTAGCATGCACCTCATGTTTTCCCGCCCTCCCCCCACCACAACTCCACCCTTGTGCCTTCCTCATTTTGCACACCCAAGAAATGCAGCCTGCCCAGCCAGTGATTGAACAAGAAGAGGGAGAGGGGAGTGAAGAAGATGAAGAAGAAGAAGAAGAAGAAGAAGAAGATTGATTTGATACTCCCAGCCACCAGGTCCTTATGGTCGACAAGCAAGGCCATTTGCAGTGTCCCCCACTGAAAGTCAGCAGCCTTCCACCAGCCAAGCTGCAGCCACTGGGGTAGCACTGCATGACATCAGTAGGATAGGTAAAGGCACACACAAGACAGTCACTAAGAGAATGCATAATGGTGATGAGTTGATTTCTTGATGTCATATTGGATGGATAGATGTATAAAGTTGGATTGGAAAATTTGCTTTGTGGTGGCTTTTATTTCAGCATCGTGGCCAAGAGGACGCTGTGATGGTCAGTAACAGAGGGAAGGTAAGGTGTGGGACAAATGTTGAAAGGGGAATTGGGGTTGTGGTCACTGGGACTGCAGGCGGATCATTCCATCTCGGATATCCTGGCCAGAAATGGGCTGTCTGGGATGCATCCTTCCCTCTGCTTCCTCCTCTTCAGCTTCCTCCTCTTCTGCTTCTTCCTCTTTTGTGTCTTCCTCTTCCATTTGTGAGCGGATGCTGTAAGTCTGAAATGACAGCATAAAATGCTGGAAATACTCAGCTGGTCAGGCAGCATCTCAACCTAAGATGTGAACTCTGTTTCTCTCTCCACAAATGTTGCCTGACCTGTTAAGTATTTGCAGCATTTTCTGTCTTCTCAGAGGCCTTCCTCTACCATCCGAGGCCTTGCAAGCATCCAGCAGCACTCCCTACACACTTAAAAAAAACTTTTAACATCTATTGCAGCAAGCCACTACTTCAATAAAAAAAAGTCCAAATGTTTAAAAGCAAACTTACTTAAAAGATGTGTGTGTCCCTTTAAGAGGTGCGGACAGCACTCATGTCAGTCTCTTTGCACACTGGGTTTCCCTGGCGTGGTTATGACCCGGCGCTGAACTCAGCGCTAGGGTCGAAGTTGGCCGAGGTGACGTTAAGTTGGCATTGCACACTGACTCACATCGCCACTCCTCCATTTTATTTTTTGCAGTACGCTACTACTTACCGGCAGCACTGCCGGGATGTCGAAAATGGAGGACTCCGCGGGACCCGCTACCAGCTGGTGAAAGAGCGGTGGTCTTTTGCTATTTTTTTTGCTGGTAACAGGTGGTGTTAAGCCCCTGAATTTTTAGCCCCTAATCTGCTCACTTGAGTTCTAAAGCCACCTGTGTGTTCAGTTCGGACTCAGGCCTACCCATCTTTACTACCGGTATAAACATTTAAGTGATGTACACTGGGGTTATGTTGGACAACCAACATTACTTAAAAACAGATTATCTGGCCATGTATCTCAATTCTGTTTTGTGGGATCTTGCTGTGTGCAAATTGGCTGCCCGTCTCCTACACTGCAACAGTGATTGCATTCAAAAGCACTTCATTGGCTGTAAAGTGCTTTGGGACATCCCAAGGTCGTGAAAAGTGCTGTGTAAGTACAAGTCTTCCTTATCACAGGTTAGAATCAGTACAAGTGAGGCCGCCATACTGCGGCGAAAGGTGATCTGGTAATGTTGCGATCCCATGGAAATGTGCTGTCATAAAATAGCTACAAAATTCCTTGTAAAACAGCTGATGCAGCTTAAACATTTAAATTATTCCATTATGGCCATAAAGAGAAAAGAATAGGACCATAAAAATAATTAATGGTTGGTGTCAGCTCATTGGCTGATAATGCAGCCTGAACTACATGGAGCCTTTATCATAAAACAGAAAGACTTGCATTTATATAGCGCCTTTCACGACCACCGGGCATCTCAAAGTGCTTTACAGCCAATGAAGTACTTTTTGAAGTGTAGTCACTGTTGTAATGTAGGAATACAGATGTGTGATGGGAAGAAAGAGCACCACCAGAAGCTGACTAAGCTGCTGAAACACGACAGCCAATTTGTGCACAGCAAGCTCCCACAAACAGCAATGTGCTAATGACCAGATAATCTTTTTTTTAGTGATGTTGATTGAGGGATAAATATTGGCCCCAGGACACCAGGGATAACTTCCCTGCTCTTCGAAATAGTGCCATGGGATCTCTTACATCCACCGGATTAACAGCTCATCCGAAAGACGGCACCTCCGACAGTGCAGCACTCCCTCAGTACTGCACTGGTGTGTCAGCCTAGATTTTTGTGCTCAAGTCTTTGGAGTGGGACTTGAACCCACAGCCTTCATGACTCAGAGGTGAGAGAGTGCTACCCACTGAGCCACGGCTGACACAATGGTTAAATCCACAGAGAACAGTTATCAAAGATTTTTTAATATCTAATTTTCTCGCAGTTGTAGGTATGATCATGCTGAGGTTTGGTTCCAGGACTGAACAGCCCTCTAGTACCACGCCCAAGTGGGGCATTCTTCACACCTGAGCCCAGACAGTGAGTGTCCGCCGACTATTGCTCATTTGGTTCCTTGCTCCCACCACACAGGGCCACCAGTGAAATGGAGATACATTCACGATCACAAACTGGTCAACAAGCCACTTGCCACCTTCCATGAGACAATGTGGTTGGTCTGGGCAAAACTGCTGTCTCTACCACCTCGTTGGGCAATGTCATGCACCAAGGCTTGTCTGCTCTGAAAACTATCATTGAGCAGTAATCAACCTCCGTGGCATCTACGGGGAGACCACAGAAACCCAAGCAGTGAGCAACGTTGGAGGATCTCTCAGGAATGCTCCCATTGAGGCAAAATCTAAGACATTATTAAAGTTCCTTTCTACACTGTTGGAACACCCTTGAGACAACCCCAAAGGGGAGATTCAAACACTTCATAGCAAAGCAATGAGATATTAGTGGCAGCAAAAAGGATTCAGCCTCCAAAAACGCTATGCATGCAGAAACACAGGAACACGTGGCTGGTTCTCAAGTCATTGCTAATCTCCTGGTGGCGTATAAATCAGTGATGAAGAAGTGAGCCAAAGCACGCAGGCCCCACAATCAGAATAGGACAGCCTCTCCCTGGTACAAGGCAGGACCATCTGTATCTGCAATACCTAAAGGTAGATGGCCAGCAGAATCTGCCTCAGAAAAGCTCTCAGGAATCCTCCACGCATACTTCTTCCAAATGGGCTTCATTTAGAGGTAGCACATGGGAAAGAATATGCTGCACTAGTATATGTAGCACAAGGGGTCAGCACAGTAGCACATCCTGTTAAACACGTTGTGCACTCACTCACAAAGCAAATACTCAACACTGAAGAGATTATGACCCCGATATTTACGGGGCGGGATTTCCAAGCGGGGGGAGGAATGCTGTTCCCCGAACGCCGTGGCGTTTTAACTCCATGGCGAGCATGTGTTTTTTTTACAGGTTCCCCGCCCAGAAGCCAGCCTGATTGACAGGCTTGGCTCCCTGTCAGGCGGGGAACGCTGCAGAAGAGGCCGGAGCAGATAGGCTTGTGCTGCTCGGGGTGGAGATCGCGAGGGGGAGGGGGTAGGGGTTGGGTACAGCGTTGTTTGGAGGGTCGGAGAGTGACCTGCGGGGGGTCGGAGAGAGATCGGAGGAAGAGATGGGGGGTCGGAGAGAGATCAGAGGAAGAGATGGGGGTCGGAGAGAGATCAGGGGCAGAGATGGGGGGTCGGAGAGAGATCGGAGGAAGAGATGGGGGGTCGGAGAGAGATCGGAGGAAGAGATGGGGGGTCGGAGAGAGATCGGAGGAAGAGATGGGGGGGTCAGAGAGAGACTGGAGGCAGAGATGGGGAATCGGAGAGAGATCGGATAAGAGATGTGGGGGTCGGAGAGAGATCGGAGGAAGAGATTGGGGGGTCGGAGAGAGATCGGGGGCAGAGATGGGGGGTCGGAGAGAGATCGGAGGAAGAGATGGGGGGGTCGGAGAGAGATCAGGGGCAGAGATGGGGGGGGTCAGAGAGAGACTGGGGGCAGAGATGGGGAATCGGAGAGAGATCGGATAAGAGATGTGGGGGTCGGAGAGAGATCGGAGGAAGAGATTGGGGGGTCGGAGAGAGATCGGGGGCAGAGATGGGGGGTCGGAGAGAGATCGTGGGAAGAGATTGGGAGGTCGGAGAGAGATCGGGGGCAGAGATGGGGGGTCGGAGAGAGATCGGGGGCAGAGATGGGGGGTCAGAGAGAGATCGGGGGCAGAGATGGGGGGTCGGAGAGAGATCGGAGGAAGAGATGGAGGGCCAGAGGAGAGTCGGTGATCACGCGGGGATTCGGTGATCGCCGGGGAAGTTGACAGTTGAGCTTGGGGAGCCGGGGGGAAGCATTCCTGCTCCTCCTGGCCCACAAGCAGTGCTGGGAAAGCACTTAGCTGCTGCATGCAGCAGTCCTCGCCTTCCTTTAGCTGCCGGGTTTCCCGTCTCTGATGAAACCGGAAGTGGACGGGTTAGGTTCGGGTTTGAGATTTTTTACATTTTAATTTCCCACCCGACCCAAACCCACCCATTTGCAGGGGTTAAAATGACCCCCTATGGGCCTGAATTCTCTCGGCCTTTCTGGCGTGGTCCTGCCGTAACTCCAGCGGGCGTCTGGCGGAACAGCCCAGGTCCCGGCCTATGCTGGGGGTTCCATTTCGGACTTGTGAGGAGCTGAGCCTCCAGCCATCTGTTACCGGTGGCACGAAGGAGAGCTGGGTGCAGGGCCATGGGCAGGATTCCCTACACTGGGATATCTCACTTTTCAGACCTCAGTGGTCCATGGCATAAGGTTGGAAGTCGATACCTCCAGGAGTACTGGCCTCCAGACTGGCACAAGTGGGCTTGGAAGAAGGGTCGAGGTCAGGAAACGGCCTGTACCACCAAAGAGGAGGTACTTTTTAATTATTTTTAATACCCATCCCCTTTGTAATGAGGTTCAGAAATTGGCCCTCTGGGAAGGGGGGGGGACTGGACGCCTCCCCTAGGTGTCGGAGGATCTGATAGCTTGGGGCTGGCGGGTGCCCGAGATGTGCCAATAAAGACAGGCTTGATGCTACACCCTTTCTACTATGTTCACCAGAAGACTCCTCTTTGACAAGATCTGGAAGCGATCTCCTGCTCTGCTGACCAATCAGACTTGACTGACTATCTCAGATGCTTTCACACCAGTTTCAATTGTGTGAAATTAGCATGCTGTACAAAGCAAATAAGTTTTGAGTACATCTGTGCGTTTATCAGTGATTGCTGCTCAACAAGATCTTAACAGGCATAAAAAATGTTCAAAACTATGCCTGTGTTTTAACATGCGTTGGACTTGATTAATCCCATGAGCAACTTGAAAGGCAGGCACAAAAGTTAACGACCACTCTATTAACGGCAGTGCACAAAATGACTACACCTTGATGCATACTTAATGGCAGCGCTAGCTGTAACACATAGAACAAATTAACCCCCAATATGAGGTTATTAATCTCTTAGAATTAGGATGTGGGAATTCAGTGCACATATGTGAACGGAATATAGAAAATGTACTGTGGAGGCATCAATGATATCTGAGTGTCATTAGGAACAACCAGGGAAGTGAATTGATAAAGGGAATTAAACACAAGTATTAATGGATATGAGATTAACAGTCTTCCTCAGCTGGATACAAAGAAGAACAAATGAAGAGTGACCTTTTAATGGTATATAATTATAATTTGAATGGAATTGTCCTTTAAGACTTCAAGCTGCAATTGATGCACTCCGGGGCAATGTGTTCAATGAAGTATGTTAATTTCTTCTAAAACTCATACTTTTCATCTTTTATTAATCTAATAGTCAGCGGAAGCTCTGAACAGCAAGGGAGCTTTAGAAAGTCATCAGCAGTACATGTTTTAATCTAAGTCTTGTACATTGTTTCAGTTGAATGTTGAAAGGTTTTCTGTCCACTCCGTCACAATACATTATTGACGTGATTAAATACCCGTTGAGTTCTGTTTATGTTTCTTCAATAGATGAAGAACAAAGAGGTAGCACCGAAGATAACATTTCAGTACTTCAGATAAATCCTAAATCAGACTCCGGAGTTGGATACGGAATTTTCTTTTTCAGGTGTCCGGATCAAAAGAATGATACCCGGACTTCAAGGGTTAAGTTACAAGAAGAGATTACACAAACTAGGGTTGTATTCCCCAGAATTTAGAAGGTGATCTGATGAAGGTTTTCAGGATATTAGGGGGAATAGATAGAGAGAAACTATTACCGCTGGTTGGGGATTCTAGGACTAGGGGGCAGAGTCCAAAATTTAGAGCCAGACCTTTCAGGAGTGAAGTTAGGAAACACTTCTACACACAAAGGGTGGTAGAAGTTTGGAACTCTCTTCTGCAAACGGCAACTGATGCTAGATCAATTGTTAGTTTTAAATCGGAGATTGATAGCTTTTTGTTAACCAAAGGTATTAAGGGATATGGGCCAAAGGCGGGTATATGGAGTTAGGTCACAGATCAGCCATGATCTCATTGAATGGCGGAACAGGCTCGAGGGGCTGAATGGCCTCCTCCTGTTCCTATGTTCTCAGATTCTTTCAACGACTTCAGGCTTTACAAAGCAACAGTGCTCCTAATCTTTAAGCTGCATCTTAACTGACCACACACCTGATTTCAGATAGATATTATAAAGTTAATTTATATTATAAGAGTATTTGATATTATTGTTCCTTTCCACGTATCTACCTCCCTCTCCTCCTTTAGGACGCTCCTTAACACCTACCTCTTTGACCAAGCTTTTGGTGACCTGTCCTAATATCTCCTACGTGGTTCAGTGTCATATTTTCTTTGATAACGCTCCTGTGAAGCGCCTTGGGACATGTTGCTATGTTAAAGGTGCTATATAAATGTAAGTCGTTGTTATTCTTCCTGAACATCAGTTAAAAGGTTTAACCTAGCATGTCACCAAAGGGGTCAAGTAGAAAATGTTCAACCTGCCCTAAATGGTACCAAGGATCTTCAGTTATATGGAGAGACTGGAGAAGCTGGGATTGTTCTCCTTAGAGCAGCGAAGGTTAAGGGGAGATTTAATAGGGGTTTTGATAGCGTAGATAGGGAAAAACTGTTTCCACTGGCAGGAGGATCAATAACTGGAGGACACAGATTTAAGATAATTGACAAAAGAACCGGGGAGGGAAAGATTTTGTTTACGCAGCGAGTGGTTATGATCTGGAATGCACTACCTGAAAGGGTGGTGGAAGCAAATTCAGTAGTAACTTTGAAAAGGGAATTGGGTTTATACTTGAAAAGGAAACATTTGCTGGGCTATGGGCAATGTTCAAGCTAATTTTTTGGGTGCGCGGCCCCTTTAAGGGGCTGCATGGCCCATTCAAATTACTGCGCATGCGCGTTTTTTGCCATTAGAATTCCGTTGAGCTGGCTGCACGGGCCCTGCAGATAGCTGCGTGGCCACACAGCTTGAAGGGAACATTGGCCATGGGGTAAGAGCAGGGGAGTGGAACTAAATGGACAACTCTTTCAAAGAGCCGGCACAGCACGATGGGCTGAATGACCTCCATCTGTGCTGTAAGAGTCTATGATCCTTTCATTAAACACTTTGCCTCAGGGTTTAGCTGGTCTTGGTTATAAGTAACTTCTCAAACTCAAACAACATCGGTAAAAGCTATTTTTTTTAACATGTTGAAAAGATAACGCAAAATTTAACAAGAAAGTAAATTATTTACCATAGGTGCTGTGGCTGCAATCACACTACCACGGAGGGAAAACTTTTGATGGGACATGTGTGAGCAGATAAATCATCTTATCTCACTCAAGCATTTAGCACTAGTGATGATGATTTATTGTTTGTTTGTAAAATAATAATTTGTACAAGTCTAGAATAAGTGTCCCAGGTGCAGCATTCTTGTGTAACCCAAGGAAACAAGAAATAGTTGGATCGACTAGAGGAAAACATTAAATATAATAAATAGAAATGTCATATTTGATGAGGCATTAATCATTTTTAAATTGTGCAGGTTATTAGAGAGAAGGAAAATGATGAGTAAACAATTTTGATAATTTGAAAAATCCTGATTATAAACTACAGCACCTGCTTATTAGAAATATCAAGCATAATTATCTACCTAAGAATAAGCATGAATTGCTCATACCAATAGAAGCAAATAATCTGTTCCAGAGAAGTCCCCGAGCATGCAAATAATCGTCAAAATAATACAGGATCCATTATTAGGACACCATTAAACTAAGGATAGCCATCAGGGTCAAATTATCCAGGCAACTGTGAACATACAAAATATGACAGACAGGAAAAGACCGACTGGTCCATCCAGCCTGTCTCATACACCTGTGATGCCTTGGCCCTGAGCTCTGGAATTCCCTCCCTAAATCTCTCCACCTCTCTCTCCTCCTTTTAGATGCTCCTTAAAACCTACCTCTTTTGACCAAACTTTTGGTCACCTGTCCTAATATCTCCTTCTTTGGCTCAGTGACAATTTTTGTCTGATTACGTCCTGTGAAGCACCTTGAGGTATTTTGCTATATTAAAGGTGATACATAACTGCAGGTTGTTGCGACTGTTGTTGTAATGTATCGCAATACATGCACTCCCCACCATACCTGGACTCCATGTAATCTCCTCGGAGAGGCGAAAACCCAGATAAAAACCCAGGCCAATAAGAGAAAAAAAATCTGTTCTTGTTCCATTGTCTCAGGACTCTTGTTATGTGACCTGATATACAAAGAATTTCAAAACAACTATCAAATTAGGGTTCAGTTCGTATCGCCTTTGCCAGTCTGTTGTATGTCTATAAATGGGTATCAAATATGGCTTTTAACATTTTTAATGTACAGCAAATTATGATTTTGCCAAAAGTAGATACATCCCCTTTTGGAGGCAAAGCTATAAGCACCAGGTATACTATCTTGGCAAAATCTGTGCCAAGAATGTATAGCTGCAAACACAGAGTTAGCCAAAGTGCTTTGAGCTGACTCCTGCAATCTTGTGGGGCCAGCTCAGTTGAATAAGTAGCAGAATGTCTGAGCAGAGCTTTGGTCAGTAGCTAGCCTAATAGGGTATGCAGCAAATCTGACTAACTGTTTAAATTTAAAAGGATGTGACCACTTAACAGTAAGTGGCTGCACATGAGGGCTAATGTTCTTTCACCCTTTGCAAGGGTTCAAAATGGACTTCAAATATTTTTCAGGTTTCTCCAAAGCTGGCGTGGGGGAGAGGGTAGACATGCCATGCAAAATGAAGTGGAAGGGGACCTGATGTGGAGATAAGAAATGGAGTCTTTGGGCAAGTGATGGGCCAACAAACCCATTTTGATTTGATGGCTGGCAAAGTGGATGTGCTGCTGCGTGGGGTGGGTGTAAGGAGATTTGCCCTGTTTGGCACTCCTTGGCACCTTTCCCAGATGAAGGCAGTGGGCTGCATGCCTGGCAGGTGAGGCTTAATGCTGGCAGTGAGCAAGCAGAATATTTACCCTTTGTGGCAATTGTTGCTGAATGGGTTAGAACAGTGCCTGGTCACTTCTGCAAACTGAATTCAAATCTAGTCTAGACTGATGGAATGAAAGTCTTCCTCCATTGCCTGCAAAGGTCTCAACCTGGTTCCACAGCTCAAAACAGCTCATGACTTTGGCAGTGGCGCAAAATTGGCAATGCCACACAGAAGCTTAAAGGATGAATGGATGGCAAAGTGAAAAACAAGCATACTGGTGTAGTAGGAGGTGGTCTCCTGAAGTTGGAGTCAGTGCTTGCTATTGAGGCAGAGTAGAGGAAGTTTTCTCGACATGTGTCTCATGCTACAGCCTCACCTGGGAGTCACAGGGGTGAAAGCAATGGAACTGAATATCGGACGGGACGTATAACGGGTGGTAGATGCAATTCCACCCGTTCATCATTCCCGCCTGAGTCCCAATTTCACCCCCTATACCTCTGAGCGATACACATTCTTGGGGCACTTTATTAATTTTGCTTTGTTCCAATCGGAGGTACCAAAGAGACCTTTATTGTTTTGTGAGTGTGCGGTGAATCTTTTTTAAGTGTGTATGTGTGCCAAGATTGTACTTGTACAATGTATGTTTTCAACCTGAGTTTTCTTGGCTGCTGGTGGTCGATAAGGAAGTTCTCTGGGTCAGAAGATTTCTGTATTTAGTGACTCACTAGTGTGTTACTTCTGTTGCTGTACATTAATAAAACATGAATTTTTCAATGATAGTGTTGTTTTCCTGAGGTAGCTGAACTGTCTTTGAAATGTTGGGATGAGGGTCTCCAATAGCTAGAGGGGAGTCTCCACAAAGAAAATCTGAAAACCCACTGCTGTATAGAACTTGTTTTCAAATTCAACCACTTTTTGCAATAGGCAAACAATCATTTCAAAATAAACAAAGCTATTATATCGCTGGAAAGGAACACTTTGTCCAATTGTTTTCACCATTGCCAATTGATGAGAACGGCAGTCGTCTTCACTGACTGACAGCCGAACAATGGTTGCCAGGTGACGTCGAGAACCGCAGGCAATCATCTGCCCAAATGGGCGAAAACATTATCCATTTTTAAAATATCTGCCGTCTCGGAGATTATACAATAACCTGAAGACTATTCCCACTCAGGTGAGAGAAGTGCCTTGGCAGCTGAAACCCTTATAAGGTGTTCTCCCATCACTTCTGCAACTCATTAGTGGGTGGCTTACTGCTGCAGCCCTCAACTGCTGTCAGTTCTTGTAGAGTATCCACAGCTTCCTATTTATTCTTGTTCTCAGCCTATATCCTTCCAACTTTCCAATGATAAACTTTGAAGTTTATGTCACAACGATATTTCCAGCATTTTTTTCCTGGCCAGTCACCTGTTCCATCAGCTAATGTATTCCAGAGCAGCCTGCATGTGCGGTTTGATATTTCGGATTTCACCTATAATGTTAATCAACTGATAATTATTAAGCATCAAATTTTCCCTCCTTGTTAAAACTAAATTTAGATAATACTGAAGTGCAACAGTTATTAGCATATTAAATAGAAAATTGACTGCATTTGCATAAATGGCATAAACTTCCTAGATTAACTCACATCTGTCAGACGCACTGCTGTGGTAAATAAGATGCTGGAAAGCCAACACCAAATGATTACTGAAAGTCTCTGTAATCATTTCTCTGTGCTTTTACTAAGTTGGGAAAAATAAATGCCAACCCTCCTGATTTGGACTGGGAGACAGCAGTCTCTTCCTGGTATTTGGGGAGAAACTGCTGAGATATTAGGGGAGGCGCATATTAGGCGATTGTGAACGCCTAACCCTTGACTTCCAGTCCATTAGTTTTCTTCCAGGAAGGCTGAGGCAGGAAATCTCCCCTATTGCTTGCCAAGTACCTTGGCACATCACAGGCCAGAAATGGTGGTCTTACAGGACCCCATGTAGACCCCACACCAGTAGTAAAAACCCATACGATCATACATACGAACATATGAATTAGGAGCAGGAGTAGGCCACTCGGCCCCTCGAGTCTGCCCCGCCATTCAATAAGATCATGGCTGATCTGATTACTCCACATTCCCGCCTACCCCTGATAACCTTTCACCCCCTTGCTTATCAAGAATTTATCTACCTCTGCCTTAAAAATATTCAAAGACTCTGCTTCCACCACCCTCTGAGGAAGAGAGTTCCAAAGACTCACCACCCTCTGTGAGAAAAAATTTCTCCTCCTCTCTGTCTTAAATGGGCGACCCCTTATTTTTAAACAGTGACCCCTAGTTCTAGATTCTCCCACAAGAGGAAACATCCTCTCCACATCCACCCTGTCCAGACCCCTCAGGATCTTATATGTTTCAATCAAGTCACCTCTTACTCTTCTAAACTCCAGCGGATACAAGCCTAGCCTTTCCAACCTTTCCTCATAAGACAACCCGCCCATTCCAGGTATTAGTCTAATTCAACCACTTTTTGCAATAGGCAAACAATCATTTCAAAATAAACAAAGCTTCAAAATAAACTTCTGCCCTGTGATTTACCGAGGAATGAATACAGGTTGGAGGTAGGTCGGTCTACAACATTGTAGACCCGATTCTGTGCCCTGTGCTGGTCTCTGGCAGTGCACCCTCTCAACTCCTGCCTTTACGTTTAGCCCACATGACCTCATGGTTGACTGTGGGACAGATGTAATGTACAGAAAAAGCGCTACCCATTAGGTTCCTACCTGGAGAGTGCTGTGCTATGCATAAATTATACTAATAGGATGTGGTGTAAACTCCTTTATGGTAGCTTCAAATTACAGGCTGGGCTGGTCACTAAGTGCTACAGCTTTGATTCAACATTAATCGTGTACTGACGCAGCTTAACTAAAATTTTCACAATCAATTCTGCTGAAAAGTAATTTGATTACTTTTTAACCCATCAGAGCACAGTGAATTCCACATTTCAGCCTCCTTCTGCCACTACTTTCACACTTATCTCCTCGACTATTTGAATGCTGAAGCCAGTTTTGGTTCCCTCCCACGCCGGGTGATTTAGCGGCCTTGGAAAAGGTTCAAAGGAGAGCTACGAGAACGATTCCTAGCTTAAAGAACCGTAGTTACTCAGGTAGATTAAAGAGATGGGCCTAGTTACTTTAGAGCAGCGTAGACTTAGAGGCGGGCTGATGGAGGTCTATCAAATGACTAATGCATGGATTGCATGCCTATTGCTGAACCCATCTCTTTGACCAAGGTTTTGGTCACCTGTCCTAATATCTCCTTATGTGGCTCGATGTCAAATTTTGTCTGATAACGGCTCCTGTGAAGCACCTTGGGACGTTTTACTTTGTTAAAAGGCGCTATATAAGTCCAAGTTTTTGTTGTTGTTGTATTACTGACAATTCATTAAAGGGGCACGGTCTCCACGAAAAAGTATTTGCCAAACTTTGTTTTGATTTGGGGAAGAGGAAAAGTCTGAAGAGCTCTACATCATTCCCCTTAAAATGATGTCATGAGCAAGCAGCGTTTTGCAAGAAAAAAGGAAAGACAACGTGTCATTGTAACACTCAAATACAATAGTTCCAAAATGCTCTACCTACTTGAATTATCTTGTAATTCAGCGATTGTTGCTGAGCAGGCAAATGTATTCAATAGAAACTACGTAGGATTACATAAGATATACAGGACAGAAACAGGCCATTCGGCCCAACCAGTTCATGCCGGCGTTTAAGATCCACTCGAGCCTTTCTTCATCTAACTCTATCAGCATAACCCTCTATTCCCTTCCCCCTCATATGCTTATCCAGCCTCCCCTTAAATGCATCTATACTATTCGCCTCAACCACTCCCTGTGGTAGCAAGTTCCACATTCTCACCACTCTCTGGGTAAAGAAGTTTCTCCTGAATTCCCTATTTGCTTTCTTGGTGACTGTCTTATATTGATGGCCTCTAGTTTTGCTCTTCCCCACAAGTGGAAACACTCTCTCTGTATCTACTCTATCAAAACCTTTCATGATTTTAAAGACCTCTATTAGGTCACCCCTCAGCCTTCTCTTTTCAAGAGAAAAGAGACCCAGCCTGTTCATCCTTTCCTGATAGGTATACCCTCACATTTCTGGTATCATCCTTGTAAATCTTCTCTGCACCCTCTCCAGTGCCTCTATATCCTTTTTATAATATGGCGACCAGAATTGTACACAGTACTCCAAGTGTGGTCTAACCAAGATTCGATACAAGTTTAGCATAACTTCACTACTTTTCAATTCTATCCCTCTAGAAATAAACCCTAGTGCTTGGTTTGCTTTTTTATGGCCTTGTTAACCTGTGTCGTTACTGTTAGTGATTTGTGTATTTGTACTCCGAGATCCCTTTGCTCCTCTACCGCATTTAGAAACTAGAAGAGGTTTGCTGAACAATCTTTTACAAAGATCAAGCCCCTTTCATAGAAACATAGAAACATAGAATCTAGGAGCAGGAGTAGGCCATTCGGCCCGTCGAGCCTGCTCCACCATTCAATACGATCATGGCTGATCATCCAAATCCAGTACCCTGTCCCTGCTTTTATCCCCACAGTACACATATCCCACCCTACCCCCGTAACCCCACGTATTTAATTCCCCCTAACATATCCCATCCTATCCCCATAACCCCACATATTTAATCCCCCCTAACACGAAGGGTCAATTTATTATAGCCAAATCAACCTAACCCGCACATTTTTGGACTGTGGGAGGAAACCGGAGCACCCGGAGGAAACCCACGCAGACACGGGGAGAATGTGCAAACTCCACACAGACAGTCACCCGAGGTCAGATTCGAACCCGGGTCTCTGGCGCTGTGAGGCACCAGTGCTGACCACTATGCCACCGTGTTGCCCAGATTTCAATACAGATTTGAAAAAGGTTTGGTCCCATTGAATTTGACTTTTAAGACCATATCCTTTCTCGAATTCATATGAAAAAGCAAATAGATCATAATTGAAATGCAGTCCCATTATAAAACGAATTAAAAAATAATCTTTGAAAGTAAAATACAAAATTCCAATTTTGTAACCTTTTAATAGTATCCACAAACCTTACCCACATTTTTGGGTTCATGTGGCCTTCATATGATGCTAAACTGAGTGTAAATCCAGAGTCAGGGGCTGAGCTGACTCCGGAGTAAAACAAAAATGAGAAGTCGCACAACACCAGGTTATAGTCCAACAGATTTATTTAAAATTACAAGCTTTCGGAGCTGTCGCCCCTTCCTCAGGTAAAGTTACAATGAGTAAAACAGAGTGAGAGCCCTCCTGGAGGCAGTAATCTCACACCACTTCGCTTTAGCACTGTGTGAAGTGGAAATCCAATGCGGTGTCAAACTTGGCTCACACAGTGTTCAGGGGCCTCCTGGATACTTAGAAAACCAACTGACTTTAATTGAGAAACAGAGTTAACGTTTCAGGTCTGGGACCCTTCATCAGAACTGGAAAAAGCTGGAGATGTAACGGATATTAAGCAGGTGCAGAGACGGGGGGGGGGGGGGGGGGGGGGCGGAGGGGTGGAAGGAATTGAAGGAATATACTGTGCTTATGTAAGAGGCAGGAAAGATAAAATGTTGCAAATGGGAATGGCAAAATCATACAGCAGGAAAAATGGGGGCAGGGGTTATAGTTTGAAATTGTTGAACTCGATGTTGAGTCCAGAAGGCTGTTCCTGCTGTATGATTTTGCCATTCCTATTTGCAACATTTTATCTTTCCTGCCTCTTACATAAGCACAGTATATTCCTTGAATTCCTTCCTCCCCTCCCACCCCCCCCCTCTCCCTGTCTCTGCACCTGCTTAATATCCGTTACATCTCCAACTTTTTCCAGTTCTGACGAAGGGTCACAGACCTGAAACGTTAACTCTGTTTCTCTCTCCACGGATGCTGCCTGACCTGCTGAGTGTTTCCAGCGTTTTCTGTTTGTTATTTCAGATTTCCAGCATCCGCAGTATTTCGCTATTGACTTTAATTGAAATGTTTAGAGGGCACAGACTCTCCCCTGCCCGTTCCCGAAACATTTTAATTTCTAACTTTGGCGAGAGAGCTCGGTTCGTCCACGTGTCCAGGCAAGCACAAAGCTCTCTCCGAAACAGACAGTTCAAGATTTAGTTGGGCCGGAGACAAACAATGTAAATAGTTTTTAAAAGCCATACTGCAGCTATCAGTCTCAGGCTGGTCTCAGTATAAATGCAAAAAGAAAGAAAAGACTTGCATTTCTCTAGCACCTTTCACGACCTCAGGACGTCCCAAAGCGCTTTACAGCCAGTGAAGTACTTTTTGAAGTGTAGTCACTGTTGTAATGTAGGAAACGTGGCAGCCAATTTGTGCACAGCAAGCTCCCACAAACAGCACTGAGATAATAAGCAAATAATCTGTTTTAGTGATGTTGGTCGGGGGGATAAATATTTACCAGGACACCGGGAAGAACTCATCTGCTCTTCTTTGAAATAGTGGCACGGGATCTTTTATGTCCACCTGAGAGGGTAGATGGGCCCTCGGTTTAACGTCTCATCCAAAAGGCAGGCACCTCCGACAGTCTCTGAGGCCTCCATTGAGCGGTTTCTCATTAGCTTTGCGAGGTAGGACGTTAGGCTCTTCCACTGTAGTTTAGACAAGATTAGCTTCAAAATATTAGATCTTTTATAAATTGGGAAAGCCCATGGAGACCATAGTGAGGGGGAAGAATACTATTTGGCTCCATTCAGCACGAGACTCAATAAGGAATGAGTCCAAAGCAACAACAAATTACACCCATTGATCCAAAAAGTTGCAGAACAGAAGCCTCGATATTAGTAATGCACTATGCAAATTAGTACCTGAGGCTATTTATAAAGCACAATAGAAACACCCAGTGACTGTGGGAGGAAACACTCAATGGAGACCTCAGTAACTAATGGATGATCCAGGTGACAGGCAACAGTAATTCTTCACCCAAGAGACACTCTGGGTCCTGCAGGCTAATGATTTCTCCCCTGATTGATCTTGCAGCTTTTTGACACGGCAATCTACATTTTGAGCAGGCTGTCCAGAAAATGTCTAAATTGTAAAATAAAAAGGACGAAGATCTGATTCCCCCCCACCCCCCACCCACCCAATAGAAGCCTGTTTCATCTGCTTATTTCTGTGGAATCACAGCCTCTATAGCGGCAGTGTCGTTGTGTGAAGTTTAATGAAGCTCCTCCTGATATGCTGGTGCAGCCTGTAATTAGATGCTGCAGGTTTGAAATTTACAGGATGTGTCACATTTTACATTACCTCCAACACCTTTGAAGTAGGCCATTAAAAAAAATAGCTGCAGCCAGGGATTTTAGTTTTGGACTGAGCTAACATCAATGTCAGTATCAGGTCATCGTCCATTAAATTTTCATTCTGACCTGCAAATCTGCCCTCTCGCTTAGAACCCTTTTGCTCTGAGACAAGTGCATGCAAAGTGATTATATAAAAACCTGGCGTCATTCCTCCCCTCTGCTACCTCTCTCAGCCTTCTTATACCGACCGCTGTTCCAGAATTTGTATTACTGAGGAAGCTAAAACTGGTTCATCCTGCAGCCTTGTACCAGGGTGGATTATAAAATGGACGGGTAGGGAAGTGAAGCAGGCAGACGGGGGCTTCGGTTTAATGTCTCATCCAAAAGACGGCACAGTGAAACAGTGCAAATAGATTTGGGAAAAGATGCTTCAGCTCATTAAGAAGTTAGCTTACATCATAATTATTTACAGAAAATGCTGGAAATACTCAGCCGGTCAGGCAGCATCTGTGGAGAGAGAAACAGAGTTAATGGGCTGGATTTTCATTGACCCGTGGAGGCGGGTTTGGAGGCGTGTGGGGGGTTAAAACTGCGAAAACTGGCGGGCAGGCACAAGTCCGCCTCCATCCCACCTCCACGCAATTTTCATTAAATCGTGTCTGCTGGTCCCGACTCCGTCCCGCCTCTAAGAGGCGGGATAGGCTGTTAAGGCCCTTAACAAGCACTAAATTGGCTCTATAATGCCATTTTGAAAGGCCTTTGTGATTTTAACCCTTTTTCTACGTGAAGCACGCCTGTTCTGAACCACGAATGTGAAACCTGGCTGGCTGGCTATGGGGATTACATATATGGATGGCTATGTGGATGGATGTATATATGGATGGATGGAGAGGAGACATATCTAGGAGTGGTGGTGTAAAAATATCTGTGAGCAGACTTAGGACTGCTGCTGCTCATTTTGCAGGTCCTCTCACAGCAAAGGCCAGGCAGTCTCTGAAGACCTTCAATGCAGCAGCAATGATGACATCTTCAGAGGCGACTTTCAGACTGAAAACACTAATTGGTTCATTGGTTCCCACATGCTGGAACTCAATTACCCAATTAGGTGAAAATTGCATCAATCTCCCACATCCAATTGCAGTCGGGTGGATAACACGAAAAGTGGATGACACGACCCCAACCCACCCCAGTATCAAAATCCAGCCCAACGTTTCAGGTCAACGACCTTTCATCGGAATTGGAAGATGTTAGAGACGAACAGCTTTTAAACAGTGACCTCGAATCTAATTCCATCGTCGACGATGCGGGGTTCAAGTGATTAATTACAGATAAGGGCTGGATTTTACCAGCCCTGAGGAGGCGGGTTTGGAGGCAGGACTGCTGGGAAAATGGGAAAAATTGGGAGCGGGTCCCAACCCCGCTCCCAACCCGCCTCTGAACCATCTTCCCGGGAGGCGGGTCCCCGACTCGCGCAGGGACCCGTCTCCTAGCGGCGGGGAGGGGATTAGAGCCCATTAACTGCCTGTTAACAGGTAGTTAACAGGCAGTTAAGAGGCTTTTCCCCATTTTCAGCCTGCTGATGCAGCCTTCCCGACAGCGGGAAACCCCGCCAGGGTCAGTGAGGCGAGCTGTGGGTCTGCTGCAGTGTAAGTGTGCAAATGACAGCTGCAGAGGTAGTGTGATGGGTGCAATGGTGCACAGGTAAATATGACAGGTGAGAGAAAGTAGTGAGAAATATTTTTATTCTGTTTATATGTATCTGCAGGTGACAAGTTTGATGTTTCTAGAAGCCTCATCTGATTGGCAGAATTGACAGATGGCTTCTGCAATCTCATGTGCAGCTGCCATCTGTTTTCTTCTAAGGAGAGAGTCATTGGTGAGCCTGAGTGCAAGGGCTCACCTTTGGACAGTGATTGTCAGTGTTTGCTAGCACCTCAATGCTGTCAAACACTTTCAAATCATCTGTCAAAAAATTATGGGGCCTGTCACTTTAACAAAACCGGCAGATGAAGCGTCATGCACTGACATCATCTGACACCGGCTTTCCCTTAATTGGCCGGCAAGCCCGCAGGGCGGGTTTATCAAAGCCAATCAGGAGAAAATAGCATCAGGTCGTCAGACGTCGCTGGGGGCGGGACTAGAACCCGGAAACCATCAGTCCCGCCCCCAACGCTCCTCCTCAGGTAAGATCCCGGCCCTACAATCCAGATAGGCTGTGCCTTCACATTCAATTAACCCAACATTTTCTCACAATATAATGAAAGGCAGCACAGAGTACTATTACCAAATAACAAGTAGTGCTTGGGTGAAACCAAGCACTATTAGCATTTTGCTAGATGTTAATTGCAAGATTTAAAACCTGTTCTGAATCTTATATGTGCTGAGCTCTGGAGGATCAGAAATCATAAGTAAAATCTTGTTGAGCCTTACTGGCTATTCATGACCAAAATCCTGCTCATCATTCCGACTGTTCATAGAATCTATGGGGCACTTAAAAAAAGAAAAGAAAGACTTGCATTTATATAGCGCCTTTCACGACCACGGGATGTCCCAAAGTGCTTTTCAGCCAATGAAGTACTTTTTGAATGTAGTCACTGTTGTAATGTAGGAACTGCGGCAGCCAATTTGCGCACAGCAAGTTCCCACAAACATCAAGGTGATAATGACCAGATAATCTGATTTTAGTGATGTTGATTGATGCTGGTATCCGCGTACGCTATCCTTCTTCTCGCATGCACCTCATGCTTTCCCGCCCTCCTGTCACCACAACTCCACCCTGGCGCCTTCCTCATTTCACACACCCAAGAAATGAAGCCTGCCCAGCCAGTGAGTGACCAAGAAGAGGAGAGTGAAAAAGAACACGAACAAGAAGATTGATTTGACACTCCCAGCCACCAGCTCCTCAAGGTCAACCAGCAAGGCCATTTGCAGTGTCCCCCACTGAAAGTCAGCAGCCTTCCACCAGCCATGCTGCAGACACTGGGGTAGCACTGCGTGACACCAGTAGGATAGGCAAAGGCACACACAAGACGGTCACTAAGAGAATGCATAAGGGTGATGAGTTGATTTCTTGATGTCATATTGGATGGAGAGATGTATAAAGTTGGATTGAAAGTTTGCTTTGTGGTGGCTTTTATTTCAGCATCGTGGCCAAGAGGACGCTGTGATGGTCAGTAACAGAGGGAAGATAAGGTGTGGGACTAATGTTCAAAGGGGAATTGGAGTTCTGGTCACTGGGACCGCAGGCGGATGATTCCATCCCAGATATCCCGGCCAGAAAGGTGCTGTCTGGTCTGGGATGCATTCATCCGTCTGCTTCCTCCTCTTCGGCTTCCTCCTCCTCTGTGTCTTCCTCTTCCCTCTGCGAGCAGATGCTGTAAATCTGAAATGCCAGCATAAAATGCTGGAAATACTCAGCAGCATCTCGACCTGAGCCGTGAACTCTGCTTTTCTCTCCACGGATGTTGCCTGACCTGCTGAGTATTTGCAGCATTTTCTGTCTTCTCAAAGGTCTTCCTTTACCATCCGAGCCCTTGCAAGCGTCCAGCAGCACTCCCTACACACTTCAAAAACTTTTAACATCTATTGCAGCAAGCCACCAGTTCAATAAAATCAAAAGAACCCAGTCCAATACAAACATACCTGAAAGATTTGTGTGTCCCTTTAAGAGGTGCTGACATTGCCACTGTCAGCCTGCTTGTGTGGCAGGTTAACCTGGTGTGCTTAGGACCCAGTGCTAGGGTCGAAGTTCACGTTTGTGACATTAAGTCGACGTTGCATGCTGATTGGCATCACAATGCCGCCATTTTGTCCAGCATGGTGCTGCCAGTTACCGGCAGCGGAATGGTAAGGACCAAAGCGGTGGCTGCCACGGGACCTACCAGCAGCTGGTGAAGGAGTGGCGGCCGGCATTTTAGCGCCATTTATTGGCGCTACGGAGTGGTGCTCAGGCCACAGATTTCTAGCCCCCATAAAACGGGCACAACGAGGTCTAATTTCTACCTCGATGAATTCAACCCAAAGAAATGGCTCACCCTCCGTTTCTCTATACATTCATATTTACCATAGTCATGCTTATTCATTGCAGATAAAGGTGCCAGTAACACAAATGGGCTGGATTTTGCCAATGGGGAGCTTTTGGAGGCGGGACTCCCGCTTGTCGGGTTTTAGTCCCGCCTCCATCAACTTCTGGCCAACCCACGCTATTTTTGCTTGATTGACCTTGTTAAGCCCGCCCAGTGGGCTTAGCAGGCCAATTAAGGGGAAGCCGGTTACAGAGAACGTCAACATATGACGTTTCATCTGTCCAAAATTTTTGACAGATGAATTGTCATCGTTTGACAGCTTTGTGAAGCTGTCAAACATTGACATTCTCTGTAGTTTGATGAGTTCTTGAATTCAAGACCTCATCAAACCTCTTTCTTTAGCAGAAATTAGATGGTTGTTGCATTGGAGAATGCAATGGTCATCTGTCACCTCTGCCAGTGAGATGCGAGACTCTCTGCATACCCACCGACTGAAGCCTGCAGGAAGAAACAAAGGTAAGTACACTTTTTCTAACACTTTCCACTTACCTCACATACTTACCTCTACATACTTGCACCCATCACTTACCTTCACAGAGCACTTTAGCACCCCTCAGACCCCCGCAGACCCACTGCTCGCCTCGGTGACCCTGGCGGGGTTCGCAGCCTTCGGGAAGCCCACACTTGTGTGGGTAAAATAGGGGTAATCCTCTTATCTGCCTGTTAACTACCTGTTAACAGGCAGTTAAGTGGCACTAATCCCCTTCCCGCTTCCAAGGAGACGGGACCCGGCGCGGGTCGGCTACCCGCCTCCTGACAAGATGGCACGGAGGCGGGTTGGGGGTGGGATGGGCACCCGCCCCCAAATTCTGCCATTTTCCCAGCAGTCCCGCCTCCATACCCACCTCCCCAGGGTTGGCAAGATCGCGCCCATAGACATTATTTGAACTCTTAGCTTTCTCAAACTGAAAGCCCCGTTCAGATTTAAATATCATTCGGGCTAGCTTCATTCTTCAGAGACCATTGACAGCAACATTAGTAGGAACAACAGAAGGAGAAAAAAATGGAAACCAACAGCAATTGTGCAGTTTTACTGAAGTTAAGGCAGGGGCATCAGGTTAGGCAGGTTTATGCAATTACACACTTGTAGACTAGACGTGTAACACATCAGTAAAACATGCTGGAAATTGCACATTTCACAAAGGATTCTAACCTGAACCAGCAATCCAATTCAGTTCACTCTTATAAACACTCTTGGCAAACTAAATAAAATGTTGGTACTCTCAGGATCAATCAAAGAAGACACGAACCAAGTAGCAAAATTTAGTCTAGGTCAACTGGGAAAGGCATCATTAGAAATAGCTGGTAAAAAAGCAGTGCAATACATTGACCCAAATTGTATGCTGTATTACAGTTCAGGCAGCCATTACATTTTCACAGTGAAACGCTGATAGACTTGTACTTAACCCATACCTTTCTGTAAGGAACCAGCAACTTTAGTGGTTTGGTTATGGCTTCGGGCCAAGTGACTGAGGCTACTATTACATCAAACGGAATCTAAACAGGGGCTAATTTGCTCTGCTCCAGTTGTCATATAGAATAATGAATCCAAACGCCGAAGTATGGTGTGAGGATTTGATGGGGTTTTGTAGAATAACCTTCCAGGTCATCTCATTAAAGGACGGCCTCCTTGTTGTATGTATTAGGAAACAACGGCCATGGGAAGATGGTCAAAAGTTACGAATTAAATTAAAATCGAGGTTTATCTCTGTGATCAACAATTAAAATGAGAGCTCCTGCAACATATTGGCCTATCATTTTCTAGAATTTAATTAACTGAACCCAGAGTCCACTCGTATCAAAAATAAATGCACTGTATCCCATGTGTCTATGCTTTCAAATCTTATATTTCACTTCGTATTTCAAATAAATTAGTTTTCCAAGAAATGCTTTGATTCCCTCTCTGATCTGGTAGCTAAGGATTTATCCATTTCTTTGCCAAGACAAAAAGGTTCCAATTAGTTTTGAGTATCATTTTATGCCCCTTCAGAATCACTGCTCTAAGTTCTGATAAATCATACTTAGATGTCAGGTTCCTTTAGTATTTACCCCCACCCACCACTCTGACACAGTACCGTTTGTTAACAGTTTGATTAAATTGCATCAGTTGTGTGAGTGCTTCTGCCAATGAAAGGCAGCCTGGTGCCAAATTTTACTGGATAGAAATAAACACAAAGGGCTGGATTTTGCCAGCCCTGGGGAGGTGGGTTTGGAGGCGGGACTGCTGGGAAAAGGGCAGAATTTGGGGCGGGTGCCCAGCCCGCCTCCGTGCCATCTTGCCAGGAGGCGGGTAGCCGACCCGCACCGGCAGATAAGAGGATTATCCCCATTTTGCCCACACAAGTGCGGGCTTCCCGAAGGCTGCGAACCCCGCCAGAGTCACCGAGGCGAGCAGTGGGTCAGAGGGGTCCAAAAGTGTGCTGTGGGGGTGAGTGATGGGTGCAAGTGTGGAGAGGTGAGTATGTGAGGTAAGTGGAAAATGTTAGAAAAAGTTTACTTACCTTTGTTTCTTCCTGCAGGCTTCAATCGTTGGGGATGCGGAGAGTCTCGCACCTCCGCGGCAGAGATGACAGATGGCCATTGCATTCTCCAATGCAACAACCATCTAATTTCTGCTAAAAAAAGAGGTTTGATGAGGTCTTGAATTCAAGATCTCATCAAACTACAGAGATTGTCAGTGTTTGACAGTTTCACAGAGCTGTCAAACAATGACAATTAATCTGTCAAAAATTTTTGACAGATGAAACGTCACTCGCTGACGTTCTCTGTAACCGGCTTTCCCTTAGTTGGCCTGCAAAGCCCACTGGGCGGGCTTAACAAGGTCAATCAAGGGAAAATAGCATGGGTTGGCCACAAATCGATGGAGGCAGGACTGAAACCTGACAACTGGGAGTCCCGCCTCCAAAAGCTCCACATTGGCAAAATCCAGCCCAAACATATATACAGTTAATAATGTAAAATGGTATCCAGCATTGCTAAGAACTGACTATCTTTGGGACTGACTTTCAGGTATCCTATATGGAACTTCCCAATTTTGGAGTCGGAATCATTAGTTTGTCGTATGGAAAATATTTTTAATAAATACTGTGGCAAGAAGAGCAGGTCAGAGGCTAGGTATTCTGCGGCGAGTGTCTCACCTCCTGACTCCCCAAAGCCTTTACACCATCTACAAGGCACAAGTCAGGAGTGTGATGGAATACTCTCCACTTGCCTGGATGAGTGCAGCTCCAACAACACTCAAGAAACTTGACACCATCCAGGACAAAGCAGCCTGCTTGATTGGCACCCCATCCACCACCTTAAACATTCACTCCCTCCACCACCGGCGTACCGTGGCTGCAGTGTGTACAATCTAAAAGATGCAATGCAGCAACTCGCCAAGGCTTCTTCGGCAGCACCTCCCAAACACACGACCTCTACCATCTAGAAGGACAAGGGCAGCAGGCGCATGGGAAGACCATCACCTCCAAGTTCCCTTCCAAGTTACACACTATCCTGACTTGGAAATATACCGGCCGTTCCTTCATCGTCGCTGGGTCAAAATCCTGGAACTCCCTGCGTAACAACACTATAGGAGTACCTTCACCACAAGGACTGCAGCGGTTCAATAAGATGGCTCACCACCACCTTCTAAAGGCCAATTAGGGATGGGCAATAAATGCTGGCCTTGCCAACGACGGCCACATCCCAGGAACAAATATTAAAAAAAAATTGATGCCAAAATTAGGTCAAAAATAAAGGACTTACACTCAGAGATCAGTTAGGCTCTGATGTATAAAAAGTCTAATGTGATGATTACAGCTGACGGTGCTCCGCCTATGATCTCATTATTAGATGTCTTTCTCAGCAGCAATGTCATCACACTATAGATCAGATCTCTTCAAGGTCTAATTAGACGAGCACCTTGAAAAAGAAACACATCATTGTTTAAATCTGCTGGGGCAGCAGGAAGATCTCTGGGGGCTGATATTGCTCTTCCCCCTTTGCCCAAGCACAATTCGGGCAAAGCACATCCAGATTGCTCCCGATTCAAGCACAGTAAAGTTTAGTGGAGCAATACCCAAAATAGCATTGGTAAAGTAGAAAGACAAGCACGATTGCAATGGAGAATTTGGCAGCTACAAGCGAGCAAGAGGGATTGCTCATCAGATGACAAGTTGTATGCTGTGCAGGAGTGGTTTCGCACACAAGGGAACAGGCTTTACGAGCTAGCGCTCTCAGTACAGGGCTTCACGTGACAGGAATGTGTCGATCAAAAATTCAGGTTCAGAGGTCATCGATTCTCCATCCAGTAAAATTAAAATGAACAAATGAAAAATTTTGCAAGGATTTTCTTTTCCTTTAAGCTGCAAATCAGCCATCCTCCCCCATGCAGCCTTACTGTGTTGAAGTCAAGACTCATTGCACTGTCTCACACAAAGTCCTGCACCATAAACACTCATTTGTAAAATCTAGCTCATGAATTCCATGCTTCAATCAGAATAATACTCGGATTCAATGTATGTTTAGCCAAGTCAAGTACTTTCAGGCACGAGTCTGCTGTTAGCATGTTGACACTATTAGTAAATGGACTGATTTCCATATTGTTTTCTATGGGAGATTAACTGAAATGTTCATAATAAACGACCCATGAAAGCACCTAATCTGAAGGTGTGTCTTCATTGCTATTCAGTGCCATACTGTAAGAGCTCACTGACTGTCAGAAGCTCAGCAGTAATTTCTGTAGTTTGTAGCGCTCCTTATTGGCTGGAGAGAGAGCAGAAAAGATGTACAAAAGACAAATGTAATTTGGATGGTTTAAACAGTTACATTTAACTCAACTTCTTCTGAATTTCTTCAACAGCTGGACTGCTAAATCTAGAATACGAGACTGATGCATTCCCTAAAATCTCTCAGTTAGACGCATGCAAGGTTCTAATCTTTAAGGGCTAATCCTTTTTAACCCTTTTGTTTCAAAACTGGAACTAGTTTGCGAATATAGTGGAGGGGAAAAGAAGAGGGCAATTTCCTAACATTTTGGTGCTAAGCCTCTATAGGCAGGTTTCTGAGACAGTAAATAACTTAATGCAACAGGAATGTTGGCTTGATGCAAATTCCAGTATGCCAATTACAGCCAGCTGCAAATTAAGACGCTCAATCATAAATTAGCCGGAATTATTCAAACCTACTGCTTCAACAAGTGGGAATGAGACACCTTATGTATGCTAATGTATTCTAATTAATGCTAATGAATAAGACATCATAAGCCGGTGTCAGTATCGACTGTAAAATGGAAAAAGAATCAGAATCTAGCTTGGCTGCAGTAATTCCACATACACTGTTTATATTTCGGACCCCGACACATTGTTCACAGGTAGTCTGGGCTGTGGAGTGCACTGGCCCATAGACGTTCCTCTGGAGACTCAGGAAAGATGGATTGATCAGCATATGCGTAGTTTCTGTGTTCTGTGGGGTAATAATAAATGGGAAATTAATTCAGATGAAGGGAATGGGTAATTCATTTATTTATTTAAAGTGTAACGCTAATCTGTGTAATTCAACATATAATTGTTTAAGTGTTATTGCACAATCATATATTTGTCCATTAGAGTTCAATATTTAAGAAGTGAGGTGATAATTAGCAGTTATGCATCTATCCTTGTAACATAATAAAGATAGTAAGGTAATGTGCACTTCCTGTTTCTCTGGCATCACACTTCCTGTATCACTTTGGTGTTACATGTTTCTCAAGTAAAACCAAATCAGAACTTTGCAACAACCACCAAAAATCTACCAATCCAAAACCCCCCCAGAAAATCAGCCAATCAAATCGCTCAAAATACTTTAGGGGGAGAAATTCGGTATCGCCCCGTTTGGGGCGCAATTATCAGCCGGGTGCAAAATTTAGCGCCTGGCGCTAATTATTGCCTCTGACTGCAAACTTGGCTTCTATCGCCCCTGGAGGTGATTGGAGCGCTAAATCAGGCGCTACACACCTCTCTTAAGGTGCTAACGCCGAGGAGCAAGGCGCTACCTCAGAGCGTTGGCGAAGCTCATGTGATGTCAGTCAGCAATGGAACACAGACACACTGGCGCCGGCCAGTTCTTAAAGGGGAGGGTTGATCTTGCTCTCCATCCACACCCTACTCATTGCAGCCTTGAATCTCGGCCTGGAGAGACCTGTACATCAAATCTGCTGGAAAGAACAATGGAGAGGCCCAGAGAAAGAGCTCAGAGTACAGCCCCCATAGTCTCTTCTAAATCGATGCAAGGAACCTGCAAAGTGCTGCTCAGTACCCAAAACTCCTTCACACAGCATTGAATCTCTCCAGAAGTCTCTCTCTCTCTCTCAGAATGCGTGGTGCAAAAATGTCGCTGACAAAAAAAGGCAGGACGAGGTCGCCTTTAAATAGCGCTCCCCCAGTCTCTTCCCGATTGCAAAACGCTCCCCTCAACCTGTCGTTGCTAGCGGCAGGCAGAAAGGCAGGGGGCGCCACTCAATATCCGGTCCGGGGCGCTACCGGGGCTTTGCACGCTCGACTGACATCACGATCTGCGGGCGCAGGTGATTGTGGCAGTAGTGTTTAGCGCCGCCGCAAAATGTCTGGTCAATTTCGCAAGTGGCACAGACATCGCCGCGCCCGGGCGCTAGTTGCTTTGCGCCCCATTAGCGCCCTCTTAGGGTGCTGTTGGGAGGCGCAAAGCAACCAAATTTTTCCCCCTATCACCAACTCAAATAGCCAAGGCTCAACATGAGGTTTCGAACATAATTCAAAATAAAAGATAACATATTACATAACAACATGATTAAAGTAAAATTATCCTTTGAGGTCCCTCCTAAATTCATCCTTGTGCCTTATTAGAATGAATCCAGTGAGCTGCGGGCACCAGTCGTGTGCCCCGATGCAGTTTGGTGGTTAACTTGGGGCCGGTTTGAACACCGAGTCGGCTCACAGGTAAGTCCAGGAGGGGGAGCAACGCTGGCCGGCAGCAGCCCGCCGTAGTAACGTGCAGGCAGAAGGAGCACTCCTGGCCCTCCCGGCTCCATATTGAGGACAAGTTAAAACGTGCCTGCTGATTTCTTCAGGGGCCTCAAGCGTGAGCTCTGTGTGACTAACTTTCATGAGATTTCTGGAAATGGGCGCAGGACCCTTATTTCAATATTGAATGAAGCCTGCGCTCATTTCAGGTGGATACCAGGGCCACCTAAAAAAAGGTCCTGATGAATTTGCCAGCCCTGGGGAGGCGGGTATGGAGGTGGGACTGCCGGGAAAATGGCAGATTCTGGGGGCGGGTACCCATCCCGCCCCCCAACCCGCCTCCGTGCCATCTTCCCAGAAGGCGGGTACCCGACCCGCGCTGGGAGCCGCCTCCTCGAGGCGGGAAGGGGATTAGTACCAATTAACTGCCTGTTAACAGTTAGTTATCAGGCAGTTTTTTGGATAATCCCTATTTTGCCACCTAAAGTGCGGGCTTCTCGATGGCTCCGAACCTCGCCAGGGTCAGCGAGGCGAGCCATGGGTCTGCGGGGGTCAGAGGGTCGAGATGTCCGGAGTGCAGCTAAGTGATGGGTGCATGTTGCAGGGGTAAGTGTGTGAGGTGAGTCTAAAGTGTTTTAAAAGCTTTACTTACCTTTGCTTCTTCCTCCAGGCTTCATCCCTTCAGGTCTCGGGAGTCCCTCAGCTCACCGGCAGAGAAAGCAGAATGGCCGCTGAACTGTCAAATGTATCAGCCTTCTGCTTTCTGCTCAGGATAGATCTCTAAGTAAGCCTGAGTCCCAGGTTTCAACTTAGAGGACAGATTGTCGGTGTTTGACAGCTTCACAGAGCTGTCAAACGCTGACATTTCATCTGTCAAAAGCTCTTGACAGATGAAATGTCATACACTGACGTCACCTGTAACCGGCTTTCCCTTAATTGGCCGGCTAAACCCGCTGGGTGGGCTTAACAAGGCCAATCAAGGGAAAATAGCGTGGGTTGGCCGGACGTCGATGGAGGCGGGACTAAAACCCGACAAGCAGCAGTCCCGCCTCCATCACATCCCCATTGATAAAATCACCTCCATAAATTGGGCACAGCCCATCCCGCTGCCAAATTAGTTACTGTTGCACACATTTTATGCCTGTAAAACAACAACTACAACAACTTGTATTTATAGCGCCTTTAACGTAGTAAAACGTCCCAAGGCGTTTCACAGGACAAGACAAAATTTGACACCGAGCCGCATAAGGAGAAATTAGGGCAGATGATCAAAAGCTTGGTCAAAGAGGTAGGTTTTAAAGAGCTTCTTAAAGGAGGAGAGAGAGTAGAGAGGTGGAGAGGTTTAGGGAGGCATTCCAGATGTTAGGGCCTAGACAGCTGAAGGCACGGCTGCCAATGGTGGAGCGATTAAAATCGGGGATGCTCAAGAGGCCAGAATTAGAGGAGCGCAGATATCTCGGGGGGTTGTGGGGCTGAAGGTGATTACAGAGATCGGGAGGGGCGAGGCCATGGAGGGATTTGAAAACAAGGATGAGAGTTTTAAAATCGAGGCGTTGCTTAAGTTGGAGCCAGTGTAGGTCAGTGAGCACAGGGGTGATGGGTGAACAGGACTTGGTGCGAGTTAGGACACAGGCAGCTGAGTTTTGGATGACCTCAAGTTACGTAGGGTGGAATGTGGGAGGCCAGCCAGGAGTGCGTTGGAATAGTCAAGTCTAGAGGTAACAAAGGCATGGATTAGGGTTTCAGCAGCAGGGAATAACGATGCTGAATTGATGCCCCATATTGTGAATAGAGTCCAATTAACCCTGTTACTGGTGTGGTTCTAGGCTGAGCATGCTTATGTATAGCTCTCAGTTTTGGATGAAACTTGAAATGCATCAAGTATAACACACCAGGTGCGTGTGAGTGGTACTGTTTAAATGTTGCTTTACTCAGCTGAACTTGATGTTATACTACTCTTGCAGTGTAACAGCATTAATAAATTTGCTGATTGATTTTCCCTCCTTCATTCCCCGTGGAGAAGCCTTGTTCTAAACTCACTGTCATCCTCTAATAACCCAGTTGAAACCAGGAACTTCGTATGGGATAACTTTCAACCTTATCATGGCCAGAAGCTTCATATGACCCTGATCCTTATCATGACCCCAAGTCTCATCATGATCCATTGTCTCTTCGTTACCCCAAGCCTCATCATCATGAGCTTCACCATGAACTTTGTACATCATCATAATCCTGCCTCATCTTAACCCCAAGGAGACTGTTTCTGGCATTCACACTATACACAAGAAAGCTGTCTTATAATATGGTCGGCCAAGTCACCAATGGATTGTCCAGAGAATGTGAACACTTTTTATCCTCTGGGGTGGCAAATCAGTTGTTGCAGTGTGGATCTGCGCTGTCGGCTGCACATAGGAACTCCCGATCTTATGATAGATCAACATCACCAACAACAACTTGCATTTATATAGCGCCTTCAACGTAGTAAAACGTCCCAAGGTGCTTCACAGGTGCGTTATCAAAAAAAATTTGACAGCGAGCCACACAAGGAGCTATTAGGACAGGTGAGATATTAGGTCTGCTGACCAAAAGATCAGGAATTCCTAAAGTGCTGCATCAGCATTGTCAGGTACAAGTAGAGCTGGGACTGACACTGAGAAGATTATTAGGTAGGAATAGTAAGCTTGGGAGTGGAGATGGGGTCATGTTTGTTAGGTACAATCCATAAATTTCTCTGAGGCTCAGTCCTGTAAACGAACCTTCACTTCAACAAACTGCAGCATGACTTTATATGCACAATATCTTGTTACTGGAACTAGCTGACTGAATTGACATGAGCCCAGTCATGCTCTCGCCTTTGGATAGCAGAAGACTAAACACTCCAGCAGTCTGCTTGACAGGTTGTAAACTACGGATTAAATTTATAGACAATAGCAGAAAATCAATACAGCAGATTGCATTTGATTAAAGAACGTTTGCCTCCTCGGGTACGAAAATAACAAAAGGTGAGATGCTATGCTCTCTTAGTAATACAAAACCTGGCTCAGCATCCACAACATGACTTGTATATGAAGGTTCATCAACCAACATCCTCTATCCTAGTGGATCCAGAAGAATTGGAGTGGGCATGCCAAATATTTGACACTGCCTGAGCAAGTAGTTGTCAATGAACCCCTTACCCCCAGAGACATCTGGTGGGACTACCTCCCACCACGTAGACTAGGCTCTTGAGTCCCGGTTTCACGCTCAACAACGACATCTGGCTGGCTCAAAATAAAATGCTGGACTCAAATCCATTCATGTCTGATCCCTACCACTTTTACCTCGTTGACCAACTTCAGAACAAAGCAAGCAGCCTGTGTCCATAGAATTCACAGAAGAGGTTAACTACCCAGTAATGAGTCTTATCCCTTTGAAGAGCTATATTCTGGATATGGTAAAATGTGGATTTTGTTTGCACTAAATACATCAGAGCAACCTAAACTCAGTGTATTTCTCCAAGGTCTTTATGTATTTTTTTTTACTCGTTCAAGAGATCTGGGCGTCGCTGGCAAGGCCAGCATTTATTGTCCATCCCGAATTGCCCTTGAGAAGGTGGTGGTGAGCCGCCTTCTTGAACCGCTGCAATCCGTGTGGTGAAGGTACTCCCACAGTGCTGTTAGGGAAGGAGTTCCAGGATTTTGACCCAGCGATGATGAAGGAATGGCGATATACTTCCAAGTCAGGATGGTGTGTAACTTGGAGGGGAACTTGGAGGTGGTGGTGTTCCATGCGCCTGCTGCCCTTGTCCTTCTAGGTGGTAGCAGTCGCAGGATTGGGAGATGCTGCCGAAGGAGCCTTGGCGAGTTGCTGCAGTGTATCTTGTAGATGGTACACACTGCAGCCACGGTATGCCGGTGGTGGAGGGAGTGAATGTTTAAGGTGGTGGATGGGGTGCCAATCAAGCGGGCTGCTTTGTCCTGGATGGTCGAGCTTCTTGAGTGTTGTTGGAGCTGCACTCATCCAGGCAAGTGGAGAGTATTTCATCACAGTCCTTACTTGTGCTTTGTAGATGGTGGAAAGGCTTTGGGAAGTCAGGAGGTGAGACACTCGCTGCAGAATACACAGCCTCTGACCTGCTCTTGTTGCCACAGTATTTATGTGGCTGGTCCAGTTAAGTTTCTGGTCAATGGTAACCCCAAGGATGTTGATGGTGGGGGATTCGGCAATGGTAATGCCGTTGAATGTCAAGGGGTGGTGGTTAGAGTCTCGCTTGTTGGAGATAGTCATTGCCTGGCACTTGTATATGAAAATGCATAGTATGGTTGGAACTGGGTGGCACAGTGGGTTTGATACTGGATTCAAATTCAGCTCAGTCTGATTGTATGAAAGTCTCATCTATCTACAGGCTGTAAGAGTCCTATGTGAAATGAGTTTGCGCATCAATCCAGTTCCTAGAAAGCAATGAACTGCTGTAAAAACTGCACCGAATTCAGCATTAATTTGTCAATCTCACTCAGAAAGGCCACAGGATGGAGTGGGAATTTTCTTTTAAAATGTCACAATGGTTCAGTAAGGGGTTCTCTTCTGAGGTTGAGGCAGCATGCAGAGAGCATGGCTTTGTATACCTGACCTGACCCTGCTCGATTCTGATACTGCGTCCTTCTTATGAGGAGAATTTCATACCCCAGCACTAACATTCTTCACTTTAAATAGGACAAATTTCTGCTTGGTCACGTGAGAGTGGGGGGTGGGGGGCGGTTAAGAGAGTGAAACAGTGCCTCGGTGAGTTGGGCAATGCGAGAAGGACAAAATGCCTCTGAATGTAGAGGAGGATTAGTGACTCTGTGGGGGATTGTAAGGAAATTGTGCTTCTGTGAGGGAGAGAAGAGTACAGATATGAAGGGGAGGGAGGACTGTTAAGAGGGAGAGATGACTGTTCAGATAACTTTTGGAAGAGCGATAGTTTGGTTGGTGTACCAATGCCTCATTGTGATCCTACACCTATTCATGACCCCAAGCCACATCATGACCCAGAACCTGATCATGTGCCTAGTGCCCATCCATGACCTCATGCCGCGTCATGAATCCTGTGCTTCAAAATTATCTCCTGGCTGAACATGAATTTAGCACCGCCTAAGACCCTAAGCCTCATAATGAACCAATATCTATTCACCAGTTCAACCTTCATCATGACCTCAGGGTTCTCAATGTGACACTGTGCCTCATCATGAACCCAGTGCCTATTAATGACCCTGAAGCTCATCATGATGCCCGCTAGTCATCATGATTTATTATGAGCTAGACAGGGTGTTGTGAGCATAGTTTGAGCTCTGATCTCTTCTTTAATGACTCCACATTATAAGAAATAGAAGTAAGTGGGAAAATAAATTACTATAATAGCAGAATCCCTCTGTTGGCGCTTCATCCACAGGTGCACATATTGGGAATTGAGTGGAGAGGTCAGTGTCCCTGCAGGAATTTCCACCCATTAATTTCTAGATAGCTCACCCAAGAGACACTGCCGCAGACCAAATCCGGATACGTAGCAAGTTATCGCTCGGCCTTCAGGCTACCTTAGAAACGCTCCTTTAAAATGCTGCGATGTATTTTATGTGAAGATTTTCCTACTTCATCTACATAACAACAGTGGCCGCACTTCAAAGTAATTCCCTGCATGTGAAGTGCCTCGGGATGTTTCTGAGAGATGTGATAATCTGCTGTATAAATGCAAGTTCATTCTTTCTTGTATATCATATAAAACCCATGTTTGGCATCAGCTGAGCAGTTCTCCCCGCAAATCCCTGAACCTGGAAAGTGTCAGGTCTCCAGAAGGCTACAAAGAAGGAATTAAAATCAAGATTTTAATTGAAGAAGGAGAGTGGGTATAAACTATTACGTGGAATATCTAAAGCTTGAGGAGTACTAGTTATTCAAAGTCACCCTCCACAGTAGACAACTCCCTCTTTAAAGTGGAGTGTAAGATCTGAACCTTTTGCTCACCCCACTCGTAGATGCTCTCTGCTCTTACTCTGAAAATGTTCATATTAGTGGATTTTTCCAGACTGAGAGCGTGATCATTTCATGTACACCATTGGCACGGTAATGTCACTAGAATGTTGCAGGCACGTTCTCATGAGACCTTCGAGCAGTGGGAGTTGCTGTTTGCTTAACAAAACAAACTTATTACAGCAGTAAAGCTGTGAGAACCTTTCTGTTGACCAGGGCAGGCTCATTAAAAGCCTACTTAAAATGTAATTACCCTGCAGTCCTCAGAGCAGATCGCTCCTATTTTCCGTTTAATTTTCACATTCCAAACGGCTACAAATACGGATTACGCCATTTCACCAAAGCGGCCGAAGACTCGGTTCCAACATTCACATTTTCTCATCTTTCGCATTTGAGAATATGTGCAACTCTCACGGTGAAAATTTAAAAAAAACAACAGAAAACATAAGGGGTCATTTTACCAATTTCGTTCATTAAAATTACCAGAGGGAAATTCCTGTGAGGCCCATTGACTCCTGCACCAGAATTCCGTGATGTGCTCCTGGTGAGCAAAGCTCTGTGAGGGGGGCACAAATTTGTACAATGTACCTTATATCGACAAATGGCGCTATCCTATAACAGCACTCATCCGTCTTCCTATTCAATCCTTCTAATTTGCTGGGGAGTGTCCACTGGTGAACTGTTCCTGACCTTGCCGGAGTATCTGGCGTCAGGAGGTGGTCTCCTATTTTAAATCTTGCCAGCAGACGCCTACCCGCACTAGGGGTGCATTTTAGGTGCCCATCAGAGGGGCGGGGTGGGGGCAGAGGGCGAGGGTGAAGTGCGGCACTGGGAAGGCACTAGGGAAGCTGTCGATACCAGTGGCCCAATGATTCATGGATTGATGTTTACTGGCTCCATAGGCCGCCTTTACAAAAAGATAGAACATTGGCAACATTTTTGTGGCGGGGGGGGGGGGTGGGGTGATCGAAACCAGGACCCTGACCTAGAACCCAAGGAAATTCCCCGCCTTGGAAATGCCTCCTCCCAGCCCGTCTTCTTCTGACATCAGATGCAGATTCTGCCCCAAACTTTTTGAAGTGTAGTCACTATTTGTAGGCAAATGCGACACCCAATTTGCACACATTATGGTCCCACAAACCTTAATGAGATAAATAATCAGCTAATCTGTTTTGGTTGAGCAACGAAGAGTGACCAGGACATCTCCCTGCTCTTCTTCATTTAGTGCCATGAGATCTTTTACAATCACCTGAACATAGAAATTTGTTTTAACATTTCATTTGAAAGATGATGGGCTGGATTTTCCCAGCCCCGAGGAGGTGGGCATGGAGGCGGGACAGCCGGTAAACTCGGAGAAAGTGGGGGCGGATGGCAAACCCGCCCCCATCCCGCCTCCGTGCCCTTTTGCCAGGAGGCGGGAGGATGTGCAGCTTCGGGTTCCGTCTCCTGGAGGCGGGAAAGGCATTTAATCCTTTTAACTGCCTGTTAACAGGTAGTTAACAGGCAGAAAAAAAGATTAGTGCCATTTTACCTTCACAGGTGAAGGCTTCCCGACCTCGGAGAACCCCGCCGGGTTGGAGGAGACATGAAGGAGGTCTGCACTGGTCGGAGGCACCTGGAAGTAAGGTGTAGGGGTGAGTGATGGGTGCAAGTGTGGAGTGGTAAGTATGTAAGGTGAGTGATAAGTTTGAAAAAGTGTTCACTTACCTTATTTTCTTTCTACAGCCTTTAGCTGCGCTGGATGGGGAGAGCCGATATTCTCCTTGCCACTTTCCTGGCAGTCCCGCCTCCATACCCGCCTCCTCGGAGCTGAGAAAATCCAGCCCGAAGTGTCAGTCTAGATTATGTGCTCAAGTACTGGAGAGGAGCTTGAACTCACAAACATCTGACTCAGAGGCAAGAATGCTACCACTGAGTCAGTTGATACTTAAGTCTGATTATTTATGACTTCAAATAGTGGCCTTGTCATTAAGCTATGAAATCTTTTTGGTCATTCATTTGATTTTCTTTCTTTAGTTTTGCAAGTGCCGGCTTTTCAATACAATAACTACATTTGCGCGGTAGTTTGAATGGCACGCGCGGCCCCTTTAAGCCGCGCGGTGCCAACAAAAAGATCCAACTGATCCCAAGGAGCATTTTAAAAACTAAATTTGACATCGAGCCACACAAGGAGGTACTAGGGCAGATGACCAAAAGCTTGGTCAAAGAGGTAGGTTTAAAGGAGCGTCTTAAAGGAGGAAAGAGAGGTAGAGAGGCGGAGAGGTTTAGGGAGGGAATTCCAGAGCTTAGGTCCTTGGCAGCTGAAGGCACGGCCACCAATGGTTGAGCGATTAAAATCAGGGATGCTCAAGAGGCCAGAATTTGAGGAGCGCAGATATCTTGGACAATGTTTATGTGAGTGTGTGAGAGATAGAGTTAGAGATAGAGATGGATAAAACTTTCACAAGGATATTCGGCCATAGTTTTATTTCTGATTATAGGCATATATGGTAAATCAATAGTTCTTTTCCACACAATGAAAAAAAGAGTATTATGTGGCCCTTACTTCTGTATCGATCTTTTGATTAATACCACTGTAACGTCCTTGGCTCAGCTTGATGCTTTTCATGAGGTTGTGATGTTTTTTGACAGACCTTGCTTAGCAAGACCACACTGTGTGCCTGTGGCTCAAATGAAGCTCAATCATTTTCTTCATGGTGGAAGCAATGCACATTTTCCATGGCCCTGTTTCCGGACCAGAATTTGCCCAGTTTCTTGCTCTCCGCAGTTGGATTAAGGACAGTGGTGTTTATATGACTAGTTGAATGACTGTTAAACCATTTGAGCGGTGTGAAACGGACATCATTTCCGGAAAGTCCTGATTGGCTGGCTAGTTTTCTGGCACTGAAGCTAAATAAATAAATTGAGCAAATCCAACAAGCAGAAAATGGAGATCAGCAGTATCTCAATTTATTGCTGTTAAAATTAACAAAAGACGAGATTTACACCCCATGGTACAAAGAATGGGAAATATAGCCAATTGTTCCATGAAGACCATCATAAATTGATCTCTTAAATGGTTATTACAGATGCTTTTATTCATCCGAACAATGC
This sequence comes from Squalus acanthias, assembly GCA_030390025.1. NCBI lineage: Eukaryota > Metazoa > Chordata > Chondrichthyes > Squaliformes > Squalidae > Squalus > Squalus acanthias. The sequence goes on from CM059437.1 coordinate 13,212,439, forward strand.
CCTACTCAGCAAATCTTAATGAGCTGTAAATCTCTGACCAATCAATATCCATTTCTCACACATCCAAGGGAAGGGTTGATATTTACAACAAACTATATATTTCAGCTGGAATGGTAATTGATTTGGACAATTTGTGATTATATCTTAAATTGGAGTCTTGCGATCACTGACCCAAGTTGCCACCTGACACTCAGGGCAGTTTGGTGTATCAGACCCAAGGCTGCCTGGTCATTGATTGCACCAGTTTGCTTTGAGATGCTTTTTAAAGATTTCGATACCTTTGCAACTGCTGTACAAATAAAGTATATCAAAAGAAAGGGAAATAATGCAGGGAGTTCAGAGGATTGATGAATCACAGTGACAGCAGCTATTATTTAACTAGAACATGAGTAGACACCAGTCACCAGGAAGTGGTGATCTCTGTATAATTAAGGCTCACGAGAAAAGGCCATCAGCACTGCAGTGGCCTTTTCAATAGAATATCAGAATGTAATCAACAAGACCGCTGAATGAGATTCTTGTAAGAATGTTTCACAAGTGCAATAAGCTAAACCAAGTCAACTGTAAATCCCTCTAGCATTATGCTTCAGGAAGGTATTAAAGGGAGATTGGGTTGAAATTCCTCTGTGCCGAGGAATTTGATATGAACGTATTCACCAGTGTGCTAAAAATAGCACATAGAGAAATGTCAACCTCATTATTGTTAACATTCAACTGTTAGTCAACCTCCTTCCTTCCATGGTTCACAACGGCACGTTTCAAGTAAGCACAAGACTCTTTATGGTGGAGTATACGGAACAGACTTTATTGCTATCTAGTACAGATGATCAGCCCAACTAGACACAGAGAGTGGCTTTCGGTTTCTCTGGGCTCGATTTTTATTTCCGAGGCGGGTTGGAGTCGGGTTGCGTGGTGGGCGGGTTCCAGAGCCGCTTCCGGCGGGATCAGCTGCTGCTGTCCGATTTTGATTGAATGAGCTTGTTGATTTCAGTGGGACGCACTGACCGGTCCAATGAGTGCGATCGGGTTGGCTGGCCACCTCTGATGACGTCATCATAGCAGCTGCTTTTAAAGCTGCCATCCAGCCTAAGCCTTTCTCTTCTGGATTCTGATATTCAGTGAGATTGATCTATCCACAATGACTTCTTCCAGAGGCAAGGCAGTGCCTCGATTTCATGATGAGTCCCTCCATGCTCTTGTGGATGCTGTTAGAGGGCGCTGGGAGATTCTCTTCCCTCCTGATGGCCGGAGGAAGCCATCTCAGTAGACCAAGGCAGCCTGGCTGCACATTGCTGAGGAAGTCAGCGCAAGGTCCATATGTTCACGCTCATGGATCCAGTGCCAAAAAAGGTTTAATGATCTTGTGCGAACATCAAAAGTGAGAATCCCATCACACTCACCTTCAATCTGCTTCCCTTCTCTTCTCATCACCAGCACTCTGCATTGTAAGCCTCCTCCTTCACATACCACCTTACCCTTACTTCCCTTGCAACCTTACCTATCCATCTCTGTCTCTGCACTGAATCACTTCAGCATCCTGCCTATGCACCCCTTAGACTCGCTCTCACTGTCATGCAGTGACAACAACTAACAACGCACAGGGAGCTAGCTTCCTCTTGGCACCTCACCCTATTTTCATCTCCCTCAAAGCTTCTATGGTAGGGATTCTTCACACTCACTCCATCACAGTGGTTGAAACACCACTTGTGTCCCTCCTTGCAGGAAAAGATAGCCCACAATAAGAGGGAGAGAGCAATGACTGGAGGAGGAACACCTACCCTAGCAACATTGACCAGTGCTGAGGAGGCTGCAAACGATATTGTTGGAGGTGGTGAGGACCTGGAAGAGGGCGATGGAGAGACGGGCACACTAGAGGAAGCTGGTGACATAATAGAGTTTCATCCCTCTCATTGACATTTAGTGATTGACTGCAATGGCATATGATATTCATAGAGAATCTCATTGTATCATCTGCTCAAAAGGATGTGTCAGCTACATCAATATCAGATGTCTAAATCATGCCTTTACTCTCCCACAGGACCATCGAGCGCCCCCCCTCCCCACAATCCAGGACGAAGAGCCGGACAACTCCTCAGAGGAACCTAAAGCCTCTGAGGGAGCAGCGTCACCAGGACTCAGCGCACCCAGCACCAGCGCAGCAACGCACACCTCGGTGGGGCCCTCGCGAGTTAAAGTAGTGTTGCCACCTGGTCTATCGCAGCGCACAAGTGAGCATCAGCAGATGGTGCATTCCAACCGATGGTGCATTCCAACCGATGGTGCATTCTAACCGATGGTACCTTTCTAGGGACAGTCCAAGGTCTTACATTAAATATGCATCCTGATTAATTTTAAATTCTTTTATACTTCGCAGTTAATAGATTTTTTAATTGAAGAAAAATAAGCACTGACCACCACTTCCCCAAAAGCTACCTCAACAGTCACTCTACCCCCTTCACAGATGCACTCTCCCTCTCCAAACCCCATCCATCAGTTCACAGAGGCACTCTCTTCCCCCTCCCTCTTCCATTTACACCGACACATTACTTCCTCCACCCCACCCCCCAGTTCATGCTGAGGCTCTGATTCCCTTCCCCCATGCATGCTGCCAGTCTCCTCACCTCCTCCTATGATTGACACATATGCATATTTTGTGCTGATGCAAAGTGGTCTGTTATATATTACTCGGGTTGAAGCCAGCCAAATCGAATATAGGCAAACAGTGTGAGACCACATCAAGGAGATAATCAGTGATGCATTCCCTGACCAGAGACCAATAAGAAGCCAACCCTATGATATAGCTCCATATGTGCACAAATCTTTGAAGCCAGGACAGTTAATAAAGTATATAGGATCCTGGGCTTTATAAATAGAGGCATAAGTGTACAAAAGCCGGGAAGTTATGCTAAACCTTTATAAAAGACTAGTTCGGCCCCAGCTGGAGTATTGTGTCCAATTCTGGGCACCACACTTTAGGAAGGGCAAGAAGCTGGGGTTGTTCTCCTTGGAGCAGAGAAGGCTAAGAGGAGATTTGATAGAGGTGTTTAAAATCATGAAGAATTTAGATGGAGTAAATAAAGAGAAAGCTGTACTATTCTCTGATTTTATCACTCTAAGCAGGTCTCAAACCAGTACCTTTCGTCCAACAGTGTCCTTATGCATTGTGATTAGCAGTTTCCAACAAGCTTTCCTACTCTAAGCATACAGTTGAAAGAATCCTGTTTGAATTTTGCCCTCAGTAATACCACTATTTACTTACGCTGCAGTTTAATATCCGGTATAGGTTACAGAAAGCTGATTAAATCCCTTGACTATTGACTCCTGCTTTAATCTGCTCTCTGCTGGAGGCTGCACTTCAAACAGATATGTTGGAACAGATATGCCTTACAGAAGTGTTTCCACAGGGTGTATCATTATCAGAGGAAAGCTGTTATCAATGAAGGGACCCCTAATGACCCACTAGCTAACTGCTTTGCCTCAGATAGAATGGGGCCATGCAGACCCGTGAATCGCAAGATCATTCCATGGTTTGCACTGAACTGATTTCAGCTGGGACAACTGTAGGGGATAAAAGTTGGTTTAAGCGCACCTAGGCTATAGAGGGGGAAAGGAACAACTCAGGGATCCCGTCCTTGATCATGTTTAAGTCCCTCCATGATGTTACCCCTCCCTATCTCTGTAACCTTCTCCAGCCTGATAACACCTCCCTCCCTCCCCTCCCCCTCAAACTCTGCATTCCTCTGACTCTGGCCTCTTGTTCATCCTCTCCCCCCGCCACCCTTTGCCCACCATTGGTAACTGTGCCTTCAGCTGCCTGGGTCCCACACTGTGGAATTCCCTCCCTAATACCCTCCGCTGGCACGAACAGGAAACGCTAAGGTACCGAATTTTTCCCCCTAAAAGAGGGCTACAGTGATAGATTAGATAGAAAAATGTAAATTATAAAGTTAAAATGATAAAGCAGAGAGAGAAAATAGGCCGATTGAGTGGCTGCCTCCTCCCTCACTCCTCGTCCTCCTCATCTCCTCCCTCTTCCTCCTCCTGAGGTGGTCCCACAATCCCTGGTGGCAAGGGCTGGGTCCTCATGATGGCCAAGTTGTGGAGCATGCAGCAGACCACGACGAAATGGGACACCCGCTCAGCCGAGTACTGGAGGGCTCCTCCTCAGCGGTCAAGGCAGCGGAACCGTTGCTTCAGCAGGCCGATGGTCTGCTCGATTATGTTCCTGGTGGCAGTATGGCTCTCATTATGAGTGCTGGGCAGGGGTGTTGGGGTTGCGGAGTGGAGTCATGAGCCAGGTGGAGAGTGGATGGCCCTTGGCTCTGAGCAGCCAGCCGCGAGCTTGATGTGGTGGCAGAAAGAATGCTGGTCTGACTCAAGATGAAGGCATCATGGCTGCTGCCAGGATAGTGGGCATTGACATTGAGGATTCGCTGTCTGTGGTCACACACCAACTGCACATTAAGTGAGTGGTAGCCTTTGCGGTTACAGAAGATCTCAGGCTTGCCCACAAAGTCACATGGGTGCAATCAATGGCCCCCTGCACCATGTGGAATCCCACTATCCTGGCAAAGCCACATGCACATTCATCCTGCTTCTCTCTGGTGATGGGGAAGGAAATGTAGTCCCTCCTCCTACTGTAGAGAGCCTCTGTGACCTCCCAGATGCAGCGATGGATGGCGAACTGCGAGATGTTAGCTATGTCTCCTGTTGCAGACTGGAAGGATCCGCTGGCGAAGAAATTAAGGGCGACGGTGACCTTGACTGCCACTGAGAGCGCCGTGGTCGCCCTGAGCTGAGGCTGGAGGCCTGGTTGCAGGAGGTGGCAGAGTTCTGTGACCACCTCCTTGGTGAAGCGGAGCCTTTTAATACACTGCTCCTCGCTTAATTGGAGGTATGAGAAGTGCTCTTGGAATACCCTCGGAGGGTAAGGCCTCCTGCTGAGAGCCCTGATGGCCCTCCCCCTCCCTCTGGCCATATGTTCCAGTCTTTCTCGCTGCCTCCGCTCCCTCCACCGTAGATCCTGGAGGGCGAGGTAGACAGCCAGTACAGCCCACATTAATGTAACCAAGTGTAGCAGTTTGAATTAATAAAAAATAAATGTAGCCACTTTTTAGTTGCCACAACACTCCTCATATAAAATAACCTTGAAATTACTGAATTAAACTGTTGCATTATGTGAAACTGACAAGAAACCACTGAAACTCCACTAACCTGACAGCTGCGAGTCATTACTCATGATCCCTTTAAATAACGTCCCTGGAGCCACCTTCCTGCTGCTTCACGCCAGCTCTCCCTGTCGCTGTTTACTCCAAGCGCTAAGGTAGGTGGCGACAATCAATTTCGCAGGTTGGGCACTCAGTGAGCGTTGCACACTCACTGACATCATGATCCACCTGGCATTGAGGCTCTCGGCGATAATTAGCGGCGGTGCTGCAGGGGGCGGGATTTGGCGTGCGGCGTTGGATTCGCCTCGCCCCGGCGATAATGCTCTAGCGCCCCATTAGCGCCATCTGCTGACGCTAACAGGAGCCGCTAAGGTACCGAATTTTTCCCCCTAAATGAGGGCTACAGTGATAGATTAGATAGAAAAATGTAAATTATAAAGTTAAAATGATAAAGCAGAGAGAGAAAATAGGATAGAAAGGGAACAGGTACAAAAGATGGACATCAGGTCACACAGAATTAAACTATTTGATTTTAAAAGTTTTGTTTAAAATTGAGTTTTAGATGTTCATTTTTTGTACTGTAGAGTCAGTCATATGTCAACAGTGAAGCTACTGCTGATATTTGACCAATTTTATTACAGTAATGTTAGTGTTTGTTTCAGCGTTACAACGTGAGAGCTGAAAACGTAAGCAGCCAGATGGCCCCAAGTAGACAGCCATTTCTCTGGATTCCCCAGTGATCTAAGGGTCAAAATATGTTGACTGCAATTTTGAAGGTTATTTTCTCCACTCATTTGGGTACTTCTTGCGTATTCAGTCTTCCCAGCCTCCGATAGTGGACAGGAGATCTGTTTGGAGCCTATTGCCAATACCTTTCTGAAATTAGCTATAAGGTCCTGTTCATTCTTTTGTACCTTCCTTTGCATTTCACTGGCAGAGGATAAATGATCCATACTCAAAATGATTCAGATGAACAAATCATTTTAAATTATAAAAAACAATTTGTGAGGTGTGATTTCTGCAATAAAATGAAACCTCAGTTCTTGAGTCAAATATTAAATCGCAGTGAAATCAATCAGTGAAATTGATCTGCAGCTGGAATGCACTCATTCATATTAATTACCTGGCTCTGGGCAATTTGGAATAAATGAGTTTCTACTCAATATTTATCAATGAAACGCAGCACAATATTGCCAAATGTTACGGGTGTAAAGGTTTTGAAAAAAGTAAGACAAGCTGCTTTTCTCAGTCACTGATCTATCATCGATATTAAACAGATGCCAATCAGATCCCCCACATTGATGATGAAGTTTTCATTCACCAGCTCATTTCTTTGATCTATATTAACTTATGAATAACTTACTAACCACTTGGAGTGGTTGAAACGAATAACATGCATGCATTTACGGGGAAGTTAGATAAGGACCTGAGGGAGAAAGGAATAAAAAGATAAGGTTAGATGAGGGTGAGCAGAGGCTCATATGGAGCATAGATTGATTCCTGGGATGAGAGGGCTGTCCTATGATGAGAGATTGTGTAGAATGGGCTGATACTCTCTGGAGTTTAGAAGAATGAGAGATGATCTCATTGAAACATACAAGATTCTGAGGGGGATTGACAGGGTAGATGCTGAGAGGTTGTTTCCCCTGGCTGGAGTGTCTAGAACTAGGGGGCGTGGTCTCAGGATAAGGGGTCGGCCATTTAAGACCGAGATGAGGAGGAATTTCTTCACTCAGAGGGTTGTGAATCTTTAGAATTCTCTACCCCAGAGGGCCATGATTGCTGAGTCTTTGAGTATATTCAAGGCTGAGATAGATAGATTTTTGAACTCTAGGGTAATCAAGGGATATGGAGATCAGGCGGGAAAGTGGAGTTGAGGTCGAAGATCAGCCATGATCTTATTGAATGGCGGAGCAGGCTCGAGGGGCCGTATGGCCGACTCCTGCTTCTATTTCTTATGTTCTTATAAACACCGGCATAGACCTGTTGGGCCGAATGGCCTGTTTCTGTGCTGTAAATTCTATGCAATTATGTTGTATAGTAAAAAAAAAATACTCTCAGTGCTGCCAGTCCCGTCATCCTTTCACATTTATTAACCAAATCCTGCAAAACTTATAAGAAATAAATCTGTCAGTGAACAAATGTTCTCTTAAATACACACTCCCAATAATAGAAACCCATTGACTGTGAAGGGCAGTTGTCCATATTAAAAAAACACTGATTTTACACATGCTTATGGTAGCTGACAATTAAAACTCAGTTAATTAAAAATAGCCAAACCTCATGTAAAATAATATGCCACCAAGGACTTGGTAAGCACTGATCTATTTTCTGCCTTTCCAGCACTAAGTGTCTTCTATTAAAATTGATGGAATGATGTGGGACACCAGTCGGATTAGGGTTACGTTGCTATTCATGTTTCAGCAGCTTTCCTGGTGCTGACGGCTGTGCACTGAAGGACTCCTGCAGACATTCTGGGATTGAAGTCGCACTGTGTGGTATTAGCAACAAATTAGCATGTTCACGTGAAATTCCCCAGTCCAGCATTTGAACAAAAGCATTAACCCTTGGTGGGGTAACAGGCTGTTAAAACGGAAGACAATAGAATTTCATAACAAACAAATTCATCACCACCATCACACGTCGCAATTTCAACCCGACATCTTTTAAACAGGGAACTTTATGTTACAAAAGCAAAATACCGCAGATGCTGGAAATCTGAAATAAAAACAGAAAATGTTAGAAATACTCAGCAGGTCAGGCAGCATCTGTGGAGAGTGAAACAGAGGCCCAAATTTTCTGGGGTGTCAGCGGACGGGATCGGTGGCGGGTCGGGTGGGAAAGTGTTTTTTTTTGACAGGGGGTCAGAAACCCACTATCAACCCACCACCACGCGCCTTTCCCAATGTCGGGTCTGTCAGCGCTGAGCCGACCCGACAAGCAGCTGTGGGCGACCCAATTAAACTAATTATAATGTACTTACCAGACCCTTGACAGGCTTTTTTAACTTACTTTTTCACTTTAACTTCATGGCCACAGGAACCACACTGTTGTCTGTCAACCTGAGGCGGGAGTTCAGTGGTCATTGCTCCAGCTGATTACTTGACAGCTTCAAATGTACAGTAAAAGATCCCACCTGACAGATCATCACTTTCCTCAGCCGCAAGCTGTTCCTCACTGCATTTCCACAACAGATTCACCATGCTGCAAGTCTTTCCACAATTCTCCATCCAGTCTCACCTCATTACTTCTCTCACCATTGACAGATCGCTTCTGTCATCTGTACTTCACCTGCCATCTATTCCATCAGCATGGGTGCCATTTATACTGTCTCACCTTGGTCCTCAGAATCGGCTGCAGCACCAACAACAACACCAACCTTCTCCGCAATCACCTGATGCTGCACAGGACAGAGGGCATCAGCACCCAAGCACATTGCTGCCCGGGAGGCCAGGGATGGCCTCACCATGGCCAGATTTACTTCACTTGACGCTGTACACCCTGGCTGCCACATGATGCACCAGGTTGGCACCACCCCACACCAACACCATAAAGCATCCCTACAATGCCCAAGCCATTCCTTTCACACTCATCACCATTGCGGGGGGTACCGTTATGTCTCAACATTCACTGCAACTCACTAAGCTACTTCCAAAGGTGCACACAAATCTGTCCAAGACCGGAAAGTGTTGAAAATAAAGATTTCAATGTTTGACAGCACATTAACAGAAACTTTACATAAACATTGGATAAAACACCCAAGTGGCTACCCTTGTGTGTTGTTAGTTGGTATGATTGCACTAGGATGAGGGTGAGTGTGAGGGGTTGCTAGTGAGATGGGAAAGTGATAATGTAGATAGAGAGGGATGGGTGGAGGTGCAAGGTAAGTTGGTGTGCAGGGGTAGGGTAGGGAAGGCAGAGTGATGGGGATGTGATGAGTGGCGCAGCAGGATGAGGTTAAGTGTGGCTTTGTACTAAAGTTTTGTGATCTAATGAGATAATTGAAATGTTTGCGCCATTACATCCAGGTCCTCCTGACCACATCCCTGCTTGTGCCCTCCTCTGCAATGTGCAACCAGGCTGTTTTGGTTTCCTGGGAGGTGTTTTCCACCCATTGGAAGGGAAGAGGACCTCCCTGCGTGCTCTGACTCCCTTCATAAGCGTATGGAGAGAGTCACGGGAGAACCTGGGTGCAGCTCTCTGCCTCTGTGCAGTCATTGTCAGTGTTTGCAGCACTTCAATGCTGCAGAACACTGACAGCACAAATGTCAAAAGAAAGTTGGCCATGGTCCCTTTAAGGAGACTGGCTGATGACACATCATGAATGATGTCACCAGGCCCGCTTCCTCTAATTGGGCCGGGAAATGCGCTGGGCGGGCTTAACATGCCCTATCAATGTAAATTCATTTTAGACAGCGAGATGGAGCCAGCAGCAGGGCTGCGACCCACCATCAACATCGCCCACCCCGGACCCACCGAGGTGAGCAAAATCCCAGCCAGAGTTAACGTTTCAGGTCGATGACCTCTCGTCAGAACTGGAAAAAGTTAGTGATAGAGCAGGTTTTAAGCAAGTGCAAGAGGGGAGTGAAGGAAAGAACAAAAGGGAAGGTCTGTGATAGGGTGAAAGGCAGGAGAGATTAAAAGACAAAGGGCTGGATTTTGATACTGGGCGGGTTGGGGTCATGTCATCCGCATTTCGTGTTATCCACCCGACTGCAATTGGATGTGGGAGATTGATGCAATTTTCACCTAATTGGGTAATTGAGTTCCAGCATGTGGGAACCCATGACCCAATTAGTGTTTTCAGTCTGAAAGTCGCCTCTGATGATGTCATCATTGCTGCTGCATTGAAGGTCAGAGACTGCCTGGCCTTTGCTGTGAGAGGACCTGGATGCAAAATGAGCAGCAGCTCTAAGTCGAGAGAGAGAGAGAGAGAGAGAGAGAGAGAGAGAAAGAGAGAGAATAAGAATATTTTGCTTCCAGGTCCTCTCACAGCAAAGGCCAGGCAGTCTCTGAGGACCTTGAATGCAGCAGCATCAGAGACGACTTTCAGACCAAATACTACTACTACCTTCATCACATCTCCATTGTAATAGTGAACCTGTAGCTGATAGTCAGCTATCCAAATGTGCTCCCGCCAGGTTTCACAATCGTGGTTCAGAACAGGTGTGCTTCACGTAGAACAAGGGTTAAAATCACAAAGGCCTTTCAAAATGCCATTATAGAGCCAATTTAGTGCTCTCTTAAAGGCGGGACGGAGTCGGGACCAGCAGACACGATTTAATGAAAATTGTGTGGAGGCGGGATGAAGGCGGACTTGTGCCCGCCCGCCAGTTTTCACAATTTTAACCCCCCACACGCCTCCAAACCCGCCTCCACGGGTCAATGAAAATCCAGCCCTAAAGGTATGGGGGTAAAAATTCACTTGGTTGCGCCACCCGTTAGCACCTTAAGAGGGTGCTAATGGGGCGCAAAGCCGCTAACGCCCGGGCGCAGCGATGTTTGCGCCGCTCGAGAACTTAACTTGAGATTGTGCGGCGGCGCTAAAACTTACCGCTGCGACCACCTGCGCGCGCAGATTGTGACGTCATTCCATGGTGCAACGCCCTTGGGGCGCCCCGTAGCGGAAATTGAGTGGCGCCCCCTGCCTTACCGCCTGGCGCTTCCAACGACCAGAAGACTGGAACGCTATCAATCGCTGTGGGGCTGGGGGGGGCGCTATTTAAAGGGGGCCTCTTCCTGTCTTTTATTGTTGGTGGCATTTTTGAACTACGCATTCTGAGAGAGAGAGGGAGAGACTTCTGGAGAGATTCAACGTTGTGTGAAGGAGTTTTGGGTACTGAGCAGCACTTTGCAGGTTCATTTTGATTTGCCATTCCTTGTATCGATTTAGCAGAGACCGTGGGAGCTGCACTCTGAGCTCTTTGCCTGGTGCTCTCCATTGTTCTTTCCAGCACATTTGATGTGCAAGTCTCTCCAGGCCGAGATTCAAGGCAGCAATGAACAGGATGTGGATGGAAAGCAAGATTAACCATCCCCTTTAAGAACTGGCCCGTGCCATTGTGTGTGTGTTCCATTGCTGACTGACATTACATGAGCTTCGCCAGCGCTCCGAGTTAGCGCCTCACTGCTCGGCCTTTGCGCCTTAAGAGAGGTGTGCAGCGCCTGCTTTAGCGCTCCACTCACCTCCCGGGGCGGTAAAAGTGAAGTTTCCCGTCAGTGCCGATAATTAGCGCCAGGCGCTAATATTTGCGTCCGGACGATATTTGCGCCCCAAATGGGGCGCGACCTAATTTCTACCCCATGATGTGCAATGCAAAAGGAGATGGTAATGGGACAACTAAAGAAACAAAGGGTGGGTCAAGAGGAGGTGTAAATGGGAACAGCAGAATCATCAACAGCTGCCATATGAAAAAATGGGGGCAACGGTTATGGTCTGAAATTGTTGAACTCGATGTTAACTTTTTTAAGTTAACTCTTTGGGGAAACAGAAGTCTTCTCTGGCCTCAGTAATTTTTTTAATTCAAATCTTTTCAGAACCCCCCAAAAATTCCATGGTTCATGTATTCTTTTTGTTGCATTTCATACTGAGTATAACAATGTATCGGAACGTAAGGCAAAAATTTCCAAGACCCCCTTATCAGGGCTTGAGCACAACGGGCTGCTTATTGGAGGCCCGCCGGTCATTGCCTGCAATTCTGTATCCATTGACGGAGGCCTGGGCTCGCAGAGGGTTTTGTCCATTATGAAATGCCATCCTTTGGAAGCTTCTGCTGATAAGTTGTGGACATTCTGAACCTGGCAATTTCAGTCCTTGCTTTGAGTACAATGTCTGTCGGAGGTTTAGCAATAAAATGAGTCAAATTCCGCCTGTCAATAATTTTTCCAAAAAGTGACCACAAAATAGGAACTGTTCTATATTCAACAGAAATTGCAATTGATAAATAGATTCCCCCCCAATTATTGACAGGAAATATTTCATCCTCAGAATGAACAGCCTGTTATGCGTCTACCTCAGTTCATTTGTACTACAATTTAAATCAGAACGTTATTATAGAAAAAATAGCAAGGTAAACTCACTGATCCAGCGCTCCCGGCAGCCGCGCTCACAGGACATGTGGGTCGGAGATGGGTCTACAAACGCAGTGATTTTCTGGCCTATGGTCCCTTCGAGTTCAGCAGCATGCTGGGAAGATCAGGATCGAGGATTTGGCCTCAATATTCCCAGGGTAGTTCAGTTACCTGTGGTTTTATTGTAGGAAATATCACAACTGAAGCAAAGCTTAACTTCCCACTGCTAGAGAGTGGTAAAAATATAAAACTTCTTGTAAAATCTTTGTTAAACCTTCCAACTCACCCAAGATTCACAGCTGATGCCCATTAAACATCATACAGGCACAAATTGTCCCCCTGTGCTTTCACATTGCGCTCTATCCTACTAAATGTGTTTGTGCTTGCAAAAATTGGGTGTCTATTCCGAGAAGTGATTCGTAGTAAATGGTTTTGTTTGATGGCTTGTGTGCATTTTCTGAGGAGGCGGGCAAGTATCTGATCAGAGCTTCTAAATGGAGGGAAGTTGGTCAGATCCCCAGCATTTAATGTACCCTTTCCCCATTGAACGACTTAAATTTAAATACTGGATGCATGTTTCGGACCCTTCAAATCAACATCTGAACTCTTGGATTCATTGATCTTTCCAGCTTCAACTCTTCACTCACATTTCCAATCAGTTATTCGCACATACAGAAACAAAGCTTCTATTTGATAGAGGTGTTTAAAGTCGTGAAGGGTTTAGATAGAGGAAATAAAGAGAAACTGTTTCCAATGGCTGAAGGGTCGATAACGAGAGGGCACAGATTTAAGGTGATTGGCAAAAGAACCAGAGGCGCCATGAAGAAAAACTTTTTTACGCAACGAGTGGTTAGGATTTGGAATGCGCTGCCTGATAGGGCGGTGGAGGCAGATTCAATAGTAGTCTTCAAAAGGGAATTGGATAAATACTTGCAGGAGAAAAAATTGCAGGGATATGGGAAAAGAGCGGGGGAGTGGGACTAACTGGATTGCTCTTTGAAAGAGCCGGTGCAGACTCGATGGGCTAAATGGCCTCCTACTGTGCTGTACTATTCTATGATTCTATTATTTCTACTCTCACATGAGCTTACTCAGTCTTCTTCTTCTTCTTTTGTATGGTAGTAGCAAAGCAAATCAAATGTCAATATCTAAGTCAGATATCCAGGCCGAAGCTTCCGGTGTAACAGCATGGATATCTTGTAGGCTGCCTGTGAATTTCCTCTGAGGGCAGTGCTCAATGATGTGCTCCAGGGTCTGATTAGGAGCTCCACAGTCGCACGATGGGGATGCTTTAATCTTCCATCTACTCAGTGTAAGCTCATGTGAGAGATAGTAAATGTACAGAAATAGGAACCCGACTGCCTTTTGTAAAAAGGTCAAATATAAAATCCTTCCAATATTCCAATGCAACATGCTTCATTTGTGACCAATAGCACTGGTGACTGAAGGGCTTTGAAATACAAGGAAATGGTATTTTTAATTCACTGGCAATAGCCATTTACTGCTGTGCTAACCCATACCTGAAAATGCAGTATGGCAGTAATCTAGCTAAAAGAAAGCTCACTGTCTCTCTCTCTTAGGCAGTCCCTCGGAACCAAGGACGGCTTGCTTCCACACTAAAAATGAGTTCTCAGGTGACTGATGAGTCCAATGCGGGACCTACAGTCTCTGTCACAGGTGGGGCAGACGGTGGTTGAAGGGGCGGGTGGGTGGGGTGCTTGGGTTGACGTGCGCTCCTTCCGCTGTTTGCGCTTGGCTTCCGCTTGCTCCCGGCGAAGAGACTCGAGGTGTTCGGCGCCTTCCTGGATGCTTCTCCTCCACTTTGTGTGGACTTGGGCCAGGGATTCCCAGGTGTCGGTGGGGATGTTGCACTTTTTTAAGGAGGCTTTGAGGGTATCCTTGAAACGTTTCCTCTGCCCACCTGGGGCTCTCTTGCCGTGTCGGAGCTCTGAGTAGAGCGCTTGTTTTGGGAGTCTCGTATCGGGCATACGGACAATGTGGCCCGTCCATTGGCACTGATCGAGCGTGGTCAAAGCTTCGATGCTGGGGATGTTGGCCTGAGCGAGAACACTGACGTTGGTGCGCCTATCCTGCCAATGGATTTGCAGGATCTTGCGGAGGCAGCGTTGGTGGTACCTCTCCAGTGCTTTGAGGTGCCTGCTGTACAAGGTCCATGTCTCTGAGGCATACAGGAGGGCGGGTATCACTACTGCTCTGTAGACCATGAGCTTGGTGCTGGGTTTGAGGTCCTGGTCTTCAAACACTCTCTTCCTCAGGTGACCGAAGGCTGCACTGGCACACTGAAGGTGGTGTTGGACTTCGTCATTGACGTCTGCCCTTGTTGACAGTAGGCTCCCAAGGTATGGAAAGTGGTCCATGTTGTCCAAGGCCTCATCATGGATTTTGATAATCAGGGAGCAGTACTGTGTAGCGGGGGCAGGTTGGTAGAGGACCTTTGTCTTACGGATGTTTAGTGTAAGGCCCATGCTCTCGTACGCTTCGGTGAAGGTGTTGACGATGGTTTGGAGTTCGGCCTCCGAGTGAGCGCAGACACAAGCGTTGTCTGCATACTGTAATTCAACGACAGAGGATGGGACGACCTTGGATCTGGACTGGAGGCGATGGAGGTTGAACAGTTTCCCGTTTGTTCTGTAGGTTAACTCCACTCCAGTGGGAAGCTTACTGAGGGTGAGATGGAGCATTGCAGCCAGGAAGATTGAGAAGAGCGTTGGTGCGATGACACAGCCTTGCTTGACCCCGGTCCGTACGTGAATTGAGTCTGTGGTGGATCCGTTGGTCAGGATCACGGCTTGCATGTTGTCGTGAAGCAGGCGGAGGATGGTGACAAACTTTTGAGGGCAGCCAAATTTGAGGAGAACACTCCATAATCCCTCACGATTGACGGTGTCGAAGGCCTTTGTGAGGTCAAAGAAGGCCATGTACAGTGGTTGGTGCTGTTCCCTGCATTTCTCTTGTAGTTGATGCACGGTGAAGATCATGGTCATTGATCCCCCTAGTGGGTGGAATCCGCATTGCGACTCTGGGAGGAGCTCTTCAGCCACTGGGAGAAGGCGATTGAGGAGGATTCTTGTGATGACTTTCCCTGTCTCAAGGAGACTCCTCTGTGATTACTGCAATCGGAATTGTCACCTTTCTTGATGATGGTCACGATTACGGCGTCTCTGAGATCCCCTGGCATGTTCTCCTCCTTCCAAATAAGAGAAATAAGTTCATGTATTCACGCCAATAGTGCTTCTCCACCATGTTTTAGCACCTCGGCTGGGAGTCCATCTACTCCAGAGGCCTTTTTGTTCTTCAGTTGTCGGATGGCCTTTTCAACCTCATGCCGGGCTAGGGTTGTGCTGAGGTGGTGGCGGGTAGCATGCTGCGGGATGGAGTTGAGGACACTCACGTCGAAGACAGAGTCTCTGTCTTTGATGCGAGCTCACTGTCTAAAGTGCAACTGGGTAGCAAAATAATCAACACTCCCCAAGTATGACATCCACTGAGGTTCAGAGGCATGCTTTTTAGGCTAGTGCAGCTCCAACAACACTCAAGAAGCTCGACACCACCCAGGACAAAGCAGCCTGCTTGATTGGCACCCCATCCACCACCTTAAATATTCACTCCCTCCACCACTGGCGCACCGTGGCTGCAGTGTGTACCATCTACAAGATGCACTGCAGCAACTCGCTAAGGCTTCTTCGGCAGCCCCTCCCAAACCCGCAACCTTTACCACCTAGAAGGACAAGAGCAGCAGGCGCATGGGAACACCACCGCCTCCAAGTTCCCCTCTAGTCACACACCATCCTGACGTGGAAGTATATCGGCTGTTCCTTCATCGTCGCTGGGTCAAAATCCTGGAACTCCCTCCCTAACAGCACTGTGGGAGCACCTTCACCACACGGACTGCAGCAGTTCAAGAAGGCGGCTCACCACCACCTTCTCAGGGGCAATTAGGGGTGGGCAATAAATGCTGGCCTTGCCAGCGACGCCCACATCCCATGAATGAATAAAAAATATATAGTTTTATTTGGTGGTTTGTGTGCATGTTTTTATTGATGAAATTTATTACTTTGCCCTGAAATAGTTGTCAATGACATCCTCGGCTTGTGAGTCTTTGCCACAAACCTTGATCACAACACAGCCTACAACCTTGCAAGTTTTCCCTTCTATTCCGCGCAGGCCTAGCCACTCACCAAGGTTGCTTGTTGTCATCAACCTTAATCAGGTTGATCTGACGCTCAGCACAGAGCACCTCAAACAACTTAACATTCTTCACCTCATCACAACTGCCTGCCAGGCTTCTGTTTTTATTTTTTAAAAAGGAGCTTGTGTTAGTTCACTACCTGAGGGTTTAGTGCTTTAGATTCTCAACTATAAATATAGGAAGACTTTCCTATTCAATTTTTTTTTATGGATGCACTGACCAGGAGATGGGGGTGGGCGGCTGGGGCTGGGGCTGGGGAAGGGGAAATGTGTGCCTTATCATCCCAACTGGCAAGTCAACCAAGTGTAGCGCAGAATCTTGGTCAACTGTAAAATGATGGATGTTGTTGCACTTTATGTAAGTTTAGCATATAGCAGAGTCGGCTTTTGTGTTGCAGGGTTGATTGGAGAATCAGTGGAGCAGAGCACAAAGGCACAGTACAAATAGCTCTTTTCTCAATCTCACATGGAATTCCAAACTTATTTTCGAACAGCAATAAGCAGCTGTGTTATAGATCATCTTTGATACCTGTCGGCGGGTTTTGCGTTGGCTCTGTCCTCGGGGCTACACTGTTTACTCTGCTGTGTTTTGCTCTAGTACCTGCTCGTTATATGCAATGACGGTCACATCCCCATAATCAGCTGTTGCTCAAAACTGGATCAAATTACACCACAATCGTTAACTTTCATTGTGGATAATCTCCATGAATGTCACACATATTATATAGTGATTTCAAACTGTAATTCAGGATTCAATTTATAAACATAAGGGGGAATTTTCACCCCAAAAAAGGGGTGGGTTGGGGTTGGGTGGGATGTTAAAGTGTTAAAAATCTGAATCCCGACCCCAACCGGCCTACAACCTGCCCACTTCCGGTTTTAATGGAGGCGGGTCGCCCATTTAAATATTATAATGAGGCCGGCGTGCCTCAGATTTAACCACCATTTTAAATTTAGCAGTGGCTGGTCGAGTTTCACAGGCCTCGTGAAACCCGCCAGCTAATGGAAGGGGAGGACTGCTGAATCCAGGAGGTAAGTGCCTTTATACTTACCTCCTGGATCCAGCGTCCCTGCTGAACCCACCCCTCACGATCGGAGACCTCCCCACGAGGTCTCTGTGCCCCCCCCCCCCCAGGCCTCCAATTCCCTCCGGCAGGCCTCCGATCGCCTTCCTGGCCTCCCCCCTGGTTCCCCCCCCCCCAACTCCTCCCCACACTGATGATCTTCAGGCCGCCCACCTCCCTCCCCAATGCTCCTCCCTCCCTCTCTCCTCTCTCCTCTCTGTGGCCCAGATCCGCAGGCCTACTCACCCACAGCCAGCCAGCCTCTCCATCAGGCTGGCTGCGGGTGGGAAACAGAGGTTTCAAATGCAAATCAGGCTATGCCGTTAAATTCAGCAGGGCCTGCACCGCTTCCGAGCCCCCTCCCCCACCCCAATTCTCAACCCACTTCCTGATTAAAATTCAGGCCATAGTTTCTAACATAATCTGAACTCAATGATATGATCACTGCCTTATAATTATTCTTGAGAGTCCATTATTCTTGATATAGTCTACACTATAGTTTGTTTCCTGATAATTTCCTCCCAGAAAAATAATACTCAGAATGTTAATATAGTGAGTGTAGCCTGCTGCCATGTGCCCTCAGGTCCTACATCATCGTCTTCTTTACTGCTCATTGGGGTCACCTAACCACCGTGCGATTTATTTCTCTTCTCTTACTCTAGAATTTTGCTGTTGTTTTGAACTATCGGCCTTGGCCACTCACCTGGATTTCTTTGTTTTAACAAAAAAACTCTCTGCCATTTGGTGTGTCTACCACCTAATGGTAAGAAGTGTAGAAAAGAGAAAACTTCTTAAAAGTTAAAATCTAAACGGAATCATTGCTCATGATACCAGTATGCTGCAAGAAAAACTGCACAGAAGCCAACTTGTGTTAATGAAAGGCTTGCTTCCTGTGAGAAACTCTTAATTCATCTCCTCACATTACCACTTGTGACAAAACTATAACTAGCAGAACCTTACCCCAATTTTACAAAGTCCACAATGTTTTCTCCAGACACAACCTAATTTTGGAAGCACAAAATATGTAATTGTATTGCTGGGTGTTAATATACCGAGAGTGTGGCTGAATGACAATTCACGTGCCCGCCATTACAGTTACTGAAATCCTAATGCCGAAACCAATATATATTACCAAGAATGAAAGCATTAATTCATTCACTACACAGGACACACAAGCATTGCTCTAACAGTTTGCCCTCTTGCGGTTTCACCTTGTCTGATGAGGCCATTTACCATGTTATTTGAATGTGGATTTTGCAGAGAAGGAGGAGTTTCAGTCGCCTCTTTTTAATGGATCCATAAAGGTGACACTGGGTAGCCACAGTATCGTCAACAGAGAAACAAATTTGCACAAGCCCCTTTGTTTTAAAGGAGGCACAATTAATAAATTAATTGAAATGTATTCAACAGAACCAAAAGGAAATTTCTGAAACTAAATCATAATGTTATTGTGTGTGTGTCCCTTCCTATCTCTGTAACATCCTCCAGCCCTACAATCCTCCGAGATCTCTGCACTCCTCCAAATCTGGCCTCTTGCGTATCCCCGATTTTCTTCGCTCCACCATTGGTGGCCGTGCCTTCAGCTGCTTGGGCCCTGAGCTCTGGAATTCCCTCCCTAAACCTCTCCGCCTCTCTACCTCTCTCTTTCCTCCTTTAAGACGCTCCTTAAAGCCTACCGCTTTGACCTGTCCCAATAACTCTTTATGTGGCTCGGTGTCAAATTTTGTTTGTTAACGCTCCTGTGAAGCACCTTGGGATGTTTTATTATGTTAAAGGCACTATATAAATATAAGTTTTATAAGCTATATAAGTTTTTGTTGTCTATTGGACAGTGTGTCAGCTGTGGCTCAGTTGATAGCACTCCTGCCTCTGAGTCAGAAGGTTGTGGTTTCAAGTCCCACTCCAGAGACTTGAGCACATAAATCTAGGCTGACCCTCCAGTGCAGTGCTGAGGGAGTGCCGCACTGTCTTTCGGATGAGACGTTAAACCGAGGCCCCGTCTGCTCTCTCAGGTGGACGTAAAAGATCCCATGGCACTATTTTGAAGAAGAGCAGGGAGTTATCCCCAGTGTCCCGGCCAATATATTTATCCCTCAACCAACACAACAAAAACAGATTATCTGGTCATTATCACATTGCTGTTTGTGGGAGTTTGCTGTGCGCAAATTGGCTGCCGCATTTCCCACATTACAACAGTGACTCCACTTCAAAAGTACTTCATTGGCTGTAAAGCTCTTTGAGACGTCCGGTGGTCGTGAAAGGCGCTATATAATTGCAAGTTGTTGTTGTTGTCTATTGGACACTCTGTTCCCTGTGGTGCCTACCGGTTGAAGTTTTCAGAATCCCTCAGTCAAATTACGGCCAGCTTTCTATTATCTTCAACGTCCAAAATGCATTGATCACAAAATAGGTTCAGATGAAGAAGACCCCCACAGCCCATATTTTGAGGAAAAGCTGAGTTCTAATTCTTCATGATTTCTATTATTTTACTGTGGCGGATCGCCACCTAAACGGGCATTATCCGCTTTTCTGTCCGTGGACAATATATCAAGCACCTTGCCTTTAAGGCAGGAGAGAAGAAGTGGGCGGGGCCTCAGGATTTTTCCAGAGAATTCTGGGAGCAGTCTGTTCAGCCATTTTGGACCATGCAGTTGTATTAAAAAGTCTCTTGTTTTCCACACATGGATTCAGTCTTAATTCGTGTTTCGCGGCAGCTTCAACATTACCATTATTACGGTGTAAGAGCAACATTGGCGGTGTCCGTGAAACTGTCTGCACATCGCATCAGCTCACCATCCTGCAGCATGTCCAGCGTAGATATTCTGACCGGACAGGAAAATGGAGGGACAAAAATCTGCCCACGCTCATGTGTTGTTATGCAGACCAAGAACACAGGATGCAGTTCCCTTAAATGGAATGTTTGCACATGAATTTTTACAGAGAGCCTGAGGTACCCTACAAAAGAAATATTGCAACATTGAGCCCAGCTGGAACATCTTCAAGGCAACTATAACATTGTTACAGCCATTTCTGAAACTCCAATAAATCCAGGACATTATGTTTATCTTCTATCCAGCAGAGTTTTAACCTCCTGATTCAGTCAGTCCCTGTGAAGTCAGTTGTCGCTGTAACAAATGGGTTTCGGTGCAGTGAAGCTCAAGGCTGTGCACATAGCTCTTCATTAGTATATCCCACCTGGACTGAGAAATAGAGCTGCTCACACATCATAGGCTTGTAACCCATCATTATCGCAGGATTAACCCTCAGCCATTTAGAACGCCTGAAACCGTTTTTCACACTATCTCCCAATCCAGCACTAAACGACTTCCTGCAGTTACTGAGAGATTCTTTTTTTCAGTCTTTTATTACCAATTGCCTCAGACCAATTATTTAGCAATCCCATATTACAACATTGTTAAATACAGGCACTTCGAGAGTTAGTTACTTTGGTGTTTTCACTGATTTGGAGCTGTAGTCTTACAGCCTGAGAACCCAGATTGCAACATCTCCGGAGGAAGATGGTCAGTGAAACGTTTCGGCACTATTCCATGGTGGGTTAGTGTACTGATCTGCGGTGTTACAGAAGAGCAGGACTCAGGTCCGTCAGATTCATCACATGATGAGTTCAACCTCTGAGACCGTGCTGTTTGCGAGAGGCAGTGAGCCAGAGAAGAGAAAATGGGGAGGTGCAATTAATACCCGTCACTTAAACAAACCAGCACCTCCATCAAAACCAATCAAGAATTAGAAAGGAGGATCAGCAAAGTGTCCGCACCAGACACTGTCAAACACTGTAGGCACAGGAGGTGAAAGTAGAGGAAAAAGAGCCGATAAAACGTAAAATATAATGGAGCAGTGGAATAAGTACATCACCACCTCAGGGATCTGAATTCTAATCTAGCCAGATAATGAGACCAAAAACACTTCCATGATTAATCTGATTATAGTCTTATATAAAAACGTTTAGGTAGTGTCAACCCATTTTCTACAGGTCACAAGTCCATACCATAAAACTATCGACAATTTGGCACCTTAAATTAGCAAACACTTTAAGGGAGATGACTGGAGTTTTAAGTGGAGAATTCAAGCCAGTGCCAATCAGGAACATTGTTGCATTAACGAAGAGGAATGCTTGCTCAGTGTCTGGTCATGTTATATCTGACCTGGAAGTGCTTGTGATCACACAAGCTTAGTTTCAATGAAGAAGGCCCTTCAGCCCATCTAGTCTCGTCCTTACAGAATACCAACCATACCATGTTTCTTTTAGAGCAGCTAGCAGTCTCTTAAATGAACCCGACCGACCTCCATGGCAAACTATTTCAGCTGTTGATGCAGATACAAAAAGTGAAAAGCGGATATCTCTCCCCTCCAAAATTTCACCTACCCTCCCTCCCAAAATTGGCCGAATCTTCACATGACAAATAACCAAGAGTATTGGTATGACTGCTGGGACTTCCAGATTATGCCCATCAGCACTGCTAAATTTATGGCACTCACAGGTATTAGTGCCTGGAATTTACTGTGTATTTGCACCAGACACACGTGTCATCGGAGCGCAAATCAAATACCTGGCCTGAAAGATCGCAGAATTTTGGGCGTAAGCAATGTTCCCTTTAAGCCGGGTGGCCGCGCAGCTCTCTGGACGTCCCGCGCCGCCGACTCACTGGCTTTTCAATGCGTTAAAAACCACGCACGCGCGGTATTTGGAATGGGCCGCACAGCCCAAAAAATATTAATGGGAACATTGGGCGTAAGTGAGTTACACACCCAATACGCCCAAACCTCCTTGATCTTTGACACTCTGGTGTTTTACTGCAATATTTTAAGGTTTTTTAAAAAAAAAGAATCCTTTCTGAAACCTGCTGTGTATTTTCTGTTTCTTTGAATGGATTTTTACAGCATTAAGTATACGTCACATTAACAATTGTAAAGCTTCCCCGATTGCAGGTTGTTCAACATGCGGTGCCCCATGTGCCTGAATGAGGGCTAAATGAGTTGAAACCTAAATTTTCATACCGGGTAGCCTAGAGTTTCCCGACGGTTGCGCTGCCTTTCTCAGCTCAATTCGCCCGAAATCGGACAACGTAAAAGATCGAGGAATTTCAAATGCAAGTTACGTCCAGCGCAACTCGAGTTTCTGCGATTTTTTGCGCTAGTTTAAAAAAAAAATCGCGCTGGAAGCCAGCCCCTGCCCACAAAACTGGCCACGCCTCCAGATCGAATTAATCACCGTGGCGAGTTTCCACTAATTGCGCTCGTTTGTGGCCACTTAAGGAGGCTCTTAATATTAAGCTGTTTTAATAGGTGCAAGGATACGGGCAACACGGTGGCATAGTGGTTAGCACTGGTGCCTCACAGCGCCAGGGACCCGGGTTCGAATCTGGCCTCGGGTGACTATCTGTGTGGAGTTTGCACATTCTCCCCGTGTCTGCGTGGGTTTCCTCCGGGTGCTCCGGTTTCCTCCCACAGTCCAAAAATGTGCGGGTTAGGTTGATTTGGCTATGGTAAATTGACCCTTAGTGTTAGGGGGGGATTAAATATGTGGGGTTACGGGGATAGGATGGGATATGTTAGGGGGAATTAAATACGTGGGGTTACGGGGATAGGGTGGGATATGTGTCGGTGCAGGCTCGATGGGCCGAGATGGCCTCTATCTGTACTGTGGGGATTCTGTGTGTGTGACACTAATAGGGAAGTTTTGAAAGCTTTTTAATATTAAAAGATATTTAATTCACAAAGAAACTGACTACTGTATACTAATGAAGCTAGTAAATGGTTCTGTATAGATTTTTAAAGTCATTTTCAGTTATTTAAAATCAGGTTACTCACAGGTGCTGGACTAGACACTTATTAAAAATGCTTATTTTTTGTGATAAACCAATTTTTGGCTTTATTAATCAAACTGCACCAGGTTTCCACTCTTAAATATAGCGAGGAATATTTTATGATGCAAGAAAACAAAAATAATCAATTACATTCTAAAACACTGGCCGATTGCGCTGACTCATGGAAGATGTTACATTCGGCGATGTGCAAATGATTTGAGCGGAAACTTGAGCAGAAAATTTACTTCGGAAAACCAGTGCAATTTTTGAGCGCAATTTGCGCCCGATAGCGCCCAAAGCGGAAACTCTACCCTGAAATATATATGGCTTTAGTTCAGCGCTTTCCTTGGGCTCTGATTGTTCCCGCTGATTTGCCCTCATTTTATGTTCGGGAGTATTCTAATGAGATTCGCAGGAAATTTGAGCGGAATTTGACATTGGAAGAATGGGCGCGGGAATGGGCGCATCTTCTGGGTGATCTCACGGAGCAAACTTCAGGCCTAGTTACTGCACTGTCTCAGAGAGTTAAAACATGGGCATCACATATAGGTGATGTCACCACTTCACGGTACACAGTATTGAGGACTCCTAGTGGTGTACCACAGGGATCGGTGCTGGGTCCCTTGCTGTTTGTAGTGTACATTAATGATTTAGATATGAATGTAGGAGGTATAATCAGTAAGTTCGCAGATGATATGAAAATTGGTGGAGTGGTAAATAGCGAGGAGGGAAGCCTCAGGCTACAGGATGATATAGACAGGTTGGTCAGATGGGCAGAACAGTGGCAAATGGAATTTAACCCTGAAAAGTGTGAGGTGATGCATTTTTGGAGGACTAACAAGGCAAGGGAATACACAATGAATGGTAGGACCCTAGGAAGGACAGAGGATCAGAGGGACCTTGGTGTGCATGTACATAGATCCCTGAAGGCAGCAGGACAGGTAGATAAGGTGGTTAAAAAGGCATATGGGATACTTGCCTTCATTAGCCGAGGCATAGAATATAAGAGCAGGGAGGTTATGATGGAGCTGTACAAAACTCTAGTTAGGCCACAGCTGGAATACTGTGTGCAGTTCTGGTCGCCACACTATA
This sequence comes from Squalus acanthias, assembly GCA_030390025.1. Lineage (NCBI taxonomy): Eukaryota > Metazoa > Chordata > Chondrichthyes > Squaliformes > Squalidae > Squalus > Squalus acanthias. The sequence continues at coordinate 13,236,868 of CM059437.1, forward strand.
GGAAGGATGTGATTGCATTGGAGAGGGTGCAGAGGAGATTCACCAGGATGTTACCTGGGCTGGAGCGCTTCAGCTATGAAGAGAGACTGGACAGGCTGGGGTTGTTTTCCTTAGAGCAGAGAAGGCTGAGGGGGGACCTGATTGAGGTGTACAAAATTATGAGGGGCATAGATAGGGTAGATAGAAAGGAACTTTCCCCCTTAGTAGAGGGGTCAATAACCAGGGGGCATAGTTTCAAGGTAAGGGGCAGGAGGTTTAGAAGGGATTTGAGGAAAAACTTTTTCACCCAGAGGGTGGTTGGAATCTGGAACTCACTGCCTGAAAGGATGGTAGAGGCAGGAACCCTCACAACATTCAAGAAGCATTTAGATGAGCACTTGAAATGCCATAGCATACAAGGCTACGGACAAAGTGCTGGAAAATGTGATTAGAATAGACAGGGCTTGATGGCCGGTGCGGACACGATGGGCTGAAGGGCCTCTTTCTGTGCTGTATAACTCTATGACTCTAGTACTAATTGCTTTAAACAAAGGATATTTTACAAGTAAAAGAATGGACCCCGAATGTTAACAAGACTAAATCAAAATGGAAATCACTGGATTCCTTTGTTTGGTAGGGACGACATTAACTGTCTGCTAGGGTTGCTGAATTGAGGTTTGCTCTCCCGTGCTGCTAGCAACCCAAGGGAAAAGTACATCCGAAGACATTAGCACATGGACTGAGTTCAGCCACAAGGGAATTCTCTGTCTGCTTTCAACTCTGTTCCTTATCGAACCAATTCGGGATCAGCATTTGAATCAGCGTTTCCTTTTATTAGAACCCTGCGGTATTATTTACCAGTGAAACCATCAACGATCTCCTTCTTTTCTTCTTTTCTTTAGGCCTCTCACATCCGGAGCGAATCCCTGGTCGGGGACCTGCCCCCAGGCTTCTGCCAAGACCGGAGCTGCTGGGGTAATTTACCCTCCGATTTCTGCTGGCTGCCTGCTGGAGAGTGGTTCCTATCAACTCTGAGCCTTGGCGGGCAGCACAGACAACACCAGGAGATTGCCACATCCGGAATCGTGAATTAAAACCCCACTTCCTATCAGCCCACGGCAGATTACATTCCAACCTAGGCACTAAAAGAAAGAAAGACTTGCATTTACATAGCACCTTCATGACCACCGGATGTCCCAAAGCGCTTTACAGGCCAATTAAGTACTTTTTTGACGTGTAGTCACTATTGTTATGTAGGAAATGCGGCAGCCAATTTGCGCACAGCAAGCTCCCACAAACAGCAATGTGATTAATCTTTTAGTGATGTTGGTTGAAGACAAATATTGGCCAGGACACTGGGGATCACTCCCCTGCTCTTCTTCAAAATAGTGCTATGGGATCTTTTACGTCCACCCGAGAAGGCAGATGGGGCCTTGGTTTAACGTCTCATCCAAAAGACTGTACCACCATGTATATTTTTTTGTCTTTAACAATGTCTATCAGACTCCTTTCTGTACAGAATGAGAGACATTCTAATGTGATCTTTACAGCAATGTCCTAATTCCACTACCTACCTACTCACCCTCAAGACATGTTGAGTAATCCATTTCATGTTACGTTTCATCTTGCCCTGAACCTATTTATCTACATTTTCACAGCAGGGTCCCTCTTCATGGTATACATGTAATTCATCACTGGTCCAAGTACAGTCCACAGCTCTTTGTTATAATCAAGAACAAGGCAGAGACAAATGCCGACAAAAGATGCATTGGTAAGTTTTGCGAGACTGCGATCCTGGCACTTGATGGAAGTGGGGACTGGAGAATTGGACTAGAGTCAACGGGCGCGATTTTGCCAGCCCTGGGGAGGCGAGTTTGGAGGCAGGACTGCCGGGAAAATGGCAGAATTTGGGGGCGGGTGCCCAACCCGCCCCCAACCCGCCTCCATGCGGGTAGCCGTCCCACGCCGGGTTCCGTCTCCTTGGAGGTGGGAAGGGATTGCATCCACTTAACTGCCTGTTAACAGGTAGAAAATAGGATTATCCCCATTTTGCCCTCAAGTGCGGGCTTCCCGAAGGCTCCGAAACCTGCCAGGGTCACCGAGGCGAGTAGTGGGTCTGCGGGGGTCGGAGGGGTCCAAAAATGTGCAGTGGAGATGAGTGATGGGTGCAAGTGTGGAGAGGTGAGTATCTGAGGTAAGTGCAAAGTGTTAGAAAGTGTACTTATCTTTGTTTCTTCCTGCAGGCTTCAATGGTTGGGTATGCGGAGAGTCTCGCACCTCCGCGGCAGAGATGACAGATCGCCGTTGCATTCTCCAATGCAACAACCATCTAATTTCTACAAAAGAAAGAAGTTTGATGAGGTCTTGAATTCAAGAACTCATCAAACTTCAGACAATATCGGTGTTTGACAGCTTCACAGAGCTGTCAAACGATGACAATTCATCTGTCAAAATTGACAGATGAAACATCATACGCTGACATTCTCTGTAACCGGCTTTCCCTTAATTGGCCTGCTAAGCCCGCTGGGCGGGCTTAACCAGGTCAATCATGGGAAAATAGCGTGGGTTGGCCAGAAGTTGATGGAGGCAGGACTGAAACCCGACAAGTGGGAGTCCCGCCTCCAAAAGCTCCCCATTGGCAAAATCCAGCTCAACATGTCTGTTTCCCGGCGCGCCCCATTTTCCAGTTATTCCTCGATCGGCACTCCCATCAAGCGAGGCTCCATATCCAGACTGCAGCTGTGCAAAATTTACCCTATAATGAGAAATAAGGCAAGAAATGAACACAGAAAATGGGTGCAGAGAGAAAAAAAACACCAGCAGCAACACATTCACCTGGGGATAATGATAACAACAAGGATAATGCAGAGATAATGCGGGTTGACACAGAAACAAGATAAGGAATAACAAAGAGACAGCAGGGGGGGGGTAATGAAAGCACAAGTATAATAGAGATAATACTGGTTTACAGCACAGGGTTAACACATAGACAACACAGGAATAGTATAGAAGGATATAGTGCCTTTTACATCCTCAGTACAACCCAAGGAATTTTACAATCATTTTCACTCCTATTGCTGGCAACAAAAACTGGTGCTAGCAACCGAGCATCACATCATATATTTCTGATTTTCATTGACGCCAATGGTAAAGAAAATCAGGAGAAGTGTAAAACAGACTACCGGCTTGCTATCACTTGATATCCACCCGGCAATAAAAGTTACCCCCAATAAATGTTGATATTTGCAAGACAGAATTATAGCCTTAATTGTACAGTGTACCTTTATGATTATTGAAACAATAGAAGGGTTTATATGAACAGTGTTACTCTGTCTGGCCTGTGTAGTGGTTTGCTGTTGGTATTAATGGTCAGCTGTGGCTCAGTGGGTAGCACTCTCTAGGTGGGCGTGGCTAGGAGTGAGCAGGTGCTGCTGGTTGCCTGATTACTGCAGGGAGTTGGAGTGAGCTTGTAAAAGGTTGGTGTTTTTTTTTCAGGTTTTAGGACCTTTTTGACCCATAAACAGCAGCCAGATGGCTGCTGAGGGGTCCGGAGTGCCGGGCCCCTCAGAGAACAGTGTTCCCAAGATGAATTTAATCAGGGGAGAAACTGTGGTTGGAAGGGAGAGAAAAAGGCCCAATGATTTGGGCCGGGATCCTAGGAGGTTTGGAAAAGAAAACACGGTGGTGGTTCAGTGCGAGGATAAGGAGATACGAGCTTGGGATATTATCCAGGCGGTACATGAGGACTGTGGAGAGGGAAGCTGCTTTGCCTGCCGACCAAAGCCGAATGTTGGGTTCGAGGTGACGGTCAGTGGCCGAGAGGAGGTGGAAAGACTTTTACTCAGTTTGAAGGTTGGTGATAAGTTCTTGGAGGTATCTCTGCTATATTCGGAAGAGGTGGTGGCCTCATTCTTAAACTTGCCGGTTTATATTGAGGACGATGTGCTAATCAAAAAGTTGGAGTCGTGGAACATTAAAATTTGCTCGGCAATAAAGAGGAGATACTATCCAGGAACACGGGTAGCAGATGGAACCCGTTACGTAAAGGTGCGGTTCCCAGAGGGGGTGAAGTCATTACCGTACCGCATGAAATTCGAGACAATGGAAGGAGTGCAGTACTTCCAGGTACTGCATGATAACCAAGTGAAGGTTTGTTATTATTGTCTTGGACACAACCATCTTGTAAGGAACTGTCCGGACTTGCACTGTTATAATTGCGGCGAGTCTGGACACATCGCTCAGAGCTGCAAGGCGGAGAGCTGTGGGGTGTGTCACAAAGGCCCCACCCGCTGTGAGTGTGAGGAAGAAGAAAGCTCTGAGTGACGAGGAGATGGGAGAAGGAGAAGGAGCAGGAGGTGTGAGTGGAGGAGCGGAGCAGGCGGAGGACACAGCTGGTGAATGGAAGGAGAAAAGAACGCAGGAAGAGGCAGAAAATTGTGGAGTAGAGAACAGGATGGAGATGATGGAACACACACCAAGTATGGTGGAAAAGGACAAAGACGGCAGAGGGCTGCGCGGGTCAAGGGCAGAGTCGAGCCATAATATGGTTCAGCTCTCCCTAAAGAATCTGGTGTCCGCAGGGGGAGAGGAGGCGGGAGCGGGGTGCGTGGTAAATGTAAGTACTCCAAAGAAAGATGGGGAGTTGGACATCTCGGTGAGCAGGAGGGGGCAAGGCAAGGAGAGGGTGCAAGAGGCAGGAGCCTTAAAGGGGCAGCAGGATGGGAGCGGCGAGCCAAAGACGCCAGAAGGGAGCAATATAGGTGCGCTGTTTTGGTGAGTCCGTCCATAAAAGAGAACGTTGCCTTGGTGGACAAGGACACTGAGGGGAGATTTTTACGGCTAAGGGTAAAAACGGAGGAATTTAATTGCGATCTCTTTAATATCTAGGCACCGAACGACCATTGCAAGCGTCGTGAGTTTTTTTGGTGGTTATTCACTGAAGTGGCAGAGGTGGTAAACCCTTGTATAGTGGGGATTTTAATGTATTTTTATCTCGGATGGACATTTCAGCCCAGATGACCTTTAAGGGTGATAACTCCAGAGGGATGATTGTAAAAATGATGGCAAACTTAAATTTGAGAGACTTATGGAGGGACCGGAACCCCATAAAAAGAGAGTTCTCTAGAACAGGTTGAGTGGGTGATGTTTTAAAACAGAGCCGAATAGATTTTGTGTTAATGCGGGAAGGGTTAAGTTCTGAGGTGATGAAGGTTTATTATAAAAAAGTATTTTTTAGTGACCACTCGGCTTTTGTTCTTAGAATTAGGAACAGCAGAGTTAAGATTGGTTCGAGGTGTGGATTTTAAACAATCAATACCTGAAAGAAATTGCTTATAAAGAAGGGATTTTAAATATAATAAAGAATGCTTGGAAGGATACTTTGTTCTTGAAAGAAAGAAGAGTTTGGTGGGACAATTTCAAATATGAGGTAAAAGTTTTTTCGGTACGTTATGGGAAAAAGAGAGCGGCAGCTAACCGGGGTCGAGAAGAGAATATAAACAAAAGGTTTACGGATGTCTGTAAAGCAGTTGACGGAGGGGATAAGGGAGCTGAGACTAAGTTTCGGGTGTTAAAGGAAGAGTGGGAATTATTGCAAGCTGAAAAATGCAAGGGGGCCATTCTCCGTGCGAAGGCTAAAGATGCATTGGAGGGAGAAAGATGCACTAGATAATTTCTAGAGCAAGAGAAGCTGCGACAGAGATTATCATTAATTGGAGTGTTGAAGGTTGGGGAGAAGATCATTCATGAAAGTGGGGAGATTTTAGAGGCGGCTAGCAGCTTTTATCAAGAGTTATATACAAAAGAAGACATTTCCAATTTGGCGATGGAGAAGGTTAGTGCTTTTATTGAAGAGGGTTTAAAGGAGGATGAGAGAAGCATGTGTGACAAAGACGTAGGATTAGCGTCTCTCATGACTTTTTATTGAAGGTTTTGGAAGCATTTGGTTTCGGGGAAAATTTCATTGAGTGGATAACGATTTTTTATTCAAACATATTTAGCTGTGTTAAATGTAATGGTTTTTTATCCAAGTATTTTCCGATACAGAAGTCAGTGAGACAGGGTTGTCCCCTGTCCCCATTGTTGTACACATTGGTAGCAGAACCATTAGGTTACACGATGCGAAAGAAACAAGGTGTAGTTGGGATTGCGGTTCCCAGTTCCAGGCTGGTGTCGGTGATACACTAATATGCAGATGACACAACCTTAACATTGAGAAATGGGGAGTCAGTGAGGAAAGCTATGGATGTAGTGGAGGAGTATTGTAGAGCTTCAGGAGCCAGAGTGAATTATAGTAAGTCCCAATGCCTGGTTGCAGGAAGGGGTGGGGGGAATGGTTGGAGGAAAGTCCCTTTAAGGTGGTGGAGGTTTTGGAAGTTCTGGGGGTGCATATGGGGTGCAAGAAAGACAGGGATGAAGTGGATCGATTAAATTGGGAACCAAAGGTTATGAAAATTAAAAAGATTTTGGGAAGATGGGAAAGAAGGTGGTTGAAAGTGCAAGGAAGAGCAACAGTGGTGTCCGCTCTCCTGCTATCTAAGCTATGCTACTTATTGACGGTGGAGGATATTCCTGAGTGGGCGGAAAAGTCCACCCGAGGAAGCTTGTGTGAGGTTTTTATGGGAAGGGAAACCAGCCTTGGTTGCTTACAATACCATTATTGGACGGAGAAATCAGGGAGGACTCAATTTCCCAGATATTGATTTGAAGAAAAAATCCTTTAGAATCAAATGGGTGAAGAGATTTCTTCAGAAGTCAAATACAAGTTTTTGGAAGAGTTGTTTTGAGCATTTTTTTAAACTAAGTGAGATAGGAGGGCAGGAGATATTGTATATGGAATACAATAATATGTTTTTGGAATCGATTAAACCTCTCCCTAGGTTTTATAAGGGGGTTGTAGAGACTTGGGCCCAATTTTTAAAAAGAGTGCAGTTTATGCCCAAGGGGGCTGTGGAATTTTTAGAACAGCCCTTATTTTTGAACAGGTGGGTCAACATTGAAGGAGAGGTATTATTTAATCAAGCTTTTATAAAAGCTGGTATTATATATGTGAAGGATGTATTATACGAGGTAATTCCAGGTTGGTTGCCGGAAGCGATAGTGAGGATCATGGTGTGGGGGGAGGATCAGGAGGTAGAGGAAAAAGCAACAGGGATCATGTATGAGAAGATTGTGAGGGCAATGCCACAGGATTGGATGGAAGAAATAAATGCAGAAATCTCCAAAGGAAGTAAAATGCGTCCCGCTTTTCCAAGCTTTCTGCTGGAGAAAGGGGAGGAGTTGGTCCAATTCGACAACTGTAACACTCGAGATTTCTATGAGGTATTTAGAGAATGGAGATTCAAGACACCTGCTGGTCAGGAGTTTTGGCAGAGTATATACCCACAGCTGGACTTCAACAGGATTTGGAAGGGAGTGTGGGCGAATTTTAAATGTCCAGAGTGGATTGAACTGGATTTCAAATTGGCTCATAACTGGATTTTTACCATGACAGTCTTGTGTAAGATTGGACGAGTGGAGGGGGCAACTTACCCAGTGTGTGGGACACGGGATGAGACTCTGTCCCATTTACTGGTGTTATGTCCGCAGTTAAATGATTTTAAGTACTATGTTCGACAGTTGTGTGAAGTTTTTTTGCTGGGTGGGGACCGAAGACCGAGAATGGGAATCCCGTGGGACTCAATTTTGAGATGGGGATTGCAGGAGAGTCTGCCTGAGTCTAGCGGAGCGGCAATTAATTTAATGTTCAGTTTGGCTAGATTCGTGATTGTGCAAAGATGGAATGCTCTGTTTTTTAAGGGGAGGAGAATCAATCTAAAAGAGCATTTTAAATATAAGCTAAAAGATCATTATAAGGCTCTGTGGATGTTTTATTCAGAAAGGAATTTAAAGATAGTATTTTACAATCAATTTTTAAAGTACAATCGATTAATATATGTTACGGGAGACAAATTTAACTTCAGGTTTTGATGTTAGTATGTGGTGGAGGAATGGCTGTGCAGAGCGGCGGAATGGATTTGGATGATACAATGGAATGATCACGATGTTGTAAATGTTCTTAATGTTCAATAAAGAATATAATTTTTTTTAAAGTGGGTAGCACACTCGCCTCTGAGTCAGAAGGTTGTGGGTTCAAGTCCCACTCCAGGGACTTGAGCACATAAAAAAAGCTAGGCTGACACTCCAGTGCAGTGCTGAGGGAGTGCTGCACTGTCGGAGGTGCCGTCTTTCAGATGAGACGTTAAACCGAGGCCCCGTCTGCTCCCTCAGGTGGACGTAAAAGATCCCATGGCACTATTTCGAAGAAGAGCAGGGGAGTTATCCCCGGTGTCCTGGCCAATGTTTATTCCTCAATCAACATAACAAAAACAGATTATCTGGTCATTATCACATTGTTGTTTGTGGGACCTTGCTGTGCGCATATTGGCTGCCGCGTTTCCAACATTACAACAGTGACTACACTTAAAAAAAAAAAAAAGTACTTCATTGGCTGTAAAGCACTTGGAGATATCCGGTGGTCGAGAAAGGCGCTATATAAATGCAAGTCTTTCTTCAGTACTGCCCAAAGAATTCATTCAGTAATGGCTGGGCTGTGAATTGCATTGAAAATGCAGTCTCCTGTTTTGTTTTCTGGGAGTGAAAGATTTTGGTGGTTTGCCTAATCCTAGTTAAGCACTATGACAGTATGATAGATTTAACCTGGTAAAATAAAAAGCAAAACAGACACCAGTAAGAATTCAAGGGTTTTCCAACTGATTGCAGGTTGTCAGCATAATTACTCTAATGTCATATAAATTTACAGATTCCACTGTTTACCCAGAGCAGCTTATTGCTATGTTTATTTGTCACTGCATGCTTTTTACCATGTTTTCTAAACTCACATAATCTTTTAAGTGAATCTTTATATTTGAAATATGTCACCACTTGTCAAATTTTCACTTTATCATCACTATTTGTCTCACCGATTCAATTGAAGGGCTCAAATCTCCCTCTAAGTGGACAACATAATCAAAATTTCCAGTTCCTTCAGCAGCAGACACCGCATGGGACCGACTGGCTTATTTTACTGCACAATGCTTCCTCTTGAATGCCTCTCCGAAGACAACTGCCTCACGTTCCACTGAAAACCATCATTGTCACATCACACGTATTGCTCTTGCCTTTAGCTGTCAGACTGAATAATGCCAGTGACACAATGGCGCTGGAATGTGAAGTGACCTTACGGCAGCCTTTCCACTCCCCGAGCTGAGACTCTTCGCTGCTCAGAGGTACCCTGCCGTGACCAGTACAAACTCATCATTAGTGTGGCTGCCAGATTCTGGTGTCAGACAGATATAAGTAATTCCATGTCCTTTCTTTTAAAAAAAAAGAGGAAATTCTTAAAGATTTCTCTCGGGTAGCCAGTATCAAAAAGTGGCAATCAAAAAGGGATTATACACTACAGTCACATGATCATTAAAATCGGTGAAATAAAAGACCAAAAAGTAAATAGGCAAAGAATCTGAAAGGATAAAAAGATAAATCTTAATTTTTTTTTATTCGTTCACGGGATGTGGGCGTCGCTGGCAAGGCCAGCATTTATTGCCCATCCGTAATTGCCTTTGAGAAGGCGGTGGTGAGCTGCCTTCTTGAACCGCTGCAGTCCGTGTGGTGAAGGTACTCCCACAGTGCTGTTAAAAAAGAAAGACTAGCATTTATATAGCTCTTTTCACAACCACCGGGCGTCTCAAAGCGCTTTACAGCCAATGACGTACTTTTGAAGTGGAGTCACTGTTGCAATGTGGGAAATGTGGCGGCCAATTTGCGCACAGCAAGCTCCCACAAACAGCAATGTGACAATGACCAGATAATCTGTTTTGGTTATGTGGATTGAGGGATAAATATTGGCCAGGACACCACCAGGGATAAATCCCCTGCTCTTCTTCGAAATAGTGCCTTGGGATCTTTTACGTCCACCTGAGAGAGCAGACGGGGCCTCGGTTTAAGGTCTCATCCGAAAGACGGCACCTCCGACAGTGCGGCACTCCCTCAGCGCTGCACCGGAGTGTCAGCCTAGCTTTATGTGCTCCAGTCCCTGGAGTGGGACTGTGAACCCATAACCTTCTGACTCAGAGGCAAGTGTGCTACCCACTGAGCCACAGCTGACACTGTAGGTCCAGGTAGTTCCAGGACATTTCACCCTTCTTGCAGGTGCTGTCCTCAAAAGAACCTAAAATAAAACATTTCTGAGATAACCCATTGAATCGTAGCAAATGGGTGGCCACTAAAACAGCAACAGGTGTAATGGACTGCAGGTTAACAAAAAGTCCCTTCGCCATTCCTGTTAGCCCATTGAGCTTCCATGTACAGCTGACTTTGCATTGTTGCATTTGGCAATAATGAACCTGAAGGCATGTGTATGGGGGAAGGATCATCTTGGCACAACAACAACAACAACAACTTGTATTTATATAGCGTCTTTAACGTACTAAAACGTCCCAAGGCGCTTCACAGGAGTGTTATAAAACAAAAATTTGACACCGAGCCACATAAGGAGAAATTAGGGCAGATGAGCAAAAGCTTGGTCAAAGAGGTAGGATTTAAGGAGCGTCTTAAAGGAGGAGAGAGAGGTAGAGAGGCGGAGAGGTTTGGGGAGGGAATTCCAGAGCTTGGGGCCGAGGCAGCTGAAGACACGGCCACCAATGGTGGAGCGATTATAATCAGGGGTGTTCAGGAGGGCAGAATTAGAGGAGCGCAGATATCTCGGAGGGTTGTGGGGCTGGAGGAGATTACAGGGGTAGGGAGGGGGCGAGGCCATGGAGGGAATTGAAGATGAGGATGAGAATTCTAGCTGAAACAAGCACTAGCATCGTTCTTAAACGCAGGTACATGCATAGCTTGGAGGTCATTATTACCTGCAATGTTAATGTTAAAAAAAGTTAATAACCAGACTAAGTTATATTAAAAAAAAAAGACATTTTTGGAAAAGCAGAACAGGTAAATCAGCATCTGAAAGCAAATCCAAATGGTCAGGCAAATCAGGACCTACCCACGAAAAGAGGGGGAGGGAGAGCAATAGTTAGAGTTCAGGATTTCTAATCGATTAGCTTCCTCAGTGGGATATAATGGGTTTAGTAGCCTCTTAACAGATATTAAAGTGACAGAAAGAGGTGTAAAGTGACATACACTATACCAAAGTCATCTTGAAAGAGGATGCAACATGCAGCCACATCAGACAAAGGGATGAATCAGACATCATTTCAAAATATGAGGCACCATCAAAATATGAATGACACCTACTGAGAGAATCCAACAGGAAGAGAGAGATAGTTACAATCTGTAGTTAATGAAGACATTGTTGAGACCAAGGCCTGAAGAGGGCCCAGGTGGAAGATAAGCTACCAGGTTTGAGTCCATGACCAGGTGCTCCCGTTGCAGAGCGCTGCTCGCAGAGAGCACTGATTGGGAAATTGCAGGCTTGCAGTGCCTGACTTTCCATCCATTTGAATTAATAGATGGAAAATCAGGCACTGCGGGCGTGAAATTTCCCAACTGGAGCTCTGCTCAGTGTTCCGTGTGCTCACATGGGGAACGAGCCTTTCTCTTTGATGGCCTCAGAAGAACTGGTAAACTGTAAACACACTTCCTGACAGATACCCCTGATGTTCAACCAGAAACAAAGAAAGTCAAAATCAAATAAAGCTGTCAATTATACTTATACTTAAAGACACATGTATGCAATTCCATGGAAGAACACGCAGTAATACTCCGAACCATTGAAACAGTGCCTTAGAAGAAATGCACAGGTCACTAGCCCTTAGATTTATTGCTGCTATACACACATATGGGCGTGAAATTCGGCTGCTTTGCACCTGCCGTTAACGCCTCCATGGGGCGATAACGTGGCGCAAATGGGTTTCGCACCGGCACGGCGATATTAGAGCCCTGCGCTAAATTAGGTCGGGTATTTGCAGAGGCACTAAGAGTTAGCGCCCCACTCCTGTAGGTACCGCCCCGCTCGGCCGCGCCCCGTTAGCACCCCGGATGCAAAATTCGTCCGCGCCCCCTCGCTTACCGCTTGGCGCCAACAACGTCGGCATCAGCTGTCGAGTTGCAGTCGGGAGTCGGCTTCGCGCGCGCTATTTAAAGGCGTCATTTTGGGGAAACTTTTTTGTCGGCCATAACTCTGCTGAGACATTGTCAGACAAGCTGCTGAACATACCCAATTCCACATCGCTGAATCGAGTAGCCCTCTCCCTCTCCCTGGCAGCAGCCACGGCACAAAGCTGCCTCAGTCACTGAGAGGTCGCACTCAAGAGCAGCAATGCTGATAATGAGCAGCTGCAACTTGAAATGACCTCCCCTTTAAGAGCTGGAATAAGCTCGAGTCAAGGCTTGAAGGCTGATTGCTGAACACAAGTCAGCTGAAATTGGGTAGCGCTCTGACAATAGCGCCTCTGCCACGCTGCACTGAGACCACTAGCGCCTCATTTACCACCCCGCTTCACTCCTGGGGCCAAAACGCCCAATTTTGCAACATTTTTCAATGGATTTCGCCTGGCACTAACTTTTCAAAAAGTTAAAAGGTAGCGCCCCGAACCGAATTTCGCGCCCATAGGATTTACAACACAGAAACAGGTCATTCAGCCCAACCAGTCCATGTTGGCATTTACACTCTCTATACGAGCAATAATCCTGCTGTAATAACCCAGTTGTTAACAGATTTAAACCGATAACTCTACATTCAATTGATATCAACATTTTAATTTCTTATTTGGCAGAAACCAAAATTCAATCACAGATTAATTGTTGGACCAAAATATGTATTTCTGTACCTTGAAATAGCCGCAGACATTATAATTAACCCTGTACGTACTGTGGCCAAGAGTACAAAACACAATCAATAAATAAGCTAACAAACAAAAATGCTAATTTGTTGTCACACCTTGCGTAGGAGGGCGTGTGCTGGTTGTTGGGGCCACGTTCAGGTTGGACGAGTTAGCTTCAAAAATAGTAAAGTTTGGCCTCAGCAACCATTCTCTAAATTGACGTTTTCAAGATTTCAAATAAATTGGCAAGCTCTTCATACAGATGATTATAGAATTCCAGAATAAGTTACCAGGGAACACCATTGAAGCAGGCAGGATCAATGGGTTCAGAAGACAATTGGATACATTTTTTAAAATGAGGAAGAATGAGGAATATGCGAGAAAGCGGCTATGTGGGGCTGATCTATGAAAAAGGGATGGGCTTGTATTCCAGATGGAGCTTTCCAGCTTCTAAAAATCAGTATATTTTTTTATCTCAACGTGAAGTCAAATTCCATTGTTTACAGTAAAACTGAAAAATAATTCATCAAAGACTGCAAGTGAGTCCAGCACAGCGGGATAGAAGGAAACTGAGAGGAAAAAAAATGACAGGTTTTCACTCCTCAGTGCTGCTTTCTCTCCCTTCATTCAGGTACCGTGAGCAATAAGTATGGGTCATCAGCACTGAACACCCTGTCTGTCACTCAGCCTGTTCACAGTGAATGTTTTTAAAATTCAATATTCAAAGTCAGGTTTATCGCAGCAGCTTTATGGTAAATCACTCCACTCTCAATCTAGGGACGTGGGAGGGGGAGGCGGGGAAGAGAATAAGAAGGGGGGTTATATTCTGATCGCACGCTCATCCAAAATTTAAAAAATACCTGCTCTTGTTTCATGAATGACACTAAGGGGGAAAAATTGGGTTGCTTTGCGCCTTTTGTTAGCGTCCCCAGGGGGTGCCGCTAATGCCTCCCACGAAATTCAGCGTGAGGTTAGCGGCGACGGTAGCCGGTTGCGCCCCGCGGTGCTGCGCCGCCGGCGATGACGTCATCGCCGTGCGCAGCGCCCCGGCCGCAAATTTGGGTTGCGCCCCCTGACCTATCGTCGGACGATATGTCCGACAGGGTCAGGGGGCATTTTTGCAGCTGCGGCGGCACTACTTAAAGTGTCGGGCGGCCATTTTCTTTTTGGCCAACTACCAGCACCTGCCCCCTTCCCCTTTTTACTTCGGGGTGCCGCCCGCGATCGCTCAGCCCGGCACTCCTCTTGAGTGCCGGGCTGTTTTCCAGGCAGCCCACTCCCCAGTGGTCCAGCAGGGCCACGGTGCACGCAGCGCTAGGCCCCTCCCCTTTTAATCAGGGGAGGAAGGCCTGCAATGACGCAGCGCTATGTGCCGACGCACATGGCGCTGTTGCACGTAGCGGCGCAAAATTCACTGGTAGCGCCCCAAGAAGGAGGGGGGGCGCTTCCAGTAGAGCCCACGTCCTGCTTGGGGAGCTACCACTGAATTTACGGCGCAGGGATGTTAACTTTTTCAGGACGCTAAAAGTAGTGTCCCGGCAAAGTTAGCACCCCAAAGGGGGCACCACCAAATTTTTCCCCCGAAATCCTTATCAGGACCAGTAAAGGGAGGACTATGGATGAGACATTAAACCGAGGCCCCGTCTGCCCTCACAGGTGGATGTAAAAGATCCAGCGGCACTATTTCGAAGAAGAGCAGGGGAGTTCTCCCCGGTGTGCTGGCCAATATTTATCCCTCAATCAACATTACTAAAACAGATTATCTTGTCATGATCACATTGCCATTTGTGGGAGCTTGCTGTGCACAAATTGGCTGCCGCGTTTCCTAATTACAACAGTGACTACACTCCAAAAAGTACTTCATTGGCTGTAAAGCGCTTTGGGACGTCCGGTGGTCGTGAAAGGAGCTATATAAGTGCAAGTCTTCCTTTCTTTACATGGCAGCAGAGTCCTCCATTTTAATTGCATGTGTGTGGGGGAGGGGATGAGGGTTCGGAGCAGCAAGAATGCCTTAAATACATCTTCTTATAATTAATGGCAACCATGGAGACGCCCGAGATCCAGAGTATCCTGCACGCAAGGGAGCAGGACAGCTGGTAGAGGTACAGTGGTGGGCCTCAGGAAAGCACAGAGTTTGGCAAGTATAAATGTCTTTGCAGGTCGCATGTGTGTCCAACACAACAATAGTGACTTAGAATCCACAGAAATGTTTGCAAGAACTAATTTTTTGAAAAAAGATGAGAAGACTGCGTCCTCAAAGCTAGTCAGGTTGTCATGAAAATTGTGTAAAACTGCAGACTAACCCCCTGAAGTATGCAAGTGCATTTTCTGTCTTTGCATAATTTTTTTGATATGATATTTTAGCTTCTTTAATGGGACAATCTGGCACCATTATCCAATAGTTGCTTCCTACCGTTACAGTAGTATTGAAGGCAGCTCCATTTGTTTTCCACTGAATGATAGAGGAAGCCTAATGTCCTGAATAATGTTTCCCTGTTCCTTCAGGGATATTACAGCTGGTGGCACATGGATGTGAAAATGGGCCTTGGCTTGTGTGTCACGTAATGCTGGTGCTTACCTTGCTGGCATTTAGTGCCCTCTCTCATGTACTAGAAACTCACCAGCCCTCATTAAGAACAGAAATTAGATAATAATTAGACATTTATTGCTTGCTTGGTGTATAGCGACAGATGGGCAGGTAATTCAATTACCACAGTCTCATTACTGACTATCAAAAAAGTCACTTGAATAATGACCTCCAAAGACCTATCCACTACTCACTGCAGTGACTTTGGCACACATCATGTTTTGGAAATAATCATTTGTAGCACGGAGGTGCTGAATCTTGCGTATAAAATCTCCAAAAATGTGACGACAATTACTCAGAAGCTCATCGGGATCTTCCAAGGTGGAGCAGGACTGTCAGAAAATATTAAGAAAGCAGCAGCAGCCAAGTTCATGGCACTGTGGGTGGCTCTGCTGCACAGGACGAGAGGAAAAAGAGCGGGAGAGCTATAGTGATACGGGATTCTATTGTAAGGGGAATAGACAGGCGTTTCTGCTGGCTGCAAACGAGACTCCAGGATGGTATGTTGCCTCCCTGGTGCAAGGGTCAAGGATGTCTCAGAGCGGCTGCAGGGCATTCTGGAGGGGGAGGGTGAACAGCCAGTTGTCGTGGTGCATATAGGTACCAACGATATAGGTAAAAAAAACGGGATGAGATCCTAAAAGCTGAATATAGGGAGTTAGGAGGTAAATTAAAAAATAGGACCTCAAAGGTAGTAATCTCAGGATTGCTACCAGTGCCACGTGCTAGTCAGAGTAGAAATAGAAGGATATTTCAGATGAATACGTGGCTAGAGGAATGGTGCATGGGGGAGTGATTCAAATTCCTGGGACATTGGAACCGGTTCTGGGGGAGGTGGGACCAGTAAAAACTGGACGGTTTGCACCTGGGCAGGACTGGGACCTATGTCCTAGGGGGAGTGTTTGCTAGTGCTGTTGGGGAGGGTTTAACTAAAATGGCAGGGGGTTGGGAACCTGTGCAGGGAGACAGAGAAAAGGGAAACAAGGATAGAAGCAAAAGATAGGAAGGAGATGAGCAAAAGTGGAAGGCAGAGAAATCAAGGGTGTAAATCAAACAGGGCCACAGTTAAAAATAATTCTAAAAGGAATAAGAGTGTTAAAAAAACAAACCTGAAGGCTTTGTGTCTTAATGCGAGGAGCATTTGTAATAAGGTGGATGAATTAGCTGTGCAAATAGATGTAAACGGATACGATATAATTGGGATTACGGAGACATGGCTTCAGGGTGACCAAGGCTGGGAACTCAACATCCAGGGGTATTCAACATTCAGGAAGGACAGGAAAAAAGGAAAAGGAGGTGGCGTAGCATTGCTGGTTAAAGAGGAGATTAACACAATAGTAAGGAAGGATATTAGCTCGGATGACGTGGAATCTGTATGGGTAGAGATGCGAAATACCAAGAGGCAGAAAACATTAGTGGGAGTTGTATACAGACCCCCAAACAGTAGTGGTGAGGTTGGGGATGGCATTAAACAGGAAATTAGAGACACGTGCAATAAGGGCACAGCAGTTATCATGGGTGACTTTAATCTGCATATAGATTGGGCTAACCAAATTAGTAACAATACTGTGGAGGAGGAATTCCTAGAGTGTATATGGGATGGTTTCCTGGACCAATATGTCGAGGAACCAACTAGAGATCAGGCCATCTTAGACTGGGTATTATGTAATGAGAAAGGATTAATTAGCAATCTTGTGGTGCGAGGTCCCTTGGGGAAGAGCGATCATAATATGATAGAATTCTTCATTAAGATGGAGAGTGATGTAGTTGACTCAGAGACTAGGGTCCTGAATTTAAATAAAGGAAACTATGATGGTATGAGGCGCGAGTTGGCTAGGATGGATTGGGGAGCGTTACTTAAAGGGTTGTCGGTGGATAGGCAATGGCAAACATTTAAAGATCACATGGATGAACTACAGAATTTGTTCATCCCTGTCTGGCATAAAAATAAAACAAGAAAGGTGGCTCAACTGTGGCAAACAAGGGAAATTAGGGATAGCATAAGATCCAAGGAGCAGACATATAAATTGGCCAGAAAAAGCAGCAAACCTGAGGATTGGGAACAGTTTAGATTCAGCAAAGGAGGACAAAGGGATTAATTAAGAGGGGGAAAATAGAGTATGAAAGTAAGCTTGCAGGGAACATAAAAACTGACTGTAAAAGCTTCTATAGATATGTGAAGAGAAAAAGATTACTGAAGTCAAGCGTAGGTCCCTTACAGTCTGAATCAGGGGAATTTATAATGGGGAACAAAGAAATGGCAGACCAATTAAATACATACTTTGGTTCTGTCTTCACAAAGGAGGACACAAATAACCTCCCAGAGAGGTCGGGAAACATAGGGTCTAATGAGAGGGAGGAACTGAATGAAATCAGTATTTGTAGGGAAATGGTGTTAGGGAAATTGACGGGATTGAAGGCCGATAAATCCCCAGGGCCTGATAATCTACATCCCAGGGTACTTAAGGAAGTGGCCCTAGAAATAGTAGATGCATTGCTGGTCATCTTCCAAAATTCTATAGATGCTGGAACAGTTCCCTTGGATTGGAGGGTAGCTAATGTAACCCCACTATTTAAAAAAGGTGGTAGAGAGAAAACGGGGAATTATAGACCAGTTACCCTGACATCGGTAGTGGGGAAAATGCTAGAGTCCATTACAAAAGATGTAATAGCAGAGCACTTGGAAAACAGTGACAGGATCGGACAAAGTCAACATGGATTTACAAAAGGTAAATCATGCTTGACTAATCTACTGGAATTTTTTGAGGATGTAACTGGCAGAATAGATAAGGGAGAACCAGTGGATGTGGTGCATTTGGACTTTCAGAAGGCTTTCAACAAGGTCCCGCATAAGAGATTAGCATGCAAAGTTAAAGCACATGGGATTGGGGGTAAGGTACTGACTTGGATAGAGAACTGGTTGGCAGACAGGAAGCAAAGAGTTGGAATAAATGGATCTTTTTCTGAGTGGCAGGCAGTGACTAGTGGGGTACCACAGGGATCAGTGCTAGGACCCCAGCTATTCACAATATATATTAATGATTTAGACGAGGGAACTAGATGTAATATCTCCAAGTTTGCAGACGACACAAAGCTGGGTGGGCGTGTGTGCTGTGAGGAGGATGCAGAGAAACTCCAGTATGATTTGGACAGGTTGAGTGAGTGGGCAAATGCATGGCAGATGCAGTATAATGTGGATAAATGTGAGGTTATCCACTTTGGTGGCAAAAACAGGAAGGCAGATTATTATCTGAACGGCAATAGATTGGGAAAAGGGGAGGTGCAACGAGACCTGGGTGTCCTTGTGCACCAGTCGCTGAAGGTAAACATGCAGGTGCAGCAGGCGGTTAAGAAGGCAAATGGTATGTTGGCCTTCATAGCGAGAGGATTCGAGTACAGGAGCAGGGATGTCTTGCTGCAGTTGTACAGGGCCTTGGTGAGACCACACCTTGAGTATTGTGTGCAGTTTTGGTCGCCTTATCTGAGGAAGGATGTTCTTGCTATGGAGGGAGTGCAGCGAAGATTTACCAGACTGATACCTGGGATGGCAAGGATGACGTATGAAGAGAGATTGGGTCGATTAGGCTTATACTCGCTAGAGTTTAGAAGAATGAGAGGGGATCTCATTGAAACTTATAAAATTCTAACAGGACTAGACAGACTAGATGCAGGAAGGATGTTCCCGATGGCGGGTGAGTCCAGAACCAGGGGTCACAGTCTAAGGATAAGGGCCATGATGCGGAGATGCCGGTGTTGGACTGGGTGGACAAAAATGAGAAGTCGCACAACACCAGGTTATAGTCCAACAGTTTTATTTGAAATTACGAGCTTTCGGAGCGTTGCTCCTTCGTCAGGTAAAGTGAGGGAATACAAATACAAATCAGATACAAAGCATATATAGACAGAGAACAATGTGTCTGCAGAGATACAACCAGTCAGGAAGGAATTACATCAAAGACACAGCAGAATACAGCTAAGACAATGAGGGGAGTCACAGGGGGTCCAACGTGTCAAATGCTGCAGTCTGCAGTTAAGCTTTTTACTTTTTTTTAAAACTGGAAATCACATCTGAGAACAAGACAACGACGACTCTAGACTCTACATCCTGTAGCGTGACATGAAACCGAGATCCCGGTTGAGGCCATCCTCATGGGTGCGGAACTTGGCTATCAGTTTCTGCTCGATGATTTTGCATTGTCGTGTGTCTCGAAGGCCGCCTTGGAGGACGCTAACCCGCAGATCCGAGGCTGACTTTCCTTGACTGTTGAAGTGTTCCCCGACTGAGATGAGGAGGAATTTCTTCACCCAGCGAGTGGTGAACCTGTGGAATTCTCTACCACAGAAGGAAGTTGAGGCCAAATCATTAAATATATTCAAGGAGGAGTTCGATATAGTTCTTAAGGCTAAAGGGATCAAGGAAAATGGGGAGAAAGCAGGGACAGGGTACTGAATTTGGATGATCAGCCATGATCTCATTGAATGGCAGAGCAGGCTTGAAGGGCCGAATGGCCTACTCCTGCTCCTATCTTCTATATTTCTATGTAAAGTGATACGGTATAGCAGAGTGATCAGGAGCAGTGACCAGGGCTGATCTTTCACCTCTGCAGCCCAGGAGTCCTCAGACGCTGCTCCTGCTGAGATCAGCACTGACCAGGGATCAAGCCTTGGACTTTCCTGGTCCAGTATTGGCTTTAACCAAGCCAGGCAGTGCAGTAAACAACAAAACCACCCGACAAGCTATCGGGTTTTATTTTCAGGTAAATGCATGGGACTGCAAGCTGAAGCCAGGGCAATAATGGAGTCAGAGCTCCCCAGGCGACCACCACATATAAAGGGTAGAATCAGGAGCAATTGTGGGATTTGGAGCCGGCGAGAGAGGGAGATATAACCTATTGGGATGGTCACTCGTTCCCCTATGAGAATATGTAAAATGGAGTGAAGGACCCTATTCCACTCTATTGGAATGCACTCTCAGCTCTGTTTTATATTGCAGCCTGTTTAGAGATAACCTTATTTTACACATTAAACACCTACGTTCATTTGGGAAATATACTCCAGGGAGAGGTCATAAAAATTGCTTTGTGACTCTTTCCTTGGTATCAGGCAGATTCTTAAAAATTAATATTAAACTTAACTACATAGGTTATTTTTTTTTATTCGTTCATGGGTTGTGGGCGTCACTGGCAAGGCCAGCATTTATTGCTCATCCCCAGATGTCCTCGAGAAGGTGGTGGTGGGCTGTCTTCTTGAACCGCTGCAGTCCTTGTGGTGAAGGTACTCCCACAGTGCTGTTAGGGAGGGAGTTCCAGGATTTTGACCCAGTGATGATGAAGGAACAGCCGATATAATTCCAAGTCAGGATGGTGTGTGACTTGGAGGGGAGCTTGGAGGTGGTGGTGTTCCCATGCGCCTGCTCTTGCTGCAGAATACCTAGCCTCTGACCTGCTCTTGTTGCTACAGTATATATGTGGCTGGTCCAGTGAAGTTTCTGGTCAATGGTAACCTCCCAGGATGTTGATGTTGGGGGATTCGGCGATGGTAATAAAACATAGAAGATAGGAGCAGGAGTAGGCCATTTGGCCCCTCGAGCCTGCTCCGCCATTCGATGAGATCATGGCTGATCATCCAAACTCAGTACCCTGTACCTGCCTTCTCCCCATATCCCTTGATACCTTTAGCTTTAAGAAATATATCTAACTCATTCTTGAATATATTTAATGACTTGGCCTCAACTACCTTCTGTGGTAGAGAATTCCACAGGTTCACCACTCTCTGGGTGAAGAAATTCTTCCTCATTTCTGTCCTAAATGGCTTACCCGTTATCCTTAGATTACGACCCCTGGTTCTGGACTCTCCGACCATCGGGAACATTCTTCCTGCATCTAGTTTGTCCAGACCTGTCAGAATGTTATATGTTTCGATGAGATCCCCTCTCATTCTTCTATACTCCAGCGAGTATAAGCCCAATCGACCCAATCTCTCCTCATATGTCATTCCTGCCATCCCGGGTATCAGCCTTGTGAATCTTCGCTGAACTCCTTCCATGGCAAGAACATCCTTCCTCAGATAAGGCGACCAAAACTGCACACAGTACTCAAGGTGTGGTCTCACCAAGGCCCTGTACAATGGCAGCAGGACATCCCTGTTCCTATACTCAAACCTTTTCGCTATGAAGGCCAACATACTATTTGCCTTCTTCACCACCTGCTGCACCTGCATGCTTACCTTCAGCGACTGGTGCACAAGAACACCCAGGTCTCGTTGCACTTCCCCTTCTCCCAATCTATTGCCATTCAGATAATAGTCTGCCTTTCTGTTTTTGACACCAAAGTGGATAACCTTGCATTTATCCACATTATATTGCATCTGCCACGCTTCTGCCCAATCACCCAACCTGTCCAAATCATCCTGGAGTTTCTCGGTATCCTCCTCGCAGCACACACGCCCACCCAGCTTTGTGTCATCTGCAAACTTGGAGATATTACATTTAGTTCCCTTATCTAGATCATTAATGTATATTGTGAATAGCTGGGGTCCAAGGACCGATCCCTGCGGTACCCCACTAGTCACTGCCTGCCACTCGGAAAAAGACCCATTGATTCCTACTCTCTGCTTTCTGTCCGCCAACCAGTTCGCTATCCAAGTCAATACCTTGCCCCCAATCCCATGTGCCTTAACTTTACACACTAATCTCTTATGTGGGACCTTATCGAAAGCCTTTTGAAAGTCCAAATACACCACATCTACTGGTTCTCCCTTATCTATTTTCCCAGTTACATCCTCAAAAAATTCCAGTAGATTAGTCAAGCATGATTTACCTTTTGTAAATCCATGTTGACTTTGTCCGATCCTGTCACTATTTTTCAAATGCTCAGCTATTACATCCTTTATAATGGATTCTAGCATTTTCCCCACTACTGATGTCAGGCTTACCGAACTGTAATTCCCCGCTTTCTCTCTACCACCCTTTTTTGAATAGTGGGGTAACATTAGCTACCCTCCAATCCATGGGTACAGTTCCAGATTCCATCGAATGTTGGAAGATGATCAGCAATGCATCTACTATTTCTAGGGCTATTTCCTTAAGTACCCTAGGATGTAGATTATCAGGCCCTGGGGATTTATCGGCCTTCAATCCCGTCAATTTCTCTAACACCATTTCCCTGCAAATACTGATTTCTTTCAGTTCCCCCCTTTCATCAGACTCTATGTTCTCCAACATCTCTGGGAGGTTATTTGTGTCCTCCTTTATGAAGACAGAACCAAAATATGCATTTAATTGGTCTGCCATTTCTTTGTTCCCCATTATAACTTGCCCCACTTCTGACTGCAAGGGACCTACACTTGATTTCACTAATCTTTTTCTCTTCACATATCTATAAAAGCTCTTACAGTCAGTTTTTATGTTCCCAGCAAGCTTACTTTCATATTCTATTTTCCCCTTCTTAATTAATCCCTTTGTCCTCCTTTGTTGAATCCTAAACTGCTCCCAATCCTCAGGGTTATCGCTTTTTCTGGCCAATTTATATGCCCTCTTCTTGGATCTTATGCTATCCCTAATTTCCCTTGTTAGCCACGGTTGAGTCACCCTTTTTGTTTTATTCTTATGCCACACTGGGATGAACAAATTCTGTAGTTCATCCATGCAGTCTTTGAATGTTTGCCATTGCCTATCCACCGTCAACCCTTTGAGTGACATTCCCCAATCAATCCTACCCAATTCACGCCTCAGACCATCGTAGTTTCCTTTATTTAAATTCAGGACCCTAGTCTCTGATTCAAAGAATTCTATCATATTATGATCACTCTGACCCAAGGGGCCTCGTACAACAAGATTGCTAATTAATCCTTTCTCGTTACATAATACCCAGTCTAAGATGGCCTGATCTCTGGTTGGTTCCTCGACATATTGTTCCAGAAAACCTTCCTGTAAACATTCTAGGAATTCCTCCTCCACAGTATTTTTACTAATTTGGTTAGCCCAATCTATATGTAAATTAAAGTCACCCATGATGACTGCTGTGCCCTTACTACATGCTTCTCTAATTTCCCTTTTAATGCCGTCCCCAACCTCCGTATTACTGTTTGGAGGTCTATATACCACTCGCACTAACGTTTTCTGCCCCTTGTTATTTCTCAGTTCTACCCATACAGATTCCGCATCATCAGAGTTACTTTCCTTCCTTTCAATTGTGTTAATCCCCTCTTTAACCAGCAATGCTACCCCACCTCCCTTTCTTTTTTGCCTATCGTTCCTAAATATTGAATACCCCTGGATGTTGAGTTCCCAGCCTTGGCCACCCTGGAGCCATGTTTCTGTAATCCCAATCAAATCGTATTCATTTACCTCTATTTGCGCAGCTAATTCATCCACCTTGTTCCGAATGCTCCTTGCATTAAGACACAAAGCCTTCAGGCTTGTTTTTGTAACACACTCAGACCTATATGAATTATTATTTACTGTGACCATGTTTGATTTAAACCGTTGAGTTCTTTGCCTTCTACTTTTGTTTTTCTCCTTCCTGTCTTTTGCTTTTATCCTTGTTTCCCTTTCCTCTGTCTCCCTGCTCAGGTTCCCAACCCCCTGCCACTTTAGTTTAAACCCTCCCCAACAGCACTAGCAAACACTCCCCCTAGGACATCGGTCCCGGCCCTGCCCAGGTGCAGACCATCCCGTTTGTACTGGTCCCACCTCCCCCAGAACGAGTTCCAATGTCCAAGGAATTTGAATCCCTCCCCCTTGCACCATTCCTCTAGCCACGTATTCATTTGAAATATCCTCCTATTTCTACTCTGACTAGCACGTGGCACTGGTAGCAATCCTGAGATTACTACCTTTGAGGTCCTATTTTTTAATTTACCTCCTAACTCCCTATATTCAGCCATTGAATGTCAGGGGGCGGTGGTTAGACTCTCGCTTGTTGGAATAGTCATTGCCTGGCACTTGTGTGGCGCGAATGTTACCTGCCACTTATCAGCCCAAGCCTGAATGTCATCCAGGTCTTGCTGCATGCGGGCATCGACTGCTTCATTATCTGAGGAGTTGCAAATGGCACTGAACACTGCAGTCATTAGCGAACCTCCCCACTTCTGACATTATGTTGGAGGGAAGGTCATTGATGAAGCAGCTGAAGATGGTTGGGCCTAGGACACTGCCCTGAGGAACTCCTGCAGCGAGGTTGTGATGATTGACCTCCAAAAACCACAACCATTTTCAGTTCCTAAATGACCAGCCCACATCTGGTGAATACAGCCATTCCTCTGCTCACTATTAAACTATACACATCGCTTGGAGTGCACTGACTCCAATATTGCCCTGTCCTATAGCTTGTCAGAGGGTCTCATTGTTAACAGTATTGCCTGGCATGGTTAAAGCCAACACTTCTCTCTCCTCCTTTAAGATGCTGTTTAAAATTTACCTCTTTGACCAAACGTTTTGTCACCTGTCCTAATGTCGTCTTCTTTGGCTCGGTGTCAATTTTTGTCTGATTTACACTCCTGTGAAGCGCCCTGGGGCCAATGTTCACTGTTCCCCTAATTGTTTTTTTTTGGGTGCACGGCCCCTTTAAGGGGCTGCGCAGCCCATTCACAGTTTCGCGCACGCGCAAAATTTAACATTGGAAAAGCCAGTCCCAGGCTGTGCAGGACCAGCGGGCACACGATTAAAGGCGCTATACGAATGCAAGGTGTTATCAGATCTCTCAGAAATGCCTCAAAGTGCTTCATATACAATTATTTTGATGTGCAGTCTGGTTATGTAGGCAAAAAACACACAGCGAACAATGAATTTAATGGCCAGTTAACATTCATTTGTTGATACTGGGGTGAAGCAAGAATATTATCCAGGGCAACTCCTTGGATTGAGTCATGGGATCTTTAACGTTCAACTGAACAAGCAGATAAGGCCTTGGTTTAACATCTTACCCAAAGGTCTGCATCTCTATCAATGCAGCACTTCCTCATATTGCACTGAAGTATCAGCCTAGATTATGTGCTTAGGACTTCAAGTGTGGCTTAACCTACAACTTTCTGACTGAAAGGCAGGAGTGCGACCAACTAAATTCAAGTCAGCTTGGTTCAGCAGTCGCACTCTTGTTTTTGACTCAGAAGGTTATTGGCTCAAATCTCACTCCAGGACTGGAGTAGATAATCAAGGCTGGCACTTCAGTGCAGTAATGAAGGAGTGCTACATTGCTTGAACTGCTGTCCTTTGGATGAGATGTTGAATTGAGGCCCCGTCTGCCTGTCGAGGTGGATATAAAAGATCACATGGCACTATTGGAAGAAGAGCAGGGAGTTGGTATCCTGGCCAAAATTAATTCTTCAACCAACACCACCAAAAACCCATTAGCTGGTCATTCATCTCATTTGCTGTTTGTGGGATCTTGGATGCAAATTGGCTGCCACATTCGCCTACAAAACAATAGCAACTGCACTTCATTGTAGTCATTCATTGGTTCTGAGGCACTGTGGGATGTCTTGAGGATGTGAAGGACACTATATAAATGCAAACATTTCTTTCTTTACTTGCTTTGCTGTTAATGCACATTTACATTGTCTTCAAAATTAACAAGGGCAAAAATATGGACTTAGTTGTCTCTTGAACCCATTTATATTAATTGTTCAATGGCTTTTTCTGGTAATCTATTTCAGGTATCCATTATTCTCTGTATGAAATAGCTCTGCCTGCATGCCCAATTTACCTGTCATTTTCTGATCATTAAATATGTCCTGTGTTTTTGAATCCCTACTCAGTGTGAACAACTTATACTGATCAATTTTATCAATCCCCTTTAATTTTGAAAGCTTCAATTAGGTGATCTCAATTGCTCTTCCTTTCCAACAATCGCAAGTCTAATTTCTTCACAACCTAAGCTCTTGATTCTGATTGCAAACACTACTATGGATACAGACAAAATTAAGATATTTGGTTCTCGTGTACGGGTAATTTTTATGACTAAAGCTGCAGAGATTGAACTGGCTGAAAAGGAAAAAATGAAAGAAAAGGTGGTTTTCCCCCCCATCTGCTAAAATATCCTTTCTACAATATTATAGATGGGATTACAAATGGGATCTAATCTCCCACCCTCCCATACTTCTCAGTTTAATGAGAATAAAATTTACTAAAGCGAGAACATGAAAGAAAAATGTAAGTGGTTTGAAGCCTGAAGTTCTCCATAACATTAAGAGATTCCTTCATAATTGAGCTCTCAAACATTAATACTTAGCGATCGAGTAATAACTCTCGAACATAGCTCAGCAAATGTCGCCGTCACCGTGGGAACGGCAACGTTTGGGTTGAGGTGCGAAGAAAAAAACATAACATTTCCACTTGACATTGCCGCGGCCACCATTTTGAATACAGTAACATATGGCCGGGGGGTGGGGCGGGGAGGGGAGGAGGGATGCAGTTTGAAGGACAACAACAACAACAACAACTTGTATTTATATAGCGCCTTTAATGTAGTAAAACGGCCCAAGGCGCCTCACCGGTGTATTATAAGGCAAATAAACTTGCCACCGAGCCACATAAGGATAAATTAGGGCAGGTGACCAAAAGCTTGGTCAAAGAGGTAGGTTTTAAGGAGCGTCTTAAAGGAGGAAAGAGATGTAGAGAGGCGGAGAGGTTTAGGCAGGGAATTCCAGAGCTTGGGGCCTTGGCAACAGAAGGGCACCATGGAAAATGTAACACTGGTAAGTGTAGTGTTCAACCACATCACTTCATCATTGAGAAAGCCGTCCAAAATGGAGAAGTTGCCAATTAATCTTGGGGTAAGTATGATAAATATAAGTTTAATCATTTAAAAAGGTAACTGCTGAGCTGCATCATTTTCCCCAGAGCTTTACAAGAGGGGAAATATTGTACAATGTATGAATTTAAGAGGGCGCTAATGGGTGGCAAAGCAACTAGCGCCCGGGTGCGATGATGCTCGTGAAATTGACCAGACATTTTGCGGCAGCGTTAAACACTACCGCCGCGATCTCCTGCGCCTGCAGAGCGTGACATCAGTCGAGCGTGCAATGTCCTGGTTGCGCCCCGGACCGGATATTGAGTGGCGCCCCCTGCCTTACCGCCTGCCGCTAGCAATGACAGGTTGAGGGGAGCGTTTTGCAGTTGGGAAGGGACTGGGGGAGCGCTATTTAAAGGCGACCGCTTCCTGCCTTTTTTTGTCAGCAACATTTTTGCACCACGCATTCTGAAAGAGAGAGAGAGAGAGACTTCTGGAGAGATTCAATGCTGTGTGAAGGAGTTTTGGGTACTGAGCAGCACTTTGCAGGTTCATTTTGATTTGACCTCCCTTGCATCGATTTAGAAGAGACTATGGGGGCTGCACTCTGAGCTCTTACTCTGGGCCTCTCCATTGTTCTTTCCAACAGATTTGATGTACAGGTCTCTCCAGGCCGAGATTCAAGGCTGCAATGAGCAGGGTGTGGATGGAGAGCAAGATCGACCCTCCCCTTTAAGAACTGGCTGGCGCCAGTGTGTCTGTATTCCATTGCTGACTGACATCACCTGAGCTTTGCCAGAGCTTTGAGGTAGCGCCTCGCTCCTCAGCGTTAGCGCCTTAAGAGAGGTGTGTAGCGCCTGATTTAGTGCTCCAATCACCTCCAGGGGTGATAGAAGTCAAATTTGCAGTCGGAGGCGATAATTAGCGCCAGGCGCTAAACTTTGCGCCCGGTCGATAATTGCGCCCCAAACGGGGCGATACCGAATTTCGCCCCCTAAATATTTTTTTAAAAATCAAGTTAAAATGTATCTAATTGTGGCATTAAATGAAAGACAGTCCAGCACATCAAGCTGGCCCCTTGTTCACCTTGCCCGCACAGATCACTGTCATCTGCTTCTTGCTCTGGCGCCAAGTTCCTATCCATCTACTCTGTTGAATCAGAAATCTGTTTTCTGAATGTTTCGACTGAGTCTCTCCTCATTGCTTGGTAGTCAATCCCACCAGTTAGGTGGTGTGCAGTGGTTAATTCCAATGCCTTTAGCTCTCTGTTTCTTTGGTTTTACAACCCCAACCCCTAATTTTATTTTCTTGGTTTAACACAAAGAAATTCTGCTCCATTGATTTCTTTCATGATTTTAAAAGCCTGGATCACATCCTGCCTTTAGTCTTCATTATTTCCAAGTGAAAAAACAGATTTAGCTCCCTCAGCCTTTCTTCATAGCTCATTGATTTAAGCCGTGCTTGATTAATATCATATTACTATTTCCAGTATGGCATTTTCACAGACTTCACACCAATATGCTCACCCAAGTAACAACGTGGCCTGTGGATACCACCGATACAGAATTGTGGCACGTCTAATGGATTCACATCTAGGGAGTAAATTTATGAGTCTGAGCTTCAGAGGGGGTGTCTTGCTTGCCAGGAGCGCAAATTGGAATTTCAGGGGCACGTTCTCCATGATTTTCTGACTGTTGAAATGAATGGTGAGAAAATTAAGAGCACTGCACGCCCGAATTTCTGACTTGAGCTGTTGGTAAGCAAAGTTCCTCACTGACAGCGACCCAGTGCAATGAGTTTTTGCTCATTTACCTCCTACTTTTGGATGAGAGGTTAAACCGAGGCCCAGGTTGGCGGAAAAGATCCCACGGCACTATTTTGAAGACGAGCAGGGGAGTTCGCCCCGGTGACCTGGCCAATATTTATCCCTCAACCAACATTACTAAAATAGTTAATCCGGTCATTATCTCATTGATGTTCATGGGAGCTTGCTGTGCACAAATTGGCTGCTGTATTTCCTACATTACCACAGTGACTACACTTCAAAAAGTACTTCATTGGCTGTAAAGCGCTTTGGAATGACCTGAGGTCATGAAAGGCGCTATAGAAATGCAAGTCTTTGGGGTTATTTTGGGGAAAGGGTGAAAACAGGTCCTAGGTGGGTGCTGTGCTAATAAGACACGCCTGTTTAAAAGTCTGGTTTTAGCCTGCAATTTTAGGGCTAATTGCTGATTATCATGGCCCTGAAATTCGCCTCTCCGGCTTGCCGCGGGGGTAAGGATCGCGCGCGCACTTACCTACCGCGCCTGCCGTTGACCTCTGGGCCCACGGGAACTTCAGCTCCTGGGCCTGCTCCAAGTGCCGGCGCGCAGTGCTTGCGTGTCCCAGGGGCGTAGTTAGTGCGATGCGTCCCCTGGGATCACGTGGGCCATGGAGAGCCAATGGCAGCAGACCATCTTTCATTCATAGATTTGACAGGAAGACCTGTCAAATCTATGAATTGAAATCGGCCCCAAAAGAACAGCTAAACTTCAAATAAATTTTTTAAAAAACCATCACATTTATAAAATAACTATAAGTTAAATAAATTAACTACTTTAAACAAAAATTAAAATTTTTGAAAAAATGTAAATACTTTTTAACAGTGCTAAAAATAAACTTACCTTTCTTTAAAGTATCTAAAAAAGATAAACCTGTTGAAAATTTTTTTAAATTATACTTAATTAACCACTTACCTTGTTGAAAACGGGTCCTGCGCCTCCTTTTTAAAAGCGCAGGTTCTTCCATACTTACCCTCCCGTAGAAACCTGAAAAAAAACCTAAGTTTGCCGCGTGCGCGCAGCCTCTCCCGCGCACGCGGTTCACCTATGAACCGCTCCCTTCACCAGACCGGAAGTTCCAGTTTCCCGCGCACGCACAGTGCATGCAGGAAACCGGCACTTCAGGACGCCTTACGGGTAAGTACACAGTGCGTACTCACCCGGGAAGGGCCGAATTTTTGGCCCCATGATTTAAATGTGCCTAGAGGCACTAAACCAGAGACCAGCATGTTTAACACTCAACCGCTGATTAGGAGCAAATTTCCGTGGAGCAGTATATGTAGCCTCCACGCACACTGTTCCACTGAAGGCATGGAGTGCGCTGGCTGACAGACAACGACACGCATCAGGCTGGCTCAGGGACTCAGGGAGAGGGCGCACGGGTTCTCGGACGCGGCACTGGTGGTCCTGGTGCAGGAGGTACAGAGGAGGAAGGATGTGCTGTAACCGCAAGGGGGAAGGAGGCCACCGAAGCAATTAACGTAGCGGATGTGGGAGGAGACACCAGCTCAGACACCAGCGTAACTTAGAGACTAGGGTAGAACACGGATCCTCACAGTGGCAAGCATTGGGCACTAGTGGGCAGCAGCCACAACAGATGGAAGGGACAACAGGTGCCAACTTGTGGGGGCAAGGTCACATTCTAGTTCTGCTGTAGAGGAATCAGATGAGGACCTCGCAGGGCCAAGCTTCAGAAGAAGGCTGATGGGTTTAACAAACCAAATGCTTGATGCAATGGACAGCCTGCCTGAAAGCTTACGGGTCGTGGCTAGGGGGGGTGGAGGAGTCCGCCTCCAGCTTGGCCTATGGCTTGGCCCAGAGCCTGGAGCCCATCCTCTCCAGCGTGGAGAGGCTGGCCAATTCCATCCAGCGACCTGTGGAGCCCAACATCATGCAGCGTCTGATGACTGAGGTCGCAGCTTCCATGGAACGACAGTGTTGCAATGGAAGCTCAGGCAGCTGCCACGATGGTTCTGGGCTCCTCGGTTGAAAAGGGCTTGCAGAGTGTCTCAGCTGCCCAGAGATCTGTTCTCCAACAGATCACTGGGCTGGCTGAACAGACACCCCGAGGTAGTGGCGTGGGAATCATGGAGCAGGAACCTACTGGCCTCTCTCCGGATGGCAGCATTCCTTCTCCCTCCCCCACCACTCTCCACCATTGCCCTTGTAGTTGCCTGTCAGCCAGGCGGTCCAGACTGCTCAACCCGTGCTGAGATGGTGCAGGCTGAGGCCCACAGCCTCTCGAGGGCATCACAGGAGGACATCTGAACTGCCCTCTTCAGATTCTCAGCAGCCAACCACCTCACATGCTGCTGCCACTCGGCTTTCACTTCGTAGAAGCAAGAGCACTTATCGGAGAGCCAGTAAAGGTAAGCACCAGGGTGAATAGTTTAATATCTGTAAATGCTGTTGCTTGTGTCATATTTTCATTGTTTTTGCTCTAGATAAATAGAGTGATTATGATAATTGGGTAGTGTTGGAATTGTTTGTCTTTTTTATTGTGTTCTTCATGGGGAAGGGGTTGAAAGGATCGATGCAGCTGGTGGACTCCTTGATGGATTCTCAGTCATGGAAGGTAAGACATGTGGCAACAGTGCCCCGAAGTCTGATGGTGGAGGTCTACCTGGAATCCTCTGATGTTCCCCCTGGTCCACTTCCTCCTCCTCCTCCTCTTGTGGCTCCTGAGCTTGACCCTGTGGCACAATTGTTTGGTGGTAACGGCTGGTGTCTCATGATCACCAGATTGCGGAGCATGCAGCAAGTCATCATGAATCTGGAGCCCTCCTCTCCCTCCCTCCTCCAGCAGCTGGTGCTGCTCTGCCTGGCCTCTTCTCCTTCTCCCATTCCTCCTCCAAACCAAGGGGGACCCCTAGCATGATTCCCATGACCAAGCACTCCCTTTCTCCTGGTGACTCCTTTAAGGTCTCCAATAAGGTACAGTAGCACAGCACTCACTCTCTTTAAGTGAAGTCCTCAGAGAATTTGCAAAATAAACGTTAAGAGTGTTAATGAATTCTTGACAAAGTACCCCAGAAAGTCTCCTGCTGTGTATCAAAAGTTCTCTTCAAACGCAGTGTACTCAGTCGATCTCAATCAGCAAGTGAACAGTAAAAGCTGAACATGGCTTTAAGTAGCATTCGCAATCCTCACCAATTACTTCTTTACCCCTGTTCAGCTGGTCGCTGTTAGGAGAGGTTGGTAATTTCAGTGCTAGCCAGAAAAATGGCGTGCAGCCTCTTTAATGAGCTTTAGGAGCCACCTTAATTGGTCATCAGAGCCTTAATCGGTCATCAGAGCCTTAATCATCCTTGGGGTGGCCATTTCTAACGCGCACTTTAACTCCTGTACCAAGATGGCGTACGGCGCTAAAGACGAGCTTACCTAGCATTGCAGCTCAAGGCCCCATCTTGGCCACCTCGGAGACACTTTAGCACCTAAAGTATCTGGGTAAAATTGCCCCCTTTCTTGCTACCCAAGAAATAAGCTTTGAAATGCCACCTACACAAGCATCTTAAGGAGGTCTGTTGTGCAAATGATAGGACAGTGCTCAGTGACCGAGAGAGAGAGAGAGATCTATTTGTTTATTCCCTTATTTCCTAATCTTGCATGCCATCAAGATACAGCCAGATACTTTCCCAAAGTTAAGGAAAGGTGAATACGTCCCAGATCTCCAGTGTGCCTCCCAGCTTAGTGTTGCTATTGGTTACTCAGCTATGCAGAGACTCTGGGCTGGATTTTCAATGACCCGTGGAGTCAGGTTTGGAGGCGTGTGGGGGGTTAAAATAGCGAAACGTGGTGGGCGGACCTGATCCCGACTCCATTCCGCCTCCAAGCAATTTTGACAAAATTGGTCGTGGGGTTCCCGACTCCGTCCTGCCTCCAAGAGGTGGGAGAGGCCATTAAAGCCCTTAACAAGCCCTAAATTGGCTCTGTAATGCCATTTTGAAACGTTTTAGCTAGTTTAACCCTTTTCCGACGTGAAGCACGCCTGATGTGAAACACGCCAGTGAAACCTGGTGGGAGCACAAGTGGATAGCTGACTATCAGCTGCAGGTCCACTATTACAACGGAGATGTGATGAAGGTAGTAGTAGTATTAGGTCTGAAAGTCGCCTCTGATGCTGCTGCATTGAATGTCTTCAGAGACTGCCTGGGAGGACTTGGTTGCAAAAAAATTCATTCTCACTCTCACTGATGCTGCTCATTTTGCATCCAGGTCCTCTCACAGCAAAGGCCAGGCAGTGTCTGAAAGCCTTCAATGCAGCAGCAATGATGACATCATCAGAGGCGACTTTCAGACTGAAACCACTAATTGGGTCATGGGTTCCCAAATGCTGGAACTCAATTGCCCAATTAAGTGAAAATTGCATCAATCTCCCACATCCAATCGCAGACGGGTGGATAACACGAAATGCGGATGACACGACCCCAACCCGCCCCAGTATCAAAATCCAGCCTTCTCAATGCACTTCCTATTCACGGTCTAGGGTAGAATAACAGTGAGATTCCCTGTTCCAAACAAAATAGAAAACTCCTCAGTTGTCATGTCTTTAATATAGTCAGCTATGCCACAGCTTCTCCCTGGGAGAATGGGATGTAGTACAAGGTGACGAGGGGGGGGAAGAGAGGCGGGGAAGGAAAGAATTATGAATGAGAAAAAAAAAAGTTTAAAATGGATCAAAATAAAAATAAGCTCAAAATAAAATGACAAGAGGCCACCGCTTCCCCAGAAATGTGAGCCAGAGCTGGGCACAATCTTGGAGCGGAGCCACAGTTGCGCGTGAACTCATCACTGAACGAACGATTCCAGGCATTCAAATTCAGCTTCCAGTTGACTGGGAGTAGACACAGCTCAGGTGGAAGTGAAACAAACATCTGAACCAAGGATGTTTCATGTGTGATGTGGTGAATAAATTAGTACTAGCAATTACAGACTGGGAGCGTATTCTCTGTTCTTCCTGTTAAATCTCATTTATTTATGCCTGCAGCCTGATTGTAATCAGTGCACACAAGCTTTACGTTAGTGGATCTTATTCAGTTTTAATGGAATGCACCGATTTAAGGCAGCTGTCCACAAATTGAAATTAAGACTCAGGAGATTTCATTCCATTTATGTTGTTGCAATATTTTGCCAGCTATTTGCTCTTCAACCTCCCCCCCCCCCCAACCCGAAGAATGTGGACCTTTTCTGAAAACAAATAGACTTCACTCCAGATAAACTCACACCTCACAAAGCGTAGATCTCCAATGTACCAGTGGGCACGGTAGCACAGTGGTTACGTTACTGGACTAGTAATCCAGAGGCCTGATTAATGATCCGGTAAACGTGAGTTCACAATCCCACCACGGCAGCTGGGGAATTTAAATTCAGTTAATTAAATAAATCTGGAATAAAAAGCTAGTGTTAGTAAATGGTGACGATCGGATTGTCGTAAAAACTAATGAAGGCAATCTGCTGTCCTTACCTGGTGTGGCCTATATGTGACTCCAGACCCACAGCAATGTGGTTGACTCTTAACTGCCCTCTGAAATGGCCGAGCAAGCCACTCAGTTATATCAAACTGCTACAAAGACTGTGGGAGCACCTTCACCACACGGACTGCAGCGGTTCAAGAAGGCGGTTCACACCACCTTCTCAAGGGCAATTAGGGATGGACAATAAATGCCGGCCTTGCCAGCGACGCCCACATCCTGTGATAGATAAATAATCATTCATTCGTGTTGCACTGAGATTCACTTTTCCAAGGAAATAAAGAGCATTTCTCAGTTGTCATGCTGTTAATTTGGCCAACTCGGAACATTTTAAAAGCCAAATCAATTGTGTGTGAAAGTTTCAGCATTTCCTTTCATGTTTACTAAATAGCTATAGTAGCTGTCTGTAGGAGAAAGATTTGCAAATTGATTACTTTTACCTGCAGTTCATAGTATTCTGGATCTAAGTATAGCATTTCTTGGGCACTTACTTATGCATCTATCAATATTGAGCTGCAGTGATGAATGAAAGGCTGGTGATGATTCTTGAGCTGCACACTGGAGGATTGACTTAATGGAGGAGTATCACACCAAAAGTCAATACATTCAGTCTTCATCATAATTACTCCTGGAGTGAAGACTTGTTCATCAGATCTCTGTGAATCATAAAGCTTTGCTAAAAAAAATCAACACTATAGTGCTGTTAATATATTAGAAATTGCTTTCAATAAATACACAGACTTATTCTGAGAGTGTGATTGATTTGCTGCCATTTTGGAAACATTTTGACAAACCTTGGAGGCTGTTTCTATTTATGAAAGTGTCTTTCTGAGGTAAAATCATAACAAACATAATATCATCGGCACTCAGTGACATTATTGGATTAAGCCTGTTTTTCAATGTGATTTTCTATCCAGTAAGGGAAATAAATGCCAGTGTGTCTTTAATACCAATATATAATTAGGTAGCTTCTGAGAGCTCTGACTTTTAATACACAATTCGCGACTATAAATCCCAAGACAATTGGCTTTACTGCTAACTGAGGGAAAGAACACATAACAATTTAAACATTTCTTCCTTAGTTCCTCAATTATTACTGTAGTGAGCACGATTGTTGTAGATTTTAATTTCCGGGCAGCTAGCCTCATTAACACATTTAACTCAGCACTTTGTCATCCACACGCTCTGTTATCTCAGGAAAGCACCGACAGCAGCAACCCGATTCTGGTCTTGCTGAAAGGAAAACCCAGGCCCTCATTTACCGACCCCGCTGCAAATATCTCTTGTTTGCAACATTTGGTTGTATTTCCAAAAGAAGGACAAATCAAAGAGACACCAAATGCTACCATATTATTGGTGTCAGCTGTGGCTCAGTGGGTAGCACACTTGCCTCGGAGTCAGAAGGTTGTGGGTTCAGGTCCCGCTCCAGGGACTTGAGCACATAAAGCTAGGCTAACACTCCCAGGGGGAAAAATTCAGTTGGTTGCGCCTCCCGTTAGCGCCTTAAGAGGCCGTTAATGGGGCGCAAAGCATCTAGCGCCCGGGCGCGGCGATGTTTGCGCCGCTCGCAAAATTAACTAGACATTTTGCGGCGGCGCTAAACACTACCGCCACGATCTCCTGCGCCGGCAGATCGTGACATCAGTCGAGTGCGCAACGCCCCGGCATCGTCCCAGAGCAGATATTGAGTGGCGCCCCCTGCCTTACCGCCTGACGCTAGCAACGACAGGTTGAGGGGAGCGTTTTGCAGTCATGAAGGGACTGGGGGAGCGCTATTTAAAGGCGACCGCTTCCTGCCTTTTACTGTTGGTGCCATTTTTGAACCATGCATTCTGAGAGAGAGAGAGACTTCAGGAGAGATTCAACGCTGTGTGAAGGAGTTTTGGGTACTGAGCAGCACTTTGCAGGTTCATTTTGATTTGCCATTCCTTGTATCGATTTAGAAGAGACTGTGGGGGCTGTACTCTAAGCTCTTTCCCTGGTACTCTCCATTGTTCTTTCCAGCAGATTTGATGTGCAGGTCTCTCCAGGCCGGGATTCAAGGCTGCAATGAGCAGGATGTGGATGGAAAGCAAGATCAACCATCCCCTTTAAGAACTGGCCGGCGCC
This sequence comes from Squalus acanthias, assembly GCA_030390025.1. Taxonomy (NCBI): domain Eukaryota; kingdom Metazoa; phylum Chordata; class Chondrichthyes; order Squaliformes; family Squalidae; genus Squalus; species Squalus acanthias. The sequence continues at coordinate 13,273,369 of CM059437.1, forward strand.
ATTGTGTCTGTGTTCCATTGCTGACTGACATCACATGAGCTTCGCCTGCGCTCTGAGGTAGCGCCTCGCTCCTCGGCCTTTGCGCCTTAAGACAGGTGTGAAGCGCCTGATTTAGCGCTCCAATCACCTCCAGGGGAGATAAAAGTCAAGTTTGCAGTCGGTGGCAATAATTAGCGCCAGGCGCTAATCTTTGCGCCCGGCCGATAATTGCGCCCCAAATGGGGCGATACTGAATTTCTCCCCCCCCAGTGCTGAAGGAGTGCTGCACTGTCGGAGGTGCTGTCTTTCAGATGAGACGTTAAACCGAGGCCCCGTCTGCTCTCTCAGGTGAACGTAAAAGATCCCATGGCACTATTTATAAATAAATACAAGTTGTTGTTGTTGTTTCGAAGAAGAGCAGGGGGGTTATCCCCGGTGTCCTGGCCAATATTTATTCCTCAATCAACATAACAAAAACAGATTATCTGGTCATTATCACATTGCTGTTTGTGGGAGCTTGCTGTGCGCAATTTTGGCTGCCATGTTTCCCACATTACAACAGTGACTACACTTCAAAAGTACTTCATTGGCTGTAAAGCGCTTTGAGACGTCCGGTGGTCGTGAAAGGCGCGATATAAATGCAAGTCTTTCTTTCTTTATTATTAAGTACTCCCAACTTCCTTGAACAGCTCTTTCTAATTTCATTTTTAAAAAGGCATGAGTTACCTTTATGAATTATGAATAAACTTCAGAAAGGTTGATTTTGATCTTTAGACGAGAGATACATAAGCACACATTTTTGACTATAATTATTCTAGGCTTGTATTGGAAAGCAGAGGCTTTCAACATGAGCATGCCAAAAAAAGGCGTCTTTCTGTTAAAGGTACATTGGTCCCAAATTTCCACAGGGCTGGGTTGCATTGAGAGGGTAAAGCAAATGCAGAAGGCCAGGCAGTGGGAAGAAAATCAGCCAGGACCCAGAAGCACCGGCCTCTGCCCAGAAGAGCATCAGAGGCGAGTTTCCAATGAGGCCTAGTTGCGCCTGCCCCGTACAAAGCCCTGGATGTCACAAGGCGGCGGGGTCGGTGGGGTAGCTTTCCCTGCCAGAACTCCTGTGGCTCCTGCCTCTTCCTAGCGAACTGGACACTGGGACAAAACCAACATCCAGGTCATTGTAGGGGCAAAAGTGGGCCCACCAGTGTCATGACGTAGAAGAGTCTGGAACTGGCGAGCTACATTCTTTGGGGTGGCGGGGGGGGGGGGGGGGGGGGGGGGCCTCCAGTGGAACCCCTATGCTGTCATCCACTGCTGCCTCTTCTGTCTCCCCCTGCCCCCACTCCCCACAAATTGCATCCATATTGGCGCGGGTGCCCATTCAAAATATTGAAATCAGGTGATCTCCTTGTGACCTCAGATATTGCGTCAGGGTCAGGAACGAAGGTCAGCAGCGGAACAGGATTCCCATTCCACTGCACTTACTACAGTGCTACAGACTCAAGGATTTTTTGGCTCTTTGCTTTATGTTATGGAGCCTAGAACGCTAATGTTAAATTAAATGGGCTGCATCTGTACTCCAAGTTTGTGACAGCTTCTAGTCCACATTTGTATGACATGCAACAGTGACCTTGTTTCTAGGAATTTTAACTTAATTGGAATATTTCCATAGTCACGTACTCAATACTGCTCCTTTCTATAGTATTTGGCTAATAAAAACAAATGGATAAAACAGATATTCATATCCATGAAAAGGCATTAAAGTTTCATTCTCTGCACTGGTGAATACATTACCATGCCAGGGATTTGACTCAATTCAGTGTTAGACTGGTACATCTTGTCCATCTGATTACTTATTTCTTCACAAAACTTTGTTCCAGTTCATTTCTCTTTTTTTTTTCTTGTGAATTTTGTGCCCATCAAGGTGAACAATGTCAATTCTGGTGAGCTGAATGCTTTTCAATTTGTGTCACTGAATTTCAGCATCAAGCGCTCCCAGGTCAGACTCTGGCCGAACAATGTGATCTAGAAATGTGATCTTACTGTGCCCGTTTGACAGGCACAAAACGGGTGCCCGAGCATCCAATAGGGTGGGCAGGACGCACAAGCTCATTATGCGCCATATTGGTGAAAGCACAAAAAGAGGTGTGTCCTGGGCCTGTGCCTGAAGCAGGGCAGTGTGCAAAATCCATCGCCACATTTATAGGACAGCTCCACTTCTTTGTTCTTTCGAATTATGGTGCGAGAGTCAAGTTAGAACAGATTTATCTTTCTTTTGTCTCAGTCCCTGATGGACTTCCTGGTTGCCCTGATCCAATTCAAGTGCAATTGAATGATCAGTGCAACACAAAAGCTGACTTCCTTTCCCTGTAGAATGTGGCAGAAGATTTATCAACAGTTTGTCAACATGATGCAAAAGCTCTCCCTTTGGCACCCAGCCAACTTCAATGTCGAGACAATAGCAGCAATAATTTCACACCATTTACAGGACATGTTAGCTAACAGCTGACAGCTCTGTATGACATGTATATGACTCTTACAGATGCACACTAAACTAAAGAAGATATATGGGCACCAGTGCAGAGGAATAGATATTTGAGAACAAGACAAATTGTGCTTGTGGTGGAGAAGATCCGATAGGTATAGTAAGTATGCTCCTCATGTACAAACATTAGACCCATAAGAACATATGGAATGAGTAGGATTTACGTACTAGTATTTCTACAATGGAGTGACTGCTGCCAACGAACCGGAAGCTTCGTAGAAGCGCTCTGCGCATGCCAACTTCCGGCTTGTTACGGGAGTGGGCTCGTTAAAAAAAAATGTAAAAACGCCGGGGAGGGGGCAGGCTCTGGGGAAAAATGCCGGGGAGGGAGCGGGCTCCTTGAAAAAATGTGCTTCCGGTCATTGGCAACAGTCACTGTATTCTACAAATTCCTGATAAATTCACCACGCATGCTCACTTGCAGCTTTTGATATATTGCAATTCACTTATTAAAATTGATTAATTTGATACAAGTGCAATTCACTTATTAAAAATGGAATAATTTGCAAGAAGTGGCAGTTAATGAAAGTTCCTTCAGTGCATGTAATAATAATAACCCCATGACTTCATATAGCAAAACTGGAGCTCGGTAGCTTTGGCCAACAACATTTTGTCGACTTAATTGTTCTTGAAGCCTCTGAGAATTAACAAATCTTCGCATGAAGGTCAGCTGGGTTGAAGTCACCATTAACCTTAGGCTAATGAGGAAATGGCAAAAGACTAGAAGAATATTTTAAGTGATTAGATCAGATCATTTTCAATCAGTCTAAATTAATTTCAACAGAACCCAGCGAATTTGACTCCTGCGCACATGCTTGACACACATGCATTTAACTACTGTGCAACCTTGCTCTACACATAGGCCTGGATTTTGCGGTTGTAATGACGGCAAAATTGTTAGCGTTCGCCGTCGTTACCCTGCAAAACTGACAATTTCTTCTGGCCCCACATGTGCAGTTAAACGCGAAAATCCAGAAGTTGCTGTCAGTGATTCCCTGCTCCTCCACAGGGCGCACAGATAGCAATCGGTGAGAAATCACTGAACTGACGAGAACTTCTCCTTTTATGGTGCAATATTGCTGTTAAAATCCCCCCAAAAGGTGAGTTTTAACAGCGTACTAAGTCATAATTACTGCTGAACAACCTCTCTGGCCCTGAAAAACTAATTTTTTATTTGTGGAATGTCAAATTTTTCCATTATGATAAAAATTCCATATTTTAATATAAAAAAAATTGGTTTTGATATTTCAGCTTCTACCTTAATCCCATGTGAAAATCCAAGATGGCTCCTGTGCTGGCAGCTCCCTAGGGAGCTTCTTTGCCATCTTTGGCCATCCGTTGCCATCCTTTTCTCTTTCCCCCCCCCCCCCCCCCCCCCCCCCCCCCGTCTCCTCTCTTCTGCTATTTAAGTTCCCCTGGCTCTAAGAGTGGGTGCATTTTATCCCTAACTGCAAGTTCAAGCTGCAAGGTTAAAGTTACCTGAGCCCACTGCCCATCCCCCGACCATGCCTGTTCTTTGTTCTCAGTGAGCACTGGCTCTTCACTTAAACTTAGCTCCCAAATTCCCAGACCTCTCTGCCGTCAAGACTACGCTTCTCCACTAGACTAGTGATCTAGTGACTAGTGGATCGCGAGTGGAGTTCGGGGCCAGGGATCGCGAGAATATCAGTGCTAATTTGATCCTGTGAGAGACAACATCATTCATATCCGAGGCCGGGACCCAGGAGCGAGGACGAGCCCAGCAGCGAGGTCAAGGCCCAGGAGTGGCGCAGCGTGGACCAGCAGCGGGGTCGGGGCCCAGGGAAGGTGCGGCACGGGCCAACTGCGAGGTCGGGAGGACCACAATGCATCCTACGAAACCCAGGCAGAGAGGACCTGCAGGAAGGAGGGAGGAGGACAGTAGCATTATGTTTGTGTGTGTGTGCTAGGCCGCTGTAGCAGAGCCTGGTCTCCAATCATCTTGGATCCCCTTGCCTTTGGACCAAGACCTTGCTTTGTCAAGCCCGTGTGGTAGCTGGTGTGCAACAGCCACCCCACGTTAAAAGAATTCACGCACAGGCATCTTCCACCCTTTAAAATGAAGTTCGGGACCTGGAACGTCAGGACCCTCATGGACAACCAAGAGTGACAGACCGGAACGCTATGCTGCTATCGTTGCCCGGGAGCTCAGACGTTTCGACATTGACATCGCGCCCGAAGTGAGACCCAGCGGGCAGGGGAAGGCCAGCTCAAGGAGCAAGGCGGTGGCTGCACCTTCTTCTGGAAAGGCAAACCTGAAGAAGAACGCCGCCTCCATGGGGTAGGCTTCGCCATAAAAAATGAACTAGTTGGGCGTCTCAGAGACTCTCCTAGCAGTATAAACGAGCCCCTCATGACTCTTCAGCTCACTCTAGCCCGGAACCAGTGCGCTATGGTCATCAGTGCGTACGCCCCAACACTGGAAGCCACAGACGAGACCAGAGGAATTCGACTCCAGCCTCAAACAATCCCTGTCCCGAGTCCCAACGGGCGACAAGCTGATCCTCCTTGGAGACTTTAACACCAGAGTTGGAAAGGACACTGACCTCTGGGAAGGTGTGATCGGCAGAGAGCGGGTAGGGAAAGCCAACTCCAACGGTACCCTCCTCCTGTCAAAATGCTTAGAACATAGCCTTGTCATAACCAACACCTTGTTCCGTCAGAGAGACAAGTACAAGGCTTCATGGCAGCACCCTCGTTCCAAGCACTGGCATCTGCTGGACTACGTCATCGTCCGAGCGAGGGACCGCAAGGACGTCCGCGTCACCCGCGCCATGACAGGAGCTGACAACTGCTGGACAGACCACTGCCTAATCCGCTCTGTCATCTCCATCAATACAGCCCCAAAACAGCGGCGGCAACAGAAACAATACCGCAGGAAAATCAACGCTGGAGCACTCAAAGACCCCGCTAAGAAAGCCCTATTCAGCCTGCGCCTCACAAACAACCTGATGACTCCCAGTGATGCAGAGACACAGAGTGCCCACAGTGCCTGGTCTGCACTCAAGGCCTCCATATACAGCACCTGTGAAGAGACGCTCGGTCACTCGACCAGGAAACACCAAGACTGGTTCGACGAGAACGAATAGGAGATCCAGGAGCTAATAAGCCGCAAGCACAAGGCATTCCTGATCTGGAAACAGCAACACAACTTGAGAGCAAGAAAGCAGCTCTACAGACGCCTGAAGGCCGAGGTCCAACAAAAAACTCGCGACCTAAAGAACAGATGGTGGGTGGAGAAAGCGCAGGAGATCCAGCAGCTAGCCGACAACCACGACGTGCGTGGATTCTTTAGCGCAGTCAAGACCATCTACGGCCCAAGCACCCAAGGTCCTACCCCACTGCGGGCCAAGAATGGAGAGGTACTCATGAAGGACAGAGAGGCAGTCAGTGCCCGCTGGAAGGAGCACTTTGAAGATCTCCTTAACCGCGACTCTGTCTTCGACACGAGTATCCTCAACTCCATCCCGCAGCATGCTACCCGCCACCATCTCAGCACAACCCCAGCCCGGCATGAGGTTGAAAAGGCCATCCGACAACTGAAGAACAACAAGGCCTCAGGAGCAGATGGAATCCCCGCCGAGGTACTAAAGCATGGCGGAGAAGCACTACTGGCGCGAATTCATGAACTCATTTCTCTTATCTGGAAGGAGGAGAGCATGCCAGGGGATCTCAGAGATGCCGTAATTGTGACCATCTTCAAGAAAGGTGACAAGTCCGATTGCGGTAATTACAGAGGAGTTTCCCTGCTGTCTGCCACAGGGAACATCATCGCAAGAATCCTCCTCAATCGCCTTCTCCCATTGGCCGAAGAGCTCCTCCCAGAGTCGCAATGCGAATTCGCCCACTAAAGGGCACAATGGACTGCACGTCAATTACAAGAGAAATGCAGGGAACAGCACCAACTGCTGTACATGGCCTTCTTTGATCTCACAAAGGCCTTCGACACTGTCAACCATGAGGGATTATGGAGTGTCCTCCTCAAATTCGGCTGCCCTCAAAAATTTGTCACCATCCTCCGCCTGCTTCACGACGACATGCAAGCCGTGATCCTGACCAACGGTTCCACCACAGACCCAATTCACGTACGAACTGGGGTCAAGCAAGGCTGTGTCATCGCACCAACGCTCTTCTCGATCTTCCTTGCTGCAATGCTCCATCTCACCCTCAGTAAGCTCCCCGCTGGAGTGGAGCTAATTTACAGAACAAACGGGAAACTGTTCAACCTCCGTCGCCTCCAGTCCAGATCCAAGGTCGTCCCATCCTGTGTCGTCGAATTACAGTATGCAGACAACGCTTGCGTCTGCGCTCACTTAGAGGTCGAACTCCAAACCATCATCAACACCTTCACCGAAGCGTGCGAGAGCATGGGCCTTACACTAAACATCCGTAAGACAAAGGTCCTCTACCAACCTGCCCCCGCCACACAGTACTGCCCCCCGATTATCAAAATCCACAACAAGGCCTTGGACAAAGTGGACCACTTTCCATACCTCGGGAGCCTACTGTCAACAAGGGCAGACGTCGATGACGAAGTCCAACACCGCCTTCAGTGTGCCAGTGCAGCCTTCAGTCACCTGAGGAAGAGTGTGTTTGAAGATCAGGACCTCAAACCCGGCACTAAGCTCATGGTCTACAGAGCAGCAGTGATACCCGCCCTGCTGTATGCCTCAGAGACATGGACCATGTACAGCAGGCACCTCAAAGCATTGGAGAGGTACCACCATCGCTGCCTCCGCAAGATCCTGCAAATCCATTGGCAGGATAGGCGCACCAACGTCAGTGTTCTTGCTCAGCCCAACATCCCCAGCATCGAAGCTTTGACCACGCTCGATCAGCTCCGATGGACGGGTCACATTGTCCGCATGCCCGATACGAGACTCCCAAAACAAGCGCTCTACTCGGAGCTCCAGCACGGCAAGAGAACCCCAGGTGGGCATAGGAAACGCTTCAAGGACACCCTCAAAGCCTCCTTGAAAAAGTGTAACATTCCCACCAACACCTGGGAATCCCTGGCCCAAGACCGCACAAAGTGGAGGAGAAGCATCCGGGAAGGTGCCGAACACCTCGAGTCTCTTCACCGGGAGCAAGCAGAAGCCAAGCGCAGGCAGCGCACGTCAACCCAAGCACCCCACCCACCTGCTCCTTCAACCAACGTCTGCCCCACCTGTGACAGAGACTGTAGGTCCCGCATTGGACTCATCAGTCACCTGTGAACTCATTTTTAATGTGGAAGCAAGTCATCCTCGGTTCCGAGGGACTGCCTAAGAAGAAGATGTGAATGTCCCAATCTTTATTTATAACATTTATAAAAAAAAGTGAAGGCTAGTTAGTGCATTTTACTTCCTGGTTTGCTGTCTGTGAGAATTCTTCAATGTAATTGGCTCCTTAGCCTGCTTAATGACATCATTGTTACTGGACACTGGAAATCCCCTAGACTTGGTGCCAGAATCAAATTAACGTCAGGAAAGGTGAAATCAATGCCACAGAGTTTGCTAGACCTTTGTGGGCAGCTTTCTTTGAGGTCAGTGGTGAGCACCGTCACTTCACCGCTGACCACAAAATCTGGGCCATTAAGTTGACCTAGACAAGCAAGTCACTTAGTACTGGATCTACATGTAAAGTTGCATTTTAACAAGACAAAAAACATTCAGCTCCATAGAGCCTGATTTTTCGGTGCTATAGGTGCTTTTTTTCTGTCAAAAATGGCATTCGTGCCGCACGCGCACACTTCTGGTGAGGGCTGTGCCGGACGTCATTTTGGTGAGGGTGAGGTAGGAGCGTGTGCCGGATGTATGTAGAATAGGCAGATCATGATATCAAGCAGCGTGCAACGCTGATTTGACGCCAGTGCTGCCATTTTCATCCTCAATGCTGGACCTAACCTCGCACAGTGGAACATGCGTTCAGCAGCAGCAAGGACCCCACACCAGTGCTATTTAAAGGGATCATCAACTTCTCTCAGGTTAGTTGCTAATTAAATTCTACTGGCTCTGTGTAAGTTTGCAGAAGTGTTTGGAGCTTTTCAGAGTTGTTTAAAGTTGGTGAGGTGACAGGGAGTGGTGCTGCAAGTGGAGAAGGCCTTGGTTCTGACTTCAAGGGTTCTAATCAGACCACTTGCTCCCAGTGATGGGAGCTGTAGTTGCCATCCCCCTTGGCCTGCAGCATGACAGGCAGATGGAGCAGAGGCAGCAAAGAGGACAAGCTGCTCACAGAGGGAGGAGGAGGAGCAGGAAGAGGAAGAAGGAAGAGGAGGAAGAGAAGGAGGAGGAGGAGTAGGAGGAAGGGAGGAGGCAACCATCACATCCTGTCTCCAGCAGGGCTGTCCGTGATCACTTCATTCGACTACAGTTCCACTGAACACAAACCCAAATCCCCATTGTGCAACAGTCCCCCACCTTCCCTTCCCTCTGTTACTGACCATCACAGCGTCCTCTCGGCCACAATGCTGAAATAAAAGCCACCACAAAACAAACTTTCCAATCCAACTTTGTACATCAATCCATCCAATATTACATAATAAAGTCAAGTAATCACCCCTGTGCATTCCCTTAGTGCCGGTCTTCCTTGTGGCTTTGCCTGTCCTAGTGCTCCTACGAAGTGCTACCCCAGTGGCTGCAGCATGGCAGGTGGAAGGCTGCTGACTTTAAGTGGGGGAGACTGCAGATGGCCTTCGAGGATGACCTCGAGCAGCTCTGGGGCTAGATGGCCCGGCTTTAGTCTGCACCACCTCAGCAAGGGCACTAGCGGAGTGGCAGTGGTGGGAGGATGAATGCTGTCATCCCGAGAGAGAAATGAGAAGTTGCACAACACCAGGTTATAGTCCAACAGTTTTATTTAAAATTACGAGCTTTCGGAGCTGCTGCCCCTTCGTCAGGTAAAGGTACAGTGAGGGAATCTATTACACAGTATATATACACAGAGAGCAATTTGTCTGCAGAGATACAATCTGTTAGGGAGGCATTACATCAAAGACACATCAGAGTGCAGCTAAGACAATGAGGTGGGTCACAGGGGGTCCAACGTGTCAAATGCTGCCGTCTGCAGTTGAGCTTTTAACTTTTGGTGTTTTTGGGGGGTTTTTTTTGTGTTTTTTTTAAACTGGAAAGACAGATCCCAAGAGAGGACAGCAGGTTCGTGCTCCATGGAGGCACTGCCACTTCCCCAGGGCAGTGCCTCAGCAATCCTAGTAATCTGTTGGACAGATTGCTGGGCTGCTGTGACACCCTGCAGGCCCCTTTCAACACTGGTGAACACAGCCATGATGGCAGCAGTCTGAGCTTGCCTGGCAGAAGGCTGAGCCTGCACGAGAGCAGTCTGAGCTCCTACTGCAGCACTCAAGGCAATGGCTGGCTGCTGCTTGTGATGCAATGGAAGCTGAGACATCGGCCATCAGACACTGCATGATCGCTGGAACCACAAATGCGCTAATGGAGTTGCCCATCACTTCCATGCTGGAGATCATGGGCTCCAAGCTCTGCGCAAAGCCCTTTGCAAGGTTGGTGCCGGACTCCTCCATGCTCCCTGACATTGCACTCAGGCTTTCTGGCAGGCCTACCAATGCACCAAGCATTTCATGGGCATACCCATCGAAGTCCTCATCGAAGTCCTCTGCAGCAGAACTCGTGTGCGACCTCGCCCTCTGGGGAGCTGGCACCTGCGCTACCCTTTCCCCCGTGCCCTGGCTGCAGGCCACTCGTGCCCGTGTCTCACCACGTGCCGATCCCGCGTCTAAGCTATCCTCTAAAGTACATAGAGCGCCAGTAGCTGAGCAGGTGGCTGGGAGTGTGAAATCGAATGATGGTGCGGTGTCTTCTGCATCACTGCCTTCTTCCTCTTCCATTTCCTGCTCCTCCACCAGTACCTGGCTAGGTGGCAGTTCTAGACTATCTGAAAGGAGAAATGCACAAGGGTAACGTTGTGCTGAGGTGGGGAGGGGGGGCAGGGGTTGGGAGCAAGAGGTGTATGCTTACACCATGTGCAGCTTGTAAATTAAGAGAGATTGTGGGATGAGGGGGAAGTGGGATGCGAGAAGGAGAATCACATTTGAAGATACTGTCATCTTGTATTGTTTCAGCCCCACCGCTGGCTCAGCGATGGCCCTCCCAATAATGGCCAGCACCGTGTTCTCCAGCAGGGTAAGGTTATGCAAACATGCCTGTCCCCCACCATTTAGGTCCTGCTGGTGTCAGTTGTAAGCCACCTTGTCCTGTAAGAGAAAGGGGAAGAGTGTCAGTGAGTGTGGTGCAATGTGGTTGGCTGATACGCCTGCCATGGAGGAATAGCTGACTGAGTGCAAGCTGTGAGATGCGGGTGTGAGGCTTGCAGCAGTGGTAAGTGTGTGACTGTGAGGTGAAGCTATGAATGTGAGGTATGAATCATGTTTGGTAGAGATTGTTGGTAGGTGAGTGATGGGGGTGTGGTGCATTGAGCAGTGTGCGAGGCTAGTGGTGCAGCTGGTGAGATATGGCATTTGAAGATGAATTCACTGACGTTGACCATTAGTGTGAGATCATTAAACTTCTTCCTGCTCTGCATCCAGATCCTCAGGGCTACACTGCTGGCGTTGACCACGAGGGCTATCTGCTCCCAATGCCTTTTCTGAATTTGCCTGGAGGGCCTCCTGCCTGCCCCCCCCCACTCCCCCTATGGAAACAGGACCTCTCTCCTCCTGTCCACCTCCAGTGCTGCATCTAAAAACTTTAGAGCACACTCTCTCCCCTGCTGTGCCATCAGTACTACTTCTTCCTGCTCACACTCTGTTCCCCAGCCAGTTGAATCACCTGTTGCAGCCAGAATGCACCTCCCCTTTAAAAGGTGCAGACTGCCTTTAAGAAGTACAGGCTAGCTTTAATTGGTGCTAGCCTTACAAACTTGGGCCCCTCTGCTCAGTGTTTAGCCACACAGCAGCGCATTCAGAGCTGGGCTGCACGCCACAATCATGTTAATCAGCAGGCCAGCTCAAAGTTGGCGTGCTGTTTGCATTACCTCATACAAGCGCTTGCTTGTTAATCCCACATCTCGAGCCCCTCACCCATTTTCAGGGGCAATCGAATTTCTAGCCCATTGTTCTGCCATTTTGCTTTATTTTGGTGAAAGACTGTTTTTCTAGCTTTGTGAAAAGTGACCCAAGTTAGGAATGAATTGGGGTTTTTTTGGTCAAGTTTGTTGCTGTTACACAGTGAACACTGACATTTTTCTTATACATTGGAACACCTGAGAGAATAATGTGTAACAGTTCAATGTATTGGATGTCTTGCTGGTGGAGCACTGAATTTTAAAATGACTACAAATTCACAATATGAATTTAAAAGAAAAAATAATAAACTTACAACAAATTACTAATAAGCTCATATAAGTGGCACTGTACAAACTAAACCAGGAGACACTGGTTCTTCATTGTTTCTCGACAATTTTTCTTTCCTTCCTTCCACTTCTAAAATCATTGCATTCTTGCTGGGGTATGGTTTCCATGGGCACCAGTCAGCCTCTGGTACTTTGCCCAAGTAGCCATTGTTCACATGAGAGTTTTGGCAAATTATTTAACCACAGCAGGCCACAAACCAAGCCTGAAATGGTCCTCATTTAGCACCGACACACGGTAATCCATTGGGATCTGGAATGAGCACTCCGGCTGCTTTTCCCTTCCGTAATCTCAGGAATGGCGGCCAATTCTAGTATCCGACCACCCCGCTGGCACAGATCAGCTAACTCAGCAAAGACTGAGGAATGGAGCTGGGACATTGCCCGTCTGAACAGAGCAGCTCACTGGGTAAACTTGCTGAGCCATTGAGGGAGCTTGTCCTCTGTGAACTAGAAATGGATGAAGAGATTTGAAGTACACTGAATCGAAACAGATGAAACAATGGATACATACAAGGCTTTGCTGCATGAATTAGGTAATTGTGCACTGTCTTTTCACCTCTGGGACCTGGATTTGAACTCAACAAAAAGACTTGCATTTCTATAGCGCCTTTCACGACCACCGGACATCCCAAAGCACTTTACAGCCAATGAAGTACTTTTTGAAGTGCAGTCACTGTTGTAATGTAGGAAACTTGGCAGCCAATTTGCGCACAGCAAGCTCCCACAAACAGCAATGAGATAATGACCAGATAAATCTGTTTTTAGTGATGTCGATTGAGGGATAAATATTTACCAAGACACCAGGGATAACTTCCCTGCTCTTCTTCAAAATAGTGCCACGGGATCTTTTACGTCCACCTGAGAGGGCAGACGGGGCCTCGGCTTAACATCTCATTCGAAAGACGGAACCTCGCTCAGCACGGCACTGGAGGGTCAGCCTAGATTTTTGTGGTCAAGTCTCTGGAGTGGGACTTGATCCCACAACCTTCTGACTGAATGATGTAATAAATGTCTCCTGTTTCTGATATCTGCAGGGTATCAAACTAAACAAAATGGGTTTGGGTAGTCTTATTGCAGTTCTTAATACATGTGAGTCTTCTGCATTATACTGTTTATAATGGTTATTAGCTGGTCGTCTATTTTAGAGAAGGCACAGCGATGGGTGATGTGGGAAATGGAAATGCTACACTGATGCAGTATGGAGTTTTCTGCTGATCCTACGATTAAGATGCGCTGTTGGGGGAGAGCAGGAGGAGCTTTATTCTGCAACTAACCCGTGTTCTGAATCAGGAGTACTAGTTTTCATTCCGTGGCACTGACATCAACAACTTGACAAACATTCAACTCACCATGAAGTAAAAAGAAGCTGTGTTCAAATTCACAGCCTAAAATGTAGAAAGAAAGAATTTGCATTATATAGGATCCTCAGAACATCCCAAAACAGAGACAATAAAACATTTAAAAAGTGTAGGGCAATGGGAGATCGCCTTGCTCTTCTTCAAATAGTGCCACGGGAATCTTTTACTTCTACTTGAACAGGTTTAATGTCTGACATTTGGGTGACAGAAGCTGACACAAGAATATTACTAACTGAGCCAAACCAAAGAACCTCCATAGGTCAGGACTGGGACCATTAGTGGCTGCAATTGTACTTCTGTTTTTAACCACAATTAGATGAAAGAACAGGTTTTCTATAAAGGCTGCACTGAATAAGTCGCAATAACCTTTTAATCCTGATCAATTTACACAAAAGAAATTCTTCAATCAAAATTGTTTGAAGAGTTTTCTAAAAAGAGAGACTTTTTAACTATCTCCTCATCACCCTGAACACATTACATCACAATGATATCTGTAAAAGGAGTCTCTTTTTGTTTCAGTAATTTACTAAGGAAATCCTTCTGCTGGGTGTTGCGGGTGTTGGGAAGACATTCAATTTGAAACATTACTATTTTTCTCCACAACCCATCAGTATATGGTGCAGAACACCTGGGGAAAGGGCTGTCTTAGAAACACCACCAACAGCTGACATTTATATACAATCTATTAAACTTTAAAATAAATTAGAGTTGGTCTTTAATCTCTCCACTATCTACTTTGGATGGTTTCTGACAGCGTGGAACAGCTCAATGGGGAAAAAATTTGGTTGCTTTGTGCCTCCCGTTAGTGCCCTAAGGCGGCGCTAATGGGGCGCAAAGCAACTAGCGCCCGGGCGCAGCGATGTTTGCACCACTCGCAGCGATGTTTGCACCACTCGCGAAATTGACTAGAGTTTTTGCGGTGGCGCCAAAGTCTACCGCCCCGATCTCCTGCGCCCGCAGATCGTGACGTCAGTCGAACGTGCAACACCCCGGTGGCGCCCTGGACCGGATATTGAGTGGCACCCCTCTCCTTTCCGCCTGCCGCAAGCAACGACAGGGAGACTGGAACGTTTTCCAGTTGGTGAGGGGCTTGGGGCCCGGGGGGGGGGGGGGGGGGGGGGGGGGGGGAGGCACTATTTAAAGGCGCCCTCTTCCTGCCTTTTTTTGTGGTAGACATTTTTGCACCACTCATTCTGACAGAGAGAGAGAGAGACACTTCTGCACAGAGTCAACGCTGTGTGAAGTAGTTTTGGCTACTGAGCATCACTTTGCAGGTTCTTTCGGATTTGACCTTCATTACTTCGATTGTCAAGCGACTATGGGGGCTGCACTGATTCAGGGCGTCGTCCTGCGCCTGGTGAAATCGGAGGCAACAGAGACGCAAAGAGAGAGTGGCAATCATGGCCAGACGGAGGAGAGCCAACAGGCCTCTGCACAGGAGACCTTACCCTCCCAGGGTATTCCGGGAACAATTCTCCTACATTCATTTGTCTGAGGAGCAGTGTTTGCGCAGGCTGCGCTTCAGCAAGGAGGTGGTCACTGAGCTCTGCCACCTGCTGCAGCCAGATCTGCAGCCTCAACTGAGGACCAGGACATCTCTGTCAGTGGCAGTGAAGATCACAGTGGCTATGAATTTTTATGCCACCAGCTCCTTTCAAGCAGCTACTGGGGACATCACCAATATCTCCCAGTTCACGGTCCATTACTGTATCCAGCAGGTCACAAATGCCCTCTATAAAAGGAGACGCCAGTACATCTCTTTCCCGATGACCCGGGCCAAACAGCATGAATGCGCATTGGGCTTTGCGAGGATAGCGGGCTTCCCCATGGTGCAGGGCGCCATTGACTGCACGCATGTGGTATTGAGGGCACCGCATGAGAATGCAGAGGTTTCCCAAAACCGCAAGGGGTTCCACTCCTTAAATGTCCAGTTGGTCTGTGACCACAGACAGCTGATACTCGCTGTCAATGCCCGCTATCCTGGCAGTAGCCACGATGCTTTCATCCTGCGCCAGACTGGTGTGCCAGACCTTTTCCAGGCACCGCATCAGCCAAGTGGTTGGCTCTTCGGGGACAAGGGTTATCCACTCTGCACCTGGCTGATGATACCGCTCCGTAATCCCAACACCCCTGCTGAGCTGCGGTACAATGAGAGCCATCTCGCCACCAGGAACATCATTGAGCAGACGATCAGTGTGCTCAAGCAATGGTTCCGCTGTCTGGACCACTCAGGAGGAGCCCTGCAGTACTCGCCTGAGCGAGTTTCCCTCTTCATAGTTGTGTGCTGCATTCTTCATAACCTGGCAATCCTCAGGACCCAGCCAATGCCACCAGGCCTTGGAGCACCACCGGAGGAGGAGGATGATCAGCAGCAGCACCAAGGCGGGAGGGAGGCCCACAATGTTGAAACTGCAAGGGCCGTCCGTCAACGACTGATAACAAGCCGCTTCTAGGCCCCTACTCAGGCAATGGCTTCTGGCATGGAGAACAACATGAATGAAAGCAACCCGTAACCCCAAAGCCGGCCAAGGCAGCAATGATTCCAAAGGCCAAACATGTACATTTTGAATACAAAACTATTTTTATTTTACAAACTGTGTGTGTGTCATTTCTTCATGACAAACTAATAGAAAAAAACACAAAACATCATTAATTAAAATAACTGGTTCTCACGACCTGGAGATAATGTCCAAAACACTAAACTGTTGAGGCTGCCGCGAAACACGAATTAAGGCTGAATCCATTTGTGTTAAACAAGAGACTTTTTAATCACAGCATGGCACAAAATGGCAGACTGAAAAGCTCCCAGAATTCCCTGGGTAAAACCTGAGGCCCCGCCCCCTTCTGCCTTAAAGGTAAGGTGCCTTAAAGGGAAGGTGCTGGAAATTTGTCCACAGACAGAAGAGTGGATTATGCCCGTTTTAGGTGGCGATCCGCCACACAGCTCCCCCCAGAATCCGCTTAGGAGGTGTGGACGAGACGGTGCGGCGGTCTGATGGGCCGGCCGGAGCGGCTCTTGTAGGACGCCGGTGGACGTGGAATGGCCGGGCGTGGAGCAGCCGGGTGAACCGGCTTGAGGGCAGGCCGGCCGCGTGGAGGTGGACGAGCTACAGGGACCTGCTCACCGGGCTCCGAGTGTGCTGGCTTGAGTCGGTCAACCGACACTTTTTCGGTCCTGTCGCCCACTTGCAGGGTGAAAAATTTGTCCCCAGCCTGTAGCACCTTGTAGGGCCCGTCGTACGGGGGTTGAAGGGGTCCGCGGTGGGCGTCGTGCCGGATGAAAACAAACCGTGCCTGGTGCAGGCTTAGTGGGACGTGTGAGGTGGATTCGCCGTGTCGGGCAATGGGCACCGGGTTGAACTGCAGCGCCGGTGAGGCGAAGTCGTGGCGTTGCTGGTCGGCTGACCAGGGTGTCGTGGCGGTGGGCAGGAACTCGCCGAGTACGCGCAGCGGCTGACCGTACACGAGCTCTGCTGCCGATGCGTGGAGGTCTTCTTTAACCACGGTGCGCAGGCAGAGGAGGACCCACGGAAGTCGGTCGGTCGGTCCAGGCGCTGTCTTGGAGGCTGGCTCGAAGAGATGCCTTCAAGGATCTGTGGAACCGCTCACACAGTCCGTTGGCTTGGGGGTGGTATGCTGTGGTGCGGTGAATGGTCACCCCGAGATTGCGTGCCACGGCGGTCCAGAGTTCAGAGGTAAATTGCGGACCTCTGTCCGACGTCATGTCGGAGGGGACACCGAACCGTGCGACCCAGGTGCTGACGAAGGCTCTGGCGATGTCGGCGATGGTGGTAGAGGTCAGTGGAATTGCCTCAGGCCAGCGTGTGGTGCGGTCAACGATGGTCAGCAAGTGAGTGTGGCCTTGCGACGGTGGCAGGGGCCAGACGATGTCCACGTGGATGTGGTTGAATCTCCGTGAGGGGACGGTAAACTCCTCGAGGGGTGCTTTCGTGTGTTGCTGTACCTTGGCCCGTTGGCAGACTAGGCAGGAGTTGGCCCAAGTACGCACATCCTTGCGAAGGCCGCGCCAGACAAAGCGGTTGGCTACCAATTTGATGGATGCGCGGGCGCCGGGGTGGGAGAGGTTGTGGAGAATGTCGACTACCCGGCGGCGCCAGGACGCTGGGCCGAGGTTGACATAGGGATATGTCGCACTTGACCGTGACTGCGGTCGGGCCACAGGCGACGTCGGCCAGGCGTAGCCCTGGTAGGTTGGTGGGTGTGGAGAGCAGATCAGGGTCGGTGATCTGGTCTGCTGCGAGTTGAGCGTAGTCGACTGCTAGGTGTGCGGCGTGGATGGCGGGGCGGGAGAGGCAGTCGGCTACCACATTGTCTCGGCCGGAGACGTGTTGGATGTCTGTGGTGAACTCGGACACTGCCGCGAGCTGGCGCTGCTGCCTGGCGGACCAGGGGTCGGTTGTTTTTGCCATTGCGAATGTCAGGGGCTTGTGGTCGACAAACGCAGTGAAGGGGTGGCCCTCAAGCAAAAACCGGAAATGGCGGACCGCCAGGAACAGCGCGAGGAGCTCGCGGTCGAAGGTGCTGTACTTGACCTCCGGGGGGGCGTAGTTGGCGGCTGAAGAAGGCAAGTGGTTGCCAGGCGCCGTCGACCCACTGCTCATACACGGCGCCGACCGCGTGGTCGGAGGCGTCCATGGTGAGCGCTACCCTGGCATTGGGCCGTGGGTGCGCGAGCAGGGTGGCGTTGGTGAGCGCGGTCTTGGTGGAGTCGAAGGCGGCGGACGCGTCTGCCGTCCATTCGACCGCCATCTTGCCGCTCCTGCCCCGGAGGGCTTCATACAGGGGCCTCATGAGGGACGCCGCTATGGGGATGAAGCGGTTATAGAAATTCACCATCCCGAGGAACTCATGAGGCCTTTGATGGTGGTGGGGCGGGGAAATTGTTGGACGGCCTGCACCTTGGTGGGCAGGTGAATGGCCCCAGCATGGGTGATGTGGTGGCTGTGGAAGTCGATCTTGTCCAGGCCGAACTGGCATTTGGCTGGGCTGAGGATCAGCCCGTGGTCGCTGAGGCACCCGAACAGGATGCGAAGGTGTTCGAGGTGTTCCTGCTTGGAGGAACTGGCTACCAGGATGTCGTCCAGGTAGACGAACAGGAACTTCAGGTCCCGAAGGACCGAGTCCATGAGCCGTTGGAATGCCTGGGCCGCGTTTTTGAGGCCGAAGGGCATCCGCAGGAAGTCGAACAGGCCGAATGGGGTGATTACGGCCGTCTTGGGGGACGTCCGCGAGGTGGACGGGGACTTGGTAGTAGCCGCGCACCAGGTCGACCTTGGAAAAGACTGAGCGGCCGGCCAGTCTAGCCGAGAAGTCCTGAATGTGCGGCACGGGGTACCGATCAGGGGTGGTGGCGTCATTGAGGCGGCGGTAATCCCCGCAGGGGTGCCAACCTCCGCCTGGTTTGGGAGCGATGTGGAGTGGGGAGGCCCAGGGACTGTTGGAGCGGCGGATGATGCTGAGCTGTTCAATGGTGGCAAACTCGGTCCGCGCGATCTCCAGTTTGGCCGGGTCCAGCCTGCGGGCGTGGGCGTACACTGGGGGGCCTGTGGTGGGGATGAAGTGTTCCACCCCATGTTTGGCGGCCTCCGCGGAGAAGGTCGGATTGGTAAGGGCCGGGAATTCGGCCAGGAGTGCCGAGTAGTCATCCGTGGCCCGGGCGTGGCACTGTGACGCCATGTCGGCGGGTTGACGGGGGGCCATGGCGCCCAGGATGGGGGACATGGTGTTCATGTCCACGAGGCGGTGACGAGGGATGTCTACCAGTAAGCCGTGGGCACGCAAGAAATCTGCGCCGATGAGGGGGGAGAGCACCTTGGCAGTGATGAACTCCCATCGGTAGCGGTGACCAGCGAGGTCAAGGGTGACTGTCCGGGTGCCATACGTCCGGATTTCCTCATTCGCCCATTTGGATGTCGAGGGAGGAGGCCGGGATGATGCTGTGCTGAGCCCTAGTGTCGCACAGGAACCGGCGGCCGGTTTTGTCATCCGTGACGAACAGCAGGGAGTCCGCATGGCCCACAGCCATCGCGGGGGCTGGAACGGAGGCGGACTTGAAAGAGCAGGGAGGTGTGCACCGTTGTGCCCTGGCGCCGAACCGTGCGTGGTAGTAACAGTGGCCCGGGTTAGTGGGGCGTGAAGGCCCCGTGGGCCTGGTGACAAGCCCTTGTGGCCGTGTGCTGGATGGTGAGGGGCGCGCCCAGGCATTGGCTACCAGGTCCGGAGTGACGTCGCGGCTGGAGTGAGCGGACAGCAGCTTGTCGGCCTCATCGGCCAAGGCTTCCAGGTTCGTGAGCCCGGACGCCACGATCGCTGGGCGGATGCTGAGAGGGAGCTGGCGGATGAACAGCGTGCGGAAGAGGGATCCAGGTGGGCTCTCGTCGGTGAGGGAGAGCATGTGGGAGAGGAGGTCTGACGGTGAGGCATCACCGAGGCCTGGAAGGTCGAGGAGGTGGCAGTTTCGCTGATATGCCGAGGTCGTAAATTTTTTAAGGAGCGCTGTCCTGAGATGTGCGTACTTGCCTTCCTCTGGTGGGTTCTGTAGCGTTGTCCAAACCTTGGAAACTGCGGCGCTACCGAGTGATGTGACGAGATAGTCGTACTTCGTCCCATCTGTGGTGATATTTCGCAGCCGGAAGCGAGATTCAGCTTGGAGAAACCAGGCTTCGGGCTGGTTTTCCCAAAACTCCGGCAGTTTCACGGAAACTGCGTTCGTGTCCGCCATTGCAGTGCTCAGAATACTTTGAGCGTCGGGGTCACCAATGTTGAGGCTGCCGCGAAACACGAATTAAGGCTGAATCCATTTGTGTTAAACAAGAGACTTTTTAATCACAGCATGGCACAAAATGGCAGACTGAAAAGCTCCAGAATTCCCTGGGTAAAACCTGAGGCCCTGCCCCCTTCTGCCTTAAAGGTAAGGTGCCAGAAATTTGTCCACAGACGGAAGAGTGGATTATGCCCGTTTTAGGTGGCGATCCGCCACAAAACAAAAGTTATTACAAGAACCTCGGCCTTTAATAAAAACATTCCCAACATTTTGTCAGACCTCCTACTTTTTGCCCTTAGAGGGTGATCTTCCCCTGCACACTTTCCCCCTTCCCACCTTACTGCTCCTCCGTAATGGGGCACCAGTGGCTGCAGCAAGGCTGGTGGAAGGCTGCTGATTGTCAGAACCTGAGACTGCAGATGCCCTTGAAGGACGGCCTCGACCAGCTCTGGGCCTGGAGGGCCCGGCTGCAGACTGCACCAACTCTGCATGGTGGCAGCAGTCTGGGCTACAGGCGGTGGCAAGTGCAATGGGGAAGTGACAGTGGTGGCAGCAGGAATGCTGTCATCTTGAGAGAGGACAGCACCTCCCTGCTCGACCGACACACTGGCACTCCCACAGGGCAGCACCTCAGCATCCGGAGCAATCTGCTGGAGCACAGATTGCTGGCCTGCTGCGGCGTGGTGAGAGCCCTGGGGAAATGTGTCTGAACCAGCGACGATGGCAGCAGTCAGTGCTTGCGTGACCTCAATCTGAGTCTGCAGGAGACCAGTCTGAGATTGGATCATGGCAGCCAGTGACTGAATTGCAACACTAAGCATTTGCGTGGCATCCGCCTGTGCTACAGTGTAGTGCTCCACACTCCTTGCCAGTGCATCAATGCTTTTGGGCACCCTTCCTACTGCACCCATGAGCTGAGTGTGCATGTCCACCGCCTGGGTGTTCATTTCAGCGATGAGCTGCTCCTCTCTGCGTCCAGTGCAGCAGGACTCGCTGGCCTACTCTCCCTCCGGGGAGAAGGCCCCCCGAGCTTCCCTAGCCACATCGCATTGCTGCAGCCCAGTGGGTCCCGGAGCTTCACCCTCATCAGACCCTTCCCCCCTGCTCCCCTCCAGGGAAGACATGTTCCCAGTGTGGGCATGGGCTTCCTCGGGAGAGGGTGGCGCTGAGGCTCCGGCTTCCTCTTCGCCTGCGGCTTCACTCCCACTGGCAGCTTGAGGGCCCGTCTCCTCAGCTGGTGAATCACCATCTGAAAGCAGGGAGGTACAAGAGTGGCTTTAGCGTGAGGACAGGGGGGCAGTAAGGGAGGAAGGAGTGCAGCAATTTAGTAAGTTGGATTGAAAGTGTCAAAGGCTGGTGTTGTGAGGGACAAGTAGAATGAAAGAGGAGAGAAAGCTGCTGACCTTACCATTGCTGTCCCGAACAGGGTCAACCTCTCCAGGGGCGACGGGACCGATCACCTGGCTTGCCACAATCCTGTGGACGCGCGCCTCAAGATCGCTGAGGGGTTGCAACTGAGGCCTCCCTCCACCCGTCCGTTGCTGCTGTCTCCTATTATGAGATAGCTTGGCCTGCAAGAAAAAGGACGGCGTCCGAGTAAATATACAGTCATGGTCTTGCCTGATGTGCCTCCCATAGTTGAATAGCCCTTACTGTATGCAAGGTGTGGAATGTGCGTGTGTGTTTTTTGAGGGGGCCATAGGTGTTGGATGAGTGTTGGGCATTGGGGTTTTAAGACCCTCTGGCCATAGAGTGAGGTTGAGATGGAGGGATGGAGAGGTATTGAAAAAAAGCCACTCACCCTGATGACCCGAGTGAGGTCGTTGAACTTTTTTCAACATTGTATATGGGTCCTGGGCACCATGCTCCTGGAGGAGACGTGCTGAGCCACCTCCCTCCACACTCTTCTGTAATCACACAGCAAAGGCCTCCTGCCACTCTCAGGGAAGAGTATAGATCTTCTGCGCTCCACCGCGCCAACCAGAGCCTCCAAGGCCCGCTCGTTGAAGTGCTGAGCTCGTTATCTCACCCTCTCCATAGTCCTTGGCTGGAAAATTTAGGCGCAGGTCCTCCAGCCCTAGATTCAAGGCGCCAATGAGCAGGGTGTGGCTGGAGAGCAAGATCGACCCTCCCCTTTAAGAACTGGCCGGCGCCAGTGTGTCTGTGTTCCATCGCTAACTGACATCACCTGCGCTGCGCCCGCGCTCTGAGTTTGCGCCTCGCTCCTCGGCCTTTGCGCCTTAAGACAGGTGTGTAGAGCCTGATTTAGCGCTCCAATCACCTCCAGGGGCGATAAAAGCCAGTTTGCAGTTGGAGGCGATAATTAGCACCAGGCGCTAAACTTTGCGCCCAGCCGATAATTGCGCCCCAAACGGGGAGATACCAAATTTCTCCCCCAATATCCCAAGCTGCTCTCAATAGCAATGTCATCAAAATGATGCTCCTCGAGTAATAGTACGTGATAGGGCAGGAAGACAAGCCAATATTATCAAATTGATCCATAGTGACAACCTCACAATGTTAGTGCCTTACCAATTTTCTTGCAAGTTGCCTCACGGAGGATGTATTTATATTGTGTCTTTGCTGTGTGCCAATTGGCTGCTGTGTTTCCTACATTTCCTACAAGTGACTACACTTCAAAATTACTTTTTTGGCCGGAAATTGCTGTGGGACATCTTTGAGGTTGTGAAAGACGATGGCCCAGAAATTAAAGACTGAGTGTTGACGCGGGGGTAAGGCTTCCCCGCGATCTCTCACTCCGCGTTGGCTTTTTCAGATCCAGCTCGCACGAACTTGATGTTCCAGACATCAGCTGGGCAGTGCTTGCGTATCCCACCGGCGTAGTGAATTTGTGCGAGCTGTGGGATCACGTGACTCAGTTAGAGCCAATGGCAGCACACCATCTTCCATTCATAAGTTTCACATAAGTGCTGTGAAAGCTATGAATCTTACACACCCCCAAAATAACAGCTAAACCTCAATTAAATAAAAAAAACCCCATCACATTAATAAAATAAGTATAGTTAAATAAATTAAACATTTTAAATAAAAAATTAAATTTTTGAAAAAATTTAAAATCTTAAAGTTATAAAAATAAACTTACCTGTCTGTAAAGTCTCTAAAAAAGATATACCTGTTAAAAAAAATTCAAAATAATACTTAATTCACTACTTACCTTGTTAAAAGTGGGTCTTACTCCTCCTTTTTTCATTTCTAAAATCTTCCGTCCTTACCTGCACGTCCAAAGCACTAAGTGCACAGCGTGCGCGCAGCCTGTAGCGCGCACGCGGTGCACCTAGGAACCGCCCCCTTTTCCAAAAACCAAGTGCCGGTTTTCAGCGCATGCGCAGTGCATGCAGAAAACCGGCAATTGGTGACAGAATACGCGAGAGTATGCAGTGTGTACTCTCGCGTCGCGGGACTAATTTTTGGGCTGATATATAAATGCCAGTTCTTTCTGGTTTCCCACATTACAACAGCGACTACACTTCAAAAAGTACTTCATTGGCTGTAAAGCGCTTTGAGACATCTGGTGGTCGTGAAAGGCGCTATAGAAATGCAAGTGTCTGTCTGTCTTTCATTTACCTCAGATAAGTAACGTAAAAGACAAAAGATACACATCGTGCTGAACTGATCCCAACTGGGCTGGGAACACAATAGCATGGAAATAATTCCAGAATCTAACATTATGCCATCAAAAATGTTCCGATATCATTTACTCCTTCTGTCACATATAATCGCCTGGAACTTCCTGGAAGATTTTGGCGTAACTACGGCACAAGAGTGTTGTTGCACCGGTTTCTTCCAGAGGAAATTCATGCGCAAGTGATTTACGCTGGTTCTACACTGAAATATTCCTACGTGAGAATATCCTTGATTATTTATGCCGCTTCCGAGATAAAGCTGCCTGAACCTTCTGCCGTTCATTTGCATAGCTCCACCCCCCCACACAAAAGACCAGCTCATGAGAAAAAGATTTGTCTTTGAATAAATTACGTGGAAATTGCTGGAAAATATCATACTTTGTTAGTTAGTACCTGTCACACGATCACATCTAATCCAGAGCTTTTATACTTCTGTACTGTTGGCATAAGACTGCATCATAGTCACCTTGCAGTAGTCATTGAGTCAATTGTACACAGCTTCAAACAGGGAAATATTCCTAGCCAAGCAGCTTGGCAGTGCATCTAATCAAAGCGAGTTATTTCAGATTGGGATATGGGAAGAAAGCTGTAGATATCAGCATGTGTAAAAAAAAAAAAATCATTTATTGCAATTTTTAGAGTTGGAAATATATTTATTTTAATGAGATTTAACTCCATCATCATTCATTTGTGTACACTTGACTCTGGATATGTATCATTCTATTTTGAAATGCTCTACCCCTTCTCCCTTTTTCAGTTGAACACCAAATAGTTACATAGAGAATAACAGATGGCTGGTGAATTAGAAGGTTGTAAATGACTCACGGGGTTCGGATGACATCATAAAACTACTGGAGTGAAGCGTCAATACTTTATGATCATTGGAACCCTCAAGAGTATATTACAGCTGTAAAGTCAATTCCAGGCATTTTCTAATTTGTACAGATTTTATAAGTACAGTTTCCCATTTAATGCTTTGTCATTGGAGTTCACATTAACAGCTCCGGCTGCAACCAGCTGCCATCATAAGCCATCACATAGTTCCATGCAACTTTCAATCATGTTCCGGGAGTGAGGCTTATAAAATTATTGTGGTAGTGTGGGGTAGTTATACGAGCATTTGACAGGAAGAGAGCGCTTTGCTGAAATATAATACATTGGGCTAGAAATTCCCCTCGAGCCCAGTTTGGGGTGCTAAATGAGAAAAGCTGGAATTCCCATTTTTTGCTCCAAGAGGGAAGTGGAGTGCTAAATCAAGCGCACTGGGGCCGCGTGGCGCTGCCGCGTTGCAGGGGCTCTTCCCTGAATTAAAGGGAAGGGCCTCACGCTACAAACTCTGCAATTAAAAAAAAACTTACCTGGACCACCGGGGAGCGGGGGTGCCGCGCGATCAGCCCAGCACTCCAGCAGAGTGCCGGGCTAACCGATCGCGGCACAGACCCCGCGTCCGGAGGCATAAAGAGAAGTTTTTAAAAATCAAACATTTTTTTTCAAGGCGGCCCACTAGCGGCCGGCCGCCCTGCTCGCGTCCCCTGCAGCAGTCGCCGCTATCGCCCGGCGCTGCTGCAGGGGGCGAAGGGGAATTTTTGTGCCGGAGCGCTACGTCCGGAGATGACGTCATGATCTCCGGGCGCGTGAGATCGGGGCGCAACTCAGCAGCACCGCCGCTAACCTCCCACGGAATTTGGCGGGAGGTGAGCCTTTGTGCCCCGTTAGCGCCCCCTATGGGAGGTGCAAAAGAGGGAAATTTCTCCCCCATGATCTTTTACTGGTATATAATATTGCTACATTTCGATTAGAGCATCAGTGATTCTGAGCGACGTAGGGGGATAGATGGTTTTGGAAGCTTTGTGTAGAGAAATCATTTATGGCTTCACTACATATAATGTCCAGTTCCGTTCTTCTCTATATTCGCTATTTGTTTCCTATCCACTCTAACAACGGAATGATTTAAGCAGCAATGAATCTTGCACTTAAAAGATGATATTGGGGGAGTCTCTCTGTGGCAAGATTTTAAACAATCTCAGATTTGCTGATGACATTGAGCTTATAGCAACATCGAAAACAGATCTGCAGAGACTAACTGATGAGGTGCACATGGGAGAGTAGAAAATTTGGATTACAACCTTTTTGTTAGAAGGAAATGAAATCTCTTTTTGCTCGTTGCTGCTTGTACAGATGTTGTCCAATTTACACTTGGCGCTAGATGGTGACAAAGTGGCGATAGTAGTCATAATGAAAGAACGAACAAGAAAAATCAGCAATGGGAAAGTCACTTGCCTCATAGAAGCTCATCCCTCTCCTCTGGTATCCTAACTCTCAGCACCCAACCAACCGTCCTTTGAATAACCCCAATATTTTTAACTCCACTACCCTGGCAAACCACGTGCAACCTTCAGCACTGATTAAAGCCGTGCTTCCTAACATCAGTTTCAAACTCATTTTTCACTAATTTCCAATGATGTCCTCTGGAGCTTCTTCCTTCTGGCTTCTTTAAAGTAGAATTCTGTGTTTACATTCTCTATACGAGTTAAATATATACTTAACCTCCTTTAAGCTTTTCCAATTTTTCCTCATAACTCATCTCTTTACATTATCTTTATAATGGAATACTTACACTCATGACACCTTTCAGTCTAAAGTGTCTCGAAGTGTTGTGCAGACAGAGCTGTCCTTCCCATTGCACGTTGGGGGAATCTGCTACCCAATCCGTCCCAGTTTTCTGGCTGGAGGGGAATATCCAGAAAAGGCAAAATGGAGAGCCAAAAATAAGCCGAAAGTTAAAATGAAAAAAGGTTGATGAATTGTGCCGTGTGTATACAACTATCTAATATTTCAAGAAAATTTAGAGGCTACGTAGGCCTTCCTGAGTTTCCTTGGCCAGCAATCGTTCTATAGTTCACAGTGTCAGCTGTGGTTCAGTGGGTAGCACCCTCACCTCTGAGTCAGAAGGTTGTGGGTTCAAGTCCCACTCCAGGGACTTGAGCACATAAAGCTAGGCTGACACTCCCAGTGCAGTGCTGAGGGAGTGCTGCCCTGTTGGAGGTGCCGTCTTTCAGATGAGACGTTAAACCGAGGCCCCGTCTGCTCTCTCAGGTGGACGTGAAAGATCCCGTGGCACTATTTTGAAGAAGAGCAGGGGAGTTATCCCTGATGTCCTGACCCAATATTTATCCCTCAACCAATGTAACAAAAAAAAAATATTGTTTGTGGGAGCTTGCTGTGCGCAAATTAGCTGCTGCGTTTCCTACATTACAACAGTGACTACACTTCAAAAAGTACTTCATTGGCTGTAAAGCGCTTTGAGATGTCCGGTGGTCGTGAGTGGCGCTATAGAAATGCAAGTCTTTCTTTTTCTTTATAGGAGAAGGTATTCAGACATGAGTCAGTGGCTGGTTTCAGAGGTTGACGGTGTTTAAAATAAATACAATAAAATGCAAATTAGAGAATATTTCCAAATATCAAGTGTTAAATATAATTAAACATTCAGCATGTGCATTCATAGTTGCCAGGAGCAATTCAAATTTAATTATAATAAAAATGTGCAAATACAGGCACAGGGTCGAGAGAGCTGCAGGGTGCAGAAAGCATAGCAGATGAAAACCATTTTGAGATGTATTCCAGACATTAGTGGTGTTATTTAAAGTAAAGTAAATTAAAAAGGGTCAGGACATCTGCTCAGTGTGGGCACTGTACATTTACAGCATTAAACTGCAAGGGTTGTAGAGCCTTCGCCAGTTGAACATCGGGAAAACCAAAGTCATCTGTTTGGCTCCTGCCAAAGACTCGGTACCCAATTTCTCACTCTACCCACTCGCTGGTTGCTCACTTAGGTTCAGTCAACCTAAGCTCCCTGTTCGGCTGATTGTTGAACTTCAAACACTATGGGGTTAAATCGGATAAGACCTGAAAACGGGCGCGGGGAATGCGGTGCACAATTAACCCGTGCCCGTTCACTGTGCTGCAGGCAGGACGTTAAATTCATGCTGCCTGCTGTTTACCGTGATTGCAGCCAGCACTACACACGCGGTTCATTGGCAGCACGGGTCAGCAGTGGGCCCAATATCACAAGTGGCTAGCGCTACTTAAAGGTAGCCTGCACCACTTAAAGGGGAGGTATCGATGATGAGGGTCGCTGCATATCTAATCCTCCTCCTCTCTCATCCCACAATCCCTTCTGACTTACAAGCTGCAGATGATGTAAGCACACACTTCTTGCTTTCTCCTCTTAACTCACCACAACCCAACCCTTGTCCCTTTTTCATTTTAGGTACCCAAGAAGTGGAACCTTCCCAGTCAGAAGAGAGAGAGGAAAATGACAGTGAAGATGAAGAGATATCATCACTCGACCTTACATTCACAGCCACATACTCAGAGACTGGCACCGCACGTACTTTTTAGGCTAGGCAAGACAAGAAAAGTGATCTGCATGTGGTGAGACACCGAGCACAAGTGCGCAGGAGCCAGGATGGGGGGACAGGTTAGTGCAGGCGCCAGGATGGGGGGACAGGTTAGTGCAGGCGCCAGGAGAGGTCACACATTAGTTCTACTGCAGAGGAGTCAGATGAGGACTTCGATGGCCCAGGCTACTGAAGACTGATGGGCATACATAACCAAATGCTTGGTGCACTGGAAAGCCTGCGTTCAATGTCAAAGAGCATGGAGGAATCCACATCCAACCTGGCACAGGGCTTTGCGCAGAGCTTGGAGCCCATCCTTTCAAATATGAAATGGGTGGTCACCTCCATCAGCGCACCTGTTGAATGCACCATGATGCAGCGTCCGATGGCACAGCTTCCATCAAAGGTCTGATTACTGCAATCATGGCTCTAGATACCAGTGTTCAAAGGGGCTTCCAAGGTGTCACAGCAGTCCAGCAATCTGTTCTCCAACAGATCGCCAGGATTGCTGAGGTGCCGCCCCAGGAGAATGGCAGTGGCTCCATGGAACAGGAACCTGCTGTCCTCTCAGGGTGACAGCATCCCTACTCCTACCACTCCACCAGCACCCTTGCTGTTGCTCGTCAGCCAGCCGGCCCAGACTGTTGCAGCCCAGGCCGAGATGGTGCAGTCTGAAGCCGAGCCCTCTAGACCCAGAGGTGCTTGAGGTCATCCTCCAAGGCCATCTACAGTTTCCTCAATTGAAGGTCAGCAGCCTTCCACCTCCCATGCTGCAGCCATTCAAAGCACCTCGTAGGAGGACTAGGAAAGGTAAAGACACACGGAAGACAGGGACTAAGGGAATGCACAGGGTGATTAGTTTCATTTTGTATGCATTATTTAATGAGTAAATTTATAAAATTGGATTTGAATTTTCATATCCTGGTGGATTGTATTTTTGTGCTGTCAGAAAGAGGACAAAGTGATAGTCAGTGATCGAGAAAAGGTAAGGAGTGTGGGACTGTTGGTGAATGGGGAGGTGTAGTTGAGGTTACAGGTATTGCTCATGAATAATCTGTCACATAGAGCCCAGGCAGAAAGGGGATGTCCACGTTGTAGCCTCCTTTACTCTTCCTCCTCTTCCACTTCCTCCTCCTCCCTCTTATAGCAGCTTGTCTTGCTCTGCATGGCCTCTCTTCATTCTCCTGGTCATGTTCAATTTCCAGAGGGAGCCCTACCAGGATACCCATGTCTGGAAGCAACTTCTTTTAGCATAGTATTTTATAATTCAAAAAAAAACACACAGCAAGACCAGCCAGACCACTCCCTGCAGAGTAATTACACTTTAGCCAAGTTATAGGAAACCCACAACAATGCGTACAATTGCACCAGCAGCCAGAAGAAATAATCCAGCAACTAACCTGTAAGGACTGCACGATCTCTTTAAATAGCGCTGGGGGTGGGGTCATTCATTCTGTTTAACGGTGCGTTCGGCTGTGCGAGATTAAGACAGGTCATCGGCTGGAGTGTGGAGTGGGAAAATGGCAATGGCGGTTTCAAATCAGTGTCGCAAACCCCTTTTCCAAGATGGCGTCCTGCGCACTTCTCGCCGGAAGTGTGCGCGTGCATCTTGGACCCCATTGTCAAACATTGGGCCGAAAATTGATCCCGGGACGCGAGAGTACGCACTGCGTACTCTCGCGTATTCCCACTCCAATTGCCGGTTTTCTGCATGCCCTGCGCATGCGCTGAAAACCGGCAATTGCTCTTCTGAAAAGGGGGCGGGGCCTGGGTGCATCGCGTGCGCGCTACAGGCTGCGCGCACGCTGTGCACTTCATGCTTTGGACGCGCAGGTAAGTAGGGAAGATTTTGGAAATGTAAAAAGGAGTAAGACCCGCTTTTAAGAAGGTAAGTAGTGAATTAAGTATTTTTTTGAATTTTTTTTTTACAGGTATATCTTTTTTATAGACTTTAAAGACAGGTAAGTTTATTTTTATAACTTTTTAAAAGATTTTAAATTTTTTCAAAAATTTAATTTTTTTATTTAAAATGGTTAATTTAATTAACTATACTTATTTTATTAATGTGATGGGTTTTTTTTTTAAATTTAATTGAGGTTTAGCTGTTATTTTGGGGGGGTGTAAGATTCATAAGTCTCACAGCCATGCTGTGAGACTTATGAATGGAAGATGGTGTGCTGCCATTGGCTCTAACTGAGTCACGTGATCCCACAGCTCGCACGAATTCACTACGCCGGTGGGATACGCAAGCCCAGCACAGCTGATGTCTGGAACATCAAGTTCGTGCGAGCTGGATCAGAAAAAGCATAAGCGAGGTGAGACATCGCGGGGAAGGCTTACCCCCGCGGGAACAGAGCGAGATCAATTTCTGGGCCATTATTTGGCCGCATAGCACCTAACAAACAGGCGCCACACAGCCCAATTAAGCCCCCTATGGTTCCTATCCATCACCAGGACCATACACTTCCACCTCCGCAACATCGGCTCCACGACTGCTGAAATCTTTATACATGGTTTTGTTGCCTAAATGGTTTGACATTTCAAATGCCTTCTTTTGCAAGCTGTTTCCTATACAAACTCCAACTTGTCCAAAATCCCACCACCTACTTCCTGTCTGGCAGCATGCCTTGTTTGCCCATTATTCTTGTCCTCACCAACCTCCATCAACTCCCAATTCAAAATCTTCATCTTCACTTACAAATTCCTCCATTGCCTTGCCCAAGCCGATCACTGCAATTTCGTCTGACCCTACAGTTGTCACACTCGGGGCCTCCTGTGCATCCTGGTGTGTTTCACTGACAAACATACAAAATTGATGGGCAGGAAAAGATCAGCTGGTCCATCAAGCCTGCCCCGCTCCGTGACAGTCGAAGCATCATGACTAAACACTTCCTTCCCCAGCAAACCCCACCCCCCCCCACTTTAATTTCCTGGGGGGAGGCAAAAAACACAGGTCCAAAGGGGAAAATGCTCTGTAAAATACCTCTCCAACCTCAAGTGATCAAAATCAGTGCTGGAGATCACTGTGGCAAAGCTTTCAGCATCTAGGTCCCACTCTCTGAAACGACCTCCTTAAACCTCTTCACCTTTTTACTTCCCTCCCTATTTTTAAAAGCCTCTTCAAAACCTCTCTTTTGAACCACGCCTGCAGTCAACTCTCCTACTACTGCATGTTTAACATAACAAAATGTCTCAAGGCACTTCAGGTACGAGGGAACGGGCGCGTACTCTCCAATATGAAGTAACTTGGGGCTGTTTATTATGTTAAAGGCGCTAACGTAAAGACAAATTGTTTTTGTACTGGAGACCCAGCATCCCATGACTGAGTTTATGCTCACACAGACTTCATGAATGACAAGACATGCATCAAGAAAAGCTCACAGGGACAGTTAAAATGAATTTGTTGAAAAAGAAAGTATTTAAGATGCAAAACTTAAATCAGCCATTGACTGTTTGCGTCAGAATTGTCCCTCAAAAAATGGTAGGAAACTCCCAAAGGTGTACATTAACAAAGAAATGCTACAGGATGCTTACATAAAACTCCAGGCTTTCAGCAGGGTGTTTGGAAAAGGAAGATCACCACCAGTTATTGCAGCCTTTAGATTGTCAAAGCAAGTGGAAAATTTATGGAGACGCTCTGGCTTTGATACACAGAGCACAGAACTGGTTCGCACTGTTGCTATGCGAGAAATTCGCATGCACACAAAGCCCAGACATTTACTTTCAGCCATAGTCATATTAATGGCAATCTTAAAGTGAAATGAAAATGGAATGTAGATAAACAAATGCAATTAAGTTCAAGTTAATTAAAAACACAGTTTGGTAGGCATTATGTTTTAAATTACCTGTTGCCAACTTGGCAAATGTGGTGTTAAGAGACAAAACAACATTGGATCTGCCAGACACGTTGATTTCTACCAAATGTCATGGGAGGCTTCAAGTCAAACAGCAAAGGCTGGTGACTTCCACATTTGTGCGCTGGGTATAAAGAAGCAGCTGCCTTCAGCTCTTTCATTTGTATTGTTTACACCAGGGTTCTTCCCAGTGATCCATCCCAATTCCCCACGTTTAAGCTTTGCAATCTATAGGGACTGTGCTATATGTTTAAGTTACCAACAAAATTCAAATCAAATACATTAAGTGGAAGTAATCCACTAATACAGCTGCACCCCAGAAGAACTGGCATGTTTTCAGCTCCTGGGATTATGCCTCTGATCAGTTGCAGTACTTGGCAGGCATTGTACAACAGTTGATTACATTCTCCGTCCCAGCAGCTGAAAATAGACTGGTGAATGGAGATTGGGTAGTTCAGTGTTAGAAGACAGTCCTTTCACCTGCAGGAATATAATCCATCTCAGACTGATGGGTTAAAAGTCTCCTCTCCATCACCTCTAAAGGGTCTTAAACTAAAATGGGTTTGGGCAGTACCAGCCCATTTCCTTACAGCTCAAAACTACCGATATTTTGGTGGTAAGTCTGTAACCTCACTCAATGATTTGGGGAAAATAGAAATGTCACATTGCTACCTGGAGGAGGTACTGTACTGAGGTTGTCGTCGAAACACCTTGGGCAGAGTACAAGGAGTTTACATCTAACCTGTGCACACCTGACCTGGGAGCACCTGACGCTGACAGTGAATAGAAAAATATTTAATTCCCCAATACAGACATCTCTCATCTTTATGAAGTCAAGACAATATATTTTTCATAATGTAACAAATATATTACTTCCTTTTGAAATTGCACCATAAATTGGGTAGTTTCACAAATGAGGGTAGGATAGCTATAATTATTCAGACCTTGATACTGTCTGCACGTATGAACATAAATGGAATATAAAATATCCCAACATTCCCATTGTAAATACGTAAATTACTTTAATTAAAAGCTCATGCATTTGCAATACTCTATATGCGCTTGTATTTCATTTATACATATCATAACCACATGAACACAATCATGGGCAAATGAATTATTACACGGAACGGGCGAGCACTATACCTCACAGAGGCAGAGCGTCCCACCTCAGGGAACAGTTGGCATTTTCATTCATCATCCATCTTGCTTCACAGCAAGTGTGCTGCAAGGGGAACAAAGACATCAAGCATCCTTTTAAAGCTCTAGTTTATAAAAAAAAATGAAACTAGAGTAGCAAGAACTACTGCACATCAGATTCTGGCTATAGATAAAGCACCATATTTAATTTAGGTGCTGTAAACTTTATTTTTTTTATTTTTCTTTAAGTAAGAGCAGAACCTTTTCTAAATACTATTCCCCCCCCTCCCCCACCCCCACCACCACTCCCTACCCCCGCCGGTTTCTCCCACCCTCTCAAGGTGCTGACCTATGCTGGGGTGCAGTTCTACGGCTTCCAGTGACCCTTTGCTACCTTGTTCCATTATGTGAATGTAGACAGTGAGCATAAGTAGACTATTCAAACATGGGAGGCATCGTAACCGAGCCTGATCCTGTCCGTAAACGTGCATTTCCCAGCAGGGAGGAGGGATCGCCACTGCATAACGGTCAGGCGTGACAATCCAACCTGATTGTGTTCCCCCTTCGCATTAGGGTCAGCTTGGCTTAGGTGCCAGTACTCTACCCTTGGAGTTAGAGGCTGTAAGTCCAAGTCCCACTCTTCAGCTCGAGTACATATTGGCCCAGAAATTAAACATCGATGGTTCCCGCGGGGGTAAGGATTCCCCGCGATATCGCACTCCGCGCCTACCTTTTTGCTCCGGGCCCACACGAACTTCAGTTTCAGGGCCTCTCCCTGTTGCCGGCGTACAGTGCTTGTGTGTCCCAGTGGCGCAATTAGTTCGTGCGAGCTCTGGGATCACGTGATTCAGTTAGAGCCAATGGCAGCACACCATCTTTCATTCGTAGTTTTGACAGCAAGGGCTGTCAAAGCTATGAATACTACAAGCCCCCAAAAGAACAGCTAAACCTCAATTAAATTAAAAAAGCCATCACATTAATAAAATAAGTATAGTTAAATAAATTAACCACTTTAAACAAAAAATTAAATTTTTGAAAAAATTTTAAATCTTTTTAAAAGTTATAAAAATAAACTTACCTTTCTTTAAAGTCTCTAAAAAAGATAAACCTGTTGAAAACAATTTAACATAACACTTAATTAACACTACTTACCTTGTTAAAAGGGGGTCCTACGCCTGCTTTCTTTGTGTAAAATCTTCACCACTTACCTGCGCGTTCAAACCTGAAAAAAAAACTAAGTGCACTGGGTCCGCGCAGCCTGTAGCGCGCACACGGTTCATTTAGGAACCGCCCCCTTTGCAATACACGAAGTGCCGGTTTCCCGCGCATGCAGGAAACTGGCAATTCTGGAACTAATACGCCAGAGTACACAGTGCGTACTCTCGCGTATTAGGTCTAATTTTCGGGCCAATGTAGGATTACTCCAGTAGAGGGGAGTGCTGCATCAGGTGAGATGGCATCCTTCAGATGAGACGTTAAACCAAGATACCCTCTGCCTCTTCAAATGGCTCAGCTGGCTGGCAAAGATATCATGACACTATTCAAAGAAATGTAGAGAGTTCTCTAGGTATCCTGACTAAGAATCCCTCCCCCCCCCCACCTCAACTAAAAGCAGATTAACAGGTCATTCATCTCTCATTGCTTTAAGAACTTGCTTTGTACAAAATAGCTGCTGCATTTGCCTGCATAACGTCTTGCACTTCAAGTAATTATCTGAATGTGAAGTGCATTGAGACTTCGCTGAAACACAAGATAAAGTGCTGTGTAAATGCAAGCCTTTATCCCTGGACCAGGACACAGAAGCTGATTGTAATCAGCCTCTTCCCATTACCTCGGCTAGGATGAGATGACCCAGTCCAGATACCTCAGCACAGAGCAGGAATCAAAGCAAGTGTGCTGCAAGGGGGAACGAAGACAGTATCATCTTAAGGCTCTAGTTTCATCTACATTTTTTTTTATAGAAAGAGTAACAAGCACTGCTGCAGGTCAGACCCTGGCAAAGCACCATGTTTAGTGTAGGTGCTGTAAAGTTTATTTTTCTTTAAGAACAGCACCTTTCGCACCTCTCCGCCACCGGGCAGGTTTCTCCCATCCTCTCAAAGTGCTGACCTATGCTTCTGGGCTTGCATGGCTCACCAGTCAGTGCTGGGGCATTAACACGGGAACCATACATTTTTGTTCTTTAAACTTTGTTTCGATGAAAGAGGTGCAGTGAGCAAAAACACGCCATTACGGGGCACGAGTACACACCCTCAGGGCTCCACATTTCCTGATCTCAGTTGCAACATTGTAGGGAGGCACGGAGCAGAGAATCTTTTCCTCAGGGAGGAAGAAGAACTGGTCGGACAATCACCAGGCTGCTCTCACCCTCCTACTAATGATTGGTTCAGAGCAGCATTGGAGGGCATCAGGAACAATCCACTCACCCATCCTCTTAATCATAATTGGCAAACGTAGAGATCCCAGTGGAAAACTCAGAAAATGAATTGAAAAAAAGTTGTAAAACATGCAATTTAATATAATTGAACTTCAAGCACGGTCTCAAGAATACAAGGTTAGTATTATTTCAAAATTTGAACCCTGAGCCACAGCCCTATGTGTTATTACAGAACCACCTCAACTCTGGCCACAGGGAAGATGTTGGCTGTGCAGCATCCTGTAGGTTTCCCCTCACCGATGTAAAGCACCTTGGGATGTTTTTCTACATTAAAGACACTATATAAGAGCCAATCGTTGCTGTCTTTGCATCAGTCGCTCCAGTGAAGTGATTTGATTAGAAAATGCCAAGCTAAACACCTAAAATGTTAACAAGATCAGATTACACTGCCCAGGTGGTTTTGGTCACTGTTGCCATTGCCTGGGTTGCTAGCTTTTGGCAAGTTCAAAATTGGATAGGGTATAAAACCATGGCGTGAGTTCGAATGTTTCCATTTTTGGCAAAAGAAAATTGAAAAGCCTTAATAGCTGTTGCTTTCACATGGAGCTGCCAACTATCAGTTTTTTCACACTGACAATCAGAGTTGGCAGCAGCAGGCCTCAGAAATCAGCACTTTACAGCCTTGCCTTGGAATTTTGTTAGCATGCAAAAGCAAATGCCAGATTGTGCGAAGCTCAGTGCGTGCATATAAATCATTGCCATTGGGAGATACACAGTCTCCTTGGATTTATAAATCAGCAAAGTTCCAAGAATCAGGAGGATAGAGAACACATGGGTTGGTCCCTGTGCTTTACGATTGGAATAAAAATTGCTTTGTATTTTGTCCTAAGGATATTAGAGACAAATAAGTGTTTGGAAATAAGTAGAATATGACAACACTCCCGTTCCAATCGTACCCACTGATGATCCATTTTATATGTGCTTTACCAGCACATGCCCGAGACATGTTTCTATGGGGTATGGGGAAAGAGCGGGAATATGGTATTGAGATAGAGGATCAGCCATGATCATATTGAATGGCCCACTCCTGGCTCCTATTTTTCTATGTTTCTATATTTCTAAGTGAAAAACTTTAGTCCACAGCCATTTATTTAGAAGCCATCTGTGCTATTCCTTGATTAGCTTGGTCGCAGGCGCACTTCAGTAATACAAGTAGTAATTCTTGTCAATCTGCCAATATTAGCAGCCTTTCCCTCACTGCCTAAATAAATAAGAGTAGCAAACTCACTCCTCAGTGAAAGATGAAATACAGATGCCAGGCAAGAGAGTCAGACTCTTTACTTTCTAATGGCTCACAAAACCCACCCGACAAATTGTTACTCAGTAAGTGAGGAGCCACCAGTAATGCGCTTTTGCCAGAGGTTGGAGCATGCTCCAATGAGGTTTATATTATGTAAATGTTTTCCATAGTTTATTGAAGAGGAAAGGGTTAAAGTGGCACTGGTGGGAGCTCGCACATAGGAAGTACAGATCACAAAAATGTTGCACCCCCCAATTTTGTGTCTGTTGAAACCAATGAGAAAAATGCCAGCTTGAACCGGGGGAGGGGATGAATACCAGCTTAACTGGCAGGGTTGGAGGAGGAGAATGTTTCTATGAAAGGAGAGAGAGTTGGATAGAGCACAGGGTCCCTGAACTGGGTCTTACAGGAGTATTGTGCCTTTGTGAACTGGGATGGTGTGTGGGGGGGTGGATATAGCAAAGTGACTGTGGAAGCACCTTTTGGGTAAGTGATGGTTTGCTTAGTCGGCTGAAAAAAAAGCAAATGTCACTTTCTTTTTCCTTTTTTATATTAAAAATCTATTAATGGTGAAGTACAAAAGTGCTTAAAAATAGTCAGAGTGCACCATTTGTAACGGAGACATGTTCTGGGGGGCCATGTCTCTGGACTCTGAGAAATGCACCACTGATTTTGTGTCTTCAGCATTTTGATTTCCCCCTTCAAGTTTTCATGTACTTGTTCTTTTCCTCCAACTCAAGTGTAGGAATATTGTGTATATTTACAACTCAAGTTACAAAGCCCATGTAACTATTCATTTTCATATGTTAGAGCTGTTCTTGAGTGGTCAGATTTTTGGGGGACAGTCATTTTTTTTTAAGCTTGTTAGTTTTCAGGGTTGGCACCCATGTTTCACATCATGTGTGACACACACATGGCAGGAAAGGATTTCTATCTCTAAAACAAAACGGTTTGTGTCTGATTTTCATTTTAGATGTTTCTGTGCAGCATGTTCAGTCCTACCCCAGCCTATTTACTGCGCTTAAGCACAGAAGTACCAGAAAACCAATACAAAATAAAACTTGGAGAAACAAAGATTCCAATTTGCATGGAACAAATTAGATTGGTTTTGACTTTCATCTTCCTTTTTGAAAGAGATTATCTGTCTGTCTCACTGCCCAAATAGCTCTGCCTCACTGTTCATGGGATGTTTAGAGGTGGCATCTGAAATCCAAAATTGATCATCTCAGCCTAATTCAGATTGGGAAACAAATTTGGAGCTCATCTCTGAATATTTTCAGTTGAAAAAAAAGGAAATGAAACCCCACATCAAAGATAACATATCCTAGAGGAACTGTTTGCTAATCTTTAGTGGATGCCAATATTTAAATGCTGAGAATTGGTAACTAATATCATAGCTCTGGCACCTAGTTTTCTGCTTCCTGAAGCTGCAAATCACTGTAGCAGACAAGTTTAATAATCCTCAGGATAGGCTATGTTGAGCAATTAATTTTTTTTTCTTACAGGTCAAGTCTTATTTTAATAGCCTGTACCATTATTCATACACTGATTTCAGTACCAGTGAAGGTACTAAGGTCCATTCACTTAATTTTAAAACAGGATTGACAAGAAAGATGAAGCAAGTTGTGTTAATATACTTCAGGTGCCTTGTGGTTAATGGTACTGGACTAGCAACCCAGAATTGAGAGTTCAAATCCCACCACGGCAAGTTGTGAAACGGAGTTCAATAAATCTGCCAATTTCAGGGTTAGCACCAGAAAATTACCATGAAAGCTTCAGGATGGTCTTCAGAAAAGGGAGCCCGCCACGTTTAACCAACCTGTGACTCCAGCCCTACACTGTGTTGTGGGCTTTTAATGCCCTCTGACATGAGGAGAAATTTCTTCACTCAAAAGGGTTGTGAACCTTTGGAATTCTCTACCCCGGAGGGCTGTGGAGGCTCAGTCGTTGAGTATATTCAAGACAGAGATCGATGGATTTTTGGATACTAAGGGAATCGAGGGGTATGAGGATGGTGTGGGAAGATGGAGTTGAGGTAGATCAGCCAAGATCTCATTAAATAACGGAGCAGGCTTGAAGGACCATACGGCCTACTCCTATTTATTATGTTCTTAAGTGGCCTAGCAAGCCACCCAGCTGTAAACAACCACTACAAAGTTGCATAAGAAGCCAGACAAATCTATTGGCAACGACTGAAGCATTATAATCAGAATAGGACTAATTTCAGCCCAGTCAACCCTGCAAAGTCCTCCTCACTAACATCTGGGGGCTGGTGCCCGAGATCGGAGAGCTGTCCCACAGGCCAGTCCAGCAGCAGTCTGACGTAGTCATACTCTCAAATCATATTCGTCATCCAACATCCCTGCACAAACCTTCTTGACTCGATCATATATCGCCATTATTTTGTTGTTGCTGGGTTAATATGTTGGATTTGCCTACCCAACACCATTGTGGGAGCCACAAGGACCACAGCAATTCAAGGAGAAGGCCCTCTACTACCTTTTCAGGGGTTAGTAGGGATGGACGATAAATGCAGGCTCGCTAGTGTCCCCCAAACAGCGAAAACAGATAATAAAAAAGTGGCATATATGAGCAAACTTAAGAAATAAAGTCTTGCATTAACATAGTTTATGCCTGTTCCTTTAAGGCTTGGCAGCATCTTGCTTCTACAACTACCATTTTAAATGCATTTCCAGAGCAGATGTTTCCCTTAATGAATTCTTGGGGTAATGAATTTTCTTGGCAGCTTAGACAACTCAACATATCGTAACCTACATAACAAGCTTCAAATGTTAAAAATTATTACATTTTTATTGACAGGCATTGACTAGATTAAATGTATAAAAATAACCAGTGGCTATGCATAGATGTAATATATCAAAGGGTATAAGAGTTATAACAGTACTCATAAAAACAAGCAATAGTTGTATACTAGATAGTCACTGGCAATAACAGGAGGATCAGGAGAGACACAGGAATCATTGTCAAAGAAGTTAAGCTACTTTAGTGAGCCCTTAATCTAGACAGCGAAATAACATGGGCCAAATTTTGTAAAAATACATCTCGATAGTCAAGGACCTCGTGATAACACAAGACACATTGTTAAAACCTTCCAGATGAGTGAGCCACCCTGTGGTAAAGTGGAACGCACCTCTAGGTGTTGTGTTATGTTGTACTAATCAAGGACAGATGCAGTCCAATGCAGAGAAATGTGAAGGACAAAGTACAGTGAAATTAAGCGCACCTTAAATGGCGAGACTCTTAACAGAGTGGAGAGACAGATCAATGGGTGCAGATACATCGATCTTTAAAGATGGGAGTGCATGTAAAAAAAGTCAGACTTGGGAAGATGAATTTTTAAGAAAATATTACAAGCAAATTCTCAAGTAGTTTCTCAACTGCATTCATCTTTCCGTTATTAGTATGCAGCTAATGACTGCGTAATTAGTGAATGCTGCCAGTGATTAAGCAATGGAATAAATCACATGCCATTTTTAGTCATCTCCAATGCTCAGTGGGTAAGATGCACCATACAGTGTGGAATTGAGCCTCACAAATCAGGATGGTTCCAGGCCCAACCTATGGTCTGTACTGATGTAGTTGATCTTGGCTGCAAATAGGCAGGGAGATAAAACAATGAACCAAGGTAATTGTTTCTGATCGCTGATCAGCCCCTGCTGGAAAGTGCATGCTTGAACTTGAACGAGGACAGGATCGGGCTCCGTGGTTAAAATAGCTGCGGACATTCATTCATAGTTCCTACATGAAGAATAGCCACTTGGTTGAGACATCAGAAAACTGCTGGCACCTGTAAAGCTGTCCCCCATCAGGAGTCTGGATAGACACAAGAGGGGAAAAACATGGGGGAACGTACAGAAGAGAAAATGTTACTCAGTGGAACCCACTGGATTTAACTGGCTAAGATTTAGTAGAAAGTTCACCCCAGTCCAGGAGAACCTATAATAGTGCAGCTCTGTCAGGTTTCTGTATGGTCCTGGACATGACAGATCGACAGCTGTCCTTCGGTTTATTTCAGACCCTCTAAAGTAGCAGCTCTACAGTATTGAATTTAAAAAATAGTGTTAGGTGGAGGGGGAATTAAATGAATGTGAGAGTGAGACATACTGGATAGGGACTCTTATTGGGATTATTGCCACATGAGGTTTATGGGCACTGGAGATTTTTAAATTAATTTTTGAGTTGATTAATGTATTCTAAACGATTCATACAAGTCTTATCTATTTTCCAGCACAGACTAATCCCCTGCACGCGAAATTTAAATAGTGCTAATTATATTCAAATTAATGCCACAGTCCTACTGAATTTTGCTATAAAAAATGAACAGCGATCTTATTGAAATTCCTGAAGACTTCAACACCACTGATAATGTTTTCATTTGGCAGGCTTTTTTTTTTTTAAATTTACACTTTACAAAAATGTGTCTCTAAATGAGAGGTGCTGTAAATGTATCGATTGCACAGTTTGCTTTTAAGCTTGCCTACCACCTTAAATACTCCTAAGGGATCTAAGCTTGCAAACTAAATGAAATTAAGGCTCTTTTAAAGATAATGAGCTGTAGAAATAAGCAAAGTGTAAATCGGATAGCAACTTCTGGCGACCGCACATGCACAGATATACACGGAAATCCAAAAGTTACTGTCCGATTTGCCCTGCTCCCCCAGAAGTTGCACTATACCGGCATCTCACTGAGATTGTCACCATTGAAATACATGGAACAGCGTGAAGTTGCTGTACTTACGTGATTTTTACCCACTAAACTCGCCAGAAAAAGTTAGGGCTTGTCCTTTCCAGTGTAAATACATTTTTAATAGCGTGATAAGTCTTAATTACTGCCAAACAACCTCACTGGCACTGAAAATTAACAAATGTGGAGTCTCATTCCTTCAGATTTTAATTATTGTTGGGAGATTTTTTAATTATTGGAGATTTTTTTTAAATGTCAAAATTTATATATTTTTTAATTTTTTCTTTGTCTCTCATCTCTCTCTTAATCCATTACCATTATTGTACTGTGAATAGAAGCATAGAATCCACAGCTGCCTAATGCTACCTTGGATGGTGGCGGCTCGAATACAGTGAACTTTTGTCATTATTCTCCTGTCACCACATCCATCGACCTGAATTGGACTGCAATCCCCGAGTCAGACAGCACCTCACTGCTCTCTGGAGGTTCAATTGTAGTCCTAGACTTGCATCATAGACCATCATTGTGCTTGACAAAATGGATGCAATACTTTAATTTTCTGTCTGCTGGCTGTAAGGGTCCTACATGAAATGAGTTTCATCATTTTCACCCAGTTCCTAGTGGGCACAAGCTTACACCACAAAACTGTCCATGAATTGGCAATTTCACTTAAAAACAAATAGGACGGAGCTTTACTCTACATCTGGTTGTGTAAAAACTGACCTGATGCTGGTGTGATGCGGACACTAGAGGGCAATTATAGCCCTGCCCACCCCATCTAGCTCACTGCCTAACCCAATTGGAGTGCCAGTGCTGGTGCCTGGGAGGGTGGAACTCTTGCTGCCGAGCAGGACCTAGAGGAAAGAGAAATGGACAAGAGTTAGGATGGCATTGAGGGTTGGGCATTAGAAGGTGACACTTCATAATGCAGCTTGAAGTTGTGAAGCTTGCGGAGGTGAATGAAGGGCTACAAGTAATATGCAGGCACCCTGCTCAGGTAAGCCACCAGCCTCGCCTTCCCCAATGATCATGGTTTTTCCTGGGCCAGTAATGTTCAGGGGTTCCTCCTGCTCGGTTTGGGTGAGGACTTCTATGTTTAGGTGCACCTCCTCCCCCCCCAGTCTTGCTCCTCTCCCTGGCATTATTTACAATCTTGTCCTACAAAAAGAGAGTGTGAGTTAGTGAGTGGCTGTTGAAAAGGTAAGTGGAGATGTGTGAGGCTTCTGCATGTAGTGCTTCTGCTGAGAAACATAGAAACATAGAATCTAGGAGCAGGAGTAGGCCATTCGGCCCGTCGAGCCTGCTCCACCATTCAATACGATCATGGCTGATCATTCAAATCCAGTACCCTGTCCCTACTTTAATCCCCACAGTACACATATCCCACCCTACCCCCGTAATCCCACGTATTTAATTCCCCCTAACATATCCCATCCTATCCCCATAACCCCACATATTTAATCCCCCCCTAACACTAAGGATCAATTTATCATAGCCAAATCAACCTAACCCGCACATTTTTGGACTGTGGGAGGAAACCGGAGCACCCGGAGGAAACCCACGCAGACACGGGGAGAATGTGCAAACTCCACACAGACAGTCACCCGAGGTCAGATTCGAACCCGGGTCCCTGGCGCTGTGAGAACTGGATGAAGTAAGAGAGAATCAGAATGGGAAAGTGATGAATGTGAAGTGAAGGAGTCCTGGGAGGAGCTGTTGATAGTGTAAGTGCTAGGATGTGAGAAGAGAATGCTGTTGGTGTGTAGTGTGAAGGGAGCAAAGCAAGAGAGTCGTTTGGATTGAAAAAAGTGTTGCATGTGCACTTGTGATTATATGCTGAAGGATATGTAGGAGGGGAGGGAATTATTGAGTGGTGGGGGAATGGGTGAATGGAGTGTTGACAGATGTTCTTGAATGAGATGGAGAGATTAAGAGCTGTACCCACCCATAACTACTCGAGATCATTGAGCCACTTCCGACACTGAACTCAGGTCCTGGGGTGATGCTGCCGACACTAACCCGCTCAGCCACCTCTGTCCAGTCGCCCTGGGTAGGCTCATGTGGGTGCTGGGAAATAGTGCCTCCCCCTTTGCCCTAACCACCTCCATAAGGAGCTCCAGGCTGGCATCAAAACATTCTGGGGGCAGCTCTGCGACTCATTCTCCTAAGGGCCCTTCTTCCAGCAGCATAATAGTGAAATCTGGCATCAGGGAGTGCAACCTCACTTTAAATAGGCCTAGGACGGCCCACCGGAAATTGAGCCACAAAAATGGGTACGCAACCTGTTTCTTAACGTGATTGGGTGGGCAGCCCGTCAATCATATTAAAATGAGGCGATTTTAACCACTAATGATGTTATGGGAACTTGCCGCTCGCCTCCCCTAACCAGAGTTAAAAATCAGAGCTTTGGTATCTGAAATGGAAAATAATGAGCACAATGGAAGGGCCCATATTAAAAGGCAGCTGGTGCGAGGTAGTGTTTTTTTTTTGGCGTTCATGGCGAGGGATGCTGGGGAATGAAACTCTTCCCATTTCAGGCACCCAGTGTTAGCACTCACAAGCCAGGTATAGCCCAGCTGAATGCAGAGTAAAGCGGTCTACTCTGCCCCAACTTCAGAACAGTAACCCCACTACGCCCGTGCCATATGTTTTCTATTTCTGACACCAACCATCCTGCGGCCTGTGAAAGTGCGATTCAACAGCGGCCTCCTTGTCGCGCTTGTGTTTGGATACGGTGTTTGTTCTTAAGCAGGAGAGAGAGAGAGAGAGAGAGAGAGAGAGAGAGAGAGAGAGAGAGAGCTGATGCCAAACTGTTCTGGGACCTTGCATTTCCCTTGCTTTCCCTCTGCCATAGCTTCAAGAATATCCAGCTTCTTCATAGGTAAAATCCTACGTGCACCATTTCGCAGCAGATCTACATGCCAGTTTCTAGCTCAAGGTCACAGGATCACACCCAAGCATAGTACAGTATCTCCTGTGCTATGTTTAAGAATTTATTTTCAGATATCAAAGTGCTACTAACTGTTATATATTCAATAAGCAATTCTTACCCAAGTATAGTACAGTATCTCCAGTGCTATGTTTAGGCAGTACAAACACAGAAAATTCTTGTGGAAATAAATTATGCCATATTGACTGTATAAAATGTAGGTCAACAAAAGTATCCCGTGTGTTAGCTAGATTCTGAAACTTCAGCTTAATCTCAATTTGAAGTTATCCATGGACAGAAATAATTAATGGTAATTTGACACTGCATCAGAGAAAGGCTCAGGTACATTCTTGTATTTCTAAATGGAGCGCTGTAATTGTCATCTTAAGGGAAAAATGGGAGGCAACGCCTTATGGTCAAAAGAGTTACAAATTAAGACTTTTGCCTTGAACTCAAAAACACAGGCAAAGTAATACTGCATGGTATTTTCATTAAATGGGAGAAAACTGTGGCAGTTAAGGAATCGTCCCATCAGGGGCAAGATTTCTTTTGAACATTGAAGTTGTTGGGGGGGGAGGGGGCGCAAAATATTGTTTCTTGA
Organism: Squalus acanthias; assembly: GCA_030390025.1. Taxonomy (NCBI): domain Eukaryota; kingdom Metazoa; phylum Chordata; class Chondrichthyes; order Squaliformes; family Squalidae; genus Squalus; species Squalus acanthias. Next base: position 13,318,363 of record CM059437.1, read on the forward strand.
TGACATCAGGATCCCATTGAACACCCAAAAAAATAAAATTGTAAAATTGCTTTTTGTGCATGGGAGGGCTTGTGTGGGTGGGAGGAGTTCTAGAAGTCGCCAAGCCAGTGCAGAATTTCATTGGTCCTTCCCTTTCTACAGTACTATTCACAAAATGTTTGCATATGCATTACAACTACTTATAAAAAGATGTTCAATACCATAGTAAACATTAAACCAAGTGCTAATGAGTGTCCTCTACTGATGACTCTTATCGAGTGCCACTTTCAGTGAGTAGTGTATCTGCTGCAGGTTTAAACAGTTACTAGTAATAAAACCCTGTGAAATTCAGGTAATTTTGGCAGGGAATATTTGTGGTAAAGGACAGTATTGTTTGTGAAAGAGCATTTTATTTTAAATAATTGAAATAAGATGCTCAGTGGATTCTTTTGCAATGACTTTTGAAGCAGTTATCTCTGTTTAGAATATTTTGATGAGCCTCCCTCTTGGAGTCAGGGCACACAAGGACTCTTGCTCAGGAACTCTGCAGTAGTGGATACCACCCTGGGCAGTTTAAAAAAAAAGACACACCCACATCCCGTGACAGAAACGCCCTGAAAACAACTGCTGAGTGCGCACCTTCCAGACACCTTTCTGTTCTCAACTCATTTTCAAAGGGCTGGAAAAGCTCTTCAGATTTGTCAGAAGGATCATGGTTACTTATAAAAGTTATAATTCGTAACATTCTGTTATTGATGAGTGCATTATTTAAATTACTTTTGGCAACAAAATATGCAGCCACCACTCACGCCCGTTATACAACGATTGTTTAAACTGCCCGTGAAATTTACAAGACCTTAATTATTAGGCAGTGTTTTTCATTTGACCTGAAAATGGATCAGAATAGTAAGAAATCAGAATCCTGATGGTCATTGCACATCCTGTAAACTCATTCTTGTCTTCAGTCAAAAGTATTTGTTCTCGTCAATTTGATTATTAAAAATAGCTCTGGTTAGAATATTGGCTGAAGGTGCATTAGATTAAACAACGATAAGGATACAGAAGGCTGGCAGAAGTTCTGATTGGCTGAGAACCAGTGTAAAACTCACAGTTCGCACTTGGTCTGATCATCAGAGCTGTTGCTGTGAAACAAGAGATTCACAGATACGAACAGAAAATCAAAAAGTATTAAAAATTCATAGCTATACTGGAATAGCAGAAATGAATAGGGTGTATGTGCATTTATCCTGTACCACAGCAATCCCGTGTGCTGAATCTCCTCCCTCATTAAAACAGACAACTCCATTAGCATCATGTTGAAATCCCACCTTGACTGGCAAGTAATGACCTTGGCCCAACTGGTCAACTGCCAAGATTGGTTGCGTCATTGATGACAGCACTGAATGAAGTTAGGTATGTTAGAGGGTGAGCGTGAAGGAAACTCAAGTGTGTGCTCGACTTCCAATCAGAGTTGCAGAGGTTTTGGAGAGCTCTGTTATCATTCTTCCACTATCAGTAAGAGTCCAGACTATGGAGTTTGGGAGGCTACAACTGAAAGGTAATTTTAGGATACCTGTGGTAGATAAGGTCTTCCTCGTTCTTTGATATTCTTTAGTCTACCGACTTATTTATGCCTCAATCTTTTTTCCAAGTTCAGCTCCAAGAATCTCTCATCATAACTTAGAGCTTACCGTTCAGAATTATCAGTCATCTCTGAACCATCTCCAACACATTAATGCCCTTATGAAGCCAGAAGGCCCAAAATACCAGGGAAGATTTTCTGCCTCCATGCACCCTAGTCTATGACTTCCTATACATTTATTTTAATGGATGTAAAATCAAAGGCTGGGGGTGTGCAATTTCCAGTGTACTAGGAGTACCAAAGCAGAAAATGTCCCTTAATATTCCAAGTAAGGGTCACCAGTAAACTGTGCAAGGTTTGGACAGCATATTTCGACATAGAGCCAAATGTCCTTGACAAGCATCAAATATTTTTAAGAATGGCTTCACATCGATTTGAAACTTTCAGTGAATGATCAACAATCACATCTAAAGCTTTTTCCTTTTTTTCCCCCAGTTTTGCTAATAGACCCCCCCTTCATCAAGTAAATTCCTTGACTGGAGTACCCCAAAGTTCTATCCTTGGCTCCTCCTTTTCCTTATTTACATGTTGCTTCTCAGTGATGCACACCAATTGAATGGATCGTTTCTATATCTATGCTGATGACACTCCGCTCTACCTTTCCACCACCATCACTGACTCTACGACCACCGCTAATATTTTTAGACTGTCCATCTGACCTCAAGTTTTAAATGAGTCAGAATGTCCTCCAATTGAACACTGAAATGACAAACTATCTTATTCAGCTCCTGCCAAAAACTCTGTTCTTATCCCTGGCTCCATTCCCCTCCCTGGCTGCTTAATCAGGCTGAAACCATGAAATGTGCAACCGCAGTGTCCCAATTTAAGCTTCAAAAGACCATAGTCTGTCCATTAGAAATTGCTTACTTCCACCTAACCTGCCTCCATCCTTACCAAATTACCAGTATCCATGCTTTGTTACTTCCAGACTTGCCTTCTCCAACCTCATCATTCTCCATTCCTCATCACCAACCCACGCTGTACCCTACACAAACTGCAACTCAACCAAAACTCTGCACTCACATCTGTCCTATACTAAGTCCCACTGGTCAATCACCCTTGCACTCACTGACCTCCATTGTCTTCCTACTCCCCAAATCAACAAATCCAAAATCCATCAACCTCCTCCAGTTCTCTGACTTTTGTGTTTACTCTCCTCTCCCATAAATGGCAGAGCTTTCAGCCACCTTGGCCTTACTTTCTGGAACTCCCTTTTAAATCACACTGCCTTGCTTTTTTCTCTGATCAACTTTAAAAGCTTGCTCAAAACTTAACTTTTGGACCATACTTTGTTACCTCATCCATGACTGCATGGCATCCATTTCTCCTGCAAAGCACTGTGGAAAAATTTCTATGTTAAAGCCGCTATTTGAACATAAATTGTTGTTCTTTCCTGTTCCAATATGTATTCATTTTATTTATCTACATTAAAATCCATCACCTTTTCTTTAGCCTATCTGCTTAATTGGTCCAGATCTATGAACCTTGCAGTTGTCACCGGACTATGAAACGAACGCTGGAAATTTTTTCGGGACTTCTCCCACTGCACCACATGTTTGGCAGAATTTGGGGAGCAGGCCTAGGGAAATTCCTGATATTAGTGTCATTCATAAAGTTTGTGTTACACGAGCTTCATATCACTTCACTCTACATCAATGCATGTTTCTTCACAATGTCGATGTGTTTTAATCATGATTTAAACTCCTAAGCCTCCGACAGACAATAATTAACCAAAGTTAAAATCTGGATGGCAAGTCAACACAAATTTTTCATCAGTATTGCCCATAATTTTAGTCTCACCTTGTTAATTCACCAATATGGAAATTAAAATTTTTTATATGCAGTTTGTGTAGAAAGAATAAATGAGTAATTGTTACCTGTATTTGATGTCCTTGTGCACTTGCATCCAGGAGCCATTGGATAGTGATCAGGAGCAGGAGCCCGGATTCATTTGTCCCCTTCTTTTTCCAGGGACTTAGTCTAGTTGAACTGCCCTTACCACCACTTCAGCTGAGATCAGAAAACTCAGCACAGACCAGAGGTCGAACTTAAAATTTAGTTGGTCTGTATGGCTCACAGCTCATCATTTTCTTTCCAAGCCACTAGGGCATGCAGATTGTTTTCCTTGAAGTTAATTGCAGGCATCCAATTTCCATTCCAACATAATCAATAACTGGCATGTCTTGTGCCTCTGTTCATTCACAGAAGAGCGTTTATACTTTACTAGCACTTCCAAGTCTCAAATGGCTCTTCTGATCCACAAAAGTCTTTCAAACATTTGTACAGCTTCTTCCTGAAGCTTCCCTCAGTACTTTCTAATCTTAAATGAGTAAACAGTATTTCCTGACATATAGCTAATGTAACATATTATGCATTACATCTTGTACAAATATGACAAACACTAATTCAGAAAATCTACTCCATAGTATCAGTACATATTACAGCCTCCTTCAAATGAAAATTCCCTACTTATATGGGCTGAAATTCAGTTTCTAGGAATAGATTCAAAAGCATACAAGTCAGTCCATTCAAAAATACATTTCCTACCTGTGCCAATTTGTTCTCAATCGCTTGTGTGACAATTCTGAGCAAGAGTTTCACTTATGAGTGGGGCCTCTTCCCACTAACGTCACCCCCCGCCCCCCTACCCCAACATATTTGACTTGTATTCACAGTAGAAATAAAATATCCCATTAGCAGACAAATGCCTGCAATTTCTACAGGGATTCTCCCAATTTTTCACCGTGACTGCGGCGGAAGATCAGTGGAAACCCCAGAGAAATGACAACCAGCCGCTTAAGTCAGTCTTCCGGCATAGTTACAGCGATCATGAGAATGTTGGCAAGGATACCCAGAAAATTCCCCTGCTCTTCTTTGAATGGTACCATGGGATCTTTTAGGTCTACCTGAGAGAGCACACTATGCCTCGGTTTAATGTCTCATCTGAAAGATGGTAATTTAGCACCCCCCCCCATTACTGTACTCTAATATCAGCCTGGATTCTGAACATAAATCATGGATAGAGCTTGAATGCATAACTGTCTGGCTCAGAAACAGGAATGCCACGGAGCTGGGGCTGACACTTTGAATGCACTTAATGAATACAAGTCAGAGGAAGTCATGATCTGAGAGGTAATCTTAGAGGTATACAAGATAATAAATGATACAGAAATATAAATCAATAAAATGAAACAATTGGCATAAATTGCAACCAATCAGGAATAAACAAAGCATCAGCAGGAGGAAAAGCACACAGCAACAAAGCCCAATTCAATATTTGAAATTGCAGGCTGGTACTCTAAATTGAGCGCCCCAGGCTTCCAACACCAAAGAAAACATTTTCCAGGGATTTTACTCTGAATAGTTAATTGTTTAAGGGTTCAATGTTAGTGATTACTTCCATTGCTATGTTTCCAGATAACTGAAGTGTCAAATTGGCAGCTTACTTGAGCAATTTGATAGCCCTGCTTCTACTAATTGCGAGTTCGGGATTCATACCTTTAAAAAAAAATGGAGGGATTTCATTGGCCAGTATTTGGATTCTTTTTTGTTCCTTGTGGTACCCACCAATTGAATCAACTGCTTTTGGTTCAGTCAGGTTTAGTCAATTGGATAAGTGATTGGTAACCGAGCAAATAAGTGCTTATTTCAGCCATCACTAACTTTAGGCCCAAGATGTGTGTCGCCTGAGGTGTGACACCGACAAGGCCATGTTTTGAAAGGCGTGGCTCAATGGATGCAGGCTAGATACACAACTTTTAATTATACATATAGTGACGGTTAACAATATAAAAAATTGTAGAGGAATCAGGAGAGCTAAATCATCGGTAGATATAATTATTAACCAATGGTGCATCAGCTTTAACTGTCCACATCCATTCACCTTCAACATTGCATGGCTCAATAATGCCTGCAAGTTGAGTTTCTGTGACAAGGTCAGTCATCAGTACTCTGTTTTTGAACAAGTATCTTTCACATCAAATATAAAACCCATAGAATAGCATAAAAAGAATGTTATCTTTGTAACTACTTCTTTAAAAAGAAAAGCCTCGATGGTGACACTTGCTCTGTAAAACGTTACTTGACTGAGAATCGAATGCCCTACTCTGTCAAGAAAGTAGAGTACGGAATTTGACATTTTACATTTGCAGTAGACACAAATGCGATAATCACGTATGATCTTAACACCGCTGTGCATCATGAAGAAATAAACCCGACAAACGTTTTTACAGCATGGATTTAAGCTTGACATTTAGCTGTGGGATGAAGTTGGAATCCATTTTTTTTTAAAAAGCAAACCATTTGCTGTACCTGGATTTGCACGTTCATTCCTTGGAAAGTAGTTTGATATGATTTACCTTTTTGTATGCTCAGGGCTCAATGCCATTCTAAAGTTATAAGCAGGATCGCTCATACAAAGTGTTGTGATTAAATTTCATAGTGCTGTCTCTTGTAATTGCAAAAAGAAATTGCTCTCTTAGGCCTACTGAAAATGCAAATGTCCACACCAAGCCTTTTGATACCCATAATTTAACAATAAAGCAAGAAATTATAATTAACATTTTTCACATCAGTAAAATATGCAGTATGTAAATTTGGTAACATCTGGTATATAAGGTGCAACGCTGTGCACTTTGTTAGAGTTTAATTGTGGTTTACAATGCTCTTGCAGGACAACTTCTTAAAAAAATGGCAATTGTAAAAAAAAAAGCTGCAGAATTATGATCAATGTGAGAGCATCAAGAAAATATGGGAGTCAAGAAATCACTAAATAGCACAAATGGACAAGTAGTGCTGCCCCAGCCCAAAGGAAAGTTACTAAATGGTGGTATCCAATTTTCTTTATTCTGCGCATTTTTCTCATATTACTATTTTGTGTACAAATGAGATTCTTGAAAATCGATGTTCAACTGAACTATAAAAGAGGACAACGCGGATGTTACAACCCTGAAGAGATAAAAATTAAAGGTTAGTGCTTTAATCAATGCCTAGCAACTGAACACAAATTGCAAAAAGACATGTACCATTTAAAAAAAAAAATTTGCACCAACTGCCTTTGTTGTGCTCAACTTTAACGTTTTGGTAGTAAAGCCTAGTAAAATAAATAGTTTTGTCCAGACTTTGGCCCCAAGTTCGCAGTCGGTACGCTGTCATACCGCCTTTGAAATTGACCGCAAATTCGGGATTAACCGCATGTGTTAAATCCCAAACTTGCGACTGCACATTGGCTTCACTGCATGTTTCACCTACCCATTCAAATCAACGTGCTGGCGAAAAGTTGGACTAATTGCCCACCTACTGCGCATTAATTACCCTGACATTTTTAATGTCTGGTGCAAACATTCGCGGGAGCCTGTTGCACAGAGTAGAGGGGGGAGGGAGGATGAGAAAATTGTATGAGTTTATGCTAGAGGGGCACTGGTTCATGTCTGAGCGGATACAAACTTTGAAAGAAACTTTAATTTGCTTGAATTTGAAAACAGGGCCTTTTAGTGTCACCGTCTTTTTGCTGCCCAAAAGCCTTTTGTAGTTTCAGTTTAATCATTTCCCAACTTCTATTTAGATAGGATTTAATTCACTTTCATGATTTCCTCATGTTATCAGACATTTAAACTCTGAATTATAGATTATTTAAATTAATCAAAATTTAGTCTAATAGAGAAACGAATTCGATAGGACTATAATTAATTATAGGTTTGTGCATTATAATCTTGGTTTGTGTATTAATAAATTACAATCATTGCATATATTTAATAAAATAGCATTTCTGGCTGCTAAATTATTTTAAATGAGTTGTGGGCAAATTAGCAATCTCCTGTTTCCTGATTGGCTGAGAGTCAGGAAAGGAAATGAGCACTGCCCCACATGATCCCAGGCTCGCATACGCACAACGGTGCACCCCTACGCTGCACACAACTCTGCAACGTTTGAAAGCAACTTTTCCAAAGGGAGGTTTGCACGAGGTAAGTGCGGATTTCGTTCGAATGTCGGCGGCGTACACCTTAGCTACGCCGCCGACCGCGAATTCAAGGCCTTATCTTTTCATGTTCTTGTATCGGGTTACTGGAAGGATTTTCAGTTAATCATGACCCCCAAAAAGTTCATGCTGGAAGTGACCAATTTTATCCAGCACTTCCCTGGATAAAGTTTTGTTTACAGAATTAGTGTGGGGAATGCAGCATAAGTCTAAACAACTCGAGTTAGCATTGCATTACACACATGAAACAATGTTCAAAAACAAATTTGTGAAGCTCTATCAAGTATTGAGAACATCAGAGATGGAAGGGTTTGAATAAGCAATAATGGACATGCGCCAGTGTAGTATAATGGAATGAAGAATAAGCTGGCAGATAAAAGGACAAAATACATAGGTGACATTCTTTAATACATCAGCCTATCCTCATATCATTTTGCTATGTTCACATGAGCAATGAAAGCGGACCATACAGTTTATAGTTTCAGGAATGTAAAGCTATGCTGCCATCAGCTGTGGTGTACAGAGTATAGCTGAACTTTAAAACAAAATCATAAAGCATCACGATGCAAACTCAACCATAAGTTTCCAGTCTGATCTATACTATTTTTTTTTTTAAAACTCTGCACCATCCAGACAAACCATTTTCTTACTTTGGAGAGGGAATAAAAAGGGACAAAGAGCAGGACTGGGAGAAGACTGTCTGCTCAAACTCTTTGAAAGTGACAATTTATTCGGGCAGAGTAAGGGGAAGACAGGTAGAAAAATGTATTTTAAGCTGTTGATAGCACAGCCAAACTTCACTGAAACTATGCCCGAGTTTCAGAACTAAATTTACAGGATGCAAGGACTGTTCGCGGCATCCATTTTCATCCAAAACATTTGTAAAATTTGAGATCTCAACTGTGGTAACGGGACAATACAAGTTAAGAGCCATTTTAATCACCATCTCAAAAGGAGATCAGCCTTTTCAAATAAGTTTGAGGTGTCCTCAAAGCATAACATTACAAACACTACTGAATCAAATCAAAATAGCAGACTTTGCTCTAATAAATAAAACAGTTTGGGAAAAAGATTTCAATACAAATTCTGTTTGTGACTAACTCTTTAAAAATAATAATTTCTGCACAAAATTTATTCACTAAACAAAAGTTGAACTTACTGTCAAAATCATACAATTAATCAATGTTTCACAATATTATTTCTGGGGAAAAGGATTTCCTCTGAAGAGGAAATACACAAAAGGCATTTCAATACAAAATAGTATTTTATTTATATTTTCCAAAGAAAGATTGGGGAGTTCACCATTTTAAATTTTGTTTCCCCACTTCTGAACAGCAATGAATCAAAGGAGGCAATGTAACCTGGGGACAGGTTGTTATAAATTAACCGTTTCCTTCTTGGGTAGAAACAGTTGAGAGTGTGTTTGACAATAGCTTGAATTCAAGAGCTGAAGTAGGACTGGTTTTTCTTCATTGAACAAGAAAACGTGTTCATCAACTCTTATTCCGTTTGCTAATCCATCCGAGAAAAATGCTAATACATTTTTCACACATTCTACACATGTAACCTCAGTATTCATTAGAAAACACATTTACACAGCCATAGCTCTTATGTATCTAAACACAGTTTAGCTTAGAATGCTAGGAGCACAAGAGGGTAAAGTCTAAACTGAACGGTTTCTTCCCATGTTTTTAAAATTTGACCCAAATGTGGTTTCATTTTTCCTTGTAAAAATGTTTTTATTATAATGATAATACAAGTGCTACTTAGACAGTTCTCTTTTGACTGTTGTCGCAAACGTGCACACTTTGGGTCAGATGTGGCTAAGGACACCAACATATTCGTGTTTTCACTGGAATAACAAAAGAAGCCCATTGACATCAACGGCATCCACAGCCTGGCTGCTTTTCTCCCCCTCCATTTAGAGGTTGTCCATTTGACTCTAGACGCCCCATCCATTTTCTTGTGCTGACAGAAGCTGGCTTCAAGTTCAAGAAATGAAGTAGTGCAAGTTAAACGGCCATCCTTTTCTTTCCCCCCCCCCCCCACCACCCCCCATAATGAAAGCTTCTGGGCCAACATCTAAAAATATCCGTTAAAAAAAACAGCGGGAATCCGTTCAGCCAAGTCTAGGGGACACAAGACAATGCAGCAAAAGTTGTGTGTTTTGTTTTTCTCCCCAAAGTGCTTAGTGCAGAAAGGTCATTAGCACACCAAGCACGGTCTTTCCCACGGCGGGAAGCGCGTCAGAAAGCTTCATACATTGCATTGTGCAACATTGTGATCGGGTCAGTGCTGTTAAAATGATACGCTCCGTTTTCTAAATGTCACTTTAGGATTGCTTGAGCCGCTTGCGGGGAGGACCAAGGAAAGGACATTGAGCTGACGCTAGTGACCGGTAAGCTTCAGCCACCAGATGAGGGTGGGACAAGACCATAGACTTCCAGCCAGATGTTTCCATTACGTCAGATGCATGGCTATAAAGGTGAAAAAAAACAAAGTTAATTATATATACACACACACAATCGTACTTAATAGGTCAATATATTAGTGTCCATTTCCAAGATAAGATGTCATTTTTCCAGTGTCCTGGCCAATATTTATCCCTCAATCAACATAAAAGAGAGACACTATCTGGTCATTATCACATTGCTGTGCACAAATTGGTGGCCATGTTTCTGACATTACAACAGTGACTACATTTCAAAAGTACTTCATTGGCTGTAAAGTGCTTTGGGACATCCGGGGGGGGGGGGTCATGACAGGCGCTATATAAATGCAAGTCTTTCTTTCTACTTTGCCGAAACTTAACGTTGCCAGTTTTATTCCCCTGTATACCCACGAGAATTTAAAATTTACCAAGCAACCAAATTTGTATAAAGAAATGTAATAGTTATAACCGAGTGCTACTTGTTGGTTACAACACTTTCAAAATGGAACCATCCACTGAAAATCACAAATTTTCACACACACACACGGAGAATACCCCACCTGTTCCATTTCATATGACCAGGTTTAAAAGATCACGATCAGTTAATGGGCTACAAACAGGAGTCCAAGTACATCCCTCAAACCCATGCAGATTACCAGCATTCAGGAGGAGGAGGAGAAATAGGGGTATCAGTGAGAGCTGGTAAGCATTTCTGGCAAGTACAGCAATTTGCACATATGTAGCAACAAATATTCACTCATTCACAGCATTTTGGAGCAGATGATATGGCCCCTTCCATTTGGCTATAGCTACATTTTAGACTAATACAAACTCTAACTTAATTTACAGTAGAAGGACAAAAATGCCAGAGCTGCTTAATTAATTATTGTGCCTCTTAATAATGTCTGTGAAAAGACAACTTTATTCTCTCTCCAAAGGTAGGATTAGGCCCTGGATCAACACATGGAAACGCAATGACTTGTCCATAAAAACTCAGCTATAAAAGCCTCTTCTACCTTAACACTAATAAAATGTTTAGATTTGAGTCCACACAACTCTTTTTTTTTTAATTACATAATGAATTAAAAACTTGTATTAAAAAGGTGTAAAGTCCTAGTGGACTACAAATCTGCTCTAGTTGACTTTGACAAATTTATGAAAGCCTGCAAGTGAAGGATTTCATCTTTCATTTTCTTTCACTGGAGCGCAGTGTATTCTCCATGAGGCCAGAATCAATCAGTGTTTTTAGTATGGATCAAAGTGTGACTGCTAGACCAGAGGCTGCAAAAGTGACCAAATTATTCTGCAAAAATCTATTTCGAATCGAATAGCAAGCCACGTTAAATTGGAAATTCAGATGGCAATAAACAAGATGATCATTAGTGAAGTCATTAATTTCACTTAGAGGTATCAACTTGATTCAGTTGTTTCCATTCTGGCCTCCAAGTCAGAAGGTGGCTCAAGCCCCACTCCAGTACTTGAGCACAAAATCTAGGCTGGCATTTCATGCTGCATTGTCACAAGTGCCATCTGACACTAAACAAGGCCTCAACCTGGCTGTGTTGGTGGTTCAAGTAGATAGTGAAGGTTCCACGGCACTACTGGAATAACAGGCAGTACTTCCAGCCATCATTCTTCCCTCAACCAAAACCAATAAATGAACGGCTTAACTGATCATTCATCTCACTGTCTGTGGGATCTTGCAGTGTGCCAAATGGCTGCCACACTTTGCTCCACACAACAGTTAATTTATTCTATGTGAGGTGCTTTGGAATATTTGAGATCACAGAATCCCCACAGTGCAGATAGAAGCCATTTCGGCCCATCGAGCCTGCACCGACACATATCCCACCCTATCCCCGTAACCCCACGTATTTAATCCCCCCTAACACTAAGGGTCAATTTATCATAGCCAAATTAACCTAACCCGCACATCTTTGGACTGTGGGAGGAAACCGGAGCACCCGGAGGAAATCCACGCAGACACGGGGAGAATGTGCAAACTCTACACAGAGAGTCACCCGAGGCCGGATTCGAACCCGGGTCCCTGGTGCTGTGAGGCAACAGTGCTAACCACTATGCCACCGTGTTGCATAGTGATTAGATGTTATATATGTGCAAGTGTTCTTTCTTTACACAGGAAATGGTTTTGTGGCTCAAACTGGTTTCACAGATTTAGGAGCTTACTTTATATTTCTACATTTGTAAGTCTGTGACCTCATGAAAGCAAACATGAGACTGGCAGTTAACTGTGTAGTCTTTTAATAGTAATGAAATATTTAAAAAAAGTTGACTGCCAGTTATTAAATAGTCACTAAATATTTGAAAACTTATTTTAAATACGAGTTGTGTACAGCTTCTTCCCAGACAGAAATGCCCTTCATTCAAGGCAATTCAAGGCCCAATTTGCAAATGCACAGAGGCCAATTTAAGATAATACATCACACATACCGCACTCCAGACAAATTCCACAGATTTTATTTCTAAATACCAGAGAACTGCTGGTGGGGGTGTGGAAGAGACTTTGGCCAGAAGGGTATCTCCTATACATATTCTGGTCATGTTCAACCATTCTGGATAGCAGTCCATCCAGTCCATCAAACCGCGAGGAGCATGACCAGTCTTGCAATCCCAGAAGACCCAGCTCAGTGCTTCTTGCGCCTGCTTATCGGAAAAGGAAGGGCCTTCTTACAATGTACCTCCACCTGAAACTGGATGAATACCAAGGAGTCTGGGGGCTGTTCTTAAAGGCTCACTCAGCATAAAACTGTCCCACCAGCACAGCAACCCACCTACCTACTGGTCACATGAAGGGCAATGATCTCAACCAACATGATCATGAGCATTTAGGGACTTTTCAGCTGTCCCCAAGTGTAACTAATTCCCAGAAACCGTATCATAACTATTCCAGCTGATCTTTGTCAATGCTTCACAAATGTGGTATGTCCTGCCATGCATTTCACTTATTGCGGTTACTTAACAAAAAAAAATTCATGCTAACAAGGAGATCCTGACTACCATTCCATTTAAAACTCAAGGGAAATTTTGCATTGTGCATACAGTATGGTCAGTCTCAGGCAGACTGCCATGTGAGACTTAGTGGTGAAGGCAAGGAGCCTTAGCATCTTTTGTCACCTTCCAATTTGAAGGAAGAATGTGTATAGACTGGCTGGTTTGGGGAGGAGCTAACAGAAAGCTAAACAATGTTACTTTTGCTGGTATCCTCCCCATCCCCTTCCCAAGGGTGCTGACTCTTGCTAGGATATAGCCCACAGAGGTACTGGCAGCCTGTGAGAGTCTTAGCAGTGAGTGTCAGTAGGTGATTCAATCATGAAAGCATCACACCAAAGCCAATTACTCTTCTCACTCACACATTGAGTCACTGGGCAGTGATTTGGGAGTGGGAACCCTGCCTCATTTTTCCTTCCTCATGCATAGTTGGCAGAAGGAAAGAGTAGCCCCAATTGGTGTCCTGGTTGAGATCAGCATTGACCAGGATGTAAACTTAGCCTGTGTGGCTTAATATTAAACCAGACTACATCATCACAGGCCACAAGACTGCTGGGCAGCTAAGCTAACAAATGTTAATTTAAAAAGTATTTTCAACAAATTGCAATATAAAAATATGCTGAAAACGTCAACAACCACCTTGAAAATCCACTCTAGAAACTATTCAACATAAAATGTTCAGATACCTATCAAGGCAAATGGGAAAAATACATTCCTAAGCATTTGACAAGAACATTTAACTTTTATTTTGTCATGAAAGTAACAAGAGCAGCAGGCTTTGGCTTATCAGAATCCTCCAGTCCCGAGGGGCTGGTGGGGGGAACTTGCTATATCAGTGAGGAAAGAGATAGCAATAATGCCAGAAACTTAACACAATCATGTAAAATAAAAAGCCTACTCTAGGCAGTGTTAGAGTTATGGATTTAAAAATAAACTGATTTAAAAATAAACTGGTTCAAAAATCTGAAATCTTAATTTCTCATTCCTACTCAATCTTATATTTCCCTAGGGGAAGTCTACCATATCACAGAATTTCTCAGTTTTTAATTTGACACATCTTGTTTGTACTTGGATTAACAAACTAGGATATCTTTCCAATGGGGAAGCCTTAAAGAAATACCAAACCCAACAAGCAGATGTAGATTTAAAAAAAAGTCTTTTTAACTGCAATGCACTTTGCAATTTTCTTTGAGCCGAGAGTTCCCTTTCAAAAAACAAAATGGTTCCTGGTTGCACACTGCTGCTGGGGACTGCAGACAGACCACGGATTTCAGACTTGATCTGGAACTGCACTAGTGGTATTCCAGGTCTGCATTAAAGCAGCACACTGCAAACAGTCTGGGCATTCAGCGCTCCTCTCACCTTTTGGCAAAAATGCCTGGTTTGTTCTCCCAAACAGTTTCGTGGGAGAACTTGACAGTCAAGTTTCAAATCAGCAAGATGTTCTTATGGACAAAATGCAAGATCAACCTCGAGTGATGTTCATCTTCAAACTTTACAGCCTCGGTTCGGTAGCTTGTAGGTCAGGTAAAGCTGTCAATGGTTGCTTAGTCTCTCCCTATACTCAAGATAGCTTCCCTAAGGTGTGACCGTGACTGTTTAGGCAGAGGTGAATGTGGGGTAGATTTGATTGTTTTCTTCACTGAGGACAAGGATAGAAGTTTCTTCGGTGGGAGGGGGGGGGGGGGGGGGGAAGGAAAGAGAGAAAGGGCGAAAAATATAAATGGCAAGAACTTTTCACTGAAATTATACTGCTAGAGTTTTGGTCGACTATCCTTCAGCAAACTACAATTTAAAATGACCGTAGTTAATCCCCAGTAGGGAACATTCACATGTAATAGTTTCTCTTCCAAACAAATTCCACTTCCTTTTCGAAAAAGGTTAGTTTTGTCATTTCCCATACTAACATGGTTTCAAAGCTGGAAATAATGTGATCTTGCAGCTCTGCCACCTTATTTTATCAGGGCATTATAAAAATATAAGAACATCTTGTTCTAATTATCCCTCTCCATTAACTTAAATGTCAAGTTTCCTTTAGAACAAATTTACAAGAAAATCATTTTATGCTCTCTAAACACAGTTGTCACTGCACATTAAATATTACTATGATCAAATCTCCAGCAAAGTATTCACAAATTTACTCCTATGCAGAGCCCCTTACCACGCCACAATTTCACTACCATCACCTTTTCACTTCCCCCATTCAGCTTGTGCTCCAAGGCTAAATTTTCATGGTACCATTTTACCCCAAAATGGGCCGCATACATTTTGAATTATTTCTCCAAGAATCCTTCGTCAATACCAATGTGCCAACTTTCATCAACTTTTAGCAATGCAATGCTAGAACACATAACTCAAATAGAGGTTGTTTTTAAAAAGGCCCTAATTAGACCTGATGCCGAGCGAGAGAGAAAATTGGCTAAGAACAGTTGATTCCTAACTGGATAGACCGATCCTTTACTTGGAGGACAAAACAACCAGAAGGCAGAAGATGATCAGTTTAAAACTGAAATGGAGAACATGGTCCCTTGAATCAAGCAGAGCGGAGCAAGATCAAGTTTTAGACTGTATTTGATGCCAACTTGACAGAACCAGAGAGAAGCAAAATGCTGTAACCAGATGAGATTAGTGATCATAGCCCAGAAGCTTAACATTGAACTTGCAAAGAAAGACTGCAGACCCAGTCTTTCCCACTATATATACCATTTCTGGCTCTAAGATTTTAATTATATACAGGAAAAATACAGTGCAAAAATAGGTTTGTACTCAACCTTAATTGTGATTTTAGAATTTATATTGCTTGCTGGTTTACATTTGATACATTCTCACCCTCGTCTACCTTTGACACTTAGTAGATATATTAAACGTCATCCTTTGATTATGCTAGACGTGTACACGCCTTACCAGCCAATATGCTGGGTGACCAACGAATAAATATACTAAAATCTAGATCTACAAACCTATAAGAAGTGTGCTGCAGATCACACATTATGCTGCCTAAATTATTCTTAAAAACTTAATTGCAAATCCCTAAACTTCATATGGCATAATTTAGTACGTACAATGTGAAAGCATGGCTTCTTTTACAGTACTTGTTTATAGTCACAATATAGGATTTTCACACAAAATGTAATATGAACATTGCTGATGATGTAGTTTTACTATCAGAAATCATTTTAAAACATTCAGCAATACTCAGGGTCAATACCCTACATAAATGTATGCAAAATAATAAATCTAATTATAAATAAAAATGGGGTAAGCAACAAAAAATAGTGCATATTTTTCAAAGATGATCACCAGTCGTAGCTCCGAACATCCTACTGACTTTTAGGCAGATTTCCATTGAAACAAGTAAATGTTTGGGAACACAGAAAAATACACACAGCAGATTCCCAACGCGGTCTGCTCCAAATAAACTCATAGCTAATGTCATCAGTTTGATCCAAGCACAGAATCAGTTTGATCCAAGCACAGAATTCTAATGTGCTAGGGTAGTCACCAAGCAAGCCAACAAAAAATTTATTGGAAATACAAATTTTTCATTCAAGTACCAAATCTCCCACCCAATGACCTTCTTGTACCCAATATAATACTATGGCAAACTATACCTAGATACAGGCTACCTTCATCACTCATTGAAGAATATACCATTAAGTTTATATATTCTGCTTTGTTCACATTAAAATTTGAATAATTACTTAAATATAACTTTTTAAGATGGAGTTACAGAAATCCTGATCTAAGCGTAAAGTTTTATTCTCAAACTGGGATTCAACTGTATAAAAACCATTAACACGGAGTTCCAATCTGTCCAAAGTACTGACATCATTATTTGGGTTATGGAAAAGTCTGCTTTGTGAGGTTTTGATCTATTCTGACTGATCTATTATGGCATGCCACAGGATTGTATTATTCTTCATTGCCATCAACCTAGCACTTAAAAGTGAAACTCCAAAAATAGTCATCTAACTTCCATCTCCAATGGGTATTGAAGGAAAAGCCCTCCTATTCTTCAGATTCATTCTGCACCCACTCCTGAAAATAAATCTTGATCCCTGAAGCCATTATTAGCCCATCAGTAAGGTCACCAACGAGCATTTTCCTCACGTGTTTTATAAACAGTTTCATCCCATGTCACCCCAAGCACATAAATAAGAGGTGGTAAGCCTATCTATTTCCAAAAATACTGCTTTAAACTGCCTCTAGAGTTTACTAGTTTTATTCATTTCTCATTTAATGGGAGGTTCAAATTTGTTTTTAGTGGAATTATACCAATGTTCAAATTACAACCAACCAGTTAATAAAGGTAAACAATGTGAAACATTAAAACGTGGTATCACATTTGACACCTGATCCAAATTGCATCTCTTCAAGCAGAACAGTACATTTGTTATTTGATGTTTCTATTTTCAGAACAACCATTTAACAGTTACATGTTGTGCTGGATGGGAAATAAATTATGAGCAACACATGAAAAGGTTTTCTAAGCAGTGCTTACTGCAAACTAGTAATTCAGTTTGCATAGTGTCAAATCTTGATCAAATTGCAGTTCTATAGTTACAGTTTTATAACTAGTTACCATGGTAGAAAAGCTCTTAATGTTAAAGTAAAAGTATATAGTAAACACAAACTGAAGCCGTAACTCCTATTTCTTTAATTTGCATTTTGTAATATTGATATGCATAACTCCACTTGGCTCTCAAATGTTCCTTTACAAGAATTTTTCCCACCTTCTGATATCTGGAAAACCCCTGAAATTTGTCGATATATTTTAGACACTGCAGCTTTCCACACTATTGTTACACATCTATAAACCACCCCAGCTGAAAAACATCTAGGAATTGGGGTGCAGAGAGGTGTAGCCATCTATTTTAAATATAAGATTTAAGAAAAAAGTTTTGATTCAGAGGATACCAGTTTGAAGCTTTAAATGATTTACTTATACTGTATTTGAAGCTAAAAATCAGTGTTTGAAGTTTAAGACTTATTTCAAAGTTTTCTTATTTCAAAGTTTGGACTAAAAGTATCAAGAAAACTAAAAAAGATGAAGCTACAAACTAGATAAAAAGTTAATGCCAATTGTATCAAGAACAGGCAAATATACAAAGCCATTTGTAATGGGACATGCCAGAGTCGTCAGTATGTTTGATACATATTTTTGGGCTCATGAAGGTAGGGGGTGACAATGGAGAATGAGACTTTTCCATTTTGGGCATTCAATGTCAACATCAAGCATTCTTAAATGCAGGGTAAAGCTCCCTCAATAACTTACTTAGCTTTAACCTCAGAAGAGTAACCCTAGCTGCAACATTGTGATGTTTTCATTCCCACACTAGCTATCATTGTGGCTAAAGTGAGACTGCCAAATTGGGCTAAACTATGGGCAGTTTGGTGCTGTGTGCCTCCAGGATTGATTTCATCCAAGACTCAGGAGCAACCTGAAGTCAAACCGAGTTAGAGATGAAAGGGCATAGGGCTGACCCAGTGACAGCCAGCCTGCATGCACAATTAAAAAAAGTTATAATTTGTTACGGCACTGAATTTTGGTACTCACTAGTTTATGAAGTCTACTGCTTGAGTTTTGAGTTGATCTGCACTGTGTAGATCTGCCAGGATTAAAATTTCTGCTGCATTTTCCACAGACAGATTGCTGCAAAGAGCATCCTCACACATCACCTTCAAGCGCTCCAGAGCGTACTGAAACAATAAGAGTTTGGATCATTTAGAAACAGAAGACCAGGTAAATATTAAGTTACTGTAGTTCAGTTATTGCCACTGAAACTGGTTAAAAACATAATTGCCTTTTTGTAAAATATAGTGACCATTGAAAAAAATCTTACCGTATATCCAACCATATCCATTTCTTACTCAGATCAAAGCTACATACTCAACCTTAACTGAGTTTTTGAATTTAGTTTCTGCAACTTTAAAATGCATGCATTCTGCCACAGACTGAATTTTGGGACTTGGTGACCGTGACCAGCTACCTGACCTGGTTAAACTCTAAATGCAATGTCCAAATTCATTCTCATTTAGCCACTTGTATGGTTGCAGTATTCAACTTCAAAATGGATAGCACAGGCCTCCAAAACCATGGTCAACAAAGTACCAAGTACCAAAAACAAATAATGGAACGAGAACACATTTATGAATTCACATAATATTTTTACAAACTAATCTGATCATGCGGCACTAATTATGTTGCAAAAATATAACTACAATCTCAAATGGGATAACAATTCAGAAATCTACAAAAACCACCTGACATTCAGATCGTTGTATAAAATATATGTAATCACTTTGCACTACTTATACAGCTATGATTGTCATCAGTGAAGCATCAAACGATTCATAACTACTAAACAATCTCGAGCTCTACTGCTGCACAAGGTTCGGTGCGTACAATAGGCTCAAATCATTAATATTTGTTGAGAACAGGCACTGTTCTAAAGATATCATCTTTTCTTCTTCTTAGGCAGTTCCTGGGAACCGAGGATGACTTGCTTCCACATTAAAAATGAGTTCTCAGGTGACTGATGAGTACAATGCAGGACCTACAGTCTCTGTCACAGGTGGGGCAGACGGTGGTTGAAGGAGCAGGTGGGTGGGGTGCTTGGGTTGACGTGTGCTCCTTGCGCTGCCTGCGCTTGGCTTCCGCTTGCTCCCGGCGAAGAGACTCGATGTGTTCAGCGCCTTCCCGGATGCTTCTCCTCCACTTTTGTGCGGTCTTGGGCCAGGGATTCCCAGGTGTCAGTGGGGATGTTTCACCTTTTCAAGGAGGCTTTGAGGGTGTCCTTGAAGTGTTTCCTCTGCCCACCTGGGGCTCTCTTGCCGTGCCGGAGCTCTGAGTAGAGCGCTTGTTTTGGGAGTCTCGTATCGGGCATGCGGACAATGCGACCCGTCCATCGGAGCTGATGGAGCGTGGTCAAAGCTTCGATGCTGGGGATGTTGGCCTGAGCAAGAACACTGACGTTGGTGCACCTATCCTGCCAATGGATTTGCAGGATCTTGCGGAGGCAGCGTTGGTGGTACCTCTCCAGTGCTTTGAGGTGCCTGCTGTACATGGTCCATGTCTCTGAGGCATACAGCAGGGCGGGTATCACTGCTGCTCTGTAGACCATGAGCTTAGTGCCGGGTTTGAGATCCTGGTCTTCAAACACTCTCTTCCTCAGGCGACCGAAGGCTGCACTGGCACACTGAAGGCAGTGTTGGACTTCGTCGTCGACGTCTGCCCTTGTTGACAGTAGGCTCCCGAGGTATGGAAAGTGGTCCACGTTGTCCAAGGCCTTGTCGTGGATTTTGATAATCGGGGGGCAGTACTGTGTGGCGGGGGCAGGTTGGTAGAGGACCTTTGTCTTACGGACAATTATAATACATACAATACATCAATGATTAACAGACAAATAGCATAAAATATTTTTAGTTCAATATGCTTACAGCCTCGCTTCTCACAACTTGACCCTGGGAAAACATGCTACCAACTGAGCTTGTAATTTTCTTTGAACAGATGATTTGGCACCAGCAGCCAACCGGCAGAATGGGCGAAATTGTAATCCAAGACAAAAGGAAGTTAAATTGGGCACAGAAGCCTCCATCCCTAAATGGATGAAGAGGCAGCTACAATGTGGCTGGTGCATCTTTATGGGAGAGGTTTTGCAAACATTCCTTGCCCATCAGTCACACTCTAGCCAGTGAGTGAGAAGAGTTTATGTTCCGTTAAATACCAGATCTTGCTGGAGCATCAATATTCTTGTAGCGAGTCAGATCATGCTGAATTCTTAAGTGCTGATATTCGAGTCGGCCGTACAATTTTCTTTTAAATAGCCATGCAACAATGGACAATAGGTGTCCTACTTGAAAAAACTTGTGGTATTTTCAACACAAATTTTAAAACTGGTGTCAGCTAGTAGCCATGGCAGGCCAATAATCAACGTGGGCTGCAGTGGGCCATTACGTAAAATTACGTTATGAGTTTCCCAAGTTTTGTTCGCTCAAATCTGCAATCAAACTGCAAAGGAAACTGCTATCTAAGCGCCTCAGGACGATAACCATCAGCAACAATGAAGCATCACAACTTCTACCCCTCAAGCACCATATCTATTCTTTCTTAGCAAAAGTCCAGTTCGAGTTAAAATGCAAATGATCGATACCAGCGAATCAATAAAAGTGTAAAGGAATCAGAACTTCAAAATGCATCAAGTAGGGAAAATTTCTGTATTATAACATTTTAATGTGACCAGGTAGAACATACAATGTGCATTAAATAGTTCTATTGTCTTGGCACCACGAGGTAACAGATACACAAAATGTGTAGAAATATTCAGTTTTGATAAGAGATGCCACTACCTGCAATCAGAATCTTTGAAGTAACACTGAATGAGTTTGAAGATTGAGGGAAGTAGGCAAATTCAACATCTCTAATGGCTGAACCCTCAAATTATCCATTGTTTAAAAGTACTGAAATGCATAGGAGAACTAAACAAGATGATGGCCCATAATTTGCGGCCCCTACGGGCTCGTAAGGGCTGTGCAGATTCTGGGTATTCGCGTACGAAAACCCGGAACTTACAATCTGTCAAGAATTTTCTTGACAGAGCCAATGCATCCCCGGGAAAAGGGCATCCACGGGCGGAGAGTTGGGCTATTTGCCCAACTACTGCTCTGCGAATGCCTGTGAAATTCTTACGCCTGCTTTTATTCGCGTAAGTTTAAATAACCAAAAATAATTTTTTTTCAATTTATACATTAAAAAACCTGTGCAACAAGATAAGTTTATTTTAGCCCCTTTAAAACATTTAAATTAATTTTTCAAAAAATAAAATTTTTGTTTTAAATATTTCATTAAATGGCTTTAAATTAATTTTAAATATGTAATTTAAATTTTTTTTATTTGATGTGCAAATGTATTTTTGGGGGTATTCCCATTCATGCTTATGAGGTTTCCGCACTTACGGAATCCCCATAAGTATGAATGGGGATTCCCTTCTTTCATTTGTTGAGCCGGCCCACATGATCCCAGGGGCGCTTGTGAATCGCATGCGCCCCTGGGATACGTGGGCCTCTACCCGCGGGTACCCGGAGGGGCCCAGGACCTGCGAGTCTCCGTACCTCCCGGACCACCAGGTACGCGGGCATTTTATTTGCGATCGGAGGCATTTCCCCGCGGGAAGCCTCCGACCGCAAATTCAAGCCAATAATGTCTAACAACAGCTGGGTGCGATGAGCACAGGAACCACCAGATGGCCCAAAGTATGTCTGTTCACCCATTTATCTAAAGTGTTAGAAATGGTTAGTAATTGTTTGTATTTGAAGTTGTAGCAGGTTCATTTAAAAGATCTAATATATAACTAGGAAGCAGCACTTAGGTCTCAAGTTCCTGCTTCACATTGCCTATTCTGCATGAGGTGGCTAAGAAGGACTTTTTGAAGTCATCACCCATATAACATTTAATCAGAGAATTAGTCAGAAGAACTGCTAAGATTTCAGACTTTTGCTGATTTGGAACAGTTTAACTATGAAGTAAAGTATTGTATTACTAGTCTCTTGCTATATTCTACTTGTGTGTAATTATCTTACTTGGAAATAAATTTAACTATCAGTTTTAGCCTGAATATTGCACACTACCCCATTCACCCTCAGCATAAGGGTGCAAGTCTAGGTTTCGGGGATGGGATGGGGTGAGGTAGGGTGGTCAGTTTGCTTACGGGAGCTGTCTTTTTTCTGCGAAAGCAAATTAGAAGTATTGGCAGCAATTTCATATTTTAATAGAAGGTACAACTGATGTCTACCAACTATGATGCAACAAAGATGCGCATAGAATAGGATTCCATTAAAAACACCCGTGTTAAGGGAACAAGGATTAGCTTCAAAATGCAATAAACCGTCAGTCTCGTTTCCTTTCAATCAGATTTCTGCACCAATAGATGGCTATTCAAGTAATCAGCATCAAACTAATGAAGCAAATTACAAATATATGGTAATAGCCATACATTTTTGAAAGAAAGTAGGCATACAAGAATGTTTTGAGGATTTTGTCGTTATCTTAAATCACAAAACTGAATTTGAGTCACCATTCCAATTGAAAAAAACTACTGTAAAAGCAAAATCTGCGTATGATCCAAAGACCTCACTATGACAGATTGGGAACCATTTCCTACATATCAAAATATATTTCTGCATTATATTTTGCTCAAATGAAACTGGGGCTCTTTTCTAGAGAAAAGAGAAGGTCAAGGGCGACACGTTAGAGGTCTTTAAGATAACGAAAGAGTTTGATAGGGCAAACATGGAGAAAATGTTGCCACTTGTGGGGAGCCCAAAACTAAAGGCCATAAATATAAAAATGTCACTAATAAATCCAATAAAGGAATTCAGAAGAAACTTCTTTACCCCAAGAGTGGGACTCGCTACCACAAGGAGTAGTTGAGGCAAATAGCATCGATGCATTTAAGGGGAAGCTAGATAAACACATGTGGGAGAAGGGTATGCTGATAGGGTTAGATGAAGAGGCTCGTGTGGCACATAAACACCAGCACAGACCAGTTGGGTTGAATGGCCTATTTCTGTGCTGTAGACTCAAGGTAACTCAATGTAAACTGAAGCTATGTACTCTGACTAAGATGGAGCTTGGTTAGCTGCTTTTGAAAGAAAATGGTTTGTCTCTCGAGGGCTTGCATGTAAACACACAATTTTATCTGGAGTTAACCAAGTTTCAATGGACAGCGGCTCACAGTTTATAAAAAAGACCCACACCAGGTCAAGATTATTTGCAAATACATCAGATAATGTATACAAGTTTTCTATTGTGATAAAATAACAGTCGTCAGTTGTAACCGCTGACCCATCAGGGAATATGAGAGGAAGGTAGTTGAGATCTCAAAATTAACACCCATTACATGAAGATTTGCTTTGATCTTAGGTGTCATAAGCAGGCATGGCGTGATATATTTGCAGCCTGCTCTCTCTACTCTGCAGTACACAGTTTATCTTCAAGCCACAGTAGTGAGAGCGAACTCCATGGGGACAGTGGGACATTGTACATAAAGCATCAAAAGACTCAATTAAAGCATGCATAAAACGACATGGCCATTGAACACATTTTCAAGTCAGGCTAAATAGCACGCAAGCATAGCATTGTGTTCTTCTCTGCGGTTTCCATTTTGCTTCTGTGCAAATTTCTTACTTGTAATACATTCAACTGCTAGATTTAGTCTAAACTATATGGTCTGACGGTTATATTTTTTGACGTATTATGTGTTAGAAATGTGTTAGGCATGAGACTTCTGATGTAAAATCTCAGTAAAGAATTGTTAATTGACGTTTTTAAAAAAAAATTCATTCCTGGGATGTGGGCGTCGCTAACAAGGCCAGCATTTATTGCCCACCTTGAGAAGGTGGTGGTGAGCCGCCTTCTTGAACCGCTGCAATCCGTGTGGTGTTCTTTGTAGCGGTTTGGTACAACTGAGTGGCTTGCTGGGCCATTTCAGAGGGCAGTTAAGAGTCAACCACATTGCTGTGGGTCTGGAGTCACAGACCAGGGTAAGGACGGCAGATTTCCTTCCCTAAAAGGACATCAGTGGACCAGATGGGTTTTTACGACAATCCGGTAGTTTCATGGTCACCATCACTGATGATAGCTTTTTATTCCAGATTTATTTAATTAACTGAATTTAAATTCCCCAGCTGCCGTGGTGGGATTTGAACTCATGTCTCCGGATCATTAGTCCAGGCCTCTGGATTACTCGTCCAGTAACATAACCACAATGCTACCGTTACTGTTAATCATGACACTGCTAAGATGATAATTTTCAGATCACAGGGATGTGGGTCTGCTCATAGAAATTGCAATTTGATGTGGATATGAAGAGAGCTTGAATTGTAACACACATGTCGTCTCGTATTCAGTTCCTCTGAATTTCACATTAATATTTGCACTGCTGTCACTTTCAGAAACCAGGCTTCCTGGGTCAGCTAGACTATGGCACTGAACAAAAAAGAAACACTATTACTGTGCTAAAGCTACTGAAACATAAGGATTAGCTTTATTACTGAGAGATGAACCATACACTGCTAAACACCTAAAAACACAATTTTACATAAAAATACATTTTATTTTAAATCTGTGCTCACCTTCCCATTCCTCCTATTTTCTCTTCCCTAATCATTCTAGCTTTGTTGCAATTTTTCAATTTAATTTTTTTAATAATTATTGGCCCGTAATTTGTGGCCCCCTACGGGCGCATACATGGTGTGTACGCGCCCGTAAGGGCCGCGCAAGTTCCGGGTTTTTGCGTGCGAAGCTTCTTGACAGATCCATTGCATCCCTGGGAAAGGGGCATCCGTGGGCGGAGAGTTGGGCTATTTGCCCAACTTCTGCCCAGCAAATACCTGTAAAATTCTTACGCCTGGTAAAAGCAGGCCTTAGCAGGCATAAGGCCTGCTTTTTACCAGTGTAAGAGTTTAAATAACCATAAAATTAATTTTTTTCAATCTTTTAAACATTAAAAACCTGTACAATAGCAAGGCTATTTTTAGCCCCTTTAAAATATTTAAATTTATTTTTCAAAACATTTAATTTGTTTTAAGTATTTAATTAAATGGACATTTTAAATATTTAATTGTTTTAAATATATTTGATGTGCACATGTATTTTTTGGGGTATTCCCATTCATGCTTATGGGGTTGCTGTACATACAGAATCTCCATAAGCATGAATGGGGATTCCCTTCTTGCATTCATTGGGCCGGCTCATGTGATCCCAGGGGCGCTTGTGAAATGCCTGCGCCCCGGGATACGTGGGCCTCTACCCGCGGATACCCGGAGAGGCCCAGGACTGCGAGTCTCCGCACCTCCTGGACCACCAGGTACTCGGGCATTTTATTTGCAGATCGGAGGCATTTCCCTGCGGGGAGCCTCTGACTGCAAATTCAGGGCCAATACATCATCTTTCCTAAGCTTCCCTCCCACCTATTTTTTCCTCATTTTAAAATATTCCACTTAATTTTATTTTCACTTTAACCTCTTGTATCCTCACCATTTATTTTGAAGATGGGAACAATTTTAAGAAAATTGCCATTTCATTGGCTAACACTAGCTACAAAGGCTTGATTTTTTTTTAAAGTCAAATAGAAAATATTTTAAGGTTGACAGTGTCTTATTGTGGAATGTAAGCAGAGAATCTTTGATTTTTTTTTTTTAAGTGTCAAAACCAGAAAGGGAGGGGGCAATGTGCAGATTAATTAGCGGCTTCCACAATCCAACAACTAAGCGAGTAAATTCATCCTACAACCGTGGTTATGCTAGGTCAGGAACCAGCGGTGATTACTGTACTAAACAAAACAAAATTATTAGTATCACAAATTGTGAATCCATCATCTGGGTTCTTCAGACCCAGACAGTTTCGCATAACCCTATCTTCTTCAGAATTGTATCAAGGAAGTAATTTACCGTACTTAATGGCTGGAGGTAATCATTAAAAAGGACAGAAATTTTAATTGGTAATGCACCAGTCTGAATTGGCATTACTTGGTAGTAATACAAGGAGAGAAGATTGAAACATCAAGTTCAAGGAAATGGCTGAAGAAATTTTAAACAGAAAGTAAACGTGATGCTAATTTAACCCTAAACCCAAATGCAATATACAGGAAACTTTCGTTTATCCGGCATCGACGGGACCGGCGTGGTGCCGGTTTATCGAAAGTACCGGATAACAGAGAGTTATATCTACCGAGGCTATTTTTAACAAAGAGACTCCAAGCAGCACAGGAGAATCTACTCATGCTACTGCAATGTTTCGGACTTGCGACAGCGCCAGGAGGCCGAGTAGTGGCACTTTTGAAAAGTACCCCTACTGACTAAATCGGCGTTCGCGGACTCAGACTCGGACTCGGGATCGGCAACATTGCCGGTTATTTGAGAGGATTTTTCGGAGCACTCGGCGTTCGCGGAGACTCGACTGCGACTCGGCAACATTGCCGGTTATTTGAGAGGAGTTTTCGGAGGATGATTTTTGCCGGTTAAGCGAGAATTCCGGATATTTGGGTGCCGGATAAACGAAAGTTTCCTGTATTTAGATACCAACCTCCCCTTCAGACGAGTAGTATACTGCAAGCTATAAATTGTAATAATCAGAGCTGCTCAATAATTTTATCGACAAGAGAAAAATGTGCATGGTTGACACAAACAGAATGACAAGTTGGCGGCTGCGTTTTTTGAGACAGAAAGCATTTTTAAGATGCAAACATGGGGTTCACAAAGAAATTGAGCATGAAGTGTTTTGTGCAAAAAATAAATCAAAGTTAAATCACAGAAACATGCCATTTGTCCCAACCAGTCCATATCGGCATTTATTCTCCATGCAAAAGCCCTAATCACATTTCCCTTTATTCACCTATCCAATCTGATCCTTAAAGCTGATATTGTTTCTTCCTCAACTACTAACCCTGGAAGTGAATTCCACAGTCTAACTCTCTGTAAAAAGATGTTTCACCAGCTCTCTGTTCTAAATCCCTTAAATTCAATCTTGTATCTATGGCCCTTCTCTGGAAAAAGAGTCTGCTTCTATTACCCTGTCCCGTCCCTTCATAATTTTAAACACTTCTATCATATTGCCCTGTAATCTGTGTTGTTCTAATGAGAAAAGATCCAATTTTTCAAGTCTTTTCTCATATGTATTTCCTCACACCAGGTACCATCCGACCGAGTGAATCCAAGCTACGCTCTCTCTAAAGCCTCAATATCTGTACTGCAGCGTGCAGCCCAATACTGCAGAAAGTACTCTAATGGAGGTCCTATTAAGGCTTTATATAGGCTCATCATTACCTCTTGGCATTCATATTCTATACCTTGTGATAAAATCTAGAATTTCATTAGCTTTTTTTAAAAAAACTCATCAACTTGAAGTACTGCCTTGAATGTTCTGTGAGCATGTACCCTCAAGTCCCTCTGCTCTTCCACAGCACTGAGCCTATTTCCATTCAGAACAGAATAGCTGCTGGTATTTTTTTTTTTCTTAAATCAAAATGTATCACCTTACACTTACCGACATTGAATTCTATCTCCTACTTTTTAAACCCATTCCCCTAATCCTATCAATTTTACTTTACAGTTCCCTTTGGTCTTCTAAAGAATCAACTATGCCTCCTATTTTTAAATACATCTCCCGCCTCTCCCTCTTAGCTAATATCTTAGATCACTGAAACGGTGAACGGAAGTGTTTCCGGGCTGACTCCCGAGGGACCCCACGACCCATCACGCTCGAAAAAATGCCTTAACTGTTTTGTCCCTTTAATCCAGTTTGTTATCCTCCCCCTAATTTCATACCAATTAATCTTCTGTAAGAATCTCCCATGCGGTACCTTGTCAAAGTCCATGAACATTACATCCAATGCATTTCCCCCCATCTACCATGCCTGTTACCGCCTCAAAAGAGATCCATGAGGTTGGTTAAGCACGACCATCCTTTTTGAAATCCATGCTGGCTATTTCTAACTATTCTCTCTTTAGATATGTGCTAATTTCATTCTTAAATGAAAAACTCAAAAATGTTCTCTACCACCGATGTGAAGCCAACTGACCTGGATTAACTCTGCCTCCCTTTTTAAAAATGGATATGACATTGGCTACTCTTCAGTCTTCCACACACATCAACACTCAGAGCCTAAATTCTAATTTCTTGAGCCTCAGCAATTTTCTCCCTCAGGATTCTTGATGTATTCCATCAGGCCCTGGCGCTTTTGTCTTCCTTTAGCGTAACATCTAAAATATGTTCTTTTACCCCCATAATATTGTTCATCTCGCTTTCAACCACTTCGGGATTCAGCTCCTCTCCGATATCCTTTCCTTTAGGAAAGACTGATGCAAAGTATTTACTAAATATCTCTGCCATTTATTGATCATTTAAAAATACTAAAAGGCTACGTATTGATGATTGAACCACGGACAACAGCCGAGAACAAAAATACCCCCGATGACACGTTCAAAGTGAACCAAGGATAAGTGTATCCTTTTATGAAGTGTACCTTTGCAGTACAATGGCATACAGCAATCAGTCATTGCTTGCTTGTCTACTAAGGCAAAGCTGGGATAGTAGCAGTGCTGAATAAACTATCCCTATAAACTAAAGGGTACAATCCTAAAGGGGTGCATGAACAGAGAAACCTGGGGGTATATGTGCACAAATCATTGAAGGTGGCAGGGCAGGTTGAGAAAGTGGTTAAAAAAGCATACGGGAGCCTGGGCTTCATAAATAGAAGCATAGAGCACAAAAGCAAGGCAGATGAATCTTTATAAAACACTGGTTCGGCCTCAAATGGAGTATTGTGTCCAGTTCTGGGCACCACACTTTAGGAAGGATGTGAAGGCCTTAGAGAGGGTGCAGAAAAGATTTACGAGAATGATTCCAGGGATGAGGGACTTCAATTACGTGGATAGACTAGAGAAGCTGGGGTTGTTCTCCGTAGAGCAGAGAAGGTTGAGACGAGATTTGATAGAGGTGTTCAAAATCATGAGGGATCTAGACAGAGTAGATAAAGAGAAACTGTTCCCATTGGTGGAAGGGTCAAGAACCAGAGGACACCGATTTAAGGTGATTGGCAAAAGAACCAAAGGGGACATGAGGGAAAACTTTTTTACGCAGCGAGTGGTTATGATCTGGAATGCACTGCCTGAGGCAGATTCAATCATGGATTTCAAAAGGGAATTGGATAAGTACCTGAAGGAAAAAAAATTGCAGGGCTACGGGGAAAGGGCAGGGGAGTGGGACGAGCTGAAGTGCTCTTGCAGAGAGCTGGCACGGGCTAGACGGGCCGAATGGCCTCCTTCTGTGCTGGAACCATTCTATGATTCTATGAATCACAAAAGTGGTTAAGCACTTTGATCATCTGTTAGGCATAACGGGCAAACTCTTGTTATGCCTAACAATACCATGATGAATAAAAGGGAAATCTCTATTTTTGATAGATAGACAAAAATGGATGGACAGCAGAAAGTTATCCTCCTTTATAATACTGAAAAAATACTACCCTAAGAATGAAAATCTACCTGGCAAATGTGTTACGGTCTCAGGAAAAGGGTTGGGTGATATAGGTTTTAATGCAGGGAGGGATAAAAACAATTTACATTACTATAATGCTCATCAAGTACAAAAATGTCTGAGCATTTGAGGGGGTAGAGGATAGCAAGGGGATACCTAGCAGAGGGAAACAGGTTAGGGGGAGACAGAAGGACAGTCAAAGCAGAGGGCTTTAAAGAGATTTTTTGAAGGCAGCAAGGGAGAAGACGAAGCAGAGATTTTGAAGGAGGTAGGAACTAGGTGGCTTAGGGAGCAGACAGAGATAATGGAACAAAGAATGAAAAGTGTACCTGTGTTGGAGGACCAGAGAATGTGTGCAGGGAGATAGGTTTGAGGAGATTATAAAAGGTAAAGGAGGGGGATGTAAAAGACCCTGAAAGGATTTGAAGAGGAGCACAAAAATAAAGTCAACTCTCTGGGATAAAGGAAGGCAGAAGAGCTTGGCAAAGATTGAGGTGACAGGGATGAGAGTCCAGATGAGAACACGATCCATGGCTTTCTGGATGATGGAAGTGGGAAGGCTGGTACGGGAAGTATTTGAGCTCAAGTGGTCTGAACAGTATGAAACTGAAGGTCAGGAGCTATGCTATATAAATATACTTTAATGATCGATGTTTTTCATGGTGATTTAACGTTTAACGTTGACTATTAAGCACCTCATTTGTTGGTGCAACATTGATTGGATCATAACACTGGGTGAGATACAAGTCATGGACATGACTATGAACAAACCATTCAACTAGCACCACAACTGGACTACAGGGACAATCATGAACTGACACCAACAAGTAATCTGATGAAACCTGGATTGCTTCAGATGCTGCAGTGGATACTGGGTGCATGGCAAGATGTTAAACCAAGACTCCGTTTTCCTAGGATTTAAAAAAATGCTGGAGCTCAAACAGCATGAAAGAAGGGAGGATTGCCCACAGCAACTCCGAATCAACCTCCAATGATAAATAAAGCCAGAACTACAAACTTTGCTTTTGTTTTGGGGGTAGGTACAGATGCCCGAAGTGAATAACTACCAGTACTCTAATTTCAATGTCATTTAAACCCATACTGTTCCCTCGTTAAATACTGGCCAACTCTGGTATTTTTCCATCCTCCCTTCTCACCTTATCAGCAGCTGCAAGCAAGTCATCTGCCATTTTGTCAAGATTTGGCGCCTTTCCCGTATAAATAAAGCACATCATCTCCTTAAAGACTTCAGGCTCCACGTCATTAATTTCCACTCGGTTCTGTAGAAAATTAGGGGGAAAATATTTTTAAGTTAAATCCTGCAATGAGCTGCTCATTGCCTACATTTCTTTTATGACAAATCTAAAGAACGAATACTGAAAATCAACTTAGTCTTTATAATTACAGCTTTTACAGGAGGAATACTGTACATAAATATCTTGCTGGTCCAGAATTTTTCCCGATTGCACTTTATCACATTTAACACTAGAAACACAGAATTCTGCTGGATAAAATATACAAATTCTTTTGTGCATTTTGATTATTAGAAGCTGCAAAGGACATGTTGCACTTCGTGTTAATTCCTCTCAACGTCCAACCCTCCACAAATGTTGATAGAAGTGATGGAGAAGAAATACTTTGAATGCATCATGTAATCTTGGGTGAGTGAGGCTATTCAGCATACCAGTCCATAGCATATTTTCCCAGGGCCATGCAGCTCCAGGTCCGCACAAAGGCTACTCTGAGGTCAGAGACCCAGTTAAAGCAAAAGTGGCCACTCCAGGGCACAAGCTCTCCCCAGTTACTGATGTCACCAGAGCAGCCTGGAGAGAAGACCACTCAACATGGTAAGTCACCAATGGGTGGGAAATCTTGCGTTTTCACTCACATCTTATTTAAGAAGTGGCGACTCAGGAAGTGCGTCACACAAAAGTACTCCACCTAGATTTTTCTTTCCCATGGAGGGGACATTTTGTGAGCACCATAGAAAAAGTACAGTGTATATTATTTCTGATTACAAATCACATATGCATTACCTTTTTGCTTTCTTCCATTTCATGCTCAAACATAGCACTGAAGACTGGGGAACGAGCTAAAGATAAAGAGATTTTTCTTAATTTAACGATTATAATTCAAGTGTTCAGGCTCCAATTAACCACCAATGATTGATTGCACTTAATGTTACATTAGTAGTTTAAACATTTACGATGAAGGTAGTGAACATAAAATGCAGCTCTTATCTAAACTAGCTTATGCATGTTCATTTTGTGCAATTTTTAAGTCTAAAACCTGAAAGGAGACTCAAACTGCCACTGGCATTTAATAGGTCATACCATATTTGAACACCTGAATTTTGCTATAATTAATTTGCAAGTATCTTCATATCACTGATCACACCACAATCACAAAAGCATATATATGGGTCAAAATGTTAAATAGTTTTAAGCATAAATTCAAACTGAAGGAACAATGACAACCAAGAACCATAGCAGAGACATTATAGAATCAAGCCTATGGCCTTCACAGATTTCTGCCTTTCAGTCTCAGTGCCTGAATTTGGGTGCCATAATAGGTTTAAGTTTTTAGCCTTCAATCTAAATAAATCTGGTGGGGCTCAGCCAGAACAGATTTACTGTAATATTGCATAGCAGTAACCCACCACATACACAACAATATTCCATTTATTCAATGGTCATTTTTTTGGGTAAAAGGGAAAACTCCAGGCAATTCACGTAACACTCCTCCAGTAACTGCTCCCTAACACTAATTCATCGTTTATCATTTTATCTATACTCAAAATTATGTTTGGAAATGAATGTTTTCTGCTTACTGCAGCCACCAATTCCTATGGAGAGATCAGTAGACTTACGTCACCAGATGCAACATCACACTGCTTGCTGCTGGCTCAAATTAATTGAAATCTAGAAGCCCTGCAACATTTTAAATTCATTTTTCTTCTTCCACAGTGCAGAATGGCCATCAACTACTCTTCTGTTTAAATCACTAGTAAATAAACTATTACAAAAGCCCTCCTTTGCTCACATTTATAGTTTCCCTATACCGACTACCCAGCAATAGAACAGAGTGACACTTGGTTAAAAAAATGCTGACCATCTCTCCAAAGCAGTAAATGAGTGCTACACAAGGAGATTGCTCACGTTCAGCTGTATAAATGAACTAATTAAAAGAGCCCATAAATCTACATATTAGAGGAAGATTCTATATAAATTAAATATAAAAGTTAATGCAAAGCTCCAGGATCCAAAATAAATCACTCAGATAGGAGACAATATAGTGTCCAATAGCAAGTGGCCAATCCCACACTAATTTCCCACTTCACTGTCTGTATTAGTAGCAATAAAAACACCACAATATATCACTGGTATGTGAGGATAAGGCTGGTAAGTGCATTTTTATTTCAGGTCATCATCTGCACTGTTTAAGGACTGGGATCACTTTCTGATATAACTCAGCCTCCAAAACCACTTCAGCCAATGCTCAAAAAGTAATATCTATAGGCTTTAGCTACATTTCCATCTTGGACTCCTTGTAAATATAATATTTGTTACAGTCTAGTTGAGAAGGAACTGATTACCAATAGCACTACTACAAGCCAGCACAGATGAAAAATTTATATTCAGGACTCCAAAAAAGAGAGCTGGAAATATAAATTAGCTCCATCAAATTAAGATGCACAGTGGTTGAACTTGTCGCTCATCAAAAGCATCTGGAAAGAGGTGAACGTAGCTTCACTTAAAAGCATAGTGGGTTGAATGTTCTTTGACTAACACCATTTGTTATTCTAAATATTACTGCATACCACTCTTGCGATAAACAGAATTCTCAGTGGCAACATACTGAATATGACATTTATCTAGCTCACGAGTTGGACCCACACAACTTATTTGTAACTTTGGCGCTCCCTTTATTGAGAGATAAATTCTGGATTCCATCTCATCATTGAAATAAAGGGGTTCTGTAACCCAAAGCCAATTCTGACGAACTGACACACCCAAAATATGAATTCATTGTTCTCTTTCAGATGCTGATCAATCTTCTAGGAATTGACACATTTTGTTTTTACTTCAGATTTCTAGCATCCCTGGTTTCCTTTGGAATATATATAATTTTTTTAAATGGTGGAAAATCAGAAATAAACGATAATGCACTAGGTTAAAACACTATTCTACTTTGGTACACTCTGTATTAAAAGAAATTTATCAATTCTGAAATATGGTTTGATACATTCCTTGGAGATATGCCTAGTAAAAATCTATATGGGTTCAAGAATGTTCCAAACCTGCTAGAATTGCTTTATGTGCTTGAAACTCTTGGCCTGCTACACAAAGGCAACAGTCTGTAAACCTAGAATTCTCCCATAAGCCTCCAAGCTCATCTGCTAACCGACATTCAGGAACTTTCACCATATTCATGGTGTTCTGGCCCGAGATATTCACTGAATCCTGGACCACGCTAACCTAGAGCGTAAAGAAAACACAAACACAGTAGGGTTACACCAAAACACATTATTGATACTAAATCCTTAATTTTCCAATCAGCATTATTTAAAATAAATGCACCACCACCAGTATTAAAATAATGCCGATTGGAAAGTCCAGGCTTAAAGTCTTTTTGTGCATAAACTTTGTACAAAGCCATTGTAGTCAGACTGCGGAAACATAATACAGGTTAAAAGGGCACGGGGAAATCATTACAATGCATTTCCGACTTTGATAATCTATTGATTCGTTGAAATGCCACTTTCCTTATAAATTCAAATGTCAATACACGAATATCCCCCAAAGCTTGACCGACATGGTCTGCAAAATTTATTCATTTTGAAAGCAACTGAAACAGCAATTCGTGAATTAAGAGACCAGTATGATTTTTCAAAGTTCTTTCCAATCAAAATCACTAATAGCTTTTGCTGCCTTTCCAAAACATTTCTGCTTTCCTAATTGTCTGCAGCATAATTTCTGGCAGGTTTGCTAATGCACATACTAGTTTAAACAGCTTGCGAATGAACAACATTCAAAATGGCGGCGGTAAGAAAACAGTGAACACAGAAGATATATAAAATTATAACTTATGAATACAGAGCAACATATAATTTTATTCCGGCATTTCTTAACTACTAATGGGAGACACGTTATATACTGATGCACATATTTAATAGCCAATCTATATAAAGAACAGAACACAGAGTTTAAAGTAATTACTTCCAAATTTGTAGATATGTTAAGCAATCCATCTTTATCTATGAAAATAAATCACAGGCTCATTAGCACCTATGAACACTCAGGCACACTCATTCCTTATCACAGAAGGTTCATTACATTATGTGCAGTGATTATATAAAGCCTGGTTCAATGTAGACATTACAGGAGTACTGATTTTACCTCGTTAGCTACTGGACATTGATTATAGTTGGTTAGGGAAATAACTAACAATGAACTCACTGTAGTCAGGTGAACTGATGGAATAGGTGCAGAAACTAAGCCAAGCTAAGTGGTGGAATTTTAGAAAAATATGACCATGTCAGTGCCACAGCAAAGCTTCTTTCACTTTAATATAGCCGCAATATTTGGCTTCAACTCTTTATACTCTGAATTGTGTAAAATATGGCCTTGGACATCTTCCCACAAACTGCCTAGAATCGGATCGCAGATTGAGAAATAGTTGTGGAAGGCATGTCCTTCTCATAGAACTGAATGGAGAGACTAATTTTTGATTTAGATCAACAGACCTTCAAAACATGCAAAAAAAATATAAATGCACGAGGCATCGCTACAAGGCTGTCATGAGGAGCCATATAACAGTGCATTAGTGGGTGACAGAGGCTATTTTAAAGAATTTATTAAGTAATTAAAGTTACTTGGGAATTTAAGATTAGTGATCATTTATATTGTAATCACATACTTCGGTAATCACTATTTCAAAAGCAGGTAATTATAATCTTTATTATAAATGGAAGTGAGCAACAAAGAAATGAGCTAAAAAATACTGAAATACAAATTCCATTACACATTTTTCTAATGCAACCAGGAAAATCCAGGTTTGACCTCAGTCTGTGCTGAGTTCCTGTAGTTAGTGCTACAGTTCTCCTCAGTGGTGGGGGGAGGTGGAAATAATCAGCCATTATTGCTATCTAGTGACACCTGCTATAAAGTGTTCATGTGTAGACATCAGCTGAGAACAGGATTGGACTTATCTAGAATACCTCTCCTCCCCCTCCACCACAGTCAAATAGCCTGCCAACCCTCCAGACTCGCATGCTCCCAGCTAAGCAACCCGAGGCAACAAACCCTACAAAATATTAAAAAATCCTTCTCAATTCAAAGCTGGAATTCATCTGTCTACATCAAAAGCATATACACGCCCCATACACAAGCGAGTGTTGAAGCAAAAGGATTAAAAACAAAACCAAAGTTTTTAAAAAAAAAGTAGCTCTTCATTATTTCTTCCAAATAATGATGAAAGACTCCCGACCATTCATCGTATAAAAGTTAGCCACAAAACATACTCAATCCTCTGTAGGAACAGCCTTAATCATGTCTGCATCACTTCATTATTTCCCAAATGTTGCTTGTTTTGCATTATTACAGTAAGAGACTTCCACCTCATCAGATTAAACTGTTTTCTGGAGTTCCCACGAGACTCCTTCAAGCTCCCAGATATTCTACACGATCAAGCAACTTTCAAAGGCCTCATTTATATAAGAACTACATCAAATAGAATTTGATGCAGGATCCCGCAGGGATTTTTTTTTTAAAATCCATTTTTATCTAACTTACAATACAATTAGGTCATTATCTCTTGGAGGACAAGACTTGGGACACTGTCCTATTGATACATTTCATGCCATTGGCAGTGAGGTAATCTTCTCCATTCTGCATAATCGTAGAATTGATGAGGCAGACCTTAATTTCTCCGCCTGGAGGAGGCAACAGTGAAACTTAAGGAACCATTAAGAGCACTGAAGCATTATAATAAAATTGGTACCAACAAAATATTTAGAGTATATAATAATAAGAGGGGCCAGAAGAAATGATGAGGGACAGGCCAGGAAGCAACTTCATACGGAGAGGTCAAATTATTTTTGAACGATCAAGACAGACTGAGGTCAGTAATCTACCTACCTCATTTAATATTCACACAAGATTAGAAAGTACGTCAAAACAATACAAAAATGGGCTAGGGCTGAGGACCTACACCTGCAATTCATCATGGAGAACAAAAGTGCACATGTTGTTTTGAGTTAAGTGAAGATAATAATGCTTAATGAAAATGTGTGTGATTGCGCCAAGGAATTTGTCTTGCCTCGGTCCTCAAAAGCATCTCTGTGCAAGTTAGTTTAAGAAATAAGTAACAAATCAGAAGCTCTTTCTCTGGTGGGTCCTGTCCGACTAATGAGTAACAAAGGAGATGCACTACACTACCCAATTTGTCAACTGCTGCTAAGTTTTCAAAAGTCCCATGTTCCCAAATAAATAAATTAGGTCCTTTGTCCGATGTGTGCATAACAACCAAGTGAAGGGACACTTTCTTTGAATGGAAGAAATGCTAGGTGGTGGATAAAACTACCGAGACAGACTAAATTGAAACAACTTTAGGCAGAAAGGATAGGCTTGACAAATTGTCCGATCCGCATGCTAAAAGATGATAGGCAATTAGCAAAATAACAGCCATAAAAAGAAAAAGTCAATTATGGAGACCAGTGGTTTCAAACTGGATACCATGTTAAGTTCCCCCATCACAGTGCCTGCCAGAGGTGGGTGGGGAAAAAAAAACTTGGGCCGGAATTTTGCGGAGGGTCAGCAGGCACGATTGGTGGCGGGCCAGGTGGGAAAGTCCCCCCCCCCCCCCGCGGTGGGTCGGGATCCCGCTGCGAACCCGCCGCCACGCACCTTTCCCAATGTCGGGTCTGTCAGCGCTGAGCAGACCCGACACGCAGCAGTGGGGGACCCAATTCAGCTAATTAGTGGTTTGTTTAGAGCCACTTGAGAATGATTTTCAGCTCACCTTTTGCATTTGACAGCTCGCCCACAGGGTCCACACTGGTCGTTGACCATGTCCGTCAAGCTGAGGCGGGAGTTCAGTGGCCATTGAATCAGCTGTCGATTTGACAGCTTCAAATGTAAAGTAAAAGCTCCCACCTTACAGAAATATCTTCCCTCAGCCACAAGCTCTTCCTCACTGCATTTCCACAACAGATTCACCATGCTGCGAGTCTTTACACAAGTCTCCATCCAGTCTGACCTCATTACCTCTCTCACCATTGACAGATCACTTCGGTCACCTCTATTTCACCTGCCATCTATTCCACCAGCATGGGTGCCCTTTATACTCTCTCACCTTGGTCCTCAGAATCCCACCACAATCAGCCCCAACACCACCAACCTTCTCCACAATCAACTGATGCTGCACAGAACAGAGGGCATCAGCACCCAACCACACTGCTGCCCGGGAGGCCTCACCATGGCCAGATTTACTTCACTTGATGCTATACACCCTAGCTGCCACATGATGCGCCAGGTTGGCACCACCCCACACCAACATGCATCCCTACAATGCCCAAGCAATTCCTTTCACACTCATCACCATTGCGGGGGGTACCATTGGGCCGGATATTCCGTAGGGACATTGGAAATGCCGGTTTCAGGCATGCACTGGAAACCGGCATTTCCGATCTGTCAAGAAAGCTCGACAGATCCTCCGGCTGCCAGGGAGAAGGGCCTCTGCGGGCAGATAGTTCTGCTTTTTGGAGACCCTCCCCCCGCAGAAAACCCTTACAATTCTTGCGCCTGGTAAAAGCAGGCATAAAGCCTGCTTTTACCAGGATAAGAGTTGAAAAAAAGTTTTTTAAAAATTTCCACTGATTTATCATTTAAAAATACTTTAAAGAAAGTTAAGTTTATTTTTAGCCCCGTTAAAAACTTTAATTATTTTTTTCAAAAATTTAAATTTGTTTAAAAGTTAATTTATGTAATTTCAAGTTATTTTAAAAATGTGATGTTTAAAAAAAAATTTATTTGAAGTTTTACTATGTTCTGGGGGTGATCTCCATTCATATAATTGACAGGTCTTCCTGTCAAATATATGAAGGGAGATTCCCTTCTCTGATTAGCTCCCCATGGCCCACGTGATCCCAGGGACGCTGCGAACTACCTGCGCCTCTGGGATACGTGGGCCCTGCACACCGGCAGTTTGGAGAGGCCCAGCAGTGGAACTGTGCGCCTCCTGGGAGCCCTCAGGTAAGGGCGCAGATTTTTCCAGATCGTAGGCCTCCGCCCGCAGGAGGCCTGCGATCGGAAAATACGGGCCATTATGTCTCACTATTCTTTTTTTTTTTCTTCGTTCATGGGATGTGGGCAAGGATAGCATTTATTGCCCATCCCTAATTGCCCTTGAGTAGCTTGCTGGGCCATTTCAGAGGGCAGTTAAGAGTCAAGCACATTGCTGTGGGTCTGGAGTCACATAGGCCAGACCAGGTAAGAATGGCAGATTTCCTGCCCTAAAAGGACATCAGTGAACCAGATGGGTTTTTACGACAATCTGGTAGTTTCATAGTCACCATTACTGATACTGGCTTTTTTTTAAATTCCAGATTTATTTAATTAACTGAATTTAAATTCCCCAGCTGCCGTGGTGGGATTTGAATTCTTGTCACCAGATTATTAGTCCAGGCCTTTGGATTACTAGTCCAGTAGCATTACCACTATACTACCGTTCCCGATACACCACATCCCTGTAGGTCGAAGTGAGAGTCATGACATTCATAGTTACTTGTTACAAGTCTTCAGAATATAGGCCTTCCTGGGGGCCAGTATGGTCATTACTGCAAATTGCTGGAATCCCAGTTGTTTTAACCAGCTCTTTCAAAAGGCATAAAAGTAAATTGAGATCGACAGATCATCCATTACTACTGCCCTAATACTGGAGCAGAACAATGGCAGCCTCTTGTTCAAGAGCATAGTAATGTCATCAAGTAGCTACATCTACAGAACATAGCACCCACTGCCTTCAAGTGATAATTGGCTGGAACATGTCTGCCATAAATGTTTACTGCTCTTTCGATGCCACAAGAGTGTGGATTGACTGTTCCAATGAGTTCAGTTTGCACCAACATTAGATCTGTTGTGTGCTGAGACATAGGGATGAATAAGTTCCAGTTTATATACCACACCACCGTAATGTTGTCAGTCATGACCTCCCCTGTGCCACTGTGCATTTTGTTCCTGAAAAATTACTCTCAGCCAAGTCTGATTACATCCTATGCATCAGAAAGGAGATCTCACTTTCTTCTGGACAGGTTTTTCCTAGATGGGCTCTGTATCCTCAGTACCATCTGGTAAGGGCGAGGAAAGGATTCCTCTTCCTGATCTCCATCTAATGTCTCGCATGGTCGTTAAAACAACACAAGACCAGATTGGGCTGCAATTACCCATCGTCAAATAACCTGCAACGTTGTCTAGACTCTCATACCTGGGTGAGGAAACAGTGGGCTATTGTTATCCATGGAACCATAACCTAACAATGAGTCATCTTTAGAAGAGATGGGGAGAAAACTGGAAAAATAAAATCTGGACCAAAAATTTTCCAGATACACATTATGGGAAGGGAATTGTGAACGGTTATCAAAAGAAAAATCAGTGAGAGCTTCCTCGGGTTCTGTACAACAGGTCTGCTATATACAACTAAAAAGGAAATAAAGGTTTGCCTCAGATCATTGCTGCCACCATCTTCGAGCAGAATGCAGAGAGATTGCTTCTTCACCAGGGACAGAGTTTCTTGAGGACTCAATCCCTGGTGATTTTTTAACTCCCCTCACATGCATCTCCCCCACCCTCATACATAGTCGACAAATACCCAACTGCATATGGAAGCTGAATGAACAGTTTTCAAAAATAAAACTCAACACACAAATTTAGTCTCGAAATACACATTCTGGATCCCTAAACTGCCAATTACAGGAATTTTCAAGTATTTCCGCTGGTGTTTCATGGGTAAAGAAAGAAGTACTGGCAAATACAGACAAATGCTATAAAATCAAAATACCAAATTTAAATAAACAAGGCCTTATTTCCCCTCAACTCCAAGAACAGCAGTTGCATTTTTAAATCAGTTATGTAGCTTACTGGCAGCATACTAGGAGTTAAAGGGAAATGTAATCAAACGTACAGGATTCCACACAAAACTTGCCCTCTTCAGCAGTTTTAAAGCATAAAACATAGAAACTAAAATCGAGATCCCAAAACTGTATAGCTACCCCCTTTATAACAATTAGGATTATGAGACAATTTAGGGTGCTACAAAGTTATCAGTGGGTAGAGTTTCTGGCTTTGCACCAACGTTAAACTTGTGTAGTGTAAATCAGGTGTGAAGGCTCTGAAGCAAAGTGGAGTGAGGCCCACTTCTCCAGGGTGGTCGCACTCCGCTTCCTTGGATGTCAAGACTCTAGATTCAGGCTGCATGCACATTCTAATTGCAGCATCAGTATATAAAGCGAAAATGCTTTGCCCCTGTGATAAAATTGAAGTATAAATGCATGCTTAGGTAAACACAGTTCCAGTAATGCCAAACCCACAGTCTCATAAATCACGAGACAAACTCTTAAAAAAATCATGAGATTTGGTAAGAACTCATGAGTTGCTATTTTTTCCTGACCCCTCGCTGACCTTTGCCCCTGGACAGGAAACACATTCCGCGACCTTTGCTCCCAGAAAGGAAGCGCATTCGGCCATCATTAAAGACATTTTGGCTGTCACGACAAAAGTTGACATTTTTCCCCTGCAAAATCTTCCTCCACAGCCAATGCTTTAGGTACACAAGAAACCAGCTCAGTCATCCACTCATGCTACACCAGCTAACTGTCAAATGGTACACTAGATTGAACCAATTCTGCCTTTCAACTTCATTTACCACCTTACATAGTTCATTTGAGCGAACAATTGTTCCAATGTGTTTTACAGGAGATCTGGAAATGTTGGACAGGAACCAAGAGAGAAGTCATAGTAAGTGATCAAAGGCAAAGCCAGTGCTGGGTTGAGGCTTTTGAAAGTACAAAATAGGCAATGAGGTAGAACAGTTTGGGGGGGATCCCCCAGAGAGCCGTGGCATGGTGGCTGAACGCTCTGCCACCAATGGTAGTGTAGAGTGGGACGACAAACAGGAACTTAAAGTGAAAAGAGAAGATGGATTCTGGAAGGGAGAGCGGTTGGAGATTGCAGAAGTAGCACGGAACAAAGCCATGGGAAGAGCTGTAAAGGAGAGCAATTTTTAACTTGTGCTGGAGGTTAGGGAGCCAATGCACGTCGACAAGAACAAGAGTGAATGCATCCTTAACTGGGGTAAAACAACCATGACTAAATAAAATTTGAAGTAATTCTTAATAGAAATGGAAAACTGAAATAAAGCAATTCATTTTTTTTTAAATGTAATATGACAATGTATAGTGCTCCTTTGAAAACTCCTGAAGCGGATACTTATAAATAAAAAAAGGGCGAAAGTCTCAGCATAGATGAAACGAAACAAGTACTGCGTCTGACACTTATGGCAACTAGAGGCCCAGCCCCTCTGGCTTAGCAAGAATGTACTTCTGCCCATTACTTACCGGTCAACTTTAAACCGCTCATGTTTGGCTTTTAGGGCATCTATGTTCGCCTCTTTGTCGGTGAGGAGCTTCTCGAGCTTGGTCATAGTATTTTTGGGAAGTTTGGCAAGTTCAGCACAATCCAGCAGCTGCTGCAACACAGCCGCCGCCATGTTACCACCTGCGTCTGCAACACCCGCCCGTCCGCCAACATAACAAGGCGCTTGTTAAACACGCATGTGACACAAGCCGTGCAGCGCCCTCTGGAAGTTAGAGTCCTTTGTAGGTTTAGGTTCCTTTCTTTAAAGAGAACAAACAACATCTCCCAGCATGCCTCGCAAGTTGGACTCCTCTGCATAGTGTATGGCGGATCGCGCACTTCCGGTTTGCTCAGCTGTCTACAATATTTCAGAAGTTTA
The DNA here is from genome assembly GCA_030390025.1 of Squalus acanthias. Lineage (NCBI taxonomy): Eukaryota > Metazoa > Chordata > Chondrichthyes > Squaliformes > Squalidae > Squalus > Squalus acanthias. The sequence continues at coordinate 13,361,447 of CM059437.1, forward strand.
AAATTTAGAGTTTTGAGGTGAATCGCAAGATCGCGAGTTGGGCTGAATTTTCATTACAAATTATGTGTCTTGCTATTAAATCGCAAGAGTTGGCATTACTGCAGTTCCACTTTGGGTTAACATTTCATGGTTGAGTATATTTTCAAACTTATTCCTCCCTAGAGTATTTAAAAAGAAAAGCTGCACATTTTGAAAATTATTCTTCAGTACTTAAAGGGTTATTTTTATACCACCAAATTTACATGAATCAGAGGGGTAGGTATTTCAACCCATATATTAATGGTTTTTCCATCAAGCAGATCAGGATTTTGATCTAGAAAAATAGAAAAAAGTAAAACCTGCACCACTTGTTTTGGCAAATATTTCTGCAAAAGTTGTTTCAAGGAAGGCACAAGCTACATACTTCTGCCACTGGTCTTGGTTCATCAATCCAGGGATCTTACCAATTGTACTTGCAATTCAGTGAACTCTACAGATCACGGGCATCCATGCACAAGTTTCTAAAATCGACTTCTGTTGCAAAATATTTCCAGAAAATGCATACGGAAAAAGTATATTGCAATTTAAAAAAAAAATCTACTACATTCCCTGAAAATATTTCTACCAGGACTGTTCAGCCAAATCAAATAGTATCACAGGCTCAATTGGAGATTTTCAGACAGCTCCAAACAACTGTTTTAAAGTCCTTTACTTAAGCTTCTACCCAAGTTTTTTTTTTAATGGGTGTGGGGCTAGAGGGGGAAAAAGGGAAGACGAGGATAGTAAGATCATAGCAACTGTGAGGCACTGCAGCTTTAACAGCAAATCTGTGCTGGTATCCATTATCTATGCAGTATTCTGTGGTCTAAAAAGTATGCAATATATGCAACAATGCTTTTAGGGATTTACAAGGCACTAATTTAGTAGTTCTGATGAAAGCCCTAAATCACGAGGATGCAGCCTACCAGGAGAAAGAATTGCTACCTCAACCTGACATTTATTACTCCTGTATTACATAGTCTGCAATTAATTTAGAATCATGGAATGGTTACAGCACAGTAGGAGGCCATTTGGCCCGTCGAGCCCGTGCCGGCTCTCTGCAAGAGCACTTCAACTAATCCTAATCCCCCGCCCTTCCTCCGTAGCCCTGCAATTTTTTTCTCTTTCAGGTACTTAACTAATTCCCTTTTGAAAGCCACAATTGAATCTGCCTCCACCACACTTTCAGGCAGCAGCGCATTCCAGATCCTAACCACTCGCTGAGTAAGAAAGTTTTTCCTCATGTCGCCTTTGGACCTTCTGCCAGTCACCTTAAATCCGTGTCCTCTGGTTCTCGACCCTTCCGCTAACGGCAACAATTTCTCTCTATCAACTCTGTCTAGACCCATCATAGTGATCTGAACATGAAAATTTGAAAGAAAATATTTTCCCACTATTATGATACAAACTAACCATGCAACTGGCTGCATAAAATAGGTGAAAGAGTGAGAATAGGATCTGAAGGCATTAATTTAGTGAATGCAGACTCAAGCACATCATTCCAGCCATCATCAGCACAAACATGCAGTGTGCAGGCCACCAGATCATTGATTCAATGATGTAGGATGTGGTTTCTACTTGTCCGCAAGGACATTTGTTGTCAGCATAAAGGCTCCACAGGAGAAAATTTTTCTCCTTGTTCAGTTTGAAAGCGGTTGAGATGCGCCCAACTATGAGGTAGCCAGTTGAATGCTGTTTGACGGTCTGTAGAGTCGCAGAAGATATGGCGATTTATAGGAGCATCTGCTACCCACTCCACATCAGCGAGTTGGTAGGCATGTAGCATCCATATGAAATATTTTATTTCCACGCACCAAGTATATTGGCATTACCTTCGACATTGATTCCTTGCTATGGTAGAGTTCCACAGGCATCAGTTCCTCTCTGGCACCTAACCCAAGGGGCCTTGGCAGCCAATATTCATGAACCTTGACAGCTATTGTTGGAAAGCTGCTTTTACCACAAGGAGCGTCAAAACCAAGCATGATGTTGCCCTTACAGGTATAATTCCAGCAAATCTTTGTTGGATAGCAATAAGGAGAATGAACTGTGGCCAGCTTTCTTGTTCCAAATCTAGGGTGCAAAGCCCAACTGTAATGGTCCACAGATCATTTAAGTCAGCAGAGACTGGGAGATGAACCTGGGATATCCTGGTCTGTATTGAAAAAGCCATCAAGGGAGCCTCTGAAACTGGCTACATACCGTAATTAAAACACTGATAAAATTGAATTCTACACTAAAATGGTGTTTAGATTTAGCATTCTAGTATGAGTTTATTTTAACATGGAATGCTATGCACGTGATACCTTCTGAATATAAATAGTGAAGAATTTAAACAGGTGGCAGCTGGAAGCTCCAATCATTACTGAGGGGACCACTAGATTCCCCCTTGATCTCTGTGGTTATTCGATTTATAGAATAAATACACCTTGGAGATCTCTCTTTACAGGCCACGTTCACTCGAATTATGCCAAAAGATTGCTGTGGCACCTGTGTCTACTATGGAGGCAGGCAAACAGCATATGGTTGAAATAGTGTAAATGATGAGCACTGTCAACAGTAAGTCACTTAAAATTCCACACAGAAGTGTTTTTTAAGAGCAAAAATGATTCTTAGATCTTCCTTTACAGATAATTGAAATTACAACTGCTATGATCAAGTTAAGGTTGATAAAGCAGTACAATTTTGACCAAACCTTTTAATACTACAATAGACAGATTGATCCCTGAATGTTTTAATCAGTTATTTATGCACTGATGCCTCACTACTATATCCAGGGTTCAAACAAAGCTATTTTCTTTCTTTTGTTTGTCTGTGCTCAGACTGAGTGATGAGAACCCTGAGAAACTAAAGTATTTTTCCACTTTATGATATTCAGAAGTCCCACATCAGATACATTCCCTCGATAATGCCTCAATTCCAACTTCATACCAACTCACCACCTCCTGCCAATTAGAACAAAACTACATTTTTCACAACTGCCAGCTTACTCTAAAATTCAAGGGCAATTTGAGCATTGGGGTCTCAACTCAACCAAAGAGACGTTTTCAGACCTTCTCTGCATTATATTCAGACTAAATTCTGAAAACGCCCAAGGACAATGTACCACCAAGCTCTTAAAGTCATAGTTCACCACAGCTGCCATTACAGCTGGGTCAACTGACTAATAGTACACAAATGGATTGGTCAATCCATAATACCTGCTCTGAAATATACAACGATTTAACTGGGCTGCTCTACACTTTCACTAAGGATTTAGACAATTGTTTAAACCCATTTTCAGAACTTCCCACTTCTGCAATTTTGTGCTTTAAAAGCCAAAATGGGTATCTCCATATTCCACCGCACAAAACAAAAAAGCCACAAGGAAAGTACGTTGAGTTACAAGCATCAGTAAAGATAGGATTAAAAATGACCCGCACTAATATTACTGAACGAAACTGGACATCAACCATATCCATTACATTTATCCATCACTATTTACACACAATGTTGCCACAAAGGCAAATACGGATCAAACTGAATAGCCCCATTATCCAACTCATTGTTGGTTAAGAATAAAACCTGAATGAGGATGCTCATACTAAATAGCTAGTTTAACCAGCTCCCACTGAGACTAAGAAGAGTGCACCAGCCTGCAAGTGATATTAACATTTATACCAATATGCCCTTTCTACTAGAAATCCCAGTGAATAAACCAATGTTGCTGTGAGAGTGTCTGAGAACCTGCTGACTTTCCACTTCCGAGCAACCTCGAGGCAGCACTGGGGTAGAATAAACAGGTTTCGCCTATTCAATACTTTCTGTATTGGAAGCACAAATATTACAGAAACTGGCCAGGAGCAATATCCATGTTCAAGCAAGTGTGGACTTTTTTTTATAAAGATCCAGAGTTGCTGGACAAACTTGCATGGATGTGATTAAATCTGAAGTACCCCACCAGATTGTAATGGGAGCAGGGACATCTGCAGGCTTTGAGGATACCTGAATTTTAGAATGCGGCCAAGAGCTGAAGTTAAGGGCGGACTAAAGATCAGACTCAGTGCAGTTCCTGTGTTATCCTTGAGCTCTATCAGTAGTAAAATGTAATGCCGGTTCGAAGTCAAGGGTTAATTGCAACAGCTGCACATATACCTGTTAGCTAACAAAGAAAAGCACTACTAGTGCATAAAGCACAAAAAAAATCTCAATTTAATTGTACAAATCAATAAGAGAACAGTTGGCTTATCTAGCATGTAATTGAGCTTGGCAGTTTTGATTTATAATGTACACCAGGCTCTTAATTTCCTTCTAAATTTGTGCCACAACTGCAAATTAGTTTCCTTAATATACCATTGTGAAAATCATGACATCATTATTCTGCTGCAATAAAGTCACAATAGTTTCTCAAATACTGAACCTATACAGCCCGGATATAGCTTGTTCTGCTATTTAAATTAGTGAGTTTAATATACTTTATAAAATAATTTAAATGGCAGTGAGTACAATACTGTAATTTAATTTTAGCCATTGAGATGACATCCATAAGCTGCCTGATACATAATCTTATGATTTACAACATCTAAACTCCTTGGTTAATTGATGCCAATGTTATTCAATATTCTATCTTGTATATTTTCAGTTAGGTTTATCCAAGACATCTGCTTGCATAATTCAGTATAACATTGAATATTTGGGAACATAACTGATTTTTGATGCAATTTTCCAAGACTGATCACCTTGTAATTTAAGATCCTGAATACAGCAAATCGACCATAACACAATCCTTCTTCTACAGTTCCAAAGAGATAGATGTACACTCTGCATTGAATCTATCTGAGGACCTTCCAGTCACCTCTTTCAGCAACTCATCAAACCATCTGAAAAAGGCAAGGGCTCCAATATAGCAGAGTGGCTCACAGTAGAGATCTAACAATCACAAATTGATTACAGCCAGAAGTAAAAAGCACAATTGTTACATAATTATTTGCAGGGAGTGATCAGACAGTAATTGAAAATGCACTATTTCCTCATAATGACCAAGATGTTTACCATCATTATTGTGCACAGTAATTTGCAGAATACTTCTCAAAGTACATTAACTTGAGATCAGTACTTCTTTCTCATTTATCTCTCAACAACAGCACTTTGTTACCAGTCTGTTACCCCATGGGACGAATTCTGCTAGTTGTCTCTTATAATGCAGTAAACATCTTAGAACAGTCCAAGTCAATCATGCTGGTTAAGAACTTACTTCACAGAACAATGTGAGTTTGTCATCAGGAAGGAGTCCATTGGCCTCATCTAATAGGAAATCTCTTCGAATAAATTTCTTGAAACCCCAGTCTTTTCCTTGCACAAACCGATATGCTCGTTGGCTCTCTGCAAAACAAAATTAGATCCGTTCTACTTAGCTCAAGTTGTAACACTGCAAAATAGATCAATCCTAGAAAGAGACTGCCAGCCTTCTACTATTTACATCCATCAACTTGGATTTCAGCAGAACAATTTTAGCCACCTAGACAATATCCTGTACCTGGGTTTGGTCACGTGATACAAGACATTATATACATGGATTCTAGGTGAAGGAAAAATGGGTAGACTCAAAGACATCAGCTTATTATACTATGAAGCTGATAAAATTCAAGTATGGCCTTTAACATTAAGCATTTTAAAATTATTACAACTTTTGGTTCATCAGTAAACCCACCTCTACAAATAACATGGGTCTACTTTGTACCTGATTTACAGAAAGAAAAATTCAGCTAAAAAGCTAACACCATAAACATACTGTAATAGCTCAACAGGACAGTGATGCAAATAGTGATTTAAAAAAAAAAATTCAATTTGGTATTTATATGTCTACAGATTTTTAAAATTCTGCTATATGAATTACAATCTACTCATAGAAGCTTGTTATATGCTATAACCTTATTTTCCAATTAAGAGTTTAACAAAGTCTGTATCCGAGCTGACCTACCAAAATATGCAAATTAAATATGAAAGTAATCCTGTAAGTTGATTAATTAAATCTTTGTGGTAATCAAAATGCCCATTTCAGATCATGTTTCAGACCGTTGTCATGCCTGCAGCTGATGGTTAATCATGATAAGCTATAGGTTTTGCTTAATTATAGCAAATTATTGATGAATATTAGCGTTGTAAAGAATCAGTTAACACAAATGCCTTTCACTTCTGGAACCTAGTTTCAAGTCCAGCCCAAAGCGATAGAATGAAAGTCAATTTTGCTACAGGCTATAAAAGGTCCTATGTGAAATGAATTGAGGCAGTCTGAACCCAGTCCCTAGTGAGCATGGACTCAGTATCACTTAATGCCAAAGTGGTGGCAGTTTTGCACTAAGAGACAACAACATGGCTGGTGTAGAAAATGAGAAGTATCAAGATTGATGGAGGAGGAGCCCTCTTGTAAAGTAAAACTGAGGCACATTACTGAAGCAAGGTAAAGTGGTTTACTCTACTGCTAAAGAGAGTTATGCCAGAGCTGGAGTGCTTGATACCAATACTGGGTGCCCCAAATCAAAGTGTTCCATTTCTCAGTCCCAACAACTCCCACCTTAATGCCAAAAAACCCCCCACTAATTTTCCCTAGGTAATGGAAAACTTGAGAATACTGGGGAAGTGAGGAAATGAAAGTGTAAGTTTCAGTCTTGTTAAAGAAATACTAACCAAGGTGCACTGCATAAGACAGCATGTGTTTTTTAAAAAAAAAACAATGAGACCCAAGCCATAAGGCCTCAATGAAATATTTACAACTGTGATGTAGTATTATAGGAATGAAGTTAATGCAAATCTTGTGCATGGTGTAAAAACAGGGGAAACTTTATTCAGGGGTGAATGTCTAGAGTAATTAAGCTGCAGTAACAGCCTGTTCAACAAAACTGGCTGTTGAATGCATCAATAATGCACACTACTAAATCATGATACTGTATGGAGATGTGAAATCTTGGGGATGAGTTAAGTGGGTCGACTCTCCATACAAGAATGAGCTTTCATTAAACATTGAATTTCTCTTAAAATGTCATGATTTTAAAATGTGATTGCCTGATAGCTCAAATGACAACTGGTTCTCACTCCCAAATAGAAATGATGGAAATCAAATAAAAAGTGAAATGTTGAAAATTTACAATAGGTTCTTCAGCATCTGAGAAAAGACAAATTAATCTTTTGGGTGAAGAATTTTTATTAGTTCTCCACCTAAAATTCTAACTTGTCTTTTCCTTTTTCAGATAGTGACAGATCATCCACTGCTTATTTTTCAGCATTTTCTATTAAAAGGTTAGAGCTGTTTGACTCTCAGGATTGCCAATCACTTGAACTGTTCAATTGTGCAATTTTTGTCAGGCACTGATGGCTTACAAGACAAATCATCCTGTGAAAACGAGGTGTTCCAGAGCGCAACTTGTCCACTCTAACCTCTTTGCCTGCAAGCCAACCATGAAGCTTACACTGAAGTCCATGGTTCAGCCCTTCCACTCTCCCAGTAGGAGACAGCCTGGCAAAAGAATCAAATTGAGAGATTTCTCCCGCTCTCAAAGAGGGCTGATTTTGTTTTGTTATGTTTTTAAGTTACTGAGATGCAAGCTTTCCTCCTCAAAGTAAATTTTAAAAAGTGAGCAATACTCAAAGATCTCCACCTCTTCGGTGTTGATGGGTAGTTCTGAAAATAATTAATATAATTCAAATGGGATGAGAAGTAAAGTACATGTAAACATGCTATAAAGAACAAAAGCGCTACATTTCTTTTATGCTTAGCTCTTACAACAGGTGAGGATGTCTTTCTCTAACCTTCCTTCTAACCTTTATATTGAAAACCAAAATGGTTGGGGGTAGCCCGCCCTCAGTTTGGCTGGTCCTGTAGCATTTAGTGGGTGCCTTTGTCAGTGCAGTAGCAGACTTGGTATTGACCAGAGCCTTTGCTATGTCACACAATACAGAACCAGGATGAGGCTACAGGAAGCACCAAACTTGCAGCTTCCTCCCCAACATAGCAGCTGAAGTTGGAAGCCTAGTCAAACAGTGGTGGTTCTTCTCTACAATTTTTATTTGAAGAGGCTGTAAAACAGTGCTGCCAGCAGCAGAATCATTATGCAGCCAGTGATTTCTTCTAACAACTGAATCTAGGCAGGATTCCTCATTAATATAAACTTCAGCTAGAGCCACATTTTCCTGGCTCAGCAATTTCTATGCTATTACAGAACGAAGGCTAATGGAGTGTTGTGGCTTTCTTGCCTTTTTATTGCAGTTGTGAGCACTGTGTATTTGCTGAAACTTCCAGGTCTCAAGTGACAAAAGTGTTTTAACTTGGACACAAATGCATGATTTCAGTAAATCTATTTTCAAAAAGGAAGAAAATCAGATGATGACAGAAAGCCTTATTTTTGATAGGGGGGAGGGGGGGGGGGGGGGGGGAGAAGCATATTTTCCTGTTGACAGTAGATGCACACTGATATGAAAACAATCCTTGGATAAGAAATTTATTCAAAGGAATCAAGTCTGATGAGAGTAAGTGAATTGCAAATTTAATATATCATGCCATTTTTAAAAAGTAATACATTACTCTGCAACAAATTGTAGATCTGATAGGGGGCATTAAAACTGTTTTTGGCAAACCATCTTTTGCAAGGACGCCAGTCTCAAACAAAAGGTAATCTGGACAATCCCAAATTTCCAGCTTGCAGCCGATAGGTTTCTTTTTTAAAAATAGGGGCTGGCTGGTGAGTGGAGAAAAAGACAGGGATGGGGAAACATTGGTCATAAATAGTTGTTCCTTTAGACCAGTTTGCACAACTGAATAGAACTGCATTTAAATGCTGAGCCTGTATCTGAAGCATACTGTCACTTCACTTACCCATTGCCTTAGTTTCTTCACCTTTTGCGTTCAGAATGGAGAATTTAAATTTTGCTCTGACTTCACTTTTTGGACAGCTGACTAGCAGCAGGTAGAGTGATAGGTAATCTTTACTTTCCTCATCTAAACCCTTAGGGTTCACTCGGAGGCACCTTAAATATACATAAAAAATGAAATATGTTAAAAAGAAAATGAATGAATCACATACAGGCTAAAAAAAATTAAAAGAGCATTTAGATGCAGGATTGGCCTGTCCCATTTTTTTCTCTTCAGCATGGCTTTACCATAACTACATCTAGTTATTGTATATGAAAGAACAGCTCATTTTTAAAAAGGATGGTCTCTTTCTTTCTCTCTCACACATTACTACTACTGTTCAACAATTGCTGTGCTGTACTTCAGGCCATGACTTATCTGCTACCTTTTAACTACACTTTCCAAACCATTTGAATGCAGCAACTATCCCCAGTACTGCTACTAAAATAAGAGAAGCTAACAAATGTTCCTATGTCTAAAGTCATATTTAAATATAAATATATTCAGAATGTCTCCAGTTCCCTCCTTTCTTCAACTTATAATTTATAGCATTTTACAATGAATTTGTCATACTTACCATTTTCCCCTGTAATTATCGCACAGCACTTGGAGACATTTAATCACTTTGGATGAGGCAAGTTGCTTTTCAGCTCAGGTGAACGGAAAAGCATAGCAACTCTCCTCCTTTGTGACCATTTTTATCCGATTTATCCCTGCAGTTCTAAGCCTTAATGCCAATTAGTTTTCTGTCTATTGCCACTCATTTCACCTCCTCCCCAACCCTGCTCTAGTTCGTCATCTATTACAAAATAATTGCTTTTAAGTACTCATATGCTATTGTTAAAGTTACTAGCAAGTGAAAAGCTTAATGGGTGAATTCAAAGAAAAAAAATCTAGTTTGCCAAGTGCAAACTTAAAATAAAATAAAAATCTGGTAAGCACTTTAATGCCATGAAAACAGAACTGCTCACAATACTGTTCTATGTGCCTCCACTTGCCCTTGAGTATAGTCACTCGAGTTGGCAGGATGTATGAACAATACTAAAATTTATATTAAACAAAGTAGAGGATACTCACATCACCATGTAAATTTGTAAGCATCTTAAAGTGAAATATCTATAAAGCAGGTTCAGAACACAGCTAAAATTCTCAAACATTTACCTGTCTACAGTGCAGTAGAGCAACTTGCAAAGCTTTAGGACTTCAGTGTGGTGAGCTTTTATAGTTTTATTGAACAGTGTTAAGATGTTGGCATGTTGAATAGAACAGTTGGAAATTCTTATAAAATGAGTGTTGAGTCTTAGTATATTTGCATCAAATTACATTTCCACTTAATAGGCTTATGAAGACAATTGATGATGGATGACCTGTTACAATATAATTACTCCAGTTTCTTCTAATTAGTTACAGGTCCACTTGGAAATTCCTGCAGCTTTGTCAGAACCTTTGACTGCTTGGAATTAAATGTTGCATTAATAATGGTTTTAATATACATCACTGTAGGTGACAGATCATGTCTACAAGCAATGCAATGATTGAAGATAATCTCTAGGTCAAGATATCATGACACTGGTCAAGCCAAACGAATGCAAATACTTTTCCCACCAAGATTATGGAGACAGTGTGGTCTTTAACTGTACAGAATCACTAATAATGTCGTTGCACCTCCAACCTGTCAATTTCTCCCTTTTTTCCTGCCCTTATTTAAGCAGCAACTGCCACTAACCTACCAAGCCCACCATTTTGAAGCTCCCCAGACGAAAGGAGCTACACCTGTGCATTTTCATTCGCCTGCACATTTGGCTGTGCTTTGCAAGTAGCATATCGCAGAGTGGAAAGTGATTGTCTTGAACACAATAGTAAGCCTGACCCAGAGAAAGGGTCAGGACAACAATAAATGGTTTAGGGATGTGCTAGACCAATTCTTGTAATTTAAAAAGTTTGACGGGCTGAGGGTTCATTCTTGATGTTCAAAAAAATGGTACACTGCTCCATCATATTTTAAATTTATAAAGAGAGGGAGGAAAAGTTAAAATTTCAATTGCTGGAAATCTGAAATAAACAGAAAATATTGGAAATGCACAGCAAGTCCATTAGCATTTGGAAAGAGAAGAGATGCATTGTTTCGGGTTCCAGTTCTGACAAAGGGTCTACATTCAAAACATTAATCCACCTTTTCTCTTTCTAAATACTAATAGACGTCCTGTGTATTTCCAGTGTTTTGGTTTTATTTTATATTCTATTTATTCCATTTTCCATAGAGGGAGGAGGGAAGCGGGGGGGGGGGGGGGGGGGGGGGGGGGGGGAGAGAAAGAGGAAAGAAAGGGAGAATGTGGAATCATTTTCACTCTCGGGAGATTGCAGTGAAGGCGGCAATCTGCTCCATTTCAAATACACCATTCCAAATCAGCACCATCATTGGACAGCAATCTCATGACTAGATTGTATTGTGGCTGCTTTCCTGCCGTGCTTCACAACTGGTATGGGTACTGCTTAGCGTCCCAAAACTGATTATCTTATGGGTAGGGTGCATCACGAAAACCTCAACCTAATCACAAATTCATTGATGGGGAGTATTTTTAATTTCAAGAATTTTGTATTCATGCTTTCCAATTTGCTGAATTCAACTGTCAGTAGTCTCCCCCAAGATTCAGGATCACCTCAGACTCCACTAGTACCAGAAATAAAGAGCTCTCTTTACTATAACTTTAAGCTCAAAAGTTTTAAAATATTGTTGCAAAATGGAAGAAGACCATCACCTGGAAAGACTAAAGCTACAAGATCCAATAGAATGCATTTCATCACTTTGTTTGGCGGGAGGAGAGCGGGAGGGCGCTGAGGGAAGTAATTTCATTATGCTTTTTTTAAAAAAAACATTTTTCTTTCATCAGTAAGTACTGACGATATTGGGAAAGGAGCTATCAAGCCTCGAGAAAGCTGAATTAACAATCAACATGCGGCATGTTTGTGTATATTATTTAGGTGCATTACACCATGATCTTCAATGACTCCCTTGAGCTCCTTACCCCAAAGACTTCAGTACATAACATTCTCTGAAGTTAATATTTTTAAAACATTGACAGAAACAAAAGGGGGAAAAAAAAGGAAATAATGTCTGGTTTGTAAAGTGACCAATAGTGACGCGCACTCTTCAAAGATCATGTTTCCACATCAGGATCTTGGTTTTTTTTTAAAATCCAAAGTGAATAAGTTAAACAGATGTTCTTCGCAAATCTTTACAACTTTAAAAGCAGAGCGCTGATAATACAATTGATGGTTTAAGGTTAAAGGAATGATTTAACCAACATAGGTGATGCTCATTCGGTTCTCTCATCTTGCTAGGCTCAGTAACTTTTCCAAACTAGTACCTCCAATTATGTCATCAACATAGTTTAACTTTTCTTAAATAGAACCAAAGTGGACAGAAAAAAAATATAAATTCTCTGTAACCATTTCTTTTCATGCCTGATTTCAAAACAGTACAAATTGGGTTTCCAACACAAATTATACAAAAAATATTATTCTGGTAATAGTATATAAAATGGCTGCAACATCACTTAATTTTTCAATTTTGTATATGCAAAGTAACCAGTTGGCATAATCCAATATATTCCTGCGTATATGCAGCACATATTTCCTTTAGATAAGACATAGTGAAAACAAAATTTTCATAATTGTGCATCTAGAAATTAAGTCTAGTGAGCATAAAATATTTAATACCATGATACAGAATTTACCCTCCAATTTCACCAAATTTTGACTTTGCAGTTTGAGATAAAAGAACATTGCTACATTTGAAGCACTATCAATACAGGGATTGCTCTCGCTTCACACATTAAAAAAAAAATTAGGGAGGAAAGAAATCTTCTTTATGGTAGAATAGATGGTGTTCCCGATATATAATAAAAACTTCCGAGCTTCCGCCATGGCTCAGAGTTTATTCAGTCAGGACCTGGAAGGTCAGGTCGAGATCTATCAGACCCGATAATAACTTGAAACCAGGAAAAGAGCGGGAGGAAAGGAAGAATTTCGGATGGGAAAGGAGGATTTTCGGATGGGAAACCCGGAATTATGAGTTTCCCCGCAGATCCTGTTGAAATGAACAGCAGGACCTGTTGTAGATTTTAAAACAGGTTTCCCGCCCGACAGCCAGCCAGATTAACAGGCTCTGTCTGTCTGCCGGGCTGGAAAGCAGCCGGGGAGCAGATGTCAGGTAAGTCCAACATCACTGGAGGGCGGGGGGGCTCGACTGATCGCGGGACGTTTTAGTGGTAAGCTTGATGGGCTGGGGGAAGCACTTCCTGCTCTTCCTGGCCTACAAACAGTGTAATAAAGGCACTTACCTGTTGGATCTGGCCCTTCACGCCTTCTTTCCTCTGCTGGGATTCCCGAGGCCCGGGAATCACAGCCTGCAGGTGTTAATAAAACGAGTTAAAATGGAGGCACGCGGCCTCCTTAAAAGATTTTATTGGCTGACCCGCCTCCTGAGAGCAGGTTGGTCACCTGCCTCCCGACCCGTCTCCGTTAAAACCGGAAGTGGGCGAGTTGGAGTCTGGTTTCCCGCATTTTTTTTATTTGTTATCACCCCCACCCGCCTTGGGAGGTTAAAATTACCCCCGAAGTGTTTGTTGAATTAACAGGTCTAAGCTACACTGTGGTGACAAGCTACAATTGATCCAAGTACCCCTTATTTAGGGAATGGAAAATCAGCAGAGTTTTCCCCTCCTGATCACTATCCAGCAATCCCTGCTGGAACTGAGTGTGTGTGGACATCAGGTAAGAACTGGATTTGGATCATTTGTGATGCCTGCACAGTGAAATTGTTTACCAGAACCACCCAGACTTGCATCCAGTTGGGATACTATTCAGTTGGGAGGATGTACTGGACGACACCCAGCATCCATAGAACCGTACGTACCCTGTCAAAGTGCCGATACCTTCAGGCGGATGGGAGAAAAATTGTTTAAAAATATGAATTTTAAAAATAAAACGTTGTTCTTCTCCCTCCCCAAATACACCCCCATCAGGTCACTGAGACTGCTCCAGGATTGGTCATGTATTTTAGGTCAGTACTAAGATTGGCCAGCTTGAGTCCGTTTTGCCGAGAAGAGATTTTACCTATGGTCTCATCACTGATGCCCTCGAAGTGGTTTCCAGCTGTGCATGATGTACCAAACTTCAAGTCTCTATTCTTGGCGGGTGGGAAGAGGCAGAATATGTACCACTAGGCAATTTATTTTATATTAAATAGATATATAATGAAAGCACTATGACTTCCTGCCAGTTTACAGAAATGCTCCCCTTTGTTTTCTTAGTTATTTTGAGGCTTACAGAGTAATAAACATGCTGATTATAGTATCTTCCCTGTAAATGGACAGTTACTAAAATTACATTTTTACAACATATTCCTAAAGTAAGAGGGGTCTCATTTTTGTGTTATATATGTGTTAAATTGAGATGGATTCCCACCGAAAACTCTTAGAAACTGCCAACTTAGCTATTGTGTGGAGAACATTATATGGAAACGAATCTGAAAGGGAGGAACAGGGAAGAGGAGGAAAGAACTGTGAATGCAGACTCACATTAGACAAGCTTTTCTTCTATGAATGCAACCTGGTAGATCGAAGTTAGGACAGCACCCTTTCTGATGTGTTATTATATCAGTTACCCAAATACATAACAGCCAAACTAATCTTCCAGGAACTTGCATTGCAGAAATGAAAGTCAGAGTCAAGTATAACTGTTGCACCCTGCCTTTATCTCCAAGTTTCACTGAAAAAAATAATACAAATATAGGATAACTCTCTTGCCTCACATGGAGAGATTTAACGAAGTCCAGTCTCAATCCATTCAGAGTTGGCATATTGTAGCAGTATGCTCTTCTGAAGCACACTGTTGAGGCAGTATGCTTTACTGTACATTTAAAAGTGCTATCATCTGACCTGGGAGCGTTTGGTGCCATCATTGGGAACCCAATAATCGAAAATGTTCCATCTCTTTCAAAATTGTAACAACAACAACTCTGGAATAGGCAACCATAAATACTATGCTGTACTAAGAATTTCTGCATTACTGACTATGCAAAGTGCTGAAGTACTTATTGCCTCTCACCACCACCCTCGCCCCCCCCCACCCACTTCTGTCACCTCGCAATTAAATTAAATCCAATATATTGAATCAGTTTGGAGCACAAAAATACCACTGGCAAGTGCAACAGCCAAAGCAAGTGATAACATATGATTCTTAAGAAAACTCTCAGAAATATTTAATGCTTCCAAGGTGTCAAAGTCCTTCACCAATTTATTAATCATTTGGTGGTCTGTACAATTCAAGTGAAAGACCTATTAATACTGTCTATCTTGAAAAAAAATATTCTCTTGCCTTCTCCCACTGGAGAGCAGCAGGGGGGGGGGGGGGGGGGGGGGAAGAAAGAGAAAGCGATGAATAACTGCACTAACAAATCTCACACCAAAGAA